>JAHRHZ010000034.1:31410880-31454952 GCA_024137785.1 Ginglymostoma cirratum | reverse complement strand
TTTTCTGATGAAGGGTTTAGGCCCGAAACGTCAAGTTTTCCTGCTCCTATGATGCTGCTTGACCTGCTGTGTTCATCCAGCCCCATGCTTGTTATCTCGGATTCTCCAGCATCTGCAGTACCTTTTATCTCAGCAACACTGTAAGGACTGGTAGTCCATTTCAGAGCAATCATTTCCAGAGACTTGTATATGCCCCTTAGGAGCTTGGTAAGACCATAATGTTGTGGAGATGGAGAACCTTTGTGCACATTGGCTATGTTTCATGTGATGAGGCTTTCATGGTTGTGAAACTTGTGTTGATGTTGTGACAAGTACTATACTACAGCTGCCCCAAAAACTCCCTGAAATGGCTAGTCTCAATTGTGGTCCAATGGCTTTTGTTTAACTTCTGCTAGATTTACAGTCAGACGCTGCAGGGGCCTGAATATTTAATTTCATAATTTAAGAGTTGTTTTCAAAGTGCAAGCGTACTCCAGCAACCTGAGAAGCAAACATTTCTACTTTCACAGTCAGCCAAGAGTGAATTGCATCTAATGAGTCTCTTGACTGCATTATCACTAACAGTATTTGTCATTATAAAACAATATGGTTCTCTTGTGACTCATATGAAAATTCTAACATGTGGTGTAGCTACGCAATGAAAGCTAAAATGGGAAAATAGTTACTAGCCTTTAGTTATGTTTATCACTTTACAACATTTAGATTACTTCAAGCCCGGTATAAGGTTGCACATGACAGTTTTGAGCTTCTGATGCTTAGTTTTAAAAATTTCATGGAAAGGTGATGGCCCAGGTAGAGGTAATATTCTGGAGATCTGAGTTTGAATCCCACCATGGCAGATAATGGAAGTTTAATTCAGTGATAATCTGGAAATAAGAGTTTAATGATGATCGGAAACCATCGCCGATTTTCAGGAAAAACCCATCTGGTTCACTAATATCCTTTAGGTGGAATATTACCTCCACAAGACCTTACCTGGTCTGGCCTACTTGTAACTCCAGACTAAATCAATATGGATGGCTCTTAACTGCCCTCTGGGCAATTAGGGATGGGCAATAAATGTTAATCTGTTCAGCAACACCCACATCTCATGAATGAATAAGAAATTAAACAGAATTTTCTTCCCAATACTGGGTGCATGCTGGCGAGCAATTTTGCCATTGGCTAGCTGGCCAAGTTACAAGTGCTATCACTCCTTCAAGTCATTTTTTTAGGCTTGAGATCGGGGCAGAATGGTAAGTGGCGGGAAGGCAACTTAAAACAAATTACGTACCAATGAAGGCCAACTGCCAGAGAATGACTGGAATTCTCTGACTTATGGCTCATGCAGCTGCCTGGAGCTCTCCATCTGTGAGTGCAGATTCTGAATTGCTTTTCAGAACCAAAAGATGAAAAGTTGGCTCAATTGTACAAAAATCAGGAGACGATGTACATTTGCTGAGCAAGTTCAGTTTGAGCTGGAATTGGTGTCCAAATCTCTGCATTACACTTTAGGAATGTTTGGAATATTTTAGAGAAGGTTCTGGAGAAGAGTTACGCATCCAGGGTGAGAGATTACAGTTACATGGTTATACTGGAGAAACTGACATTGGTCTCTTTGGATCAATGAAGGCCAAGAGGTTTGGTTGGGGTGCGCCAAATCATGAAGAGTTTAGATCGAGCAATGAGAGCGAAACTGTTGACAATGATTGAAGGGTTAGTAACCAAAGGGCATACTGGTTTCATGTAATTTACGATAAAGCCAGACTGAGCAGAAGAAAATTATTTTAATGCATCAAGTGGTCAGGAATTTAGAGTCATTGAGTCATACAGCACAGAAACAGACCCTTTGGTCTAAACAGTCCGTGCCGAACATCATCTTAAACAAAACTAGTCCCACCTGCCTGATCCTGGCCCATATCCGTCCAAACCTTTCCTATTCATATATCCATCCAAATGTCTTTTAAATATTGTAAGTTTACTCACATCTGCCATTTCATCAGGAAGTTCATTCTACATGCTAATCACCCTCTGTGTAAAAAATTTGCCTCATGTCTTTTTTAACTTCCTTTCCTCTCACCTTAAAAATGTGTCTTAAAATTCCTCATATTAGGGAAAAGACAATACCATCAACTCTACCAACTATACCTCTCATTATTTTATAAACTTCTGCCATGTCACTTTTCAACCTCCTACGCTCCAGTGAAAAATGCCCAAGCCTATCGAGCCTTTCCTTTTAACTCAAAATCTTTCCATACCTGGCAACTTCATGGTAAATCCCTTCTGAACCCTCTCCAGCTTGATAATATCCTTCCTATGACTGGGCGACAGAACTGGACACAGTTCTCCAGAGGACACTCACCAAAGTCCTGTACAACCTCAACATAATGTCCCAAATCCTATACACAAAGGACTAAGCAACGAAGGCAAGCGTGCCAAACACCTTTTTAACCATGCTGTCTACACAAACTTTAAAGAATTATGTACCTGCACACTTAGGTCCGTCTGTTCTGCAACACTACCCAAGGCCTTACCATTAATTGTTTAAGCCCTACCCTTGTTTGAATGTATTAACTAATGTTTTTGTGGTCACAGTCTCAATAATATTCTTGAAATGGAATTGAATAAATAGGAGTTGCAGGTAGACGGGGCAGGGAACAAGGTGTTTGGTATGCTTGCCATTATTCATCAGTGCATTGAGAATAGGAGTTGGGAGGCCATGTTGCAACTGTACAGGACGTTAGTTTGGCCACTTTTGGAAAAGTACATTCAGTTCTGGTCTCCCTGCTACAGGAAAGATACAGTTAAACTTGAAGGGGTTCAGAAAAGATTTGTAAGGAAGTTTCCAGGGTTGGAGGGTTTGAGCTATAGGGAGAGGCTGAATAGGCTGGGGTTATTTTCCCTGGAGTGTCGGAGGATGAGGTGCGACCTTATAGATGTTTATAAAATCATGAGGGGCATGGATAGGATAAATAGACAAGGTCTTTACCCCATGGTAGGGGTGTTCAAAACTAGAGAGTGTGTGTTTAAGGTGAGAGGGAAATATATGAAAGGGACCTAAGGGGCAATTTTTTCATACAAAGGGTCGTGTATGTATGGAAAGAACTGCCAGAGGAAGTGGTGGGTTTAAAATGCATCTGGATGGTTATGTGAATAGGAAGGGTTCAGAGGGATGTGGGCCAAAACCTGGCAAATGGGCCTAGATTCATTTGGGATATCTGATTGGCATGGACAAGTTGGACTGAAGAATCTGTTTCCGTGCTGTGTATCTCTATCAATCTATTATTCTGTTTGAAGTGGAAGAATTTGGGGAGAAGGGGGAGTATAAGGAAAGAACAGGCTAGCTGGATGAAGCAGCCTAATGCAACGCACTGTGATGTAAGATTCTATTTTTTTTGATTCAGCTGCCATAACTCCATGCTGTAGAATTCTTGAAAACTCCCCCTTCTTTACATCTCTCCTCATCTTCAATATATCTTTAAAACTATCATTGTAACCATTAATTGCAACAGATTAGTTTATCTGCACCAGTGGAGAGGTGACAAAATGGTACTTGTTTCATTATCAGTATTTTTTGAGAAAGTCATACCTTATTTTGTGCAAATAAACTTTTTCTCCATGGCTTAACACTTTTAGAACTAACAGGTATTTTTGTACTTCTTTCTCTGGGAATACCTGTATTTTAATATTAAGGTATGGCATTACCACTTTATTTCACCACTGACCCCAGAGAAATATAATAAACCGGGTTCAAAATGAAAACAATGTAGAATAATGACTTAAAGATGTGTTTTCCTATGTAATAGGAATAGATCAAGGGCAACCTGTTGACAAGCCTGATTGTCACATTGTAAAGCACTAATGGAGTTGTTGCTTGAGCAAAGCAATCACTCTTCATCAATTAGTCCACAATCAATCTAAACGCAATATAATCTAGTGGTGTAGAGTTGATCAATTCGATGTCACTTTGTGTCCTCAGCATGCTATGGATACCACATGGCCATAAGTGCAGGTTAGAGGCTGGGAATTCTTTGGCAAGCAACTCATCTCTCGATTTTTCCATACTTGTCATTTGTAGACAGGGCACAAAACCAGAGTCTGATTGTATAGTCTCCACTTGCTTGGATGTGTGGAGCTCCAAAAAAACAAAATGTGAGAAGAATTCAGATATTTGGACCTTTGAATCTGCTCCATCAGTCAATGAGATAATGCATCACACCTCAGTGGGACAGCACACTGGAAATCAAGTGTGGCTATTCCCAGAATAGTTATAAAAGTTAAATACTTTTTTAAAAGCATATATAATTCCCAAATTGTCCTGACTTTCAGATCCAGATTAAAAAAAAACATGGACCAGGTTTCCGTATTTCATAAGAATTACTGTTTGTTACAAGTAATTCGCCTCTGGCTATAGGTAAACAATTATAAAATGTCAGCATATGACTCTACTGATTAAAATTCTCACCATTTATAAACTTATACACTTACACACAGATCAATATTGAGAGGAAGCAGAAATAGGTGTTATGGGTGGAGGGAAATATTGGGAAAGCAGTTCAATTGGTCCCTGTTCACAGGATCTACTGTGATGATTCTTGTGCTGATCAGAACTCTGCTTCTCTGTTAATTTGTTTATGTTGTTTTAAATGCTATGTACATTTCCGTAAAGAGCCATTAATTTTACCTTTCTACCAATCTTCTCTCGTTAATCCTATTTGCTGTTTATTTTTATCTGTACACTCTGTCCCTTCCTGTCCCACTCCGGGTACCATTATCTAAATTGCTGCCCTGCAATGCTGCCATACCCTTTTGCTTTGTGAGCCTAAGTATTCCCTCTCTGGAATCCTACCACTCTCCATTTATGTATTTTAAAGGCCTCTCTACAGTCTAGCTGGTCCCAGCACAGTTCAAGTGAAGCCAATCCCAGCTGAAGAGCTTCCTTCTACCCTAGTTCTGGTGCCAGTGTCTCATGAACTGAAATCTATTCCTCCCACATCAACCTTTGAACCACACATTTAAATCCTTGACGTTATTTATCCTATGCCAGTTTGCCCCTGGCACAGGTAGTAATCCCAAAATTACCCCTTTGGAGTTTCTGCTTTTTAATTTAGCTGCAAATATTCAAATTCTTTCAGTCGAACGTCTTTAATATCCTATCACTGTTATTCGTGTCTACGTGGAGGACAACAACTGAATATTTCCGGGGAAAAACAGCCCACTTAATTTACATCCCATCTACTACCTTATACATTCATTCCCTCTCTCACTGATGCACAGTGGCAGCAGAATGCATCATATACAACAGGCACTTCAGTATCTCAACAATCCTCCTTCAACAGCACCTTCAAAATTAATAACCTCTGCTATCTAAAAGGGCATGGACAGCAGAAACATCTACTACTTACTTCACGTGTCCCTCCAAACCAAAATCATCCTGACTTGGAACTATATTGTTGTTCTTTCACTGTTCCTGGTCAAAAACGCAGAACTGCCTTTACAGCATCGTGGCTGTACATACACCATTTGGACAGCAGCAGTTCGAGGGACTTCTTCACCTCTTTCTGAAGGAGTGTTAAGGATGGACAACAAACTCTGGCCTAGCCAGTGATGTTTACATCCAATGAAAGGTTAAAATCAAATGTAATGTATCATCTTATTCATTTATTGAATGCTAAAACTGATTTCTTGTACAGAATGTACGCATGTTGTTCTTATAGAAGTCCTTTTGAATGGTAGACATAGATTGGTTTATGATGTTCATCTCTGATGTGAAAAATCTAATTTTCAACATCTTATTTGTAGGCACGAACGTATCCACACCAAGAAGGGCCTACACACTAAGAGTAACCCCATTTCAAATCTGGTTAATACAGATGATCTTGCTACACTTGAAGTGTTAGATGAAGTAAGACAATGATAATTAATTTATTTTTGCTTATTCCAATGTTCCCATGCTTCATTTAGGTGTAATCAATCACTGGGGTAAAGTGGTATGGCTTCAAAGATTCATTGGGAAACGGCACGTAAAATAAATCAAAATCAAGATGTGTATAATCAGTAAACTTTTTTTGTGACCGAATCTTAGGGGTGGATTTGGGCAGGAACTTAAAACGTTAAAAGGTTTCAAATCCAAATACAATCACCACAAACTGATCCACTTGCAGATGTAATGAAAATGGGGCAAGGGTGGGTAACCAACCTGCTCCCCAGAAATGTATCACGCAATGAAATATATGAATGAGAATGTACACCACAGGTTTACCTCTCTTGCAGCTTCAATGCTACTAGTTTCTCAGACTCTGGGTAACCAGCTAAAACAGATTTAGACCAACTGTGGCAAAAAGTTGTGTGTTTTTCCATCACTTTTTGTGGACCAGGAAAAGCAGGTGAGCTTTCACACTCAAATGTCAGCAAAACTCCATTGCTCCAACATCCCCATCGCCCACCACACCCTCCCTCATAATTGCTGGCCATCTCATCTCCTATCTCTCACACCTATCTCTTCCAACAGAATCACCCTCACTGTGATCATCCTAGACCCATAAACTGCTGTGCCCATTCCCCTCTCACAATTTCTGTCTAAAACAGCTGAAAATATACTTGGCCCTTGGGCTGCAGCCTCATCTGCAGTTCTCCCAACCAGATGAGGGACCTCTGTCTGTTAAACAGGCTGGCCCCTGGACAGATAACCAGCAAAAAAAAAATCACTGGAGTTAAAAACTGCTAAAACTTCAACGTTCTTCAAAACGGGACTCCTGTACACCGGTTTGAAAATCACGCCCAAGTGAATATCAGGCTTTTAATTTCATAGCAACCCAATTACTTATTTGTACTGTTATTATCTGTTGTCTCTTGACAGAATACAGTCACTGAGCAGCTGCAAAAGCGTTACAGTGAGGAACAGATATATACCTACGTCGGAGACATCCTTATTGCTGTTAATCCATTCCAGGAACTCGATATCTATTCATCAGAGGTCAGCATCTAATCACAGTAACTATTCAGTTTATCAACTGACTTTGATTATAATTCAGAACTGAACTAAATCTCTCAGTTTCCACAATAACTTGATGCAACAATCTGTTCTGAAACAATATCTATTTAACAAAAGCAATATTTTTGGAAGAGTCATTAGTGAAAATGAAATGTTTATGCAGTTTGGAGACTATTGTTTACTACTTGGTTCATTTAAGAAGCTGTGAACTGCATTTAAAAAAAAACAGATGGCATCTTTCTTCTTGATATATACACCAGAAAAGAACATCAGCTCCATATTCTGTTTCAAAGGTTTCACACCCACATTAGAATGTGATAATATGCAGAATATGACAGCAGTACAATTGATTTGTTTTTCTTTATAAGTTAATACAATTTTATACAGCATTGTAGATTAAAGAGATGGACATTCAATCCCTTCTGAATTTCCATATTTAAATTGCTGTTTTTTTTACTTGTGTTTTCCATTAGTCATCATTGGAAAAATCTTTTAAATGATCAGCTTAACAATACATTCAGCTCAACTTCCCAGGGTGCTTACATTCTTGATTAATTTTACTTAGAATTGATGCAGATTCAAATCCTGTTTTTGTTTATTTGCCGCAGAATTACACATTCCCTCTGTTGATAAATGTATTATACAGCCACAAAGAACTGAATTTAGAACTGATATTGAAAATGATCATTTATCACATGCGACTAGAGATAACACTGTACTAATGGATAGCCTGGCATCCTCAATCATTGAGTATTATCTTTTTTCTTGCTGGAACCTCAGGCTCTTTTTAAGAGCTCAACTGGAAAAGCAAAGGTAAATAAGCCTGGAATTGATGTAGGGTGGAAGAAAGAAGTGGAGTTGTCTCTTTACTGCTGGAGAAGCAACATTGGCATCATTTATGGGATACCTCCCAGTTGAGCATAATGTCCCTCTGGAAAAGTGATCAGAAAATAATTGGGGGGATAAAGTGATGCTCTAATACATAATGCCCTATCACCCATGATAATTCATCATGCAGTTTAACATCCTGTTATCACTGAACATTTGCAAAAACAATTGACAAATGACCAAAAGATAGATGAAGCTTCACTGATTTTATAAGTCCCTGTTTTTGGTTCTTGAAGATGCAAATGTACTTTCAGCAGGATTCAGACAATTGTCTTAAATGGTGACCAAACTGAAGCTGACAGCCCAACCACCAGTTTCACAGGCTGCAACATTTTACAAGCGTTTCATAATTATTGGCAAATGAGCTACAACATAGACATGTGAAGAGGGCACTTAGTAGAGTGTATGTCTCCACCATTTTGTGTTAACTCAACATTATTACAGTTCAGCTGCTACACCATGAGGCTTTTACCTGCCTGGCATGATGTTCTGTAACTACAAGGCT
The DNA here is from genome assembly GCA_024137785.1 of Ginglymostoma cirratum. NCBI lineage: Eukaryota > Metazoa > Chordata > Chondrichthyes > Orectolobiformes > Ginglymostomatidae > Ginglymostoma > Ginglymostoma cirratum. Next base: position 31,446,586 of record JAHRHZ010000034.1, on the reverse strand, counting down.
GAAAAAAATCCTTTTATTAAGAGATTCCATGTTACTGAGGAGTTATTAGGCCAATCTGCATCCAAAAATTTCCTCTTAAAACTCTGCGCACATTTTGATAACTGTGACAAATTCCACCATACCAACTGAGACAATCCACAACATTTAAAAAATAATCAACAGCATTCTAAATAAAATTAGGCACAACATCTTGAAAATAAATAGATTTTCCTATCTCTCAATGGTAAGACTGGATAGTTTCACTTCTCAGAGATAAAAGGTACTGCAGATGCTGGAGAATCCGAGATCACAAGCGTGGGGCTGGATGAACACAGCAGGTCAAGCAGCATCATAGGAGCAGGAAAACTTGATGTTTCGGGCCTAGACCCTTCATCAGAAATGGGGGAGGGGAAGAGGGTTCTGAAATAAATAGGGAGAGAGCGGGAGGCGGATAGAGGATGGATAGAGGAGAGGATAGCTGGAGAGGAGGCAGACAAGTCGAAGAGGCGGGGATGGAGCCAGTAAAGGTGAGTGTAGGTAGGGGGGTAGGGAGGAGATAGGTCAGTCCAGGGAGGACGGACAGGTCAAGGGGGTGGGATGATGTTAGTAGATAGGAGGTGGGGGTGTGGCTTGAGGTGGGAGGAGGGGATAGGTGAGAGGAAAAACAGGATAGGGAGGTGGAGATGAGCTGGGCTGGTTTTGGGAGGCGGTTGGGGGAGGGGAGATTTTGAAGCTTGTGAAATCCACATTGATACCATTGGGCTGCAGGGTTCCCAGGCTGAATATGATTTGCTGTTCCTGCAGCCTTCGGGTGGCATCACTGTGGCATTGCAGGAGGCCCAGGATGGACATGTCATCTGAGGAATGGGAGGGGGAGTTGAAATGGTTTCACTTCTCTTGTGTTACATAGAGTTGCCAAAGTGCTGCTTGATCATTTTATAACAGCCTCATGTTTGGAATTGTTGTGTAGACTTATAGAGAGTTTTCCTTCCTACTGCCACTCTCCCTATTTATCCAGTCAATATACGTATTGAGTAACCTGCACCAATGGCTGAGTTTTTTGTGGCCAACAAGTCCTGGGACTTGAACACAACTTGAGGAGAGGGAAGTAGGGGTACAGATTGATTTCTGGACAGATGGAAGTGAAAAGCTAAGAAATTATATTACATAGAACATTAGTTAGTCCACACTGATGGTACAGTTCTGGCCTCCATAGTGTGAAAAGGAAATAGAGACATTAGAAAAGATGAGGAAAAGACTTTTGGAAATTATAATAGAACTGAAATGTGTTCTGATAGGGATCTTTAATTCTGAAAAGGTTTCTTAGAGTAGATGTAGAGATGTTGGCTATGAAAATTGACGCTACAACACCCAGTTTCCATGTTAGAAGTGCCACTATGCCTCCAACACGTAAACACAGACTTATTTGGAGACTATTTTGGAGATGGAATTCATGCATGAGCGGTTATTATGAGCCAAAAAGGTGCAGAACAGTTAGATCATGACATTAATCAGAATGAAATGTTGAGTTGGTACCAATGCTGCCATTTTGCAACTCAGTGTTCCAGGTAACCCTCACCATGAACCTCCCATAGCTAAATACACACTCAACAACAGGAAGACTATTCAAAAGGATCTTGATTGTTTACGGTTAATTGCTGATTTCTTCTGATCCTTTCTGTACTTATAGAGGTGTGTGGTTTCTAGAGTTTTTTTAAAGTTGTTGATGTCTTCATGGAGTGTTGTGGCACCTGCTGAAGGACTTGGTCCTGTATTTAAGAATCATAGACAAAATACTTGCTCCCAGACATCAGCACCATAGTTTACATTTCCTTTCAACTACTCCATGACAGGAGAATGAACAGACCGAAAAGCTGCTAGAAGAGGAAGGAGGAGGACTGTGTGAAGTGTCTCGGCAGGAGACCATGTCTGCTCAGAGGTTCAGGGGAAAATTTGCTTCCCTAAACCTCAGCAGAGTGCAATGTATTAGGTCTCGCCAATTCCTAAAGGACCCCATCACAGAAATCATGATTACAGGGAAAGAGGAAGGGAAGGAGCATGAAGATGGTAGAGGCAAGCAACACAGTCCTGCTCTAGCTAGGCTGTCTTTGATCGATTCACCCAACAGTGATAACGGTAATCACAGACCCAAAATGCCATTCATCAACACTTTAACTTTCCTGTGTCACTTATCATTAGACTGCCTTCTTGCCCACCATGAAAAGAAATTAAAGCCGTCTTGAAACAAACATTTAAACTAAATTTATAAATTAATCAAGTCATATTTCATGAAAGCGTGCCTAACTTGCATATGTCTTTTCCCGTTCTGATACTCCAGTACAATGTCGCACCTGTAGCTGCAGCATGGCTGACAGAAGACTGTAGACAGACAGTGGAAGAGATTACAGATGGCTTTGCAGGACAACCTCAAGCAGCTCTAGCTTTAGTAGGCCTGCTTTCAGACGGCAATAGCACCGCAGGGATGACAACATTCTGGTTAGCAGGCAACAGTAAGGGCACTCACAGATTAGCACTGATTGGAGGAAGTATCAATTTGAGAGAAGAAACTAGCCCCACTCCCACCAATTAGTGACTGGGCAATGTCAATGATGTTGGCAGTCTTCTGCAGCATGGATTACTGAACTTCTGTGATAACTTGAAAGAACTGCTAGTTCTTTAAACATTGGTGCCTGCAATTGTAATGACAGCACCTTGAGCCTCCATGCCTTTAGTTTGAGCCTACACTCCAGTGACCACACATCAGGTGGATTCTACTTATGACACAGTGAAAACTGAGACATTTGCCATCAGAAGTTCCATCATAGTTGGGCTCACAAGCATTCTCAGATAACATGTCGCCATATTCATACTGGGAAATATGAACTCCCAGTTTTCCATGCTACTTTACATTAGCTGGTAGGTCTTTCAGTACACGAGGCATTTCACTGTATATAATCATATTTGGTCAAACCTTCAACGTACTCATTTGAGACCACTACAGCAGTGCCATTGTGCTATCTCACACTCTGGTGAATTGCCATCTCCTCTTGTTCCCTGCCCTGGCTGCCACATATCACTACGTGCAGATTCTGTCTCGATGCTATTCTTAAAAGTCAGCGCACTGTTCGTATTTCAGCAGTGTGTATGAGAATAAGTGACGTTGTTTCTTCTTTATCACAGTTTGCTTGTTCTTGCACTGCTTGCTGTTCCACCACTACCCGAGCAGATATTAGTTCTTGGTTATCTGAAATAAGAAAGACAAGAGAGTACAGTTGGGAAGCAAATGATACGTGTTTGCATGGCCTAAATCAAAAAAAAATGAGAATGAGGAGTAAATATATGTGAGAAGGAGGATTCATTTTGAGAATACTATCACCTTTCAGGCCTAATAAAAACCACAGCTCTCTCCTCAATGGGGCTAAGGATGTACAGTAAGCATGGTATAATGTGTTTAGACGATGTGGTCGTCATGTTTGAACAGCTGACAATGTGTGCAAGCTGCGAACCTTGGGTGTGGAGTTTGCAGTACTAAGTGTGTGAGAGTGAAACAAACAGCTATGAGCTCTGATTGATAGAAATTGGTGACAGGAGTATGCTGAGGGTGTGACACATTGAGCAGTATGTGAGGCTAGTGACAAAGCTAATGGAGTATAACATTCAAAGATATGACTGTTGTCATATCATTAAACTTATTGTAGCACAGGCTGTAACTGTTTTCAGCTCCCTGCTGGGTGTTTCCATTCATGTTGATAACAGAAATAGGGATTACAAATGCAAGATTGTCATCATTAAATCTAGAAGTAAAGTTAAGACCAAACCTTTTTTTCCATGGAGCGGTCAGAATTGATCACAAGAATTGACTAAAATAGGTACAGTTGAGGGAATGTTAGATCAAAACTCAACTGAGCAAGGAACAGAAGGATATATAGCTGGTCTTTGAATTAGGAAATGAAGAGACATGTGGAATAAAAACAGCAACACCTTGGGCTGAATGGCCTGGCTGCGCTGTGTCAGTGCAATTAGAGCAGCTTGTCTATCTCTAGTAACTTGAAACAACTGTTTGTCAATAGAAAGTCAAACTTCTCTCAAAGGCATTATATCAGCTCTCCATGTTTTGGAAATCCTTTGTCAAAGATTGTAGTCTCTTCTTGCCGATTAGTCAGAAGATGAGAAATCTATTGAGCCTAGCCTCAGGCACCTAGATGGTTATCTTCATCATCTGAAAGCTGTGTGGAAAATGGTAGACAAAGGATGAGGTATGAAGTCAGACAGTTGTTGGTATGGTCATTAGTTCACTCCTAAGAACAAATTGAACATATTGAAGCACAGACATCACGGAATGTAACTGATTGTTTAATTGTTCAATTCCTTCTTCTACTGAGCATGTACAGAGTTAGTGAAAGATTAGTCAATGCACTGGGGTTGAAAGGAAGTATTGTATTGCAATCTTCCAACTTAAATGAATATAACTTATCAATGAATTCACAAAGAAACAATGAGTTGGCCACAGGCATTCAAAAATCCTATAATGTCATTTAACGCTGCTATGATTACAAGACTATATTTCTTTGCATTTTGAATACCTGGAAGACCTTTACTTGTACTTTCCCACCTGCAGTTCTAGTTCTATGTTAAATCGAATTTTGACCACCCCCCCCCTCACCCCCAAGGTTCAAAATCATCTGTGTGCTAATGCTTTTAATTCTCCCATTAACATATTTGGATCAAACCCCAATTTAAGCTTTTCTAAATCTGATACTTCTTGATCTGCAAAGATTAGCTAGAACTCTCTTAACCCACTGTGTCATCAAGTGAGTAATTTATTTCTCTTAAAGGAACAAGCGTAATAATGTTCATCCATCACTAGGAGGATATTCATTCCAGTTATCTCATTTCCATTTCACCAAATCTTAAGAATTTGAGTTGAACTTTAAAGAACATTGAAATTACACTGACATTTTCAAATATAATCTATAAGGAATATTTAATCTAACTTGATTGAACAAATTTCCATTACACAGTAATTCACATAAAATGCTGAACTTTTTGATTATTGATTCCAAAATTTTTACTGAGGCAGCTAACATAAAACTGTTAAAAAATAAAACTGAACCAAAATGTCAGGTTAAATATAAGAACAAGAAGAGAGATTGAGCCAACAGTAGGACTAAAACAACTTTTCAAGAATGAACAATAATCTCATGCACAAGAAAATAGGCTTCCAATGAGCTCAGACTCCTTTTTACATTATTGGTGAAGCCCAATTTTTTCGCCATAGACTCTAAATGATACACATTTGTAAGAGCATCTGACAATTGCTTATAGTGGTTTATATTGGTTGGGTATTTAGCCCGATGATAGATAGGCAAACTTTCAAAGTTTCCATCATTAATCTCACCGGGTATTGAAAAATCTTATGGCTAGCCCTAGAAAATGTTATGCCAAATGTGGCTGCTTCAATTAAACGCATTTGTTTCATCAATAGCATGCTAGCAGCAATTTTTTTTGTCATTAGACGTGGGCAAATTGGCTCTGTGAGCATTTATTGCCCATCCCTAATTGGCCTGGAGAATGTGGTCATGAGCTGCCTTCTAGAACCACTGCAGTCCCTTAGGGTGTAGGGATACCCACAGCAATGGGTATCAAAGGGAGTTGCAGGAATTTGACCTGGCGACAGCGGAGGAACAGCAATATATAGTTTGGAGTCGGGGTGGTGTGTGATTGTGTCACTCCTTGGTGCAAAACGTTTGAAGGTATCTTCAACAACAGATCTATATGAGTGATGCTGATGCAAAAATGCTGAGATTTTATTCACTGCCCATTGAATTTAAAACTTTGGGCGCAGTTGTAGGGTAAGGGGCCAATCACTTAGGACTGAGATAAGGAGGAATTACTTCAGTCAGAGAGTTGAGAATCCTTGAAATTCTGTATCCCAAAAGGTCATGAAATGTCCACCAATGAATATGCCTAAAACTGGAATAGACAGATTTTTGCTCCACCATGGGAATCAAGGGAAACTGGGAGGGGACAGGAAAGTGGTGATAAAACCAAGATCAGCTAAATTCATACTGAATAGACACAATGGTCAGCACAGTTTACCCTTCGCCAATTTCCTATGGAACACCATATGGCTACCTGGGCAGTGGAAATTACAGCCTTGGTATTGTTCTTATTCTCAGGCACTAACAGAACGAACAAGACTCAAGCTTCACAGTTGAAATTATGCCCAATTTTGAAATTTATGAGCCTGCTGATGTTGATGCTCAGATGTCAGTTACCCTGTTCAAAAATACCTGGTGAAAAATGAAGAGGTCGTGTATGAACCATGAATATTTTTTGAAAGATGATTTTGCCGGCATTATTGACTACCCCCTTGATAAGGAAATAGGAGCTGCAATACTCTATCAGATTGACAAATGATCCTTGTTTGTCTATTCAGATACACGAGTCACATTTGGCACTCCTGAAAAGCTTGCAATGGCAATAGATCTTGGCTGTGTGGTATGCTGTTTCTCTGTGCCTTTAAAAGAAATGAATGAACCTGCCACCTTTGTAGAACTCTGCATTTGTCATCTACCGAGTGAAACTAGATATGGAACCTTGATCAATATCAATATAATTTCCTTCTGGTGCCTGAAAAGATCATGTGGCAAACTATTTATGACTGTTGTGACTACTGAGTCCACGTCATGAACCTCTGAAACTGCTCATAAACCCAGTTCCAGCACTTAAACATGGCTCTAAGGCTACCACACTGATTAACCGCTACCTCTAACAATTCATCTTCATCCTAGTAAAGGCAGACCTCAAAAGATCCTTGTGAGAGCAGGTTCAACCTCTCCATTCACATCTCCCACTTCTCTTACATAGGAACAATACACTGTGGATGTAAGAGATCAGGAACAAAACCAGAAAATGCTGCAAATGCTCAATAGCTCAGGCACCATTTGTGGAGAGACAGAGTTAACATTTCTGGTAGATGAATTCTGACCTGCTCTGATCATCTGAATGTCTCCAGCATTGTCAGATTTTATTTGTCACTTTGCTTCGCCTTACTCAGACAGAACAGCAGCTGCTCTCACTAAAAAAGATACTGAGGAAATAGACCACAACCATCCTCAGATTATTTTAACAGTGCTGGTAAAAGCTGATCTGAGTGAGAATTATAGGCAGCAATAATGTGGCAAGTACACTGATGAACAAGGCATATTAAGAATTCAGACATCTTTTTAAAAATACTTTTGGGATGCAAGCATCAATTGTAAGGTCAGTATTTATTGCCCATCGTTAGCTGTCCTTGTGAAATGGTGATCATAAGTCACTGCCTTCTGTAGTCCACCCTGTGTCGGTACACCCATAGTGCTGTTAGGAAGGAGTTTGCAGATTTTGGTCATGAAAGAAGAGTTATTTATTTCCAAGTCAGGATGGTGTGTGGGTACATAGATAGAACCTTAGAGCAGGAGGAGACTGTTTGGCTCTTCAAGCAAGCTCCACCATTCAATATGATCATGGCTGATCATAGATTTGGACTGAGTTGTCTGTTTATGTACGTCTGACTCTATTACTCCATAACTCAATTCAGTGTTCCTGCTTTCTTATGCTACCCTTTGATTCCTTTAGCCCTCAGAACTAATCTCTCTCTAACTTGCAGGCGATGGTGGTGTTCCCATGTGTCTCCCATGCCTGTGTTTCTTAGAAGTAGATTTGTTGTGTTTGGAAGGTGCTGCCAAAGAAGTTTTGCCATGTTGCTGCGGTACATCTTAATGGTGAACAGGATACACTTGGTGTGAACATTGTAGAGGGAGTCAATGGACTGCCATTCAAGCAGGTAGCATTAGCCTGAAATGTTGAGGTTTTTTGAGCATTGTTGGAGCTGCAGTCATCTAGACCAGAGGACAGTATTCCATGCGAATCTTGATTTATACTTTAGGTAGCTGAGAGGCCTTAAGGAATCTTTGCATTCCTTTGTGGAATTTAGGAGTTGCTGGTAAGCACTTGAACTAAGTAATGCTAAGCACTTAAGAACCGAATACATTATTACGCAGCTGGAATCACATATAAGCCAGACCACAGGAGGTAAACGTAACAGATTTCCTTCTCTAAAAGGGTAGTGGTTAAAACTGATGGGATTTTACTGAAATTGATGAGAGCTCCATGGTGATTCTAACTGGAAATAGTTCTTAATTGAATGTTATCAACTCAATAAGTTTCACCAGCTGCTATTGGACCCATGTACCCATGTGTCCAAGCTCTTTAGCCTGTACCTCTGAATTGTAGTCATAGAATTATTATAGCTGCATCAGTCACGTTTCTGGTCAATGGTGACAGGCAGGAGATTAATGGTGAGCTAATGCCATACATCATAGGTAGATGGTCATATCCTCACTTGCTGAAAATGGTTTTTGCCTTGTGTGTTGTGAATATTTCCTAACAGTTATCATCAATATTATCCAGGTCTTGTGCATTTAGCTATGAACTGCTTCAGTATCTGAGGAGTAGAAAATGGTGCTGATAGAGGGGAGGTGATGGCCTAGTGGTATTATCACTGGATTATTTAATCCAGAGATGCAGGTAATATTCTGGAGACTTGGGTTCGAATCCTGCACAGCAAAAATGTAATTTGAATTCAGTGTAAATCTGGAATCAAGAATCTAATGATAACCATGAATCCATTGTTGGGGAAAAACCCATCTGGTTCACTAATGCCCTTTAGGGAAGGAAACAGCCATCCTTACCTGGTCTGACCTACATGTGACTCCAGACCCACAGCACAGTGGATGACTCTTAACTGTCTTCTGGGAGAGGCAATAAATGCTGACCTGGCCAGCTATGCTTTCATTGGTGAATGAATCAAAGAAAACATTGTGCAGCTATCAGTGAACATCCCTACTTCTAACTTTATGATAGAGGAAAGATAATTGATGAAGCAGGTGAACATGGCTGGGCCCAGCACACAGTCCTGAGAAACTCCTGCAAAGTTGTCCAGGGGCTGAGGTGATTAATTTCCAACAACTACAATCATCTTCCTTTGGGCTAAACATGCTTTGGTCAGTAACATGTTTTACCTTTGATTCTTATTGACTCCAATTTTACTAAGATTTGTTCTGCTTTCTTATGACATGACATACTTGTGCAAGTTTCCACTTTGTTGGGCCAATGCCAATGTTGTAATTGTACTGAAATTGCTTCCAGGGGTGCTGCCACTTTTGGAGCACAGTCTTTTGGATTGCAATGAAGATGTTATTGGAGCCCATAGATTTTGCAGAAGCCAGTGCATTCAGTCTTTTCTGAATATCAAGTAGAGTGAATTGAATTGCTGAAGACTTGTACCTGTGGTGTTGCCCACATCAAGAGAAGCAGAGATGATCACCCATTCAGTGTTCAGGCTGAGGATGGTTGCAGTTGTAAGCACTTCAGCCTTGTATTTTGCACTGACATTTTGGGCCTCCTCAACATCGAGAATGGACCCTTCTCCCATTAGTTATTTTGTTGTTCACTGCTATTCACAACTGAATTGGATATGCTAGCAAAGCAATGTCTGATCTGTTGGCTGTGGGGTTGCTTGGCTCTGCCTATAACATGATGTTTCCACTGTTTAACAAATTGTAACAGCAGTAGTCCTATGGATTACAATGAGGAGTGGAGGAGTGTATGCTGACAACAGCACTAGCCATTTGATAAATTGGGTTACCAACTTGATTAAGCTACAAAATGGGCTGCAAACACTGTGGGAGGTTTCCTTACTTACATGTAACCTGATGCCATGGCACTTCACAGAGCCCAGAGTCAAAATTGGAGTGCCCATGGACCATTCTTTCCTGACTGTATGTCATTACATTTCCATTTTTGGTGGGTCTATCCTGCCAATGGAATAAACCCATCTGGTTCACTAATGTCCTTTAGGGAAGGAAACTGCCATCTTTACCTGGTCTGGCCTACATGTGACTCTAGACCCACAGCAATGTGGTTGACTCTGAACTACCTTCTGGGCAATTAGGGACAGGCAACAAATGCGGCCTAGCCAGCGATGCCCCTCGCTCGTCTTTTAAAAAAAACATAATTTGCAATTGTGATAAAGAAGTCCAGAACATTGACTATATGGTGTGATTATGTGTGTACAATGAGGTCAAACTATTACTTCATTAGTCTATGGCATAACACTGTGAATTTTGGTACTGTATGATCCCTGAAGAGACCTGTAAGTTAAGATGCGTTTTTTTCAGCAATCATATCAAAAGAATAGCACAATAAGATCTCACATTTTAAGGCTTTACTGTACGAACCAAACTAAAACTAACATCAACTAAACTTTCAAGTAAAAGCAGAAAATGCCTGAGGAAGTCAACAGGTCTGGCAGCATCTATCCAAAGAGAAACAGAATTAGCATTTTGAATACAATATGATTCTTCTCCAGAAGTTCAGAACAAAACTTTAATTTTGCTTTTTTGCTGACCAAATATTGCCAGCCAAGCTGAACTTCTCCAGCATTTTCTGTTTTTATCATCTGAAAGTTCTGAGTAGGAATCTCAAATGATAAACTACAGAAAATATATTGCCTAGTTAATTCAGTACCTCAACTGAAAATACATTTTGCCAGGTTAATATGCTCCACCTCTCTCTCTGCTGATATGTAGACTGACTGATTAAGTCCCAAGCTCGTTCCAGTCTCTCTACTATTCCAGAGTATGCCTTCCAGGAAGCTGTGAAAGTTCCTTCATTCAATCTTCTGAGAACACCCAAATTGAATTTTAGCAGCAAGCCACCCACTGGCTACTCCTTGGTCCTTAAATACCTACAAATCCCACCTCTTCAAACAGGGAAACCATTCTCACCAACATTCTGTTTTTTTGGCTCTGCTTGTAAAGTACCAGTTGCTTTGGGCTCACTCTCTGCATCTCTGACTGAGAGTCTGTGTCTGAGAAGACCAGCTGCTCCACTCTGACTAAAGTTATTAAAAATGGCCATTGATTTTCTACACGTTTTTTTCCTGGGTCTATTTCCCCATGATAATCAGGCATATGATTTCACTTTCAACCAATCCAACATATTTTGTTTAATTTTTTAATAACGAGACAGTTTAAAGCACAAACACCCTTTAGGGTTTCACATTCATAACAGTCTAAGTCCTCAGATGTTAGGGAGGGCGACTTTACAGTGTTAGCTGAGCAGAGTGTATCTTTGTCGTTTCTGGTTGGTGCTAAGTGCCTCCGTTCTCCTTTCTTATTATACTTTACTGTCGTGGTTTGATACAGCTCAGTGACTTGTCGTGCTATTTCAGAGGACATTTAAGATCCATACATATTGTGGGGGTTTGGGTCACATGTAGGTCGGATTGTGTAAGGATGGTAGATTTCCTTCCCTAAAGGAACTTAGCAAACCCAATTTTCACATCAACCCAACAGATTACATGATCACCTTTACTGAAACTAACTTCTAGTTCTGGAATTATTTGATGAGCAGAGTTAAATTCATGTCTGTAGATCTTTGATACAAACCTCAGGTTACTCATGAACACTACACTAACTTGCTCATAATAAGACTTAATTTCTGGGAACTGGCCATATTGTTACACTCTTCTCAGCATTTTGGGTTTCCTGTTGAAGGTGTCCATTTCTTGCGTTCATGCTGTATGTTCTAGTCTGGCTGTGGAGTCCAATTGAAGTCTTTCTTGCCAAAGTGTAGCCGAGGATAGACTGTCTGATTTGGTTAGCACTGCCTTCCGTCCTTTGCAAGAGGCATAAGGCAAAACTTAATGGAGCCTGTTGGGTTAGGTATGATGGTGGGGGTGCTGGGAGAATCGGCAGGAGGTTGTGTGCCATTCCTGAAAGGGGGTAGATGAATCTGGACCTCGTTCAGTGTGGGTAGGAAGGACACGTCACTGGAATACTGCCTCCCAGCAGCAGTAAGGCTTGGTAAAGGGCTAATTGGGACAAATTATCTATGAGCACACCAGGACCCCCAGGGATTTGGACTCTCACAGGTGTCCTGCACCTCCTGAAAACTGCCCAACAAACTCAGTTTGCCTGCATCATGAAAGGCGATCATTCGCAGGAATTCAATGGAACTGGCATTGGGAAGGGTAGGGTGCAGCTGACAGCAAACCCCTGCCTTTACATCGATCCCCTTCCCTCTCCCCTCCACTTCCCAGATGCACTGGTGAGACCTCTCCCTGTGACACTGATCTTGCCCCACTGAACTCTCCCCAGCTGTCCAGTGACAATCCCTGGTGAAGACCTCAGTGTTTTCCTTCCAATGGCCATAGCTCCCAGTGCTGATGCCAGTATTGGAGATGTAAGCTTATGGTTGGCCTGCAGCTTTCAGGGGTCCAACATCTGCCTGACTGGGGATTTAGTTGAGTGGGAAGGCTGATGATGTCCAGGTAAGAGCTTAATTGCACTTAATGTTGGGTCTCAAAGGCCATTACCACCTTCTCAAGGGCAGCTGGGGATAGCAAATAAATGCTGGCCCAGCCAGTGATGTCCAAAAAACAAATTTTAAAAATAGTGAATCATCGTGCAATTCCTATTTCTTCTTAATTGGTGGTCAGGACCCTGTTCACACAAACTAACTTGCACCCATAACCCTGACAATTAGTGATGAGTGGGAGAAGAGTTTACATTTTCAACATTGACAACTCATGCAAGATGTATTCATGGCTCCTGAGAGACTATTAGTAGGTGAAGGGGCTTTCTGGCAACCTAGTGGTGATAGGAAGGAAGTGTTCCCAGCCAAGTGAGGAGGAAAGTGGTGAAGCACACATCCATGAGATAATAGGGACTGCAGATGCTGGAGAATCCGAGATAACAAGGTGTGGGGCTGGATGAACACAGCAGGCCAAGCAGCACCACAGGAGCAGGAAAGCTTGACGTTTCGGGCCTAGACCCTTCATCAGAAATGGGGGAGGGGAAGAGGGTTCTGAAATAAATAGGGAGAGAGGGGGAGGCGGATAGAAGATGGATAGAGGAGAGGATAGGTGGAGAGGAGGCAGACAAGTCGAAGAGGCGGGGATGGAGCCAGTAAAAGTGAGTGTAGGTGGTGGGGTAGGGAGGAGATAGGTCAGTCCAGGGAGGCCGGACAGGTCAAGGGGACGGGATGATGTTAGTAGATAGGAGATGGGGGTGGGGCTTAAGGTGGAGGAGGGGATAGGTGAGAGGAAGGACAGGTTAGGGAGGCGGAGATGAGCTGGGCGAGTTTTGGGATGCGGTTGGGGGTGGGGAGATTTTGAAGCTTGTGAAATCCACATTGATACCATTGGGCTGCAGGGTTCCCAGGCTGAATATGATTTGCTGTTCCTGCAGCCTTCCGGTGGCATCACTGTGGCATTGCAGGAGGCCCAGGATGGACATGTCATCTGAGGAATGGGAGGGGGAGTTGAAATGGTTCGCGACTGGGAGGTGCAGTTGTTTGTTGCAAACGGAGCGCAGGTGTTCTGCAAAGCGGTCCCCAAGCCTCCGCTTGGTTTCCCCGATGTAGAGGAAGCCACAACGGGTACAGCGGATGCAGTATACCATATTGGCAGATGTGCAGGTAAACATCTGCCTGATGTGGAAAGTCTTTTTGGGGCCTGGGATTGGGGTGAGGGAGGAGGTGTGGGGGCAGGTGTAGCATTTCCTGCGCATTTTTACTGTGGACGTCCAGTCCCTATACACCTGTATTCCCCATGCAGATGGCCTAAAGGCCCTCCGCTTCTTCCTGTCCTGCAGAACTGACCAATCCCCCTCCACCGACACCCTCATCTGCTTAGCCGAACTTGTCCTCACCCTCAACAACTTTTCTTTCAATTCCTCCCACTTCCTACAGACAAAGGGGGTGGCCATGGGTACCCGCATGGGCCCAAGCTATGCCTGCCTCTTTGTAGGTTACGTGGAACAATCCCTCATCCGTACCTTCACTGGCCCTAAACCCCACCTCTTCCTCCGTTACATTGATGACTGTATCGGCGCTGCCTCATGCTCCCACAAGGAGCTCGAACAGTTCATCCACTTCACCAACACCTTCCACCCCAACCTGGACCATCTCCAACACGTTTCTCTCCTTCCTGGACCTCTCTGTCTCCATCTTGGGTAACCACCTAGGAACCGATGTCCATTTCAAGCCCACTGACTCCCACAGCTACCTGGAATACACCTCCTCCCACCCACCTTCCTGCAAAAACGTCGTCCCCTATTCCCAATTCCTTTGCCTCCGCCGCATCTGCTCCCAGGATGAGGCATTCCGCTCCCGTACATCTCAGATGTCCTCATTTTTCAAGGACCGCAACTTTCCCCCCTCAGTGGTCGAGAACGCCCTCGATTGTGTCTCCCGCATTTCCCGCAACTCATCCTTCACACCCCCTCCCCTCAATAACAACCAAAACAGAATCCCCCTCATCCTCACGTACCACCCCACCAACCTCTGGATCCAATGTATCATCCTCCAACACTTCCGCCATCTGCAATCCAACCCCACCATCAAAGACATTTTTCCCTCCCCACCCTTATCTGCTTTCCGGAGGGACCACTGTCTCCAGGACTCCCTTGTCAGCTCCACACTCCCCTCCAGCCCCACCACATCCGGCACTTTTCCCTGCAACCGCAGGAAGTGCTACACCTGCCCCTACACCTCCCCACTCACCCCCATCCCAGGCCCCAAGAAGAATTTCCAAATCAAGCAGATGTTCACCTGCACATCTGCTAATGAGGTGTACTGCATCCGCTGTACCCGTTGTGGCCTCCTCTACATCGGGGAAACCAAACGGAGGCTTGGGGACCACTTTGCAGTCCACCTACGCTTGGTTCGCACTTAACAACTGCACCTCCCAGTCGCGAACCATTTCAACTCCCCCACCCACTCCTCAGACGACATGTCCATCCTGGGCCTCCTGCAGTGCCACAACGATGCTACCCGAAGGTTGCAGGAAAAGCAACTCATATGCCACTTGGGAACCCTGCAGCCATCCAATGGTATCAATGTGGGCTTCACAAGCTTCAAAATCTCCCCACCCCCTACTGCATCCCAAAACCAGCCCAGCTCATACCCGCCTCCCTAACCTGTCCCTCCTCCCACCCCAAGCCCCACCCCCATCTTCTACCTAATAACCTCATCCCGCCCCCTTGACCTGTCCGTCCTCCCTGGACTGACCTATGTCCTCCCTACCTCCCCATCTGCACTCACCTCTACTGCATCCATCCCCGCCTCTTTGACCTGTCTGTCTCCTCTCCACCTATCTTCTCCTCTATCTATCTTCTATCCGCCTCCCCTTCTCTCCTCTATTTATTTCAGAACCCCCTTCCCCTTCCCCATTTCTGAAGAAGGGTCTAGGCCTGAAACTGTTTCACAGATAGCAGGAACTGCAGACGCTGGAGAATCTGAGATAACAAGGTGTAGAGCTGGATGAACACAGCAGCCAAGCAGCATCAGAGGAGCAGGAAAGCTGATGTTTCGGGCCCAGACCCTTCTTCAGATATAGAGGAGGGGAAGGGGGTTCTGAAATAAATAGGGAGAGAGGGGGAGGCGGATAGAAGATGGATAGAGGAGAAGATAGGTGGAGAGGAGACAGACAGGTCAAGGGGGTGGGTTTGGACCCAGTTAAGGCGAGTTAGGAAGGGGATAGGTTGGTCCAGGGAGGATGGATGCGTCAAGGAGGCGGGATGAGGCTGGTCAGTAGGTGATGGGGGTGGCGCTCTAGGTGGGAGGAGTGGATAGGTGGGGGGACAAGTTAGGGAGGCAGGTACGAGCTGGGCTGGTTTTGGGATGTGGTCAGGGGGAGGGGAGATTTTGAAGCTTGTGAAGTCCACATTGATACCATTGGGCTGCAGGGTTCCCAAGCAGAATATGAGATGCTGTTCTGATCCATGAGATGCATGGATCTGTGCTTCCTGATAATGGGAACAAAGAAACTAATGTTGCCTTCAGAAACTGCTCAGGACTGACACATTTGCATTATGTATTTAAAGGGAAGCCAACACATGTGAAAAGGAATAGAAGTTTACTCTGATATGGTTAAAGAAAGAAAGAAAGATCAAAGGAGATACTTGACCTCTTGAGCTGAATAGCATTTTTCTATGCGTAGATTGGATATATTTATTAAAGACTTTTGTCATCAGTTTGATTGTCAGCATATTTGCTCCAATACCTTTACTGATAAACAAATAGTCATCTCATCATCTGCATTTTGCAAAAAGTATCAGGAGGGAAATAATGATTATATGTTAATGTTCATTTGTATTTTATCGTTAACAGCATTCCAGGCAGTACATTGGTGCGAAGCGTATTGCCAATCCACCCCACATCTTTGCTGTGGCTGACATTGCCTACCAGGCTATGGTCACTTACAACTCAGATCAGGTACCTGTGATTCTGTAACAAATATCTTGCAATTAGGGATGCTTTGAAAAATGATAAAGTAGGATAAAATGAATACTCAACTGGGCAAATGCAGATCAATTAAGCAAAGCCAGCACAAATTTGTCCAGGACAAATTGTATTTAATTAGTTTCAGAGACAGTAGGAACTGCAGATGCTGGAGAATCTGAGATAACAAGGTATAGAGCTGGATGAACACAGCAGGCCAAGCAGCATCATAGGGGCAGGAAAGCTGACGTTTCGGGCCTGGACCCTTGGCTGCTTTCCTATGACGCTGCTTGGCCTGCTGTGTTCATCCAGCTCTAAGCCTTCTGTTTAACTAACTTGCTTGAGCTATTTGATGGGGTAACAGAGAGAGTTGATGGGGATAATGCATGGACTTTCAAAAGATATTTGATGAAGTGCTGCACTCCAGACTTAAGACAAATAAAATTCATGTGGTTTAAGGGACAATAGCAACCAAGATACAAAATTAGCTGAGCAACAGAAAAAAGAGTGTAGTAGTTAATGGTTGTTTCTCAAGCTTCAAGAAGTTCTACTGTGACGTTTCTCAGGAATCAATGTATATCCCCTGTTTTTCCTGATATATATTAGTGACTTAGATCCAGATGTACAAAGGCTCAAATTAAAAATTGTAGGATGATATGAAACAGATGACAGGCTAAATGGTCATCTTCTGAACTGCAATCATTCCATATTTCTACGTAAAGCATGCCACACCATTTCATATTTTAATTCTCTTCATGCTGTTTGTGATTTCAGTAGAAGGATGATAAGGGAATAGTGTAGGTTAGATGGGCTTCAGATTGGTTTCACAGGTCGGCGCAACATCGAGAGCTGAAGGGCCTGTACTGTGCTGTAATGTTCTATGTTCTATGTTCTATGACTAATGTGTCTTCCTTAACTATGTCAGTGCATTGTGATCAGTGGAGAAAGTGGCGCTGGGAAGACTGAAAGTACCCACTTCTTGGTTGAGCAACTCACTGTCCTTGGCAAGGTATTGTGCATTGTTGAGATAATACATCCTGGAGACACTCTTAATCTAATGCACCCATCAATAAACTAGTGGGTTTGAGTGCAAGTCAATGCAAAACAATGTACTGCAAGTGTAAAAGTAGCATTTCAACAATGGATTTCCTGCCCAATGAGTTAGCTTAAGGTTACCTGCTTCATCTCAAATCCTCATCTGCATTTTAATTCATTTTATATGCTATAACTTTTATAGCTAATTTTGCTGGATCAATCAAGGTAAATCGATGTATGCTCCAAGCGCAGAATATTTTCTCACTCATTCCTGTTACTCAGAATTCTTGTTTCACGCATATTGACGACTCATGTGCAGAACTGGAATGCATTTTCTTTATTCTGACTGTACAGGGTTCCTGATTTAAGCATATTGATGATCCCAAACATATAGCAGCAGTGCATCAATGCAACAACGGGATGTTGTGTTGGTGATGTGGGACATTGAGGGGGATAGGGTTTTCTCCCATTGATCTATCATATTTTGCCAGAGGAGCAGTGACAAACAAAGTTCAACATCATTACAGTGTTACCACAAAGCGTGTAATGCACGTTACTGGCTTAAACTATGAAATAATTGCCCTTTTGATCCATGAGAGAAAATATAAAATGACGTTAAATTTTCTGCAACATCCACAAAATTGGATTCTAAACCTCTGCCTTTACAGCCTTCTTCCCAGTTACATTATTCTCTTCTGAAGCTAGCTGAAGCTTAAGGGAATGCACTAGACAGGAGCTGGCAACACTCTGGCACTGTACCTAAGTGGCACTGGTACAGCATGAACCCTGAAAGTGAAAGAGTAAGGGATACTATATCACAGAGGGCAATGCAACCAAACTTAATCGTGCCCATGTGCTACCAGTCATATGTTAAAGAAAAGATTATTAGATAGCAATTAAGATTGAGAGTCTGGATGTCCCTCTAAATGCCTTCAACTGTTGTCCTGGCTAAGGTCAACAAATTCAACTTGGAATCCCCTGCATTCTTCAGTTTGATTGCATGGAATGCATCCAGTCATCTGTAAGTTTCAATGCCTTTTATTTAAAAAGGTAGTCAACATTTGTGAAACACTTTTGAGTCCTTTCCTTTCCACATTAAGTATGCATGCAACTATTTGTTTAATGACAGTGACAGTGATTCTAGCTGTTATATGAATTCGTTTATCATGATGCTTTTAAAAGTGAGTAGGATGGGCCCTCAGAAATATTATATATGCTCATGTGAAAGTTGAATTTTTGCAACTAATATTTGAAGCAAAATGCTAAGGAAGTCAACTTTAATACTGGTGATTTTTTTGAGAGGTCTACTTTTGACTAAAACACACCCACGAGGCATATCTAACATAGTTCTCAAATGAATCCACGTGGGGATTAAGGGAGGTGCCATCACATCAGCTATTCATTGTCTCCCTCTCTCTCCTTCTATATTATTGTTTAGGGCTCTCCCCGATCTCCCCCACCCTGGGAGAGAAAGCAGCAGTGGCAGTTGGGTCTGTGCTTTCAATGGTGCTCTCCGGCCAGGCAAAGAAAGGAAAATGCAGGGTCACAATTGGAAAATGTCACCCTGACAGCTCCCAGCCCATGACCTAGGCCTTGCTGCACTGTGTCACCATCCACAACAGCAAGGCTTGAGCCTCCAAGCTTTACCTCAAAAAATTAACATTGTTCTTCATTCTTCCTGCTTAACTGACAATTAGAAGCTAGAGGAAATATGGTAACTTATAGCATATGAGAAACTACATTTTGTAGGTCAAAAATCTTAGGATTTGTTTTAAGATGAGATCGAAGTTTACATGAGTGTATACTTCTTTTCCACTTCTTTTCTCAGAGGAGCAACAGGCAAAAATACTTATTATGCCATCAGAATTGTTTCTCTTAGAGATAGATTACCATTAACAGCAACTGCAGGAAAGCTCATGTTTGGACCGACCCAACTAAAAGACTGTGAAGTAAAAGTTGAAGGTCATGAACGAAATGGGACAAAAATTGGATAGGGGTTAAAGATAAACTGAAGGTTCTTTTTCAAGTTTCCTGAGGAAACTTTCAAGTGAATCTTTCTCTTACAGACCAACAACAGGATGCTGCAGGAAAAGATTCTCCAGGTAAACAACTTACTCGAAGCCTTTGGGAACGCCTGCACTGTAATCAACAACAACTCCAGCAGGTTTGGCAAGTATTTGGAGATGAGGTTTACCAGTGGCGGGACAGTCATGGGGGCTCAGATCTCCGAGTACCTGCTAGAGAAGTCAAGGGTCATCCATCAGGCTCCGTAAGTATAGAAGAAAATCTTTGCTACTGTTTTAAAGCAACTTTCAACATTGTAAGGCCTCATCCATTAAAAGTCACAAAATAATAAGAGGCATTGTGGATTTAGATGATGGTGTCAATTCCTACATTATTATTTGTTTCTGGTTTCTTCCAGGGGAGAGAAAAACTTCCACATTTTCTATTATATCTATGCTGGCCTGGCACAGCAGAAAAAGCTAGCCCATTATAAGTTGTCCAAAGGTCAACCGCCAAGGTAATTTGTAGAGGCTACAACACTGAGTTCAGACTGATGTGGTGTTCATTGTACTGCTAGAGTTTCACCTACAATGAGAACTTCATTTTGAATTTTGTTAGTACCATGGTTTTGATAAAAGAAATTTTTTTTAAAAAATTAGACTTATTTTAACTTTTCATTTGCTGACTAGTGGAGAAATCTTTAAGCCCACGATTCTGGTATTGAATTAGAATTAATTGAGAAATATTTACTACGCATATTAAGAGACCAGAGCCATTTTGCACTTTATTTGTAGTGAATTATGCACTTTAACAAATTTGACATTCCTGTCGGTGTGTTGAATTGTCTAAATTAGTATGAATTTTGATCAGTAACTGTTACAAAATCTTTAAGGTATCTTCAGGATGAGAAAATTACAATGATGGAAGAGATTATAACCAATTCTTTCTACAAAACCCAGTTTGAAGCCCTCGAGCAATGTTTCAAAGTCATTGGTTTCAACCTGGAGGTAAAAATGCATCATTTTCTTTGGAAACATTCAGGCATTAGCATTGAATCCTTCAAATAATCTCATGTATTGTCTTATTTAATGAGGTACTAATGAGCAAATAGCATGAACACTGGGAGAATAGAATAGAGTCAAAACACGAGAACCATTTGAAAAATAAATAGATGCCTAGTTGGATTGATGTATGAAGATGAACCTATCGCCTTTCTTCATTCTTAATTATATTCAAACTTTATAACGCATTTTCAGTGTCTGTGCATAACAGGTGTTTCTTTTAGCTGCGGCATACTTTTAAACATCTTATATCTTCCACTTGACAATCTATCACTGTTGCAGGAAATTTGTATCAGTCACTTTTCTTTTAATTACAAGTAATTTTATGATAAATTCTGATCGTGTGGTCATCATTGGCCAGAATGGTACTTTTATCACTATCACTACTTGCCCTCAGAAAACAGCTTCTCCATGTCTACTCTATCCAGGCCTCTCAGTATTCTGTAAGTTTTAGAAAGATAACCTTCATTCTTCTAAACCCCACTGAATACAAACCCAGAGTTGTCAACTGCTCCCCACATGGCAAACCCTTCATCCCTGGATTCATTCTTGTAAACGTCCTCTGGAGCCTCTCCAGTGCCAGCACATCCTTCCTTAGATACCGGGCCCAAAACTGCTCACAATATTCTTAGACACAGGGCCCAAAATTGCCTTATACAGCCTCAGCAGTACATCCCTGCTCTTGTATTCTATCTCTCCTGAAGTGAATGCTAGCATTGAATTTGCCATCCTAACTGTCAACTGAAACTGCATGTTAACCTTAGAATCCTAAACTAAGACTCCCAAGTTTCTTTGTGCTTCCAATTTCTGAAACCTTTCTCTAGAAATGATTTTGTGCTTCTATTCTTCCTAGTAGAGTGTGTAACCTCACACATTCCACAGTGTATTCTGTCTGCCAATTCTTTGCCTACTCTACTAGACTGTGTACATCCTTAAGCAGCCTCCCTGGTTCCTCAACACTACTATCTTTGTGTCACCTGCAAACATAACATCATTGCCCTCAGTTCCTTCATCCAGATCATTAATGTACAACGTGAATAGTTTTGATCCCAATACTAACCCCTGTAAGATTCATTTAAACATCAGCTGCCAACCTGAAAAGACCCATTTATCCCTACAGTCTGCATTCTGCCAGTCAGCCAATCCTCTACCTATGCCAGTACCTTGCCCCTAATACCATGGGCTCTTATCTTATTTTGTAGCCTCCTGTGCGGCACTTTGTCAAAGGGCTTCTGGAAATCCAAATAGATCACGTCCACTGGCATTCCTTTGTCTAACTTGCTCATTGCATCCTCAAAGAATCCTAACAGAATTGTCAGCCATGACCTTTCCTTGATGAAGTTGTACTGTTTCAGTCCTATTTTAATATGCACTTTCAAGAATTTTGCAACTCATCCTTAATAATGTACTCTAAAATCTTACGAACGACTGAGGTCAGGCTAATCGGTCTATCATTCCCTGTCTTCTGCCTCCCTCCCTTCTTGAACAGGGATGTGTTACATTAGCCATTTTCCAGTTCTCTGAGGCCTTGCCTGACTGCAGTGATTTCTGAAAGATCACCACCATTGCTTCCACAAACTCTTCAACTATCTCCTTTGGAATTCTGGGGCGTAGTCCATACGGTCTGGGAGATTTATCCACCTGTAGACCTTTCAGCTACCCCAGGACACTCTCCTTAGTCATGGCCACCAATCTCACTCTGCTCCTGACTCACTTTAAGTTCTGGTATCCTGCTGAAAATTCCCAATTTTAATCAGACTCCTGTTGAAGGGCATGCCTTTTGATGTCTGGACTCCAAACTTCCTTCCTGTCTCTAAGTTTCCTCCCCACCTCTGCACCTCACTTTCCTTCTTTAAGTCATTCTTTAAAATCCTACCTGTTTGGCCAAGGTAATCTGCCTTAATATCTTATATGTGAGTTGGTATCATATCATTTTATAATATGTCAAAATGTTTAAGATATGATAAATCATGATTTGTCATAATTGTTGTAATCTAATTTATGAGATCCTCTCATAATGTTAAGGAGCCCTATCAGGTCATTCCTCAGAATTTGTGTTCTTTAGAGAAATGAACCTTCTAATTTTCACAAATCTTTTTGTTTCTCTTCCTTACTATAGAGAGGCCAGAAATCCTCACAATAGTCAGAGTGTAGCCAAGGTTACATGCATGTTTAATTGTATATTACGATTAAATAACCTCTCAACTTTACAATTCTATGCCCAATAAATGAAACACAGTGCTTTGTTTATTATGAGTTAATTCATCTGTGTTTCCACTTTTAGCGAATCCTATATCTATACTTCTTTCTGCTCATCTACCTCATGTACAGTAGATCGGAATAGAATAGAACAGAATAGCCTTTATTGTCACATATACCCAATGAGTACAATGAAAAGTTTATATGTCGCCAATTACAGCACCAACCTAGATACAAAAGTGCCTAGGTATAGCTTCTTTAGTTACAAGATTTTAAACAATACAGAAAAAAATGTCCAGCATTACAGAAATAAAATTTCAGTACAGCTGGGTATATTTTCAGGAGGTGGATATATAAAATTCAAGTGGTGTTGGGTAGAGTAATTATTTAGTGGAAGGCAGGAGGTTAAAATGTGTGGTTCCTTTGAGAGATTTGTGCTTTGTACTTCTGAATTTTTTTTTAAAAATCCTCTTTTAAAAAAATCTGCTTTAAAAAATAATTTCTTTGAGGACTTTGAGCTCTGTGAGCAACAGCTGAGGTTGCCAGTACAGAGAGCCTCAAAAAGTAAAACAAATGTATCAAAAATGTCTTACAGGTGGCAGGCAAAACAGTAGTCTTATTTTGAGATAACAAGGTGTAGAGCTGGATGAACACAGCAGGCCAAGCAGCATCAGAGGAGCGGGAAAGCTGACATTTCGGGCCTAGACCTGAGATGAGTTTGAATTCGGCCAATTAATTTAAACGAAGCACCAAGAAACAGAAAGCCAATTGAATTTAAATTTAATGGTGTTGACAACCTGAAACCAATCACATTATAAGAATTTGATTATGAAATTACGAGTATAAGGCAGCACAGTGGCTCAGTGGTTAGCACTGCTGCCTCACAGTGCCAGGGATCCGGGTTTGATCCCACCCTCAGGTGACTGTCTGTTGTGGAGTTTGCACATTCTCCCTGTGTCTGCGTGGGTTTCCTCCGGGTGCTCTTGTTTCCTCCCACATTTCAAAGATGGACAGGTTAGGTGGATTGGCCATGCTTAATTGCCCACAGTGTTCAGGGAGGTGTAGATTAGTTGGGTTATAGGGGGATGGGTCGGTGTGGACTTTTTGAGCCAAAGGACCGGTTTCCCCACTTGTAGGGATTCTATGATTCTGTAAGACAAGGGCATTTGGAAAATCCAGGAGAGCTAACTGCCACCTGAAAGAGAGAGACAGAATTAGCACCATTCAGCTCTCAGAGAAGGCCCATCTAATTAATCAAAGGTACCACGGTATTTTAGCTCAAAGTTCTCTTTGAAGAGATTCAAGAGATAAAACATTCTTGACAGCAGAATTAATGGAAGTAAAAACCGAAAGAACTGTGGATGCTATAAATCAGGAACAAAAACAGAAGTTGCTGGAAAAGCTCCGTAGGTCTGGCAGCATCTGTGAAGAAAAATCCGAGTTAACGTTTCGGGTCCAGTGACCCTTCCTCAGAACTGATCGTAGCTGGGAAAACGTTGGTTTGTATGCAGAAAATAGGGAGGGGGATGGGGTAGGGAGTAAACGATAAGATAGACCCCGAAGAGAGAGAGGAGCAGTTGGATAGACAAAGGAGTTGATACAATCAGGCTGGGAGAGTGAATAGTTGTTAATGGGGACTGTTAGTGACTAACAACAGGGGGTGTGTAATGGCAGGCTATGTGATAACAAGGCCCAGTGTGTAGGCCAGGGGACTGGGACATGGGAGAGTTTAGGCATTAAAATTGTTGAACTTGATATTGAGTCCAGAGGGCTGCAGGGTCCCAAGCGGAAAATGAGGTGGTGTTCTTCCAGTTTGTGTTGAGCTTCGCTGGAACACTGTAGCAAGCCAGAGACACAGATGCTGGCCAGGGAACAGGGTGGTACGTTAAAGTGGCAGGCAAGAGGTAGCTCAGGGTCTTTTTTGCAAGCAGAAAGTAGATGTTCTGCGAGGCGGTCACCCAATCTATGCTTCGTTTCCCCAATGTAGAGGAGACCACATTGTGAGCGGTGAATGCAGTAGACTAGATTCTGGGAAGTGCAGGTGAAGTGTTGCTTCACCTGGAAGGTATGTTTGGGTCCTTGGACACTGAAGAGGGAGGAAGTAAATGGGCAGGTGTTACACCTTCGCCAGTTGCAGGGGAAGGTGCCGTGGGGCTGTGGGGGGCTGTTGGGGGTGAAGGAAAAGTAGACAAGGGTGTCCCAAAGGGAGCCTTGCGGAAGGCAGACAAGGGAGGGGAGGGGAATATGTATTGAATGATAGCATCTCGCAGGAGGTGGTGGAAATTAACGGAAGTAAGGTGTCTGTGAAGAGAGCGGAGATGACAGAATGTTCCAGAAGACAGTCTGTGCGAACTTGGAGTGATAAAGTCATAATTTATTGCTTCTTATTAATTGGATTTATATCAGTGGGACTTGTTTTTATTTAATCAGCATTCCAGTAGAATTTAGACCAGTTAGGGAGTAGTTAGTAGTCTAAGGGGCAAGTGTCAGTTTGTTAATAACTGTGTTAATTTGTTCATTGTTGAGTTAAATAAATAAATTGTTTCTTGTTATTTGTGAAGTGGATCAGGGGTTTTCTTTCCTTTGACAATCCTTTTCACAGATTAGAAGGGGAAAGACGAGCTTGTCTGGGTGTTTCAGGTATTAGAAGGGAGCCTACACTCCTGTCATATAACAGGTTGGGGCTTGTGTTTTAGTATGACAGAGGGGTTCGGCCAGTCTCTGTTGTTACAGTCCAGCCCACCATTCCCTTGCCTGCCCCATCATTTGGACTCTGGGCGTGCGCCAAAATCAGTGCTTGCCCTGCCATTTTAAAACAAAATAATTAACAATCAATTGATCTGGCTACCAAGCCGACTGAGAGGAATATTACTCTGCGTATGCCATAATATGGTTGGCTATGGTGAGACGGTGGGAGTGGGCTGCTGACTTAATGAGCAGAAATTGTAAATGAAAAATGCGTAAGTAGGGCAGATGTGCTCACCATTACGCGGGTGCCTTGTAGGTATCCAAAACCTCCCCCTGGCCTGTTTGCCTCCCTCTGAGACTGGACAATTCCTCCTCATCCTAAAAGGCCTGGACTCAACTCTCGCATTAAAGTTCTGTACGGCCATGCTTGTAGATCCAGCAGCACTCTTAAGCATGTTCTGGCACTGATAGTGTACTCGAGCTATCAGCCAATTAGCCTGGCTGGCATGACAGGAGAAGTCCTGCTCTGAGCGTGTCTACCTACTGGCACCATCTTACACTGAGGGGTGGGCTTTCATTACTCGCATCTGGTTCTGGCTGTCTTCCAGGTCCACCCCTGAAATCAAGACCAAATATAGCCTCCTTATTCTTCCTACTAAAATATAACTCCACACTTAAATATTTCTCGGTTTATTTGATAATTGCTTATCAATTCAGCAAGTTTATTTATATCTCTTTGTATTTTGCCTCTGCTTCATTGTATTCATTACACCCCCAATTTGATGTTAAAATTTTGGAATCTCTATTCCAATTCTTCAGTTCAAATTACTTATGTAAATAGTGAAGAATAACAGTTTCAATGCTGATCCTGTGGTACATCGCTTTCTCGTCATTCACCAGCCTGAGTAATTACCTCCCACAGGAAGAAAAGAACAGTTTTTTAAAAAAGTTAAACTTGGAAATTAATCTACTTATCATACTGGAACGGAACCACAACTCGCTGTTTCCCATTTTGTAATAATGTCTTTATCCATTCTGTGATTTGTCCCCTGACTCGACACTTTAGAATCTTAGTCATGAGTCTACATGATAACTTATTGAAGGCATTTTGAAAAATTAAACACACTATGGTGAACATAAGAGATAACAAGCATGGGGCTGGATGAACACAGCAGGTCAAGCAGCATCATAGGAGCAGGAAAACTTGACGTTTCGGGCCTAAACCCTTCATCAGAAAATCACATGGTGAACATAATGTTGTTTTACATAATGTTGTAAATCTCCTGGTTTATATTTCCATTTCATTTTACTTACCAATATTTGTAGTGAAAAACAATTCATTTTAATCTGATACGAATAATGACACTACCAGTTAATATCTAAATTTATAAATGAATATCTTTCTACAGGAGCTGGGGAACATATACAGCATTCTGGCAGCCATCTTGAATATTGGCAACATTGAGTTCACCTCAGTTGTGACAGAACACCAGACAGACAAAAGCAATATTGTTAATCTTGCAATGCTTGAAAATGGTAAGTTATGAGTGAAAATTTGTGTGTGTGTGTGTGTGTGTGTGTGTGTGTGGTAGTTCCCACATACAAAATGTAAAACAGTTTTTCTGGTAACTGCAGAATAAATTCACAAGTTATCACCCCTTGTGGAGCCTCATCAGGTTGATTTGATTTATTGCTGTCACGTGTACTGAGGTACAATGAGAAAGTGTTGGCTTACGTGTTTTACAAGCATTTCATACTATACCAGGGCATCCAGGTAACATAACAGAGGGCAGGAGAAGTATTACAGCTGCCGAGAAGGTGTAGAGAGAGATCAACATTATCATTTGAGAGGTCTATTCAAAAGCCTGATAACTGCAGGGAAGAAGCTGCACTTGAATCTGTTTGCACATGTGCTCAAACTTTCATATCTTCTGCCTGATGGAAGAGGGTAGGAGAGAGTATAACCAGGGTGGGAGGGGTCTTTGATTATAGTGTTTGCTTTCCCGAGACAGTGGGAAGTATAGATGAATTCAATGGATGGGAGGCTGGTTTGCCTGATGGACTGGGCTGTGTTCTCAATTCTGTAGTTTCTTGTGATCATGGAAAAAGCTGTTGCTGTAACATACTGTGATGCATCCAGATAGGATGTTTACTGTGGTGCATCTATAAAACTTTGCAAGAGTCTTTATGGACATGCCATGTGATTGGATTAAGAGTCACTCTTAATGGGGACTGAGTGGGGACTGTGAACAGAGAGGTGGGTGCAGAGATCAGTGTACCTGACTGTGGCCCTCCTGATTTCACATGATTAAAATAGAAGAACAGTTAAAAAGCAATACAATTCCATGTTAGAAATGTAGTCTTACTGACTTCATCTTAGCATTTTCTCATTTCACATTATTTTCAATGCTCGTTTATCTATAACAAATCGTAAATATTCCTGCAATTATTTTATGGCCCTGAGTTTCAGAGGGGTTGTCATGACTTTCAGCTGCAGGTTCAGTAAAGGATAGGTGAACTTGCACAGAAACAATGTAAGTCACATTTTGACTATTTGTGCTACTTTTCAGGAGATTCTGATTTCCTCTTAGACTCCAGATTTTCTGCAGGCTCACAAATCTCCTCCCTTTCTTCTGGGCTTCTAAGATTTAATCTTGTTTCAGTAGTTACACTACATGTTTAACTGCCAGGGAAATAGGTGAGAGGAAATACCTGACCAAGAAGATGGATCCATATAAAATATTTCAGAACTTTTTCTAACTCTCCTTCTCTCAACTCAATCAGGACCAGTTAACTTCATAAGTTTCTTTGCTGCAATACTGTGCTCCTCTACGTTGGCAAAAAAAAAACACTTCTTTAAAGAGCTTGACACTACGTTCAACAAAATCCCTAAATTTGACCATATTTAGCTACTGGAGGATTTTAATGCAAGAGTGGCTTTGACATCATGGCCTGGTAAACATAAATCAGAATTGATCAGAGACTTACTTAAGCTTTGCTGATGTCATGAACTTTGCACAGCTAACACCTTCTTTCAGAATAAACCCTGTCACCATATCGGGGCATTGGCACCAACTCGATATAGCAACATTGTATGTCGTCTTTATCAAATTAGTCTCACCAAGGCATTGGGCGGGCAGTATGAGCAAAAGTCCTCTTTCTAAACTTTTGGAGAAAATTGGTGGCCTGCCAATGATACTCATTGTGATCTCCCCTTGAGATGACAAGACAATGGCTAGGGTCAGCTAAAATCGGGCAGCATGGAATCCTTTGAGGTCCGTTGTTGTGTTGTGTTCTCGCGCTGACATTCTTTGGCTTATTCTTGTATTTGCTGCTGCCATACACTTTCAGGTCATCTACAGGGGATATCCATTTACTTGTCAGAAATTATGAAACTCTGTTCAGCCTTTCTCACCTGAGCTCTGAGACAACTGTGCAATAATTGTGCTTGGATTGGCTGTCACCATCAGGCAGGGTCTAGAATGTCTCCTTACTGTTTGTCGCTGTGACGCTGGAAGTTGTTACTGGCTATGCTCCACACTCACCAGCAATCTGTCACTGGATGCTGCAATCAACACACCCATCATAAAAGCTGTAGGTGTTATGTCCAAGCTGAGTGAAGAATATGAAACAACAACAAGCTGACTGAGAACTGAGATGAGGAGGAATTTCTTCAGCCAGAGGTGAACCTCTTGAACTCATTGCTACAGAGGGATGTGAAGGCCAAATCGCTGAGGGTTTTAAAGACAGAGATAGGTTTTTGATCGATTGGTAAGGGGGTCAAATGATATGGGGAGAATGGAGTTGAGAAAGATATCAGCCACGATCAAAGAGTAAAGCAGACTCGATAGGCCAAATGGTCTAATTCTGTTCCTATGTCTTTTGGGCTTATGACTGAGAACACCAAATTATGATTCCACTAAGACTTCATCCTTAGCGTACTCCTCTGAAGTAGTGAGACCTGCATTCCACATGCTAAGCAGGAAAGTGGCTAAACTGTTTCCTGCTTCATTGTCTCAAGGACATAGCTGCAGCATCTCTTGACAGAACAAAGTGACCAACTCAGAGGTTCTGGAGTATGATAATTCCATCAACATACACCCATTGTTAAGCAATGCAGTCTCCACTGGCTCAGGCATGTTCATCAAATGAACTTCCTATAAACTACCTATTGCAGTCACAACCTCCTGAGAGTCCAGACCTCAGCTACCAGGTCACTTGCAAGTGAGATATAAAGGTTTTGGACATTGACACTACCAACTGGGAGACAGTTGCTGATTTTTGATCACTGGAGGCTGGCTGGAAAGTGCTGGAAACAACAAGCAGAATGATAAACGCAGTTGGTTAGAAGGCTAAGGAGAGTGCCCTGAGAAAACAAAGACCTAAAGGTGGGCACCTTCTGAGTCTACTGCCTTCCTCCACAACAAAAACAGCAGAGTGTGCAGGACAGGTTGGGGATCCTGACCCACATAGGGGATGGTTAACTTCCCTTGGCCATCATATGAGATGGAAGGCTGGCATGAATGACTCTTCTATCTAGACCCCAAAACCAGTGGGTACAGCATAGTTCTCTCTGCCCTGTCTCATACTTGTACACTTGTATAATCTTCATACCAGGCAGCATCCTAGTGAATCTGCGCTCTACCCTCTGTCCACTTCCAATATCTCTTTTGTGTTGTGGTTACAGAGTCTCAAGTACATTATTATAATTAGAAAAGGGGATTTTTGCATCTTCCAGCTCTTCAGTCAGTGGTGTTCTGACCCCTACTACCCCTGGGTGAATGCAATTATTCTGCAACTCCCTTCTCATCCTTCTGCCAATTACTTTAATCTATGCTCCTGGTTGTGGAAGTATGACATATTTACAGATGCTCTGCTTGTTATTTTCTCAAAGAACTTTAATAAGTTAGACAAACACAACTTCTCTTCACAAAACTATGTTCACAACACCTGCTTGTATAAAGTGGCCTGCTATAATTTCCTTCACAGATTCTAGTGTCTGTCTTTCTCGTTGGCATGCATCTTCACTCAGTGCTGGGAAACATCTCCTTAAATGTCAGTCTCCTATCTCTACCATCCTACCTTTTAACCTCATTTCCTTACAACTGCCTTTATTTAACACGTCAATTCTTGAGCTTAGACTAAATCTTATCATCCTCCAACTGAACACAAAAATCAATCACATTATGATTCCAGCTACCCAGAGATGACTCCACTACATGATTATTAACTAATCCTGTCTCAGTGTACATTATCAATGCAAGTATAACCTGCTGCCTGGTTGGGTCTCAAACATATTGCTTTGGGAAATTATCTTCTAGGCTACCTTTGTCTATCTGATTTATCCGATCCATACGTGGTGGTACTGAGACTACCAAGCTGCTGAACCACCAGCCCTCTGAATACACTAGCAGCTTGTGGATGTGAGCCATAATCCACAGTTGGACAACAGTCCAAGCATTGTAAGGCCACATTTGGAATACTGCGTACCATTCTGATCACACTGCTATAGGAAAGATTTTATTAAACTGGAAAAGGTGCAAAACAGATTTACTGAGGCTGGAAGGTTTCAGCTAAAAGGAGAGGTTGGACAGGCTGGAACGTTTTTCCCTGGATTGTAGAAGGCTGAGGGGTGACCTTACTGCGATTTTCAAAATCATGTAGGGCAGAGATAAGGTGAATAGCCAAAGTCTTTTTCCCAGGGTAGGGGAGCCCAAAACTGGAGGGACAGGAAGGACTGCAGATGCAGGGTTGATAAAATATGGAACTGGAGGAGCACAGCAGGTCAGACAGCATCGGAGGAGCAGGGAAGTTGATATTTTGGGGCTGGACC
Organism: Ginglymostoma cirratum; assembly: GCA_024137785.1. Lineage (NCBI taxonomy): Eukaryota > Metazoa > Chordata > Chondrichthyes > Orectolobiformes > Ginglymostomatidae > Ginglymostoma > Ginglymostoma cirratum. The sequence continues at coordinate 31,415,455 of JAHRHZ010000034.1, read as the reverse complement.
CTACATCAGGACATGGGAGGGGGAAGGGACCTCACATATAAATAGAAGGAGGGGAGTGGGGCTGGGGGGAAAGTAGATGGGATGGTGATAGGTGGATGCAGTAGGGGGTTGTGGAGATTGGTCAGTGAGAAGGGTGGGGCGGATAGGTGAGAAAGAAGATGGATAATTTGTGTCAGGTCAAGGAGGCAGGAATGAGAGGGAGGGCTGGACTTGGGATGAGGTTGGGGGCATGGGGAGATTTTGAAGCTGGTGAATTCTATGTTGAGGCCATTGAGCTGTAAACTCCTGAGGCAGAATATAAGGTGTTGTTCCTCCAGTTTACATGCGGCCTCATTTTGACAGTGAGGGATGGACATATCGCCAAGGGAGTGGGAGGGGAAGTTGAAATGGCTGGCAACTGAAAGGTATTTTTAATGGAGAGTACAGAGCACAGATGCTCTGTGAATTGGTCACTGGGTCTGTGCTTGGTCTCACCAATGTAGAGGAGGCCACATCAGAAGCAACGGATGCAGTAGACCAGGTTAGAGGTGGTCCCTGCTGGATTTGGAATGATTGTTACGGGGCCTTGGACACAGGTGAGAGGGGACATGCACAGGCAAGCGTAGCAACTTCCTGTGGTTGCAGGGAAAGGTGCTGGGTGTGGTGGCAAGTGTGGAGCTGATGAGAAAATCACAGAGTGAGCAGTCCTTACGGAAAGCAGATAGGGGTGGGGAAGGAAATACTTTTTTTGGTGGTGGGGTCTGATTGCAGGTGGCAAAAATAGTAGTGAATGATGTGTTGGATTTGGAGATTGATGGAGTGGTATATGATGACCAGGAGAACTCTATCCTTATTGTTGTTTGGGGAAGGGGTGTCTGGGGGCAGAAGTGCAGAAACTGCAGGAAATGTGGTTGAGGGCATTATGAATTACAGGAGAGGGAAATTACAGCCCCTAAAGTAGGAGGTCATCTGGGATGTCCAGGAGTGGAATGCTTTATCCTAGATCCAGATACAGCAGAGGCGGAGGATTTGGGAGAATGGGATTGCATTTTCACAGGAGGGTGGGTGAGAGGAGGTGTAGTCGAGGTAGCTTTGGAGGTCGGTGTGTTTGAAATGGATGTCAGTGCTAAGCCAGTTGTCAGAGATGGAGATGGAGACATCCAGGAAGGGGAGGGAAATGTCAGATGGTCCAGGTGAATCTTGAGGTCATGGTGAAAGGTGTTGGTGAAGTGGATGAACTGCTTGAGCTCCTTGTGGGAGCACGAGGCAGCACTGATACAGTCATCAATGTAGCGGATGAAGAGGGGAGGGATGGTGATGGTGTAGTTGCAGAAGAGGGACAGTTCGAGCATCCTACAAAGAGGCAGGCATAGCTCGGCCCCATGCGGGTGCCCAGAGCCACCCCTTTGGTTTGTAGGAAGCGGGAGGAAAAATTGTTGGGGGTGAGGACTAGTTCTGCCGAGCGAATGAGAGTGTCGGTGATGTGGAACTGGTTGAGCCTGCAGGAGAGGAAGAAATATAGGACTTTTAGACCCTCCAAATGGGGGATACAGGTGTAGAGAGACTGAATGTCCATGGTGAAGATGAGGTGTTGGGGGCTGGGGAGTTGAAAGTCTTGGAGAAGGTGGAGGGCATGGGTAGTGTCCAGAACATAGGTAGAGAGTTCCTGGACCAGAGTCTTGGTAGGAGGAGCTGATCTCGGTGGGTGAGGAGCAGGCAGAGACAATGGGTCGACTGGGGCAGTGGAGTTTATGGATTTTGGATAGGAGATAGAATGGTCGGTGTGGGGTTGGGGAATTTTCAGTGTGGAGGTTGTGGATTGGAGGATTGGAGATATCCTGAGGTGATGAGGTTATTGATGGCCTGGGAGATGCTGGTTAGGTGATCATGGATGAAGTCATGATCAAGGGGACGGTAGGAGGAGGTATGGGAGAGTTGGCGTCTGGCCTCAGCGATATGTACGCCATACTACCACCGTGCCCCCTTATCAGCAAGTTTAATAGTGAGGTTGCGTTTGGAGCAGATGGAGGGGAAGGCTGCATATTCCGATGAGGAGTGGTTGGAGTAGTGAGAGGGGTGGAGAGTTTAAGGAAATTGATGTCAAAATGACAGTTAGAGATGAGGAGGTCAAGGGACAGTAGGAGGCTGGGTGATAGTGTCCAGGAGGATGTGGTTTGTTGGAGGTGGGAGAAGGGGTCTGCAGATGGTTTGTTTGATTCCCGTTTGAAAAGATAGGCGCAGAGGCAGAAGCAGCTGAAAGCATTCACTATCTAGACGTGGGCAGAATTTATTGATGCGTAGGTGCAGGGGAATGAAGATGAGTCTGCTGCAGAGGACTGACCGTTTGTCTTCAGTGAGGAGGAGGTCGAGGGGAATGGTGTATACCTGGCAGGGCTTGGTGCTGGGACTTAGTGTTAGGCTGGAGCTGGGAGTGGCGTTGGAGACAGCCTCTGGAATGGGTGTGTATATGGGAATAGTCACGTGGGAGGAAGCGGAAGTAGTGATGAGGTCAGCAGCATTAACAGAAAAAGTGTAGTCGGTAGCGTCAGCAGAAGTGATGTGGTCAGAGTGTGAGTGGGAGCGGCCAGGGCAACTGAGTCGTTAACGGCGCAGTGCGGATCCAGGAGAAGGTCCGGCCCTCCCTCTCATCCCCGCCTCCTCCTTGGCCTGACGCAACCTGTCCATCTTCCTTCTCACCTATCCATTCCATCCTTCCCACTGACCAATCTCCAAAACCCCCTATATGCATCCACCTGTCACCAACCCTACTTACCTTCTCCCAGCCCCACGCCCCACCATTAATTTCTAAGCTCCCTTCCCCCTCCCCAGTCCTGATGAAGGTTCCAGACCCAAAACGTTGACTTTTCTGCTCCTCAGATGCTGTCTGACCTGCTGTGCCCCTCCAACTCCACATTTTATCAACCAAAACTAAAAGGCTTAGGTTTAGAGTGAGAGGGAAAAGATTTAAAAAGGACCTGATAGGCACCTTTTTCACAAAGAGGGCGATGCGTGTATGGAATGAATTGCCAGAGGAAGTGGTAGAGGCTGATTCAATTACACCATTTAAAAGACATTTGGATGATACATGGTTAGGAGAGGTTTGGAGGGATAGGGGCCAAATGCAGGCAAATGGAACTAGTTTAGTTTAGGAAATCGGGTCAGCATGGACACTTTCGGCCTGAAGGGTCTGTTTCTGTGCTATATGACTCTGTGACTCATTGCTCTCTTTGGGTGCTATTGCCATCCCACAGTCCACTCAACAAAAGGGTAGGCTCCTGCCTTACATCCATTAATGAGACTTAATCTCTCATGGAAAAAATATCCATCCTGAATCAGTAAATACCACGTTGTCAGCCACTGTATTTCAAATCCTGAAACCTTGTGGCCTATGTTTCTTTTGCCAATCACCTCAATCTGTCTTCTCGGGCTATCAACCTGTCAGCTATTAGAAACAATTTCTGTTTATTTAAACCCTTCATGATTTTAATACACATCTATCAAATCTGCTCTTGGCTTTACAGCAACCAACCCCAGCTTCACTTGTCTCATCTCTGAAAAATCTGAATTCTAGTAAATTCTAGTAAATCATGTCTGTACCCTCTGAAAGGTCTTCAAATCTTTCTAAAGCGTAGTACCCAAAGTTAGATACAACACTCCAGGCGGAGGTGAACTAACATTTTATTTAGGTTAAATATAAATTCATGGCTTTTCTAGTATATGTCTCAATTTATAAAGCCCCGGATCCTATTATTAAAACTGCTGTTAAAACTGACTTAACATTGAACAATATAGACCTCTCCAGAATAATGTATGATCACCAGATCTGGAAGAGTTCTCCAAATCTTACATTGAGGTTTGAAATGTTATTCTTGTTATTCTTGATTAAAGAAATATCAAATCGACAACATGTGCTAAATACGGCCATGTATATCTGTATTGGGCTAAATTATTACTTTGGTAACGGGCATTACTGTATCATGTCTCAGGGTCAGGATGGAAGTATACCTTTCAGAGGCATGTTTGTGACAGTGTCAATCTATTTCAGCATGTGACCGAAGGGTATAAAAGGCTAATACTCATCTTACCTCAGGTCATTTGAAGCATGGCACACTACTGAAAACATGCCCCTCTTTTGTAAACGTATTAGCTTAATATTGACCAAGTATTTATTTGCCCAAGGAATGTAACATTTGTACATAATAGTTACCTGCAATCAGAGCCATTAGATTCCTCAACACCAAATCTATGTCCATTTTCTTATGTTATGAGAGCTAACATGAGCATCGCTGCAATCAGGTAAAATACTTAACAACAAGGTGTGGAGCTCGGCAAACACAGCAGGCCAAGCAGCATCATAGAAGCAGGAAAGCTTGACGTTTCGGGCCTAGACCCTTCATCAGAAATGGGGGAGGGGAAGAGGGTTCTGAAATAAATAGGGAGAGAGGGGGAGGCAGGTAGAAGATGGATAGAGGAGAGGATAGGTGGAGAGGAGGCAGACAAGTCAAAGAGGCGGGGATGGAGCCAGTAAAGGTGAGTGTAGGTGGGGGGGTAGGGAGGAGATAGGTCAGTCCAGGGAGGACGGACAGGTCAAGGGGG
>JAHRHZ010000034.1:31381377-31405880 GCA_024137785.1 Ginglymostoma cirratum | reverse complement strand
TATGAGGAGCAGTTGAGGACTCTGGTTCTGTACTTGATGGAGTTTAGAAGGATGAGGGTGAATCTCATTGAAACTTACAGAATACTGAGATGCCTGGATAGAGACGAAGTTTCCACTATTAGGAGAGACTGGGGCCTGAGGTCAGAGTGAAGGACAACACTTTAGAACTGAAATGAGGAGGAATTTCTTCAGCCAGATGGTAGTGAATCTGTGGGACTCATTGCCACAGAGGGCTGTGGAGAAAATGATGAAGAGTCTAGGCCCGAAACGTCAAGTTTTCCTGCTCCTATGATGCTGTTTGGCCTGCTGTGTTCATCCAGCCCCACACCTTGTTATCTAAGTTTGACTGAGGTTGGTTTTCAATTTTTTTTGCTCTGTGCTTTTTCCCCTCTAATTTTCCAGTGTACTTTATTAATTCCCAGCCTCTTCATTGCTCTCTATCCAAACTGATGAGCTGCAGGAAGCTCTCACATCTCATTGTGTAGTGACTCGAGGAGAAACAATTGTGCGACCTAATACAGTAGAGAAAGCAACTGATGTCAGAGATGCGACAGCCAAGGCTTTGTACGGTCGTCTGTTCAGCTGGATAGTCAACCGCATCAATACCTTACTAAAACCAGAGACGTTTCTGAGGTAATAACATCATCAATCATTTTTGCTCTGTTAAACTGACTTGCTATAAATGGTGAATTGATGAATAATAACACTACTTTCTAGGAAGCTACCTAGACTTATTCATTTCTGAGGCATGTCCTTCATGCTTGCGTGTTTAGGTTAAACTGTCTTGCAATCAAGGGGAGGAAAAGTATTCATATCAGTCTTTGCTGTTTGCAAGATCTTCTTGTAAGGGTCATGTATTAAAATACTAATCCCACATCAGGCAGATTAAAAATGTATACACCTGATATACAATCAATTGAGGTAATTTTACTAAAAACACCAACTGCACGGTACAAGTGTTACAGGTGACAAATGAATCTGCAAACCAATTGCAACATTGACCTCAAACGTTTGTAATACAAAGTATATTGAAAATAGTCCCACATTTCAGTATTGGGAAATAATGAATATGGTGGTATGCATATGGGGTGTTTTAGCATGCAGTAGTTAGGTTTTTATTCCTATTTGTTCAGTTAAAATATGTCTCAAATTATTCTAGCTTTCTTAGGGCTTAATTTATTACAGGTCGATTACAATGCAGAACAATTACCATCAAGCTCTCTTGCAGAATGATTGCGTACATCAACAGGATGTTTTAAAACATGGGCTGTGTCATGGTCGCAGGCCAAATTCAAAATCATTCAGTGTTTAAAGAAGACATAGTATAACTAAATGAGAAGCACTAAAATTATTTCAATATGAGCAAAGTATCCCACATTACTAGTTTGATGGACCAAAAATAAAAGAAAAACAGTTATTTTTGATTATCGTAGATGAGGCTGATGATATTGACACTAGTCATCAGATTTCCCTGATTTTTTTTAACCAAAATAAAAAGCCTTTTGAAAACAGCCTGTAACAAAATGCTCTTTCAATGGCCTCATTGTGCCATATGCCTGGAGTCCCAGGGTGATGAATTGTGGACCTGTAGCCATGTCGTTACAGACAGCACTGAATACGGATAAGCTGTCATGTATAGATGATATAGAGAAAGTCAGGATGCGTATTATTACAGTAAAATTTATACCAAATGAACTCCAGGCTTCTAAGAAAAGGAGGAGGAATCAGAAATGGTAAATAAGCTCATCAAAAGGATTTTAATTATACTTGCCCACTGAGAGTGAGTGAAGTGCCTTTAAAAAGTGTTCATTCTTACTGATCTATTCCTAGCTTATTTATTCCTGCTGGCCAACATTGTCATGCTTCCAGGTGGTTGAGGTGCCTATTAGAAGTAGTTGGGAGCCCATATATGTACATATAATGTGTGTGTATATATAGATATATAATATTCCATGTATAACTGAGGTCCATTACATCAATGAATATGTGATCACATTTTAATTAACACAAACGTGAGCAAAGAAGGTCAAGGTGCTACTTTAGATCACACAAGGAAAGTTGCAACCTCCCCTGCCTCAGGCTACCTGTTCCCTTCCTTCCCACCAGATCACACCAGGCCCTTTCTGATCCCTTACCTGGTTTGGCAGACCTCCGCTCACCTGATCTCCACTCACCACCCACTGGCTATCTGCCCCTTTCTGCCCATCAAATGTGAGCAACCTATGATGGCAGTGCCTGGGCCTCTGAATGTGTTTTCCACTCTTTTAGTGCCACTACCATGATCACCCTACCACTTCATACAGCCACAAGGATAAATTCAACCCAGTGTCTTGGTCTTCTTTCTCAAATGATGTTCAATCAATTCATATGTCAGAAAAAATTAATTAAAACCTAATTTATTTGTCTCCTAGTGACAATGCTGACAGTGCAGACAGAGGAATCGATATTGGAATTCTTGATATTTTTGGCTTTGAGAACTTTAAGAGAAATTCTTTTGAACAGTTATGCATTAATATTGCCAATGAACAGATTCAGTTCTACTTCAATCAACACATCTTTGCATGGGAGCAGGTACAACTCAGTCTGTTTTCTCAAATGGCCTGTTAATCTTGTCTGAAGACAAGGGTTTATTTTAAAGGTGCCATAATTGAATGAAACCTTACATTAAATAACACTTTATAGGTGTTTCAGTTATGAGAAGACATTAATTGAAGGAAACATTTAAGAAAAGATGCTTTCATGTTTATTTTATGACTTTCACCCTTGGGACATCTGTAATTCACCTTAGGAAGGTAGTGGCGAGCTGTCTTCTTCAACAGCAGCAGACCTTGTGGTGTAGGATGGCAGGGTAGGGATACTCACAATGCTATTATAGGTGGATTTCCAGGATTTTCTCCCAGCAACACTGAATGAATGGCGATATATTTCCAAGTCAGGATGGTGAGGGATTGGAAGGGAACTTTCAGATGATGGTTACCCATGTGTCTGCTGCCTTTGTCCTTCTAGATGGTAATGAGCATGTGTTTTGGAAATGCTGCTTAAGGACCTTTGGTGAATATGTCTGCAGTGCATCAATATTGGAGATGATGCGCATTGCTGCCAGTGTACATTGGGAGTGGAAGGAGTGAATGTTGAAAGTACTGGATAGTCGAGCCTGATGCTTTGTCCTGGTTAGTTGACTGTTGCTGGTGCTGCACCCATCCAGGCAAGTTGAGAGTATTCCATCATACTGACTCGTTCCTCACAAAGAAACAGCAAAGATGCCTATCCCTGCTTATGATTTGCTGCATGTAATTCACATCAAGGAGGTCAGAATTGGAACGGAAAGGACTGCAGATGCCGTAAATCAGGAACAAGAACAGAAGTTGCTGGCAAAGCTCAGCAGGCCTGGCAGCAACCGTTCTGAGGAAGGGTCACTGGACCAGAAATGTTAACTCTGTTTTTTCCTTCACAGGTGCTGCCAGACCTGCTGAGCTTTTCCAGCAACTTGTGTTTTAGGTCAGAATAGGAACCTAGGCATTTATTTGCTTCTGGGTAATCACAGGAACTACCAGGAGTTATGTCAGCAGTAAATTGCATGGTAGATCTGAGAAACCCACTCTTGGAGAGGGTTGGAAAGCTCTTGAAGCAACTTCAGGTTTGATTCAGTTGCAGCAGTGGGCCCTGCTGGGAGTCAGCCCTATGTATTGCGTGTACTCAAACTGTAATATGGCTTTGGCACCATGGCATTTCTAACTATTTCATTACTGAGCCAGCTCCATGCCAGTTATGCAAAATACATATCATTGGATTAATCAGATTCAGAACTTCAGACAACTGTCAGAGTTAAATGGTCAGCATAGGTCTCCAGTGCAATACCGTCAAGCTCAACACCTTCTTTCAATCTAACTAATTCATTACTCAATGTTCAAGTGAGTCAGATACTTAACAGACTTTTAAGCGACTCTTGGATAGGCACATGGAAGATAGTAAAATGTAGGGTATGCAGGGTAGATTGATCTTAGTAGGATAATAGGGCGGCACAACATCGTGGGCCGAAGGGCCTGGACTGTGCTGTACTATGTTCTATGTTCTGATTGCATCCTAGATTTAACCATGCAAAAATCACAAGATTTTAGAGTTTTCCATTAATTAGAAAATTAACTTAACAACAAACAGGTTTTGTGCTGGATTTCCTTAGATTGTGGGAGACTTAGTGGAGCTGTACGGCTAGCAATCAGGAAGGAACTGATTCCAGGATTCCCAACTTTATTCCCAAATTCCCCAATTTTAACCAATACAAATTAAGGGTGCAGTCTAGTTAAGGTCAGAAGCCTACACCCTGCTCTCCCAACCTGGCCAGCTCCATTGTGTGGGCATTGGCAACTCCTAGACCCCCATAATTTTCATAACATTGGTTTACCTGTTAATTCTCAAAGCTCATGGCTCTTCAGAGCTGTTAAGAATTCTTGTTTGGATGATCAGATTTGATTCTGGAGACCTAAAATCACAGATTCTTCCATAATCTCTGGATTACTACTTGAGCCACGAGCAAATTGGCACAGAGGGGCTTTGGAATGTTCAATTACATGGAAAATTATGGAAAAAGTTAAAGGTGGCAAGGGCACAGGTGAGATTATTGACATTTCCAGAACAAGTAATAGAACAGAGAATACAGAAATCTAATTTCAAGTGTCACTGGAAAAGCTCAGGAGGTCTAACAGCATCTGTGAAGAAAAAATCTGATGGCGGCTGGGAAAACGTCTGTTTATTTGCTGAAATTTGGGTGGGGGTGGGGTAGGGAGTAAACGATTGGATAGAGACTAAAGAGAGAGAAGAGCAGTTGGACAGACAAAGGAGTTGATAACGATCAGGCTGGGAGGGTGAATAGTTGTTAATGGGGACTGTTAGTGACTAAAAATAGGTAGTCTGTAATGGTAGGCTATGTGATAACAAGGCCTGGTGGGTGGGGTAGGAGGCTGGGACATGGGAGAGTTATGACCCTAAAATTATTGAACTCGATATTGGGTCCAGAGGGCTGCAGGGTCCCCAAGCAGAAATGAGGTTTTGATCTTCCAGCTTGCACTGATCTTCTCTGGAAAACTGCAGCAAGCCAGAGACAGAGAGGTTGGCCAGGGAATGGGTTGGTGCGTTAAAGTGGCAGGCAACTGGAAGCTCCGGATCATTTTTGCGAGCAGAACGTAGATGTTCTGTGAAGCAGTCGCTCAGTCTATGTTTCATTTCCCCAATATAGAGGAGACCACATTATGAGCAGCGAATGCAGTAGACTAGATTCTGGGAAGTGCAGGTGAAGTGTTGCTTCACGTGGAAGATATGTTTGGGCCCTTGGATACTGGGGAGGGAGGAGGTAAATGGGCAGGTGTTGTACCTTTGCCAGTTACAGGGGAAGGTGCTGTGGGGCTGTGGGGCTTGTTGAGGACCCTGCAGCCTGCTGGACTCAATATTGAGTTCAATAATTTTAGGGTCTAAACTCTCCCATGTCCCAGCCCCCTACCCCACACACCAGGCCTTGTTATCACATGAGATAAAAGGTACTGCAGATGCTGGAGAATCCGAGATAACAAGGTGTGTGGCTGGATGAACACAGCAGGCCAAGCAGCATCATGGGATCAGGAAAGCTTGACATTTCGGGCCTAGACCCTTCATCACTTGGCCTGCCATGACACAGCACCTGTTGTTAGTCACTAATAGTCCCCATTAATAACTATTCACCTTCCCAGCCAAATCATTATCAACTTCTTTGTCTGTCCAACTGCTCTTTTCTCTATTTAGGCTCTATCCTATCATTTACTCCTCACCCCATCCCAGCCCTTTTTTCTGCATATAAACTGACATCCCAGCTACCATCAGTTCGGAGGAATGGTCACTGGACCCAAAACAGTAATTTTGACATTTTCTTCACAGATGCTGCCAGACCTGCTGAGCTTTCCCAGCAACTTCTGTTTTTGCTCCTGATTTACAGCATCCGCAGTTCTTTCAGTTTTTATCTAATTTCAGACACAGCAGATAAAGGAGGCAGTCAATGCAGAACTGAGGGTGTTGTATTTAAATGCACACTGTATACAAAACAAGGTAAATGAGCTTGTAGCACAGGTTGGAATTGGCTGTACAATGTTGTGCAGATGTGGCTGCAAGGAGTTCAGGGCTGGGAATTAAATATCCAAGGATACACATCCTATTGAAATGACTGGCAGATGGGCAGAGAGGGCGGGCTTGCTTCGTTTGTCAGAAATGGAATTTAGGTCAATAGCAAGAGGTCATATAGAGTCAGAAGGAGTAGAATCTGTGTGGGCAGAGGTGAAGTACCTAAAGGAAAAAGGGCCGTGAAAATATTTGTGTACAGGCCTCCAAGCAGTAGTGAGTATGTAGGCAATAAAATAAATCAGGAGATAGAAAGACATGTAAGAAAAGCAACATTACGATAATCACAGGAGACTTCAGTGTGCAGGTGGACTGGGAAAATCAGGTTGGTAGCTGATTTCAAGAAAAGGAATTTGTGAAATGGCTACAAGACTTTTTTTTAATGGAGCAGCCTGTGTTAGAGCTGACTAAGGAACAAACAGTTCTGGATTTGATGTGTAAGGACGCAGACTTGATTCGAACGCTCAGGTGAAGGAGCCCCTACAGGGCAGCGACTATAATCTGACAGAATTCACCCTGCAAGCTAGAATCCGAAGTAACAGTATTACTATTAAGTAAAGGTTACTACTATGACATGAGGGAGGAGCTAGCCAGTATTGGTTAGAGGATCCTGGCAGGGAAATCAGTGAAGCAGCGCTGGCAGGAGTTCCTGGGAGTAATCTGGGAGGCACAGCAGAATTAATCCCAAGGAAGAAGCAACACATTAAGGGGGAAGACAGGCAACCATGGCTGACAGGGAAGTTAGGGACTGTTTGTTTTTGGGGTACGCACATTATTGTTGAGGCCAGCATATATTGCCCATCTCTAATTGGTCTGGAGGAGGTAGTGGTGACGGGAAAGCTGTATTTGCTGGACATCCATATTGCTGTTAGAAAGGTAGTTCCAGAACTTTGAACCAGTGACAGTGAAGGAACAGTGGTTTAGTTCCAGATGAGGATGTGGAGGGGCTAAGTGGGAGCTTGCCCGTGGTGGTGATGTTCCCATCCATCCGCTGCTTGTCCCAGGTGAGGAAGTGGCCGTAGGTTTCGAAGGTGCTGTTGAATGAACCTTAATGAGTTGCTGCAGTATATCTTGTAAATGGTACACACTGGTGTCATTCATCAATGATGGTGCCAGGAGTGAATACTGAAGGTGTTGGATGGAAATCCAATCAAGGGAGCTGTTTTGTCCTGGATGGGGTTGAGTTTCTTGTGTGTTACTAGAGCTGTACTCATTCAGGCAAGCCGAGAGTATTCAATCACACTCCCTGGCAATGTCATTGAGGATTCAGTTCTTGGCCAATGGTGAACCCCCAGGATGCTGAAAAATTCAGGGATGAAAATGCCATCAAACGTCACAGTTGGATTCTCTCTTGCTGGAGATGGTCACTGCCTGACATGCATGGGGCATAAATGTGACTCAATATTAACAATAAAGGTCTAGTCTTTAGTCTCTGAATGTAACATTGAGTCCAGAAAGCTGTCAAATGCCAAGACAAAGCATGAGATACTGTTCCTTGAGCATGCATTGAGCTTCATCAGAGCATAGAACTTTCCAGCAATATAGAAGTCAGAGAGGAAGCAAAGTGATGACTTAAAATGATGAGTGATACAAAATTCAGGCTCATGTTTGTGGAATGAGTGGAGATATATCATAAAGTAGACGCACATCTTGTGTTTGCTCTTGCTGACATAGAGGAGGCCACATCTTTTCTTTTTATTCATGAGGGCATCACTGGCCAAGCAGCATTTATTGTCCATCCCTAATTGCCCCGAGGGCACTTAAGAGTCAACATTGCTTTTGTATTAGCTTATTACACTAGTTAAAACAGAATCAACTTAAACTGTCATCTGACAGATGCGCCTGAAGCAGACTACTAAAAGTTACGTACAACCAACACTTTGAAATATGTTTAACTGTCATCTGGGTAAAGCTAACTTAATATGGACTGTCATTCCAGAATCTCTCCAAGGACAGCAAAAATATCAAATGTGATGGAAGCAGTTTAGAAACTAATAAAGAAGTTAATGCAAAACTGGAGCAGTAATGTGCTGCTCTATCTGATGTTCACCTTCAAAGATGGGATTGGAGACATTGACTGACCTTTCTAAGTAGCTCTGTTGTCCTTTTTATTGCAGACAGAATACAGATGATAGAAATGCCTTGTTTTTGTGATGTTAATGTATTTAATTGAAGTTATCTGCTTTACAAGGTCTTGATGTCCCTGGGAGTTTGAAAGGCCATTTGTCCTTTAAATTGTTACAGCATCAATCATTTAGTACAAATTGTTGATTTATGAAAAGAGACCAAGAAAATCTTTGGCAAGGTTCCTTTCAGATGCTTACAAGTATCCAATGAAACTATGCAAATTTTGTTGACATTCCCATCACATATACAAGTGATGTCACCATGACAAAGTGACAACGTTAGGGGTAACTTTTAACCCCAAAAGCTGGTGGGTATGGATTGGTAAGATGTCAAAATTTTTCATCTCAAATTGGCCTTGAAAAATATCTGATTTTAGCAAGAGGCCAGATAAGGAGTTGTAATCAATCACCTCCCAAGAAGCATATTATAAACTGGAGGTTGACCCCTCTGAGAACTAAAACCGAAACACCCAAAGAGGAGCATCTAGCTCTATAATCTGTAAAAGGAGTGTGAAAAGTGGTGTAACCTGCCTTTCAGCAATTTGTAATGGTTAAATAAATAAACCCCTAACATTCATTTTATGATCAACAAGTAACAATTTATTTATCTAACTCTAACAGTGAACAAATTAACTAAAATATTAATAAACTGAATAAATCCCTTCTAACTATTAACTATTCCCGAACAGAACAAGATTCTAATAGTATCATAGATCATAGAATCCCTACAGTGGGGAAACAGACCCTTCGGCCCAACAAGTCCACACTGACCCTCAGAGCATCCCACTCAGACCCATAGCCTTATAACCCATCTAATCTACACATCCCTGAACACTGAGGACAATTTAGCATGGCCAATCCGCCTAGCCACATCTTTGGACTGTGGAAGGAAACTGGAGCACCCGGAGAAAACCCACGCAGACACAGGGAGAATGTAGATAGTCGCTCAATTGAACCTGGGTCCCTGGTGCTGGGGCAGCAGTGCTAACCACTGAGCCACTGTGCCACCCTAAATCCTGCTTTTAAGATAAAATTTAAAAAAATAGAATTTATTGTCTCAATTACAACCAAGTTACATGTCTTCTGGAATGTTCTCTGGTGAATGTTTTGTCGGGAACACCTTCTCCATCTGTCCTTCTGTCAGAAATATTAACTAGTTGTGCCATTGGTACATTTTGATGTAGATAGTGCTTTCTCTAAGACTTGGAAGACTGAGAACCATCAATTCTCTCTTGTGAGCGAGAGCAGTTAACTCTAGCAGATGGCAATTAACTCTCCTGACTTTGCCCAACTGCCCCTTTCTTATACCCTTGATGACCTATCAATATTTCTTACAATAGGATTGGTCCTATGTTGTCAAATCCATCATATTTCAACTTAATCAGATTTTGGTATCTAAGTGCTTGGTACAAATTGGTTGGCTAAATTCAAAACCTTATTGTCTTGGTAAAACTGCAGCTTGGCCTGCTACCTGCGTGGCCTTTTGATAAAAATGTTTCAACTCAAGTGCTATCTGTGCACCTGCAAACCCAAAAGCTGCTGCCCACAGACATCCTTTACATCCTTTTTTTTGAATTTCTAAGCATAAAAAGCACATATTTTAAAGGGACCGTGCACTGCTTTCACCCCTTGCATTTTACCAACACCAAATTCTAACTTAGTGTCTCTCAATCCACAAGACTCTACCCAACTTTGCAATACATGTCATTTATTTAAGGATTTAATCTGTCTTATTTTATGTCTCTTCCATCTTTAACATTAGCCAGTTGGTTTCTGAACCTTGGAACACCCAATACCTAAAAGGAGATAGGTCCTGAGGTACATTTCTCCAGCACCACCTCCATGCAAAGGGGAGCAAAAGTCCCCTCCTCCACACAAACCATCCTTGACATTAGACTATCCTCACAACTTAAACTCAGGTTCCTTAATATTTCCCCACAACACCAACATCTCCCAAACATTCACCTTTCCTGTGATCACTGAACCTTTATCGGTGTCTGATCTTTCTTTGATCCCCACAGTCAGCATCCCCTCCTGACACTCTGAGCCACAGTGGATGTATACCCATCCCTTGCAACGTCTGCACCAGGCGCAACAGACCTCCCCCTTGTAAATTCACCCAAGCAGAGAGCAGGATCATTAATTCTCTAGGCCCTTTTCTCTCATACCAAAATAATAAAACCTGCTAAATACTTTTGCAACGACTATTGTGCCCTTTAAATAATGTATGCCAGATTTACACACTAAGATTTCATTTGGAGTACCTGTAGTGAGGAAAAGAATGGGATTACATTGACATGTATTCTTTTCTGAAATGATACTCTAGAATGAATATCTGAATGAAAATGTGGATGCCCACCTAGTTGAATATGAAGACAATCGACCACTGTTGGATATGTTTCTGCAGAAACCTGTGGGCCTTCTGTCACTGCTCGATGAAGAAAGTCGCTTTCCTCAAGCCACTGACCAGACACTTGTAGGCAAGTTCTCATAGAGTAGAACACTCTGCAATCTCTAGGTAATAAAAAAGAAGCACACAATATTTTCTTTACAGGAGACATCAATAAGATAGTGCACTTGTTTTGGCAAGTTTCAAAGTCATTTTATCACAGTATCTCAGACACACCTCAGATTCTAAACATACTTTTGTTCTTAGGTTTCAAACAATCAGACAACTATATTAACAAAGTGCACTTTGTCAACAGGAAAGTTTGAAGACAATCTGAAATCAAATTATTTCTGGAGACCCAAAACGGTCGACTTAAGCTTTGGAATTAATCATTATGCAGGAAAGGTGAGTGGCAGTCATGCATCAAAATATTTGAAAGATTACTGCTCAATACATTGGAAAGAGCAGAGGGCTCAATCTCAAATGGTTCAATTAATCAGGCAATCATCATGAATGGCTGGCATGAGGATTTTGTAGTACGCTGATCGTATCCCTCCTTGCCAACCAGAAGGAGGGGGGAGGGCCACACTGGCTCAGTGGTTAGCACTGTTTAGCATTGCTGCCTCACAGCACCAAGGGTCTGGGTTTAATTCCAGCCATGGGCAATTGTCTGTGTAGAGTTTGCATGTTCTCCCTGTGTCTACACTGGTTTCAGTTGGGTGCTCCAGTTTCCTCCCACAGGCAAAGACGTGCAAGTTAGGTGGATAGGCCATGCTAAATTACCCATAGTGTTCAGGGATGTGTAGCGTAGGTACATTTCCCATGGCTAATGCAGGATGGGGTGCAGTAATGGGGTGCAGTAGGGAGATGGGTCTGGATGGGAGCTGTTTGGAGGGTTAGTGTACATTTGATGAGCCAAATGGCCTGTTCCCAACCTGTGGGTTTCTATAAATAAGGTCTGGGTTCAAGTCCAATCTGCTCTGGAGATGTGGGTGGCATGGTGGCTCAGTGGTTAGCACTGCTGCCTCACAGTGCCAGGGACCCGGGTTTGATTACACCCTCTGGTGACTGTCTGTATGGTGATTGCATATTCTCCCTGTGTTTGCTTGGGTTTCCTCCCACAGCTCAAAGATGTGCAGGTTAGATAAATTGGCCTTGCTAAATTGCCCATGGTGTTCAGGGATGTGTAGACTAGGTGGATTAGTCATGGTGAATACAGGGATAGGGTAGGGGATTGGGTCTGGGTGGGATGCTCCTAGGTGGATTGGTGAGGACTTGATGGGCCAAATGGCCTGCTTCTAAGCTGTAGGGATGCTATGTGATGTACCATGTAAGAACAGGTTGGTGAATAATGTCTTTTGAATGGATGGCCATAGACATCACAACATCTCACCGCAGGATTGTTTCTTGCTGATTGCCATAACTTTCTGCTCTTTCTTCCATCCAAATCTTTCTGGCACAGAGTCTCAGCCCTGAGATGTTTATGTATGCCTGTAGCTTGAGCACCTACATTGTGGGTATTCAAGGACCTCAAGCTCATTGTCACTGAGCCAGCAAATTGCATGTTATTGCTGGCAGCCTATGAAATAGGATTGACGGTCAGCTCTCTGTGAGGGCAATAGCGTCTTTCGGTTATAGGATGAAGGGGGAACAGCTGGGATGGGATGCAACAACTAGGATGGAGATAGTAGTGGTAGGTGGGGATTTAGTGTAGACAGAATGAGCAGTGAATGATGGTAAGCAGGAGGCAAGAATGATCAGATTTGAGGTCAGGAGTCCTGCACTGGCTGACTGTAACTTACACTACTTGTATTTGAAGAAGATCACTCCAACTTTTGCTAGCTTAACATTTAAGTAAGTATTGTATAAAAACTCACTTTGACAATTGCGGGAAGGTCTACCTGCTAGGCTGCAGCCAGGCCTGATTTTCTTTTGTATAACTCATTCTAGTAGCCAAACTAATGATAATGGGGTCCTCCAATAAGCATTAGGCCTCCTGTTTGCGTAACATTTGTGAAGACGATGATCACTTGCCTGTGCATGACACTCCCTGATAGCAGAATGTAAATGAGGAAGGCAAGAGGCCAAGGATGAACCCCAAAGTGGACTTAAGAAACTCCATTGTCAAAGAAGCTCTAAATATAGTGGATTAATTTAAAATTGAACCAAGTAAAAACAGTTGGAGGCATGCTACCGAAAAGAGAAGAGATATTGGAGGGGGGTAATGTGATCTATTGTATGAAAGATGGCAGAAAGTTCAAGGAAAATGTTTAGGGATAATGCATAGTCACAATCCCAGGGAATGTCATTCATGATTTAGATTAGAACTGTTTTAATCTTGAGGGACAGGTGGAAACCTCCTTGGTGTGAATTAATTAAGAAGCAATTTCCTCTAAAGAAATAAATTGACTGCGTGTAACACTTCGAATTTGGTGCATGTATCCATTTAGTACAACATTGAGCCGAGTTTCTCCATTTCTTCGAGAGGAATGTATGTCTATTTTAATCCTAACCTACCAGTTGGGTTTGAACAACCTAACTTTTAAATCTTCAGGTCTGGAATGATCCCCAGTGTGGAGATGAGCAGGGGCATGAATGGGGAAAGGGTTGTGCCCCTGTATTCCCCATCCCTGCTCTTGTCACTGAGCCCTCGGACCTCCTCTCTCCCCGCAACCTCTACTCCATGATCCTCTACAATCATAGAACATAGAACATAGAACAGTACAGCACAGTACAGGCCCTTTGGCCCACAATGTTGTGCTGACTTATAATCCTACTAAGATCAAACTACCCTGCATACCCTACATTTTACTATCATTCATGAGCCTATCCAAGAGTTGCTTAAATGTCCCTAATGTATCTGACTCCACCACCATCTTTGGCAGCACATTCTACGCACACACCACTCACTGTGTAAAGAATCTACCTCTGCCATCTCCCCTCTACCTTCCTCCAATCACCTTAAAATTATGCCCACTCGTAATAGTCATTTCCACCCTGGGAAAAAGTCTCTGAGTATCCACTCTATCTATGCCTCTCATCATGTTGTACACCTCTATCAAGTCACCTCTCATCCTTCTTAGCTCGAAAGAAAACAGCCCTAGCTCCCGCAGCCTATCCTCATACGACCTGCCCTCCAGTCCAGGCAGCATTCTGGTAAATCTCCTCTGCACCCTGTCTAAAGCTTCCACATCTTTCCTATTCTGAGGTGTCCAGACCGGAGCACAATATTCCACGTGTGGTCTCACCAGAGTTTTATAGAGCTGCAGCATAACCTCACGGCTCTTAAACTCAATTCCCCTGCCAATGAAAGCCAACACACTATACGCCTTCTTTACAACCCTTCAACTTGGTGGTGACTTTTAGGGATCTATGGATGTGGATCCCAAGATCCCTCTATACCTCCACATTGCCGAGAATCCCACCATTAGCCCTGTATTCTGCATTCAAATTTGACTTTCTAAAATGAATCACTTCACACTTTTCTGGGTTGAATTCCATCTGCCACTTCTTTGCCCAGCTCTGCATCCTGTCAATGTCCAGTTGCAACCTACAACAGCTCTCCACACTATCCACAACTCCACCAAACTTCGTGTCATCGACAAACTTACTAACCCATCCTTCCACTTCCTCATCCAAGACAATTATAAAGATCACAAAGCACAGAGGTTCCAGAACAGATCCCTGAGGAACACCACTGGCCACCAAGCTCTAGGCTGAATACTTTCCATCGACTACCACCCTCTGTCTTCTATTGGACAGGCAATTTTGTATCCAGACAACTAAATTTCCCTGAATCCCATGCCTCCTTACTTTCTAAATGAGCCTACCATGTGGAACTTATCAAATGCCTTGCTAAAATCCATGTACACCACATCCACTGCTCTACCTTCATCAATGTGTTTTGTCACATCCTCAAAAAATTCAATAAGGCTTGTGAGGCATGACCTGCCCCTCACAAAGCCATGCTGACTATTTCTAATCAAACTGTGCTTTTCCAAATAATCATAAACACTATCTCTCAGAATCCTCTCCAATAATTTGCCCACCACTGAAGTAAGACTGACTGGTCTGTAATTTCTAGGATTATCCGGTATATCCTGTCTGGCACAGGGGACTTGTCTATTCTCACGTTTTTCAAAATTTCCAACACATCCTCCTTCCTAACAATCAATCAACCTCCCCCGAGTTACTTACCATCCTGGTCCTGCTGGCCTTGAATGCTGCCACCAACCTGGGTCACTGAAGAAATGCTGCTACTTACAATCATTGAGTGGGACATTGCTGACCCATGAACTGAGAGTCTGAGAAGCTCACCCACTGACTACTTAGGTACTAGATTGGCCTTTCATTATGGTTGACGACACATGTTAAGTTTGAGTTCTGTGCAGATTGATCAAGGAGAAGGCAAAATCAAGAGCTGCCTCTAGGCCTTGACTTCAAAATAAAGCAATTTATTATTAATGATTACTAAATATTGCTATACATGGTAATCATAGATATACCAAGGTCTGATATCATTACATTAGGGACAGACTCATTTATCTTCTTATGTTCCTGCCCATAATGTAATCTGGTTTGGTGCAGAGATCAAGACAATTTTAATTCTGCCTGTGCTCTGACATTTCTACTCAGTGATGTGCAGCTCTATGACACCATCATGAGTTTGCTCCAGGGTCCAATTACCCTTCATAACATCTGTCCCCAAACCTTATTCCTTTCATAATGTACATTATATACATTCCCGAATGAGTGACTATAATTACTTTGTTCTGCAGCATTTACAGTACATTTCTTTTTTCGTTAACTTTTTTACCACTCCCAGGTCTTTGATTTGATTAATTTATGCTGATAGTTGGGTAAGGAAAGTCTTTAACAAGGTATAGAAACATGTGAGATAAAGTTGATGATCTTGCGTTTTCTCTGCTTGCTGCCATTAGATCAGAGATTCAATCGATCTGGCTGAATGTTCTTGCAGTGATGTAACTGCAGAAGTGTATTAAAATTACAAGCTAGTTATATTTCTTCTACTCCCTTAGTAACATTGGATACAATTGTCAGTTGCCCTCGGAGTAAATGAAGTAGACCATTCATGAAATGTGGTTCTTCAAGTGAAGCTTGTTCCCTTGCAGTATTGACACGTTCTTCAAGATTGGGTGAAAGTACATGTTGGGTTGGGAATGATTTGATTTACTGCATGTTATGTTCTTCAGACTGCAGCATATCAAGAAATTACCTCTTTTGGGGCAATGAGTCTTTTTTTGCAGCCAGTTTACAATCAGTGTTTTTAAAAACAGTTTTATCTCTGCTGATATGGAGTTCTAGAACTGCGCCTGGAACAAGATAATGTAATATTAGATTACTTAGGGTTTCATGCTGATGTTGCCACATGCAGTATATTATTCAGATGAGAGGCTTGTCCCCCCTGTCAGATGGTTAATTGTGCTATAAATAGTATGTTCTGTATTAAATGGAATTTTTTCTGTATTCTACTTCTTAAACAGTTTTCAGATTTTGTATTTAGTGTTATTTGGACTGATCGTTATAGAGTTAGATCCTCTTCTTATTGAAAAAGTTCAATGACTGATTTTAACTAAGTGACCAATGATAATTCTATCACAAATAAGCTCCTGTTACCCATTTGAAAAGCTGCATGATTCAGGTATTATATAAAGGTTGTTAATTAACCTATCTACAGACTCTCCTGGAAGTCAATCTCTACTATTAAAGCATGAACTTACTAGCGTCTTATTGGTTCATGATGTGAAATTTTGAGCAAAGGCCATTAGGGGGTTATCAGACATAATGTTCTTCTCATTGATCTGTCTGTGAAACACATGACCTGATGTACTTTCCATGTAGTAGAGAAGTGTACAAACTTGTTCTGCACTTAATTTAGCATATCATGTTGAAGCATGCTGTAGAAAATCTTAGGAACCCTGCTTTCCAGGCCTGCCAATTTGCTGATGCATTAATCAAATGAATCTGATAACTTGGATTTTTCTGGTGGAGAGATCAGTTTAGGCAAATGTTATTGCACCATTTGTTGATTATCTTCTCGAGGTGAATAATGATATTAAAATTTTGATCTCTTTATACTACTTTTTGTCATGTTGTTATTTCCTTTGTTAGAGTTGTTGTTGAATTTTTATTGTTGCATCAGTAAAACTGAGCTATTGAGATTTCTGCTCTCTGAAATGCTGTTTTCAAAGTAAAAGTTCCTTTTTTCTTTGCGTAGAGATGAATTAAAGGTATTCAATTTCCAAAATGGCTGAAAGATTTACAAAGGTCTGTGGGTAGAAACTTTCTCAAAATACCTTCATTCAATAAGATTCAATTATTTTTAACTGCATCAAAGATGCCTACTGTGACGTCATTGGTGCTAGATTTTTCTGAATCCAAAGTACTTTCAGCACTGTGTTCAACACCATGCGCTCAGATTTGTGCTCTCTTTCTTTATTTGATGCTTCATGTTTTAAGAAGGTGTAAGGTGAGCCTTGAGTCAGTGGTGGGTAAGTTGTTGGAAGAGATTCTGAGAAACAGGATTCACATCCATTTGGAAAGGCAAGGCTGATTAGAGATGGTCAGCACGGCTTTGTGTGTGAGAAATTGTGTCTCACTAACTTGGTTGAGTTTTTTGAAGAGGTGATAAAGAAAATTGCTGAAGGCAGAGCAGTAGATATTGTCTCTATGGACTTCAGCAAAATGTTCAACCAGATTCCGTGCAGTAGACTGGTTAGTAAGGTTATATCATATGTGACTGGGGGGAGCCAGCTCATTGGATACAAAATTGGCTTGAAGGTAGGAGACAGAGGCTGATGGTGTGAGGGTTAATTTTTGGGTTGGAAGCCAGTGACCAGCCGTGTGCCACAAGGATTGATGCTGGGTCCACTGCTTTTTGTCATTTTGATACAACTAATTTGGATGTGAATAAAGGAGGTACGTTCGTAAGTTTGCAGATGACGCCAAAATAAGTTGTGGAATGGACGGCAGACAAGATTATCTCAGAGTACAACAGGACCTTGATCAGATGGGCCAGTGGGCTGAGGAGTCACAGATGCAGTTTAATTTAGATAAATGTGAGGTGTTGCATTTTGCTCAGGCAAACCAGGACAGGACTTATATAGTTAATGGTAGGGCCCTGTGGAGTGTTGCTGAAGGAAGAGACCAAGGGGTGCAGATGCATAGTCCCTTGAAAGTGGAGTCGCAGGTAGACAGGGTGGGGAAGAAGGTGTTTGGCACGCTCACCTTCATTGATCAGAACATTGAGTATAGGAGTTGGGAGATCATGTTGCAGCTTTACAGGACATTGGTTAGACCACTTTTGGAATACTATGTACGATTCTGGTTTCTCTTTTATTGGAAGGATGTTGCTAAACTTGAGAGGGTGCAGGAACAATTTACAAGGATATTGTCAGGACTGGAGGCTTTGAGCTGTAAGGAGATGCTGAATAGGCTGGGGCTTTTATCCCTGGAGTGTCCGAGGCTGACTGGTCACCTTAAAGAGGTTTATAAAATCATTAGGGGCATGGATGCGGTGAATAGCCAAGGTCTTTCTCCTAGGGTGGGGGAGTCCAAAACCACATGGTATAGGTTTAAGGTGAGGGGGGAAAGATTTAAAAATGACTTGAGGGGTAACTTTTTCACGCAGAGGATGGTGCATGTATAGAATGAGCTGCCAGACAAAGTGATGGAAGCTGGTACAATTACAACAATGAAAAGACATCTGGATAGGTATATAAATAGGAATAGTTTAGAGGGGTATGGGCTAAATGCTGGCAAGTGAGACTAAGACAAATTGGGATGTCTGGTCAGCACGGATGAGTTGGACTGAAGGGTCTGTTTCCTTACTGTATTATATGACTCTTTGCCTCTAATAAACAAAATTGCTAAAACTGCTTAGTTCTTGAAATATAACTTTGAATTTGTTGTTCAAACTTTCAAAATTACAAATATTTCACTAAAATCGCTGTCAGGATTTTGATACTTTGAGTGGAAATAGCAATTTTTATTGCTGGTTTTCTTTATCTGATTGATTTTTCTTCAAGTCTGTACCTGAAGAACTAAATTAACTTGCTGTTAACTTTGTCATCAAATTTGTTAATTCACTGTTTGAAGTCTTAACTGTTTCATTGTCCAGTTTTTTTTTGGATGTAAGGGAGACCTTTTATTTGTTCCTTCGGTCATGAGATTCAATCTTCTTTGGGTAATCTGGTAATCGTTCCCTTTATTGGCTACTTGATACAGATTTCTCCTTTTATCTGCCAGTGAGCTTTTATTACTTGCTACTCTTACTACTTTTTAAAAAAGACTGTTTCTTCTATTACTGTCTATCAAAGGCATTTTTGAGACTTGCTGTACTCCAGTAGTTTATCTGGAAGAGTCTCTGTTCAAAAATGCTTCCTTCCAGCTTCCTGTTCAGCTCCTCGGCTTTGCTGGCCTATAGCTGGTCTTAAAGCTATATGGACTTTTTTTTTAAAATTGTTTAAATTATTCTGTTCTCAAGACAATCTCTGGTCTGTTTCTTGATCTTCACTACTGTAACGATTTTCTGGTAGTTCATAGCTGCCAGCAGCTTTTATCATGTGACTTGAAGCCACACAATGAACTTGCGTTCTTTACAGATTGGGTGAGGAGAAGGATATGTCAAAAACTATCTTCAAACTCTAACCTCAAAATAGTACCATTTATTCAAAGCTGTTATACATGGTAATCCTAGATATACCAGGCTCCTACTTACTGCTACATTAAGTAAGGATTCATCTATCTTCATGAGTCCTTGACCATGATATAGTCTGTTTCACACAACAGCATAACAACATAAGAATCAGGAGCAGGAATAGGCCATCTGGTCCTTTGAGCCTACTCCACCAATCAGCTAGATCATGGCTGATCTTATCATGGCCTCAATTCCAATTACCCACCCTCTCACCATAACCCTTATTTTCTTTACTATTCAAAAAGTTATCTACCTTAGCTTTTAAAAACATTCAATGAGGAAGCCTCAACTACTTCACTGGGCAGGTTTTTCCACAGATTCACAAGCCTTTGGGTGAAGAATTTTCTCCTCAATTCAGTTCTAAATCTGGTATCCCTAATTTTAAAGCTATGCTGTCTTGTTCTAGTTTCACCTGCC
Source organism: Ginglymostoma cirratum (assembly GCA_024137785.1). Lineage (NCBI taxonomy): Eukaryota > Metazoa > Chordata > Chondrichthyes > Orectolobiformes > Ginglymostomatidae > Ginglymostoma > Ginglymostoma cirratum. The sequence continues at coordinate 31,386,088 of JAHRHZ010000034.1, read as the reverse complement.
GGTGAAAACAACCTCCCTGTTTCTATCTTATCTATTCCCTACATAATTTTATGTTTCTATCAGATCCCCCCTCGTTCTTCTAAATTCCAATGAATATACTCCCACTCTACTCAGCCTCTCTGCGTAAGCTGACCCTCTCAACTCTGGAATCAGCCTAGTGAATCTCCTCTGCACCCTCTCCAGTGCCAGTACATACTTTCTCAAGTAAGGAGACCAAAACTGCATGCAATACTGCGAGTGTGGCCTCACCAGCACCCTATACAGCTATAACATAATCTCCCTGCTTTTAAACTCAATTCCTCTTACAATGAAGGACAAATTTCCATTTGCCTTCTTGATTACCTGCTGCACCTGCAAACCAACCATCTGTGATTCATACTCAAGAACACCCAGGTCCCTCTGCACAGCAGCATGCTGCAGTTCTTTTAACGTTCAAGTAATAGTCCCTTTTACTGTTATTCCTACCAAAATGGATGACTTTACATTTATCAACATTATACCCCATCTGCCAGACCTTCACCCACTCACTTAAACCATCTATATCCCTCTGTAAACTTTCAGACTCCTCTGCACACTTTGCTATACCACTTATCTTAGTGTCTGTTATAAACTTTGACACACCACATGTGGTCCCCAACTCCAAATAATCTATGTAAATTGTAAACAATTGCGGTCCCAGCACTAATCCCTAAGGCACACCACTAGTCACTGTTCGCTAACCAGAAAAACACTCATTTATCCCCACACTTTGCTTCCTGTTAATCACTCCTCAATCCATACTAAAACATTGCCTGAAATGCTGTGCACCTTTGTCTTATGCAGCAGTCTTTTGTGTGGCACCTTGTTGAATGCCTTTTGGAAATCCAAGTACACCACATCTACTGGGTCCCCATTATCCACCACACTTTTAATATCTTCATAGAATTCCAGCAATTTAGTCAAGTATGACCTGCCTTTCATGTACCCATGCTGCGTTCACCCAATGAGGCAATTTCTATCCAGATGTCTTGATATGTCTTTCTTAATAGATTCAAACATTTTCCCCACTACAGAAGTTCCACTAGCAAACCTATAACTCCCCATCTTTTGTCAACCTCCTCTTTTGAACAGTGGTGTCACATTGGAAAACAGCCAATCTGCTGGAACTACCCTAGAGTCCAGTGAATTTTCAAAAATTACCATCAGTGCATTTGCCATTACTCCTGCCATCTCTTTTGGTACAAAGATATAGACCATCTAACACTGCCCACACTATAGTATTTACATTCAGTGATGTGAAATGCCATGACATCCTCATAAAGTTACTCCAGGTTACATGTTAATTGGCAATTGATCTGCTGGGCTTCTTTTGATGCTGATGGTGATGGGTAGAGGGATGTCCACTCCTATACTTCATTAAAAAAAAACTTGACCAAAATTGACAAGTTAGCCAAATAGACAGACACCTGGCAGGTGAATTTCAATGCAAAGAAATATGAGTAATGCATTTAGTAGAAGAAACATGGAGAAACAATATAGGTTCAATGGCACAACTTTGAGGGGAGTACAAGGCAGAGAGACCTCGGGAGTTCATGTGTATAATTCTCTGAAGGTTGCCAGGCAAGTTGAAGCAACATTTACTAACAAGGCTTGTAGAATCCTTGCGTTTATGAAGAGTGGCATAGAGTATAAAAGCAAGCAAGTGGTGTTACACCTCTACAAGCCATTGGTCAGACCACATGCGGAGTGTTATGTTCAGTTCTGGCACCTTATTTAAGAAAAGGTGTTAAAGCCCTGGATCAAGTGGACATCTACTAGAATGATACTAGGAATGAGGGATTTTAGAAACAAGGAAAGTTTGGAGAAATTGGGCTTATTGTCCTCAGAGCAGAGATTAAGAGGTGACCTTATTAAGGTATTCAGAATTATGGACAATTTTGAAAGAGTAAAGAAGGTTATTTCAGTTTCCACTAACTGTTATGTCAGTAACTGGGGGTCACAATTTCAAGATTGTCAGCAGGAAAGCTAGGACTGAGATGAGGAGAAACTCCTTTACTCAGAGTTGTTAGGATTTGGAATGGGCTGCCTGGGAGAGTGGTGGAGGCAGATTCCATATGAGGTTTCAAGACAGCTAGATATATATTTGAATTTAGACGACTATGGAGATAGGGCTAGAGAATGGGACTGGCTGGGTAGCTCTTTCATGAGCCAGAACAAAGACAATAGGTTGAATGGCGTCCTTCTGTTCTGTAAAATTCTATGATTCCAAATATTCATTTCTAACTGACGAATCCTAGGAAATTCTCCAACACTATGAAGAAACTTTTTCATAGGCACCCCTCCAATAGTAAAACTGTCACAAACGCTCACATTGCTTTCCACACTAACCAACAGCAGATTTTGACATACTTTGCACACAGGCTTGTCAATACTAATCTAAAAAGTGCATGTTCTGTCTTGTGTAAAGTTAGAGAGATAAATATCAAAATCCTATCAGAGATAAAAGGTACTGCAGATGCTGGAGAATCCTACAAGTTTTTGAAGGGGTTCTGTTGATTTGTGCATCACCTTCACAAAAAGTGCTTCTTTATACAACTGCAATACAATGAGGAATAAACAGAATTAATGAGGAAATAAACACGTTAAACAACAGATGTTCTTAATTTTCACAGCTACTGAATCACTGATTAGTATAGAGATGTCTTCCTCCTCTGCTGTTCTGTGCCAGACTAAAACATAATCTAGAAGTATTTGCTACTTCAGCCTACAATTTAGTCACCTTTTGTGGCAAACCACAACGTAACAGCAGAATAGTAGATTATTTTCATGAAGAAATTTTTGCTTAACTGCATTACGTCAGTTTTATATTGAAACATCAGTACATGTAAATTTCCTCCATCACTTACACTGTCTCCAAGATATAGGACCAAGATCTCCAATGCATGCTTACTTAAGTGGCAGCAATTTCCTTTATTTATGTAAACTCCAGGTGCAGCGCAACCTGGTAACAAGATTTATGAGATGTCAGGACTTTGATAGTGTAGGCTTTTATTCCTACTTTCCCTGGTCTGTCAGGTTTACTCAGGATATCAATAGCCCAAGGGAGTCCCAACAATGGAAGCAAGGTGCACTATAAAATACTGAAACAATAGTAATGCATCACAAGCTTATCCATACAGTGCTCACAATTGCAAGTGACCCAGCTTATGTGGACATGTCTGAGGATCAGACTGAAACAGGTAATCGGCCTGCTCCGTCCCACCCTCCAGTCATATATCAAATGTCTCCTATTCCTGAGCTATCTTTTGAGGCACGTGCTCTTACACTCTTTCCCTTGACACTGTCCAGTCTTTAGCAATTGATTAGTTAGCCACTGGCAAACATCACAAGTGTATCACATCTACCCTGGTCAGTTGACCTTTCACTCATTAGGACATCTGCATATTTGTCCTGGAAGTAGGCCAGCTGCTCACTCCGCTCATAGGCTATTTCCTTGCAGTTTTATTTGTATTATCTAATCCACTGTATGTTAATTATGCAGCACAATCCTGTGGCCAACTGCACTTCGTCTTCCTGGCAACCTGCTGGGTTGTTACATTTATTTTATTATTTTACATATGTTATTAACACATACCCCTTTAGAAAACACAGAAATCACTTAAGGCACCATCTGACCAATTGACCTTTCAATAGAGCAAGCTTCACATGCTTTTTTTTCTCATTTCGACTGACCCCGCAAATTTAGGATTTCTCCTACAATAATGGTTTTCTTATCATGGCTTTAAGTCTGTTACAATGACCCGTTCTGTACAAGGCCAATGTGATGTCAGTCTCAGGGCACTTGGAGATTTTCAGACTCTTATCCTTCTCTGCAGTCTGGAGGACTAAGTAGCTGAAATAACATTCCCAGTGGGCATAGTCCTATTCTTCAGAGCTATGGAAAAGGAATAATAACGGCGAAAGGGGAGTGAGGCATCAAAGCAGAAGATACTCGTCCAGTTACTGCTATCCATAATGGTGTCACTGCATATGTGTTTACATAAGGAAATGAATTTCATTAAAACTTTGGACACAAACATCAATTTTCAAGGAAATATCTCAGATGAGAAAATTACACTATCACATTATAAGCATTCAGTTTGAAGCTACACACATTTTTCTCCAAATGATTTACATGCCCGTCAACCTCGTCAACATTAGTATTCCTTGAGAGAATGGTTGCTCAGAGAACTTTTAAACATTATAATGAAAATAGACTTCTGGTTCTTAAGGGTTTAAGGGTATTAAAGGTTTCCTGCAGAGCAGTGCATTAGGCTCTGCCGAATATGATGATGGCACATGGATTCAGGCAAGAGTACAGCTTAGGGTGTCTTGGAGGAGTAAAACTTATGATCAAGGTCTCTGTTATAGCCTCAGTATCAGAGTCTATTCAACCAACGTAACATGTGCCTAGTTTCTACCTTGCAATAAACAGCATCTTCTTTATGTCCAGAGCTTCTGTTTTTTTCACATACCGGGTGGTTTTCCTCTGCCACACCAGACCAAGCAGGCCCACTAAATCACAAAACATAAAGGGGATGGTGGCAGTAACATTTGTCATGAGTAACAGCTCTCACAGCAGAATGATGTGACCATTCCTGCTACGTAACATTGTCAGGGTTAGAGGATTTGAACTATAGGGAGAGGCTGAATGGGCTGGGGTTATTTTCCCTGGAGCATTGGAGTCTGAGGT
>JAHRHZ010000034.1:31345942-31371377 GCA_024137785.1 Ginglymostoma cirratum | reverse complement strand
GACTAACGAAGAAACATTCTTCCCAACATTTGAGATTTTTATGGCAACCTGCTGTCAAACCTGTCAAACAAATGCAGGGAGACGAATGCCTGATATTAACCCTTTAAACCACAATGATTAACAGCCTTGACATTAACTAGTTCAGAGAATCCTTACAATGTGGAAGCAGGCCTTTCGGCCCTTCAAGACCCTCTAAAGAGCATCCCACACAGACCCATCTCCCACTACCCTAGCCCTGTAACCTTACATTTCAACGAGCCTGCACATCCCTGGACATTACAGGCAATTTAGCATGACCAATCCACCCTAACCTGCACTTCCTTGAACTGTGGGAGGAAGCCGGAGCACCCAGAGGAAACCCACACAGACACGTGGGCAATGTGCAAACTCCACACAGACAGCCGCCCGAGGGTGGCCAGGTTCCCTGGCCCTGTGAGGCAGAAGTGCTAACCACTCAGACACTGTGCCACCCCACTGTAGATGACCTCAAGATGTCCTAAAGTAGTGTTGCAATGAACAGAACACTGCAACCAATCTGTGCACAGCAAGATCCCATAAGCAGCAAAACGAAAGTGACCAGGCAATGTGGTTTTGTAATAAACATTAACCAGGAAACTGGTACAACATCATGCAATAAGACCTTTTACAAGATGGGCTGATGTGCCTTGGTTCACCCAACCAACTGATTAACAGCTCCCAGTACTGCACTGGGATGTCAGCTCAGATTCTTGCCCTCGTGTCCAAGAGTGGAATTTGAGATTATGGTTGTGAAGAAGTAAATGTTTGTGTTACATTGAGCTTCACCCATTCTGTTGACATTGCACACAAAACTGGGAGATTCATGCTAGCCTTGTTTGGGAGCCTTGTTTGATTTTTCTGATGAAGGGTTTAGGCCCGAAACGTCGAGTTTTCCTGCTCCTATGATGCTGCTTGACCTGCTGTGTTCATCCAGCCCCATGCTTGTTATCTCAGATTCTCCAGCATCTGCAGTACCTTTTATCTCTGACTTAGCCATGATTATACTGACTGGTAGAACGGACTTGAGAAGCAGAATAGCCTACTCCTGCTCCTAATTCATGTGTTTAAATGAAAATTTCCTCTTCCATGTCTTTCTGAATTCAAGTTAATCTTATTTCTACCTGTTATTCTGAGTGGTATCTATGGCCTATTTAATCTCATCAAAGAAAATCAACCTTAGATACTTTCTCTTCCTCTCATTCAGTGCATAGATAACAGGTTTGGATTGTGTCATGCCCCGAAGTTACTATGGCATAAGCCTTATTGCTGCGGCACTTCCATCCTCTCAGATGTGAAATGAATTAAAATTAAGGTCATGAATTATTATAGATTTGGCAGGATCCAATTTACTTCAAAAAAGTAGTTTAATGAAGAAGGGTCTAGGCCCGAAACATCAGCCTGCCTGTTCCTCTGATGCTGCTTGGCCTGCTGTGTTCATCCAGCTCTACACCTTGTTATCTCAGATTCTCCAGCATCTGCAGTTCCTGCTATCTCAGTTTAAATCTACAATTGGACAAGTTATCTTGACGACAGCTTTGGCAGCCTAATTGTGATCCTGAATGATGCAGGGCACTTTAACAACAACAACATACATTTCCACTGAACTTATGCTGAAATTACAATAAAACTCAGCTTAGGTCAAAAACTGAACACAGTTACCTCAGTAAACCTTGAGTATAGCTAACCAAAATGTGCCAAAACCTGATACTCAGATTCTTTATTATATTGGTGGATTAAAACTGTGATCGTGTCTGGACAATTACAAGGCTTCTTCTTTGTCATTTCCACTGTTGTTTTCTTTCATACTTCTTGCATCACTGCATCAATATTTTAATGCGTTTCCATTTTATTTAATCCCCTGACCTTATTTCAGGTTCAAGGAAACTGTTCACAACTTAGCTGGTAGCTGATCAGCAGCCTGCCTTACAATTTTTCCATGCAGACTGGATAAAATAGAAATACCTAGATATGTAGCATGTTTCATTATCTCAGAATATCTCAAGCACTTTCAAAATTGTAATGTAAGAAATCTAACAGCTCAGTCTGGGCATCCGTAAGGTGCTGTGGGCCATCAGTAGCAGCAAAATTGTACTCAACCACAATCTGGAACCTCATGGCCTAGCATATCCCTCACTTAATCATTACCATTTAGCCAAGGGACCAAGCTGGTTCAATGAAGAGTGCAGGAGGGCATGCCAGGACCAGCACCAGGCATACCTGAAAAGGAGGTGTCAGCTACAACGCAGGACTATTTGCATGAGAAGGAGTACAAGCAGCATGTGTAAGCAATGATCAGCTCTAAACTCTGCCACACCAGTCATTATTAATGGTGGATAATTGAACATTTCAGTAGAGGGACATTCGACAAATGTCCCCATTCTCAATGCTGAGGGAGCCCAGCACATTTGTGTAAAATACAAGTCTGAAGTATTTGCACCAGACTTCAGCCAGAAATGTGACTGCACAATTTATCTCAACCTCTTCCTGAGATCCCTAGCATCACTCCCCAGAACATCAAAAAATGCCTGAAAGCACATGATGCTGCAAAGAATCTGGGCCCCCACAACATTCCAGCAATATTACAAAATAAAAAATGAAAGAACAGCAGATGCTGTAAATCAGAGACAAAAATAGAAATTGCTGGAAAAGCTGAGCAGGTCTGGCAGCATCCGTGAAGGAGAAAACAGAGTTAAAGTTTCGGGTCTGGTGACCCTCCCTCAGAACTCCTCAGGTCACTTAACCCTAAACTTTAACTCCGATTTCTCTCCATAGATGCTGCCAGACCTGCTCAGCTTTTCCAGCAACTTTGTTTTTGTTCCAGCTGAATAATAGTCTGTCTACAAGAATGGGTTAGAGGGGAGCAATTCTGTGGTGAGGAACGCACATCCAGATTTCTCAAAGCCAGTCCCCAGTCTATAAATCAGGAGTAAGATGGAATGGTCTCAACCTGCTGAGGTGTTTGAAGCTCCAAAAACACTCAAGAAGCTTGACACCATTCAGAACGAAGCAGCCCGCTTGATTGACACCCCATCTTACACCTTCAAAATTCACCTTCTTTTACCACTGTTGTACGTTGGCAGCTGCATGTACCATAAAGAAGATGCACTGCTGCACCTCACTAGGACTCCTTACTCCACACTCACAACCTTCACCACCTAGATGGACAAGTGTAGTATGGAAACACCAGCACCTGCAAGCTCCCTTCCATACCACACGTCAACATTACTTACAAAATAAAACGTTCCTTCACTGTTACTGGCTCAAAATCCTAGCACTCCCTTCCTAACAGCACTTTGGGTATATACACCACAAGGACTGCAGTGGTTCAAGAAGGCACCTCACCACCTCCTTCTCCAGGGCAAACAGCAATGCACAACAGATGCTGCCCTAGCCAACAGCACGCACATCCCTTCAATAAATAAAAGAAAGTGATAACCAATTACCATGCACTAAATTCCCAATGATAGTATTGTGAGAATGATGTTACCTGAGGAACAAATATTGACCAGGACAGCAGGCAGCGAGTGCCAAGTTTGAATTTTCCTGCCACCTCCCAAGATCCCAGTTTTTGAAGGCAAGTGATGAATTGAACAAGCACTTGGGGAATGAGCACAATTCAGCAAGGTCCTAAAAGGGTCCTTTTACGGGAAGCCTCATGATTGTCTAACCTGATAGTGTCCTCTAAACAACTAACGGGGGATCAACAAAGCAAAGTAAATGAATCGTTTTTTAATGGATTTTTACCAAAATATGATAAAGCTTTACACAATAAATTTATGACAAATATATTGGAACACGTGATGAAGGGTAGTATCCACAGCAGATAGAGGCTGTTGTACCGTAACAAGCAAGGGGAAATGTCTTTGAATGAAAGAATGTTGTAAGTAGTATTCATCAAGAGCCTGTGTTGGGTGAGCTTCTTTACAATGTGTATAACTTATCATTGGTTGCACTTTAGAATTGGAGTAACAATTACAAATTTTGCTGACAGCATCACATTATGATATAGATTGGAAAAGCCAGTGGAAGGATATAGATAGATCAGCCGGATAGACAGATAACAAGGCGTAGAGCTGGATGAATACAGCAGGCCAAGCAGCATCAGGGGAGCAGGAAAGCTGACGTTTTGGGCCTAGACCCACAGATAGTTGGCATTTGCAATTTCTAAAGAAATGGGAATGAAGACAGTATAGCTCATTTTATGGTGATGTTATTGGATCTGTAATCAAAAGACCTGAACTAATGACAACATCAGATCAAAATCCAACCAAACATCCTTCAGTAACTGTGGAACAAGACTGTAAAGTTAGATTTTAAGCTCCACTCCCAACACATTTGAAGGTTGATCAGCATGTGAAATCCAGCTGGTGGCCTTTCCACCATCTGCTCACCTGCTCTTGACCTGTCGGAAATTTTATGGAGCATGCAGAAGTGTTAAGTTGGCCTGCCCAAACTTGGACCTATTGAGTTCCTTGACTGGTCAATTAATAGTCACTTAAGGGCCTTAAATCATCTTTATCTGTATTTTAGCTGCTGCAGGGTAGACCAATGCGATAAAGGAAACCAAGCAGATGTAGTTGCCTAGGATGGGGTTGGGAAAGTTGGCGTTTGACAGGAGGTACCTCTCAAAGCATCTATGGCCCTTTAATGCTCCCTCCAACATCTGGAACCAGTTTTCCAACATCTCTCTGTTGCACTGGTGTAGGTTTTTGTTATTTTTTGTTGTAGGCCAAGGTTGATAAGATGAAAAGGTAAACAGATTCACCAGCGGATCTCTGCTAGATTATGAAGGTGGTATGAGCCCAGCTTAACATAATACTGGACAAGTCAGATCTCAGAATGAAAGTTGGTTTGGTAGATCATATATTTAATTTTTGCAGTTGGTTAATTTAATAGTTCATAGAATCCCTACAGTGTGGAAACAGGCCCTTTGGCACAACAAGTCCACACCAACCCTCAGAACATCCCACCCACTCTACACATCCCTGAAAACTATGGGCAATTTAGCACGGTCAATCAGCCTAGCCTGCACATCTTTGGACTGTGGGAGGAAACCAGAGCACCTGGAGGAAACAGAGACACAGGGAAGAATGTGCAATGCAGAGAAATATTATTCCTATCCCAGCATCTTAAATCTTTAAGGAGATCACTCGTCCAAATTTCTTCCTCTTCGAAATATAATAAAACATAGAGCTGTAGACGCTGCAAATCTGAAACAAAAACAGAAAATGCTGGAGAAGCTCAGCAGCTGTTGTAGAGTCTGTGGAAAGAAAGCAGAGTTAATATTTGAGCCCAGTGACCTTTCTTAAATGTAGAAACATTCTTTACAATGGTCAGAACAGACCTGCTGAGCTTGTCCAGAAATTTCTGTTCTTTTTTTTTGTTTCTTTCCCTTGGTCCACGAGAACACTTTTGTTTGGCTTTTTTTCCGTGTCTGTTGGCATGAACCTTTTACAAAGTCGCCTAAACGTTCACAATTCTAACAAGATAGAGATTTCTGTCCAAACTTTGGAAGCTCCACAGCCTGTAAACCCCTTATGCTGAAGTGACAGGTTCCCCTGAATAGAAACTGAAACCTCTTCTTTGATGTCAAAATAAAACTAATGCCCTGATCTTTTTTTCTGTACCTGCCATAAGCTCAGCAGTACAAGCATTTCCTCCAATAACACATCAGGTGCCTGCAAGGCAGGTGACTGAAGTTGAATTTCATTAGAACAGTGGAGGAACTGAGATCAAAGAGACTAGAATGAGAGTACGATGGGAAGAAACAAAATGGTAGCTGCACCAAAGCTCAGGGTCAAGTTTGTAGACTGAATGGAGGTGGCATGGTGGCTCAGTGATTAGCACTGCTGCCTGACAGCACCAAGCACCTGGGTTTGATTCCACCCTCAAGCGACTGTCTGTGTGGAGTTTGCACATTATCCCTGTGTCTGCATGGGTTTCCTCCCACAGTCCAAAGATGTGCAGGCGAGGTGGATTGGTTATGCTAAATTGCCTATAGTGTCCAGGGATGTTTGGATTAGACAAGGGGAAATGCAGAGGTGGGGGAATGAGTCAGGGTGGGATGCTCTTTGGAGGGGTGGTGCTGATTTGTTGGGCTGAATGGCCTGATTCCACACTGTAGGGGTTCTATGAAGTGGTAACCCAATCCTGCATGTGGTTTCTCAATGTAGATTTGACTGCATCATGAGCAGCTCCCCCTCAGTCTCACACTTCCTTCATTTTAGGTGTCAGATACCAACGCAATATAAGGTTGGTGCTGAGCAATGCACCTGGCATCAGGTTGCCAATCCCAGTACAATTCAGCCCATTAGTTCTGCTTCTGTCTTCTTAGATGCTGCCTAATGTATAGATTTTTATCCAATGCTTACTGTTTTTATTACAATTTGAATGTAGTTCTATGATCGTCACATTTATTTTGTCTTAGGAAATCTGTCTCACTCCAAGGGAAAAGGTGCAACAGTCCCTCGAGTTCGAACTCCTCAACGTTCTATGAACCACTCAAAGGTACACCAGAAGTTTTGAGTACTCTATGTAATTCTGAACTGTGCTTTCTTTCTTTAACACTGATTTGCTGACAATATCTTCCATAACTTCAATTTTCTGTGAAATGTTGTATTAGCTATAGTGGACCAGGTTTGGCAGACTGAGGCCAGGGGTGGTGGTGATGGAAATCGTGAAGTTAGCAAACTCAGCAGGAAGGGAACAAACTAGGGAGAGCTTACAGAATCAATCCAAGGTATCAGCTGGCAGCTGCAGAGACCAAACCTGGAGGCCAAGAACCATGCCATAATGTATTAGTTCTGAAGAGGTTAATGTTCATATAAATTGGTTTCATTCATTCAACTGATATCACACAGTCAGTAGGTAGAGACACAGAGCTGTACTCTACCTTTCAGACAGAGCAGATATTTTTGTACCAGCTCCTTAAAGTCCTTGTAATTATGCCTGACCAAATACAGTTACACTTATTGTTACATTGCAGTAAACCTTGTTATTTAAGAGCAGTTAGTCTTTTGTATGAGGTTATGTATTCTCTACAGCTAAGCACTGTATAGGCCTGAAACAAAGCAAAGATAAAGAAAACAACACTTAGCCAGAGATAACAAGGTGTAGAGCTGGATGAACACAGCAGGCCAAGCAGCATCAGAGGAGCAGTAAAGCTGACGTTTCAGGCCGAGACCCTTCTTCAGAAATGGGGGAGGGGAAGAGGGTTCTGAAATAAATAGGGAGAGAGGGGGAGGTGGATAGAAGATGGATAGAGGAGAAGATAGGTGGAGAGGAGACAGACAAGTCAAAGAGGCAGGGATGGAGCCAGTAAAGGTGAGTGTAGGTGGGGAGTTAGGGAGGGGATAGGTCAGTCCAGGGAGGACAGACAGGTCGGGGTGGGGGGGGGGTGGGGAGGTGGTGATGAGGCTAGGTAGGAGATGAGGGTGGGGCTTGAGGTGGGAGGAGGGGATAGGTGGGAGGAAGGACAGGTTAGGGAGGCGTGGACATGCTGGGCTGATTTTGGGATGCGGTAGGCGGAGGGGAGATTTTGAAGCTTGTGAAATCCACATTGATACCATTGGGCTGCACGGTTCCCAAGCAGAATATGAGTTGCTGTTCCTGCAACCTTCGGGTGGCATCGTTGTGGCACTGCAGGAGGCCCAGGATGGACATGTCGTCTGAGGAATGGGAGGGGGAGTTGAAATGGTTTGCGACTGGGAGGTGCAGTTGTTTAATGCGAACCGAGCATAGGTGTTCCGCAAATCGGTCTTCAAACCTCCCCTTGGTTTCCCAGATGTAGAGGAGGCCACAACGGGTACAGCGGATTCAGTATACCACATTAGCAGATGTGCAGGTGAACATTTGTTTGATGTGGAAAGTCTTCTTGGGGCCTGGGATGGGGGTGAGGGGTGATTAACTCAAGTTACTGGGTTGTGATTATGCTGTTTTAAGGCCAGCGCACACTGCATATAAATGTTCAATCACGGTAATTTTTTAAAAATTGTTAACAAAACATTTTGTTGGCCCCAGTGAGTTGAAATGTACTTTATGCTAATAGAGACGTAAAATTTAATTGTTTGCATCTTGGTGGATCAATATTTCTGAAAGGTGGTCAAGCCCAATCAGCACAGCGTTTAGTTAGAGAGAAGGAATCAATAAACGATAAGTTTTGTGTCTTATTCCTGAAGGAACTCAATTGTTTTGTTTTTTTTTGCCAAGTATTAATCAGCCTGGAGGATGCCAGATAGCATGAGGTCTGTCTGTAAAGCTGTCAGGGTTGCAGCATCTGTAAAGTTGCAGGTTATAAAGACTGATAAAAGTGAGACTTCTTTTGTGTTGCTATTATGAAATAAGCTGCTGGAAATTTGTTATGCCAATATTAGGATTGTGTCATTCTCGTCAAGTTTCATGGAGGGTTTCTCTCCGCAAGGCCTGACAAACTTTCTCAGGTGATTATCCCAAATTCAGTACTCAGAGAGTGGTAAGGGCGTGGAATGCCCTGCCTGCCAATGTAGTTAACTCAGCCACATTAGGGGCATTTAAACAGTCCTTGGATAAGCATATGGATGATGATGGGATAGTGTAGGGGGATGGGCTTAGATTAGTTCACAGGGCGGCGCAACATCGAGGGCCGAAGGGCCTGTTCTGCGCTGTAGTGTTCTATGTTCTATGTTCTCTGTTCACCTCATTAACTACCTACCACACACCTTCTTGTCTGAGACTAGCCTGACTCTTCCACTAGCCAGGAGTACCCACCACCACTAGGATATCACAGGATCCTTAGCACCGATGCCATCTTTAAAAGGCTGTTCTGCACCTGATCAAGCATTGGCCAAGTGGAGCTGCACTACCCAGTTCATGACATTTGCCCCCATCATGGCAGACAACAGGAAGCTGGTGCTCTGCTTTTAGGTTGAGGATCTGGCGGTCCTGGTGCATAGGGTGGTTCATGGAAATGCGACCCTCTTTCCCCCAGACTGCCAGAGGATTCCAAAGCTCAGACCCTGCCAACCTAGTCCATGTTTGCCATGCGGGTGAGTGCAGTCTCAACCATCTGTAGAAACAAGCAGCAATACCATAGGCAGTTCATTGACCTCCGCTGCTCAACCAGGGTAAGTGCCAACATCTTCTCTCAGGTACATCGTTCTCAGTGCCTAAGGCAATGCACCGACGTCTAACTATTGCCTGCAAAATCTTCTCTCACTCGTTCTCACCCAATGGCCCCCACACTATTAACTCTGCATGGCCTTTGTGCTGCCTACTCAGTCACACTTCAGCAACGTTGCCCAGACTAAGAGCCATGCCACCCATTTTCATATCACTCAAACCCTCCCTTTCTCTGATTACGAGAGAAAACAGCCAGCCAAGATGGGTGGTGAAGGGCCCACATTTGGCTCCTCGGGCTCTATATTGAAGGGATTCTGAACATGATGCCCTAAGTGTCCAAGCCTCTGGACCAATAGTGGATGCTGCCCTTGGCTAACTGTGCCAGGGTTCCCTGACTTAAAACTATCTCCCTAGACTTGACTGAGGGCTCCATTTTGAGACATGGGCATCTGCTCGCAGCATATGCTGTGTGTCTGGCATGTACACAACTGGCACATGGTGCAAGTGTGAAATTAACGTCACCCAGTGCCATACAGCAACATGTCCATCCCATTGACTGATGACTGCTAACCAGCTTGCCTGACTTTGTCTATGCTACATTACAAGGAAAGACACAAGTACTGTAAGCCTTTAAGGTAAAGCTGAGGGGATGACGGTCTGAAATCCAAGTCTAGACAGAGATGCTGTATACATCCAGGTCGGCACAAAATGAGTGAGTGCTAAGGGAGCAAGTGAGGATCCTGAAATGCGGCCTGGTTAAGTCCATAAGCTGGGTGCCTGTCCCTGGAGCAACATTACAATGAAAAGTGCCAGTGCACACCAAAATGCATTGTTAAAATAGGGTACAGCAAGTGCTATGTGGATCAGAGATGTACCATGGTGATGCCAAGATTCTGGCATGTCAGATGCCAGATGCTGTCAACATGGTGTATTTGCAACTGCTGCCCATTGACTATGCCGTGAGGTATTAGTGCTCGGTTTCCAAGATGGAAACAGGTCTGGAGGAGCAGGCAATGAGCTGCACAGGCCAGGTACCCACTCAGACTGTCATGTCAGGAATTTTGAAGGATCTCATTCAAAATCTCCCATTCTTCCAAATTGTTCATCGCAGCCCACATCATTTAGGGCCTTGGAAGATCCCGTTCAAAGTCTTTCTGATGACTGAAAGTCAGTCAGCACAGTCATTGACAAAGTAAATGTGAACAAATTCCTTTGGTCTAGCTGCAAAACTAAGACTCTCCAATCAAGCACCAATTGGAATTATTCAACTTAACAGCCGCAGACTTTCAGAATCAATTTATCACGGACCAGCCAAAGACTGATTCAAATATACTTTTTAACTTAAATCTTTTTGGGAATCATCTTTCATTTCAAATCTGTGTTTTATATACACACATACATGTATGTAGTATTTAATAATCTTTCTCATATTTCAGCGCTAATAAACTTGCTCTTTCTTTCACTCAAAGCCTGATTAAAATGGTTTCTTTTGAAACATAAATACATTTTGGGCTAGGGAAAGATAACCATAAGACAAGGGATCCTATTTAAATTAACTCAAACTGGGCATCACTGAGCATGTTATTGCTGAGCAGGTGCTGCTTGATAGCACTGTCGATGACACCTTCCATCACTTTGCTAATAACCGACAGGAGACTGTTGGGGTGGTAATTGGCTGGGTTGGATTTGTCCTGTTTTTTGTGCATAAGATGTGTGCCTGGACAATTTTCCACATTGTCAGGTAGATGCCCGTGCTGTAATTGTCCTGGAACAGCTTGGCTAGAGGAACAGCAAGTTCTGGAGGACAAGTCTTCAGTACTATTGCCGGAACGTTGTCAGGGCCCGTAGCCTTTGCAGTATCCAGTGTCTCCAATTGTTTTCTGATATCACATGGAGTGAATAGAATTGGCTGAAGAATGGTGTCTGTAATGCTGGGGACCACTGGAGGAGGCTGAGGTGAATCATCTGCTCGGCACTTCTGGCTGAATATTGTTGCATGGATGTGTCTTTTCTGTATGTAGTAGTATGGATGGCACTAATTACAAAAGTTCTCAGTCAATCACTTTTTTCAAGGTCCCTGGCTTCTCCCCTCCTTCCCTTGAGTTTATCCTCTGGCACCAAGAATTGGACTCATAATCTTCTCTACACATCTTTTAGGGCCTAATCACTTCCTTAAAATATTTTTTGATCAAAACTTTGCAATTTAAAGGGTATTTGCATGACAAAATACTTCATAAAAATCATTCCAATTAGATTTTCTAGCATTGAAAATATTCAATAAAATCATTCTCCTAATTGAATCATATTTAAGATATACTGCGGAAGTCATTTGATGAATTTGAAGCAGAGATTTGAAGAATATATAAAGTCCGTTCCATACCTCTTGATATTCTTAACTAACAAAGATTTCAGTTACAGAAAATGTTGGAAATGCAGACCAAGTCTGGCAGCACCTGTTAAAGGAGAAATAAAGTTAAGAGTTGAATGGTGCATGGGGAGTCAGGAACTTGATCAGAATCTCTATATGGCACATCTTGCCTACACCAGCTCTTCAAGCACACAACATTACTAGGTTACCATCTCCTGCTTTTTGCACATAATCCTGCACACTATTTCTTTCCAAATAATCATCCAATGCCCTCTTGAATACCTCAATTGAGCCTGCCTGCGCCTCACTTTCAGGCAGTCTATTCCATACCCTAAACATTTGCTTTGGCACTGCACCATTGTTACTTAAGCACATCATTTCACATCTGTGCTCGCTCATTCTTGTTCCTTTTATGAACAGGAACAGCTTCTCATTATCTACTCTATCAGTTGAAAAGCTGGTCTTGAGCTCACACTTGTCAGCGTCAGATCCTGCTCAGCGATTTTGTTCTGCTCTCCACAAATACTGCCTGATCCAAGATTTTCTAGTATTTTCTGTCTTCATTTCAGATTTGCAGTGTCGCAGTATGTTACATTTGTAAGAATCTGTTTAGCTCAGTCTTGTAAGTCTCAATTGTCCCAGCTTCCATTGGACCATAAAACTACAGGATATAAGGGCAGAATAGGGCTAATCAGCTCATCAATTCTGCTCTGCCATTTGAATATGGCTGATATGTTTCTCAACCCCATTCTCCTGCCTTCTTCCTGTGACCCATAATCCTCTAACCAATCAAAAACCTTTATATGTCTATCTTAAATACACTCGACGACTTATCCTCCACAGACTTCTGTGGCAATGAGTTCCATAGATTCATCACCTTCTGACTGAAGAAATTCCTCTTCATCTCAGTTCCGAAGGGTTGTCCCCTCACCTGAGGCTCTGTTTTTGGGTCCTAGTCTCTCCAATTATTGTAAACATCTTCTCCACATCCACTCTATCCAGGACTCTCAGTATTCTGTAAGTTTCAATCAGATCCCCTCTTGTCCTTCTAAACCCCATTGAATACAATCCCAGACACCATAACTGCTCCTCATGTGACTAGTTCTTCATTCCCAGATCATTCTTGTAAACCTCCTCTGGACACCCTCCTAAGCTAACGCATCTATTCTTAGATATGGGCCCCAAAACTTCTCACAATATTCCAAATTGTGACCAGAGCCTCAGCAAAATATCTCTGCTCTTGTATTCTCACCATCTTGAAATGAATGCTAATATTGCATTTGCCTTCCTAACTGCCAACTGAACCTCCATTTAACCTTAAGAGAATCCTGAACTAGGACTACCAAGTCCCTTTGCACTTCAGATTTCTGAAGCGTCTTTCCATTTAGAAAATAATCTACACCTCTATTTTTCCTATGAAAATGCATAACCTCACACTTTGCCAATTGTATTCCATCTGCCCCTCTTTTGCCCAATCACCTAGCCTTTCAAGTCCTTCTGCAGCCTCCCTGCCTCTTCATCACTACGTGTCCCACCACCTACCTTTGTGTCATCTGCAACTTAACAACAATATCCTCACTTCCTTCATCCAGTTAGTTAATGTGTAATGTGAATAGTTGTGATCATAACACTGACCCCTATGAAACCTGACTAGTCACCAGCTGCAGAAAAAGACTCCTTTATCACCCCCTTTGCCTTCTGCCAGTCAGCCAATACCCTATCTGTGCCAGTACCTTGCCCCTAACACCATGGGCTCTCATTTTGTTGAACAGCCTCCTGTGCAGCACCTTGTCAAAGGCCTTCTGAAAGTCCAAATTGATCTTGTTCATGTTCACTTCCACACCTTTCCATGGCATGGTAGCTCAGTGCTGCCTCACAGTGCCAGGGACCCAGGTTTAATTCCAGTTTCGGATGACTGTCTGTGTGGAGTTTGCACATTCTCCTCGTGTTTGCGTGGGTTTCCTCCTGGTGCTCTGGTTTCCTCCCACAGTCCAAAGATGTGCAGACTGGGTGGATTGGTCATGCTAAATTACCCATTGTGTTCAGGGATGTGTTGGTTAGGTGGGTTACAGGGAAAAGGAATGGGGCAATGCGTATGGGTGGGATGCTCTTTGGAGGGTCAGTGTGGACTTGTTGGGCTGAAGGGCCTGCTCCTATACTGTAGGGATTCTATGAAATTCCACATTTTCACTGCCCTTTCTGTGAAAAACTGCTTCACAATTTCATTCATTAAAGATCCTGTCCCATCATTTTGGAATTTCCATCGGAACTAGTCGAGAAAATGTTTTCTGCATTTACTTTAGCAGACTGTTCAATCATTTTAAATGCCTCAATCAAATTACTCAATCTTCTAGATTCAAAGGATACAAGGCAGCTTTATGCAACTTCCCTCTTAATTTAACCCTCTCAACCCTGGTATTGTTCTGATGAATCTGTGTTGTACTCACACTAAAGTCAATATACCTTTCTTGAGGGTTGGAGCCCAAACCTGAATGTGGCTAGGTCATAAGAAAGTTTTGTACAACTGAAGCGTAACTTTCTCCGTTTTGTATTCAACTCCGCTTAAAATTGAGGTCAACTTTTATTAGCTTTTACGAGCTTTTAGTGATTTGTTTACATCGACAATTAAAACTCTTTACTCCTTACCAGTCCCCCATCTAATGCTCTGCAGCAAAATTCTGTTTTGTCTTTTTTGGATCCTAACTGCTTGATCTCACACTTTCTTAGATTAAATTTCATCTGTCAAGTTTTACTTGCATTCAATAATTGCGGCAATTTTCCTCATGGCTCTGGGACGCATCGTGGGATGCTGTTTCTATGTTAAAGACACTATATAAAAACAAGTCATTGATGTTGTGTTGTTGCATCTTTGCACGGAAAACATCTTTTAAAGCAGTTTCAGTGAAGTCAATGTCCCTAAGTCTTGGGATGTTGCTCTTCCTCTATCTTCACTATTGCCTTGGTCTCTTCAGCGATGCAGTGCATAGACAGGAGGCCATACTGAATAGATGATACAGAAGATAAGATGAGCACAGAGAGGACAGTAATTCTAATTTTGTTAGAGATGGGAAGAACTCTCCAGTTTTTCCATCGCCAGCCTTCACATGCCAAGAGAGTAGTGGTACTCTCCCTTGAATCTATTGAGGGACCACTAGGTTTATGGCCCTCTTCCTATATAAGTCTATTTTGGTGTTTATACCTTGTGCGACAAGGAATGAAGCATAGACAGAAGCTTACAGTTTTGCTGTAAGCTTCAACTCAGGGTCACTGTGCAGGCAGTAATCACATAACCTTATATTAAACAGTTACACCAACTATTATCCAGTTGCAGATCAGTGGTTTCATAAGCTAATTCCCTGATCAAATACTAACAGCAGGAGACATGATTGCAGGAAGCATTAGTTGGTGAATGAGAGCTAAATGTTTGAGGGTAGCTTGGAAGATTTGGAACGAGGAAATCCCACATATGTCTTTCAATTTGTTAAAAAGAAACGGTGAGTGAGTTTAAAATGGAGAATCTCTGAAGTTTTCTGTTTAATAGAGCCCCTGAGGGTAAATTTCTATGGGGTTTTCCAGGTCTCCCACCATTTTTAGCAGATTACATTATTTCAGTTCAAATTTTGCTGAAGTCGTGGCTGTAGATCAGATTGACATGAAGATTTCACATGCCTGTCTTCATTGTTTCCTGTTTTCTTTTCTTGTAGGTGGATGACTCTGTATTTCACAGCTATTATTGCCTTTGTGAGGTAAACAACTCCTCTCTCAATCTTCCCCTGTCATTTATTATTTCTAATTTCTATTTTCAAATGGATCATCTTAGTATGGCTTGTGCTGCTTGGCTTAGTCAGAGCAATTTTATAGCTTAACAATGAAGTAAGGCATTTCCATAGTAATGGAGGAGATTGTTTTTGAGGTGAGGGTTGGGTCAGGAACAGACCCAGGGTGCCTGTGCATTAGTCTTTAAAAATGGTAAAACAATTTGCTGGGACTGTAAAAAGCATATGGGATTGTTAGATAACAAACATAGGCATGGAGTACAAAAACAAAGAAGTTATGCTAAATCATTGGGAATGTGAAGTTAAATTCCAGTTGGAGCGAAGTACCTAATTTTGGGCCCCACAGTTAGGAAGGCAGTTAAATTGCACACATGACATTTATGAGAACGGTATCAGAAATGCACAACTTCAGAGAGATTCAAGAAGCTGAGATTGTTCTCCTTAAAATGGAAAAGGTGAAGAGGAGATTTAGTAGGCGTGTTCAAAACATGAAACCCTCTGAGGGAGAGAAATGGTTTTTGTGGATGAAGGGTAGATAACATGAGGAAACAGTTTGAAATTACTTGGCAGAAGAGAAGTGAAGTGAGGAGATTTTCTTTCTTTGTCCATAAACGCCGCAAGAAATGAAAATCAAACTATTTCTGAAAGAGTGCCCTAAAAATCTGTTGTTACAAAATCTGAGTTTCCTCAAGGATTGGATTGAAAATACTGGTGCTTTGTTAGGATGTAAATATCTATGTGAGGGAAGAAATCAAAACTTGGAATGGAAGAGAAAATGTGACATTTAATCCTTGGTTACGCTTTCTAGAAATTCCACAAGAAATAAGATAGACCCACCTCAGATAAGATGCAATCATGGCAATAATGGATTAGCATAAGATGACATCAGGAAGATAATTCTGACTTTGCTGATAGTATAAAGCTCAGCTGCCTGTTAAACTGCACTCCTAATATATATTGGAAATTGAAGTGACTAGGTGAAGCCATAATAAAGGCTAAGTGAAAGACTAAACTCCTTAAAACGTTCTTGTGGTACATCAGTTAAGTCACAGATTGTGCAGGATAATAATAACATGATCAAGGTATATGAAATAGTTGGTTACCATTCTAAAGTCATTAATTCTGTCTTTATATTTCTATTCCTATTTCTCTCTCTTACCAATGATAGCACTGTCACATCTTCACAGTGGAAGTTTTTAGATGCTACATGACAAGTGTTCTTCAGCACTTACCATTATAAATTTTACAATGAACAGAGGTTATAGGAAAAGAAGTAGGCTGTGTTCCACAATTCAATGAGATCATGACTGATTATGGTCTAACTCCAGATACCTGCCTTTGGCTCATATCCCTAAATACCTTTGTGTAACAAAGACTCATCTATCTCAGATTTAAAATTAACAAATGATCCGGCATCCACTGCCATTTGTGGAAGAGAGTTCCAAACATCTACAACCCTGTGTGTAGAAGTGTTTCCTAACATCTCTCCTGAACAATGTGACCCAAATTCTCAGACTATGTCCCCCAGTTCCAGTATGTCCAACCAGTGGAAATAATTTATCTACCTTGTCTTTTCCTATTAATACCTTGAAGACTTCATTCAGATCACGCCTTGATCTTCAATACTCTAGAGAACACAGGCCTAATTTTATAATCTCTCCTCATAACACAATTCCTGAAGCCCAGGTAACTTCTTGTAAATTCTAATAAGTGGAAAAAGGTAACTGAAAGTATGTGGAGTATTTTTTAGCATATAATAATTGTTTGATTGCCAATATCAGTTGAGTAATAATTGCATTATTATCCAGATCACTGCTGAGGCACCAAATCAATGTATTGCTTACCATGTTCTGATTTAACTTGACTACAGTCATAGACTCTAACTGTCTTGTTTTACTGATCTGGTATCAAATCATAGCAACATAGAAAAAGGAGTAGGCTTCTTAGATCTTTAGCCTGTCCAACGATTCAGTGAGATCTACAACCAAACGACCTGTAATTGATTTTTCCCTAGATTTCTTAATACCCTTGGATAATAAAAATCTATCAATCTGAAATTTAAAATGAACTATTATTCCAGGATTTTGCCATTTGCAGACGTGAATTCCAAATATTAACCACCTTTTCTGTGGAGAAGAATTTCCTAATGTCAATCCTGAAAGATCAACCTCACATTTTTAAAGTATGGGACTTAAGCTAACACTGCCCATCTGATGCGAGTAGTTTCTGTCCAACCCTACTAGCTGTTCACTTTGTAACTTGAAAGTTTTGATCATCAAAGTACAACTCTAGTTTACGTAAACTCTCCTCATAATTTAACTCCTATTCCAGACACATTTCTGGAAAATCTACATTCCCTCCAAGCCCACTATATCATTCTAAAGGTGTGATATCCAGAACTGCTTGTTATATGCTATGTCCACTGCAGCATTCTGTTTATCTGAAATTTCTCTGTCTGTCTCAAAACCAGGAGACTGAGAAATGGAACTCTACAGTTAGATCAAATGCTCCTGCCTTTGTTTTCAGATATGAATGTTTTGCACCTTGCTTCCATTACGTCTCAATCTTGGCCTCTGTCTCCGTGGTGACCAAGACACTCTGTTTGTTGTTGGGCAGAATTTGAAGCAGATTGCATGACTGTCTTCATGTGATATATTGCAAAACATAATCATTGTATAAATACTTGTTATGAAACAGAGGTCGACCCCCACTCCCTCTGAATAACTAAAACCGAAACACGTAGAGAAGCTCACCTCACCTCGTAATCTGTGAAACAAAGTGTATAAAGTGGCGTAACCTGCCTCTCAGCTCCCAATCTGTTATAAAGGGGAGGTTAAATGAAATAAACTCCTGATAGTCAGTCTATAATCTACTAGTAACAATTTATTTATCTAACTTTAACAGTGAACAAATTAACAGAACTACTAAAAAACTAAAAAATTCCCCCTTAACTAAAGAATATTCTGAATAAGACAACATTGTAATGGTATGCTGTTCCAATAAATACAAGTCCCACCTATATAAATCAAGTTTAAAAAAATACTTAAAACTTAGTCTTTTAAAATTACAGCCATGATACATTTTCCAGAATGTTTGGTACTTCTCCGTTGTTCTTCAGTAAGGAACACCCTTTTCCGTCAAACCCTTTGTGTCAGGAATATTAGCTAAGAGTGCCATTGTACCTTTAGTCAGATGATGGTTTTTGGAGAGCTTAGAGACTTCTGTGAGAGCCGGTGATTCTCTCTTTAGGGCTGTTGGTTGTTAACTCTAACAGATGGCAATTGCTCTCACACTGATTTTCAAATGCCCTCTTCTTTTTATGCCCTTGATGACCTATGAATTTATTACAATAGGATTGGTCCTAGGTTGTGAAAAAGATTTTTTAGCTTCTAAATGCCCAGGTTAAATTAATTGGCTGATTTTCAATTGGGTTACCGTAATAAGAAAACAAACTACTGCCTGGTTGCCAACACAGCCTTTTGACACAAATGTTTCAATTTTGAGAACTCTTCATGCATCCACTATTGCCTGTAGACATTTTTTAAAATCTCCAAGCCTAGAAAACTACATAATCTTTTGAAGTGAACACGCATACTTCCCCCGCTATCATTTTACAAACATCAAATACTCTACCCAACCTTGTAACACCCTGCATTCAAAATTATTGACAGTAGCAATCTGGCAATGGATAGTAGGCTAACTGATCCATAATTCCCTAGTTTACATTTGTCATCTTTTTAAAAATAGCAGCATGATATGCACAATTTTCTAATCGTAAGGTATGTTTCACAAATTGAGATAAATTTCGAAGATTATAGTCCAGGTGTCTACAATATTCTCATTTATTTACTTTAAAACACTGGGATGGAGCTATCTGATCTTGGGGTTTTGTTATTCTTAAGTCTCATTATCTTCCTCATTCTTGTTATTTTGCTTTTGTTAATTTTTGTTAGTCCTTTCTCTGATTATTTTCCTTGAAAGGGCCATCATGCTGACCACTTTATTGATAGTAAATGCTTTTGCAAATATCCGTAGCTCAGGTTGTGGATGAGGTTGTTGACTTGCTCGCCGAGCTGGCTTGTTCTCGTTCAGATGTTTCATCACCATGTTCGGTGACATCATCAGTGGAGCCTCCGATGAAGCGATGTTATTCCACTCCGCTTGGAATTTGTACTGTCTGGTCCATTATGGTGAGTAGTGTCATTTCCAGTTTTGATCTGTATGGGTTTGGAAATGGGGTCCAATTCTATATGTTTGTTGATTGCATTATGGGTGGAGAACCATGCCTCTAGGAATTCCCGTGCGTGGATATGATTGGCTTGGGCTATTATGGTTACCTTGTCCCAGTTAATATCAGTACACTCAGACAATGAAGGTCATCAGTTTAACTGGGAAAAGGTAACCATAGCAGCGCAAGCCAATCGTATACACGCACAGGAATTTCTAGAGGCATGGTTCTCCACTTAAACTTCAATCATTAGACCTATAGAATTGGACCCCATATATAAACCCATACAGATCAAAACCAGAAATGATACTACTCACCACAACAGACCATACAGTATAAATTCCAAGAGAAGTAGACTAATACCACTTCATCGGAGGCTCCACTGATGATATCACCTAACGTAGTGATGAAATGTCTGAATGAGAACAAGACAGCTCAGCCAGCAAGACAACAACCTCAGTAAATGTGACTGCATCACAATTATTTAACGTACCTGTAATTTCCTTATTTTCATTGACAGCATCACTGTATATAGTTTTCAAGGGTAATGCATTATTCCTGACCACATTATTTTTCCTAATTTTTATATTCCTTTGATAACCCATCGTAAGCTTCTTTCTGTGCTTCCTCTCTTTGTATCTGTTTCTTCAACAATTGCTGTTTTTAGCGTCTTTCCCATTGCCAGGATATGTGCCACTTTTTACATTTTTGTATGTTTTGTTTTACCATTTAGTTTTATGTTATCTTATTTCCTTTGTTATCCATGGCTCCTTACTTTGACAAGTACAGATCTTGCTTCTCAGAGGTATGAACTGTTCACCTCATATTAAATTTTTTTTTCTATTTAAATTGGCATAAGGCAACTGCCATAAGTGAGCAACAAGACTTTTTTCCCCCAATAACTGGCATACTCCTGATATAAAGTAAATTTAGTTTGCAAGGAATCCATTACCTGTGACTTCAAATCTTCTTGATTTTGTTTTCGAAGGTATTCCTCTATTAACAGGCTTCACTTGGCAGCCTCCCTCCATCGCTGTTATTGGAGCCATGCAATTCTCCACCACTCTCTTGCAGTCACTTGCTACTTTCTATTGCTCCCATCTCCTTTGGAGTCATTTGTTTCTCCACCCTCCCGTTTTGCAGCCACTCGCTTCTCCTCTTTCTCCACTTCTTAGACATCCACTGCTCACTGCACATAGCAAACAGTCCGCTGTTTCGTCCTGCTTCACCCTGCAGGGTCAAGCTCCATCATGCCTTACCTGGCAGATTCACTTCCAGCCTTGCTCACAGCCATCACTTACGTTCTCATTGCCCCTTCAGTCCTTGACTCTTTCCCTCTTACTGGTGGGATCTGTCTGAGATGAAATCAGACTTTACCACCAAGGTGTCATATTCAATCCTCAGGTGAGCTTCCAACCACATATTCATATTATCACTAAGATTGCCTATGTCCATCTCTGTAGCGTCACATAGCTTCAACCTGACCTCAGTCAACTGCCGCCAATACACCAATTCCTGCCTTTGCTACCTCTGTTCCAACACATTCTTAGCTGCTGCTCTCATTATACCTTCCATGAACATGAGATCATTTGCTCCCTGATCCCTAACTAGTGCCAAGGCCCATTCACCTGTGATCAACGTACCCACTAACCACCATTGGATCCTGGTCAAACAGAACTTCAATTTAAAATTTTCATCCTAATTTCAAAATCCATCCTTTGCCTTGCCCCTTCCTACCTCTTAAAAATCTCTTCCTCTGAGGCAACTGCTTCTCTAATTCTGACCTCTTGAGCACCCTCAATTTTAATTGCTTCACCACAGGTGCTTTCAATTCCTACCCTACATTCCCTCAAGACACTACATCTTTTTCTACCTGTATAGTACTTTATATATTTTACCTGGGTTCCCCCTATGCTGTATTAGTAACACCAACCTAATTCTAAACATCTACCTCTGTACAAACTGTAAATCATTATCTATTTGCAAACTCTTTCCGTCTTTATCACATGTTTTCCTATCTATCTTGGAATCATCTCTGAATTTAGCTACCTTGCTTCCATTCCACTTATTTCTGTAATTGAGATAATTTGTAAAAGGCTGAGGTCCTAGTACAGAGCATTGTTGAACTTGTGTCCTCTGGGGTCCCAAACCTGCCTGACTTACTGTCACACCCTTCTATCCCTGACTATGGAACAAATTAAAATATCCTATTGTAAGTGCCGAATTGTCACCTGATACAAAGAATCCTGGAAGCCTTCCCTTCCCTAATGCAATACAGTATCTATAGTTCAGCATCCAGTTCATAAACTCCAATCTGAAGCTGCACAACTTCAAACGCTTACTGCAGACATGTTTGCCCTGGATCGCAAAGGTATCCAGGAATTCCCACAACCTGCAGCCTTAACACATTATGTGTCCTGTCATCCTTAATGATGTTTAATTGTTTCATGAAATTATTCACTTACCCATGTTGTCTTTTCTTTATTTTATTAACTTTGACATCAATTTGTGTACTATCTTAAAATTTTAGATCGAAAATACCTTAATCACTTATCAAAATATCACCAGATAGCTAGCTCCTGTCCCTTTTGTAGAACAAGACCAGTTCTAATCAGCTCCAATGAATCTATCTCTGTCTCTGACTGCCTGTCATGAGTCCTTTGTTCGCCTCCTTTAGGTAGGATTACAACTGCCTGTCTCAAGGTACTCACATCACACAATCCTTCAGCACATGCTCACTGCCTGTCTCCAGGCAGTTCTCTTGCCTGTTCCTTCAGCTGACTGTGACCACTTTTTATAGCACCCCCTTTCCTGAACCTCAAGGCGATGCTGATTGTCTGTCAGTGGCCCTTTTGTCACCTGCTTCTCTATACTGAAAGTAAGTCAGCCCAACAAATAGACGAGACAACAAAAAATTTTGTGAACTATTTCTCAAAACCTCTTGCATCTGGATGGCTAACCCATGCAAAGCATCAGAAATCAAACAGCTGTTTCAAAGTATGATCACAGAACTGAAGGACACAAACTGAAAATTGCTCTTTATGCGGTTCTCACATTTATGTCTTAAAAGGTTCTTCCACCGCAAAGCTTTGGATACAGTGGAAGCAAAATGGCTACTGTGTGGCATGCTTCAAACTTACAATATACTCTGGCTATAAGCCACAAAGCATACATTACTGGAGAGTAAACTCAAAAAAGAGAGGGTCCATTGGACCTCATTGGCTGTGGTTACATGGAGCGATTGGGCAACGTGAAACTGGAAGCCTTTCCCATCTGAAGGCTAGACATTTGCTTCTTTTATTGTCTCCTTCACATCCTGCTCACTTGATCACTGTCAAGCACAATGGCAAACCACACAGAAGAGTGCCACACTTGAAGGGGTGGATTGCATGAAATAAGCTAACATTTCTTCATCTTCCTCTTCTGCTTCTCTAGACATGTCTCCAGGAAAAACGGCAGCTACAAATGCCACTCAAGAAGTCAGCAACTCACAACAACCTTCGGAACTCATTCCGCCTGTCACAAGCAACTGCAGAGGTACATCCACTTAAGGGGATTCCCTGATAGTGGGTTCAAGTAAAATGGATTTTGCTGGGAATAGACCTGAGCATCACTGACGAGGAGCAAAATGTGGGGGCAATGAAGGAGCAGGAACCTGTTGCGTGAAGGTGCAGCTACTGTCCTGGCTTAACAGGATGCCAGAGGACCTGCTTAGGAAAGAAATTAGCTGTCTAATACTAGTATAATGATCAATGCCATCATCATGCAACTGCCAGATTTGACTCACTCATTTCTCACTGGTGGATGAATGTGCACCAGCATGAATTGTGTTGTCTCCTCCTGCAGATAAATCCTTGTAAGTAAAAGAAATTTATAATGACATGCAATATTCTTGTGATGTTTCTTCTACAATTTAATCTACACATCAACTTACATTTCTTTGGTGCTTATTACAGATTGAATATCTCAGCGATGTTACCTTACTTCAAGAGAACATCAAACAGAACAATTAAAGGGAAAAGGGTCAGGAAGGACAAAAAAATAGTCAACAGAAAGTCTAAAAGATGCAGTTGAAAACAGGGAGGTGAATCGCAAGATGGAATTCCGAGAAAGAGCATTTCAAATGGTGGACAAGTGGTAGCACATTGAATAAGCAAACAGCTATTTACAGGATAGTGTAGGGGACAATGAACAATAAGTGCTGGAGGTACAGGGATCTGTCCAGAAACATATGGTGGAAGAATTTGCAGAGGTACAGAGGACCAAGACTGTCGAGAGATTTAAAGGAGGAAGACAAGGGTCATCAAATCAATATTCTGGCTCAAGAAGAACCAGGAGAGGAGCAATGGGTTAAAAATGATCAATGATCAGCTTATTACGAGTAAGAAATCTATTCAGTGCCATATTTGGATGGTTACAGCTTCTGGATCGAGAAAACAAAAGTGCTGGTCAGTATATAAGTCTAGCCAAGATATGCAAAAGGGATGGATTAAGGATTTGGTGACAGACCCTGAGTGATCATGAGCAGAGTGCTGGGATTTTAGTGTTACATTTTATACTTGTTTACATAATATAACAGATATCCTTTTTAATCTAGATAGTCAAAGGCAATTTTCATGCATGAAAAATGAGGAACTTTAAAGAACTAACTTTTATGCTCCTATTAGTTTGTAATTGCGTAAATAATTGTCAAGATTGACCAACAGAAAGAAATGTTTTATTAGGCAGCTACCTCTATTAAAGGAAGATTATCTGCAGTCTTAACTTTTTACTTGATTTTGTTTGGTGATTAGTAATTGTTTTCCTGTCATGAAGGATATAAATTTGCATCTTCCATGGATAGTTAATTAGTCTTTCAGCACCCACATATGAAGTAATCTCAGGCTATTTAGTAGTATTATCGAGTACATAGAATACTTCAAATAACTTGCACAACTTCTCCAAGAAATACCAATGAGCACCTGTCAAAACAATGGAACCATAGTTCAGGAGAATTCGTATGTCTTTGTCTTGTCTTGCAAGGCTTTGTACATTATGTAAGAGAATCCGTGATTTAATTACATATCTATTAACTCTCTATAATAATTTACATGGCCTGCTCACTTTCTCAAGTGCTATCACCAGTGTGGTTTGGGAAACATCAAAAATTAATATGATGTCTGTGTAATATTTGAACAGTAAAACTATCAGCATGTTTGTGGAGTAGATTCCTTACAAATACAACCACAGACCAATGTCTCTGCTTAATTACATCAACTACTCTTAGAAAGTTTTGCCTGCCATGTAACCATTGACTCAGTCACTGCTGTTCTGCTTTTGGAAAGAATCAACCATCTCCAATATGCTAATAGAAACTAGATTACTAGATCTCTGTTTAACCACAGAGATCTAAAAAAAGCTAAGATAAAAGTCACAACAGTCATCGGCTGCAATGCTACAATACAAAACGATCAAAAAGACTTAGAACTGTTCTGTCTCTGATATTGTCATTTGTCTGGTGAAGCCAAAGAAAAATGCTTTCTTTATACTGCATTTCTAATAAAGCAAGTAAAAGGGCAATTGTAGCAGAAAGGTAATGTTGCTAGAAGAATCATCCTAAAGACTGGAATAATGTAATGTAAATGTGATTTCAAATCCCACCCGCGTAGCTGAATAAATTTAGGTTTAATTAGTATCATGCTGGTTTCACTAGTTATGAACATGAAGCTATTACCCCTTCATCACTGATGCAGTGACAGCAGTGTGGACCATCTACATGATGCACTGAAGTGACTCACCAAGCCTTCTTAGATAGCATCTTCCAAACAATGACCACTACCAATTGGAAGGACTCGGATAGCGTGCAAATAGGAACACAGCCTAAAAGTTCTTCTCCAAGCCACTAACCATTTTAGAGATAGTAGGAACTGCAGATGCTGGAGAATCTGAGATAACAAGGTGTAGAGCTGG
>JAHRHZ010000034.1:31313636-31335942 GCA_024137785.1 Ginglymostoma cirratum | reverse complement strand
TTCCCCTCCCCCATTTCTGATGAAGGGTCTAGGCCTGAAACGTCAAGTTTTCCTGCTCCTATGATGCTGCTTGGCCTGCTGTGTTCATCCAGCCCCACGCCTTGTTATCTCGGATTCTCCAGCATCTGCAGTACCTTTTATCTCTGGTGTTGTACAGTGATCATCATCCCTTGCCTTGATGATTTATCAGGTACTTAAGTCTTTTCTTGAATTAATTCTTTCTTTTAAGCATTCTGTGACTTTGGCATTTCCCCACATTGAAAAAGAGAGAGACGGAGAAAACACTCTTTAGGCTTTTTATGTTTTCACCCTCTGGTGCTCTTGGCACATAGAATTTTTTGAACACACTGCAGCTCAACCAACCAGAGGGCTGTTGACAGGCAGAATTTTGTTTACTCAAGAGTTACTTGGTGTCATTCAATCTCAACTTCTCTCTGCATGGGTAGAGTTGAGGAACTGCAAAGGAAAAAAAGATCCTGATGGGAGTAATGTACAGACGTCCTAACAGTAGTTGGGATGTGGGGCAGAAAATAAATCGGAGATAGAAAAGGCATGTAAGAGAGGCACTATTAAAATAATAATGGGGCACTTTTATATGCAGCTGGGCTGGGAAGTTCAGGTTGTTCACGGATCCCAGGAAAAGGAATTTATGGAATGTCTGTGAGATTAGTTTTTGGGACAGCTTGTGGTACAGCCCACAAGGATACAAGCCTTCGAATGAAGGGACGACCCTTTAGAACTGAAATGAGGAGGATATTTTTCAGCCAGAGGATGGTGAATCTGTGGAATTCTGTGCTGCAGAAGGCTGTGGGAGCAAAGTTAATGAGTGTATTTAAAATTGAGATAGATAAGTTCTTGATTAGTAAGGGGATCAAGGGTTACAAGGAGGAGGCAGGAGAATGGGGTTAAGAAGCATATTAGCCATGATCGAATGATGGACAAGACTCAAAGAGCCAAATTACCCAATTCTGCTCCTATATCTTATAGTCTTATGGTCTATTTTGCTTCCAAAAAGCAACACGGTTTTGCACAGCTCAACAATTTACAGCATGTTTTTCAAGTTTTGAAACCTTGGTTCTTCGGTTGTCTCAGTCCAATTTTAGTTTATCAAAATAAAACAAGAAAAAAAAGAATTTTTCATGTATCTCCACCCTTAATGAACATGGAGCACGTTTTTTCATGCGTTTGATTTCCAAATAAACATAACACGCAGGGCTGAATCTTAATTTGCATTTAGCTAAACATTATTATAAGGTTTAACACCATGAGGCCTAACAGAATTTTCACTCTATCTTACCAAACTTGCCTTGTTAACTACCTAACAAGCCCCTATGGCCTCCGTCACCCAATTCCACCACCATCTTAGCACATGCCTTCGCGAAAAGACTGACATTATTTTCAACTGCGCAGTCTTTTAAAGACCGCTGTGCACATAGACAAGCTTTAGCAATCTGGTATTTTACCTCAGGGTGTAGAGCTGGATGAACACAGCAGGCCAAGCAGCACCAGAGGAGCAGGAAGGCCTACGTTTCAGGCCTAGACCCTTCTTCAGAAATGAAAATGAATTTCTGAAGAAAGGTCTAGGCCCGAAACATCACCTTCCTGCTCCTCTGGTGCTGCTTGGCCTGATGTGTTCATCCAGCTCTACACCTTGTTGTCTCAGATTCTCCAGCATCTGCAGTTCCTACTATCTCTAGTATTTTACCTCACCAGCAACAGAAGGATAAAATGTTAATGTTTCATTTTATCCAAGTTAGGATTTATTTTCTAATTCATTCACTATATGTGGGTTTCAAGGGCTAGGTCAGCATTTATTGCCAGTTAGTAGTTGCCCTTGAGAAGATGGTAGTGAGCTGCCATCTTGAACTGCTGCAGTCCACATGCTGTAGATAGACCCATAGTGCAGTTAGAGAGGGAGCTCCAGTATTGACCCAGCAACATTGATGGAACAGTGATATATTTCCAAGTTAGATTGGTGAGTGGCTTGGAGGGGAACTTGCAGGTGGTGGTGTTCCTGTGTATCTGCTGCCCTTGTCATTATGGATGAAAGTGGTTGTGGGTTTGAAAGGTGCTGTCTAAAAAGCCTCAATAAATTTCTGCAGTACAGCTTGTAGATAGTACACACTGCTGCTACTGAGCATTGGTGATGGAGAGAGTGGATATTTGTGGATGTGGTGTCAAGTGGCTTGCTTTTTCCTGGATGGTGCCAAGCTTTTCAAGTGTTGTTAGAGCTGCAGAGTGCAAGCTGTCCTCACAGGAAGGGGAGTGGAGTGGCGTAATTGCACCTGGAGATACCTCCCCCCTCCGACGTAAGCCAAAAGTGTTCCCTTACTGGACCATCCCATCCAACATAAAGCAGAGGTGGGAATAAGCCATTCATGACAACATTTACAGATGAATTGGGCTTTGGGTGTGAGGGCCATCTGCCACTGTTTTGATGACAGGTGAGGTGGCATTGCAGTAAAGAGGCATTGGATGCAGCTGCTGCCTTTCAGAACCATCTTCCCAGCATTCTCACATCACAAGCGGTCTCTAAGGAGCTATTAAAATCCAACCTTATGATTCTGTAAATGGCCCATACTGTTATGTATGACTCTGTGAACCAGATTGTCGGTTAAAAGCTCATTCCAGGACCTGTTCAAATAACCAAATGTGCTGTAGTAATGTTAGTACATCTGATAAAGCTCCCTCAAAGCTATATTTCAGGTGAAGTGGTATAATGAGGCCACGTCTGCCCTCCTTTCTGAATAAAATATGTCCCACGGTGGAATTAAAAAATCCAGAATCTTAATAAAATCTCTCATGAAACTTAAATGTAACTCTACCACTTTTATGAATTCCTTGTTGTGATTGACGATTATCTGATTGCAGTTTTCTCTCATGGATCTGCTGTCCAAGATGGTGGGTGGTCTCCCTCATTTTGTTCGTTGCATTAAACCCAACAATGATCGCCATGCTAAGAAATTTGATCAAGAAAAGGTCCTGGTCCAGCTTCGTTATACGGGAATTTTGGAGACAGCCCGAATCCGAAGACAAGGATATTCACACCGCATTCTCTTCGCCAATTTCATTGAACGGTGAACAATACTTAATTAATTTGTTTTTACCTGCTGATGAACTTTCACAATACCAAGGCACTGTGGTAGAGGAAGCCTGTTGTTCTAGCACTGGTGTGGTGTTTATCTGTGTTTTGTTCTTTGCAAAGCTTCATTTATTATCTAGCACCAGTTTTCCCAAAATTCTGTGGCTCCCTTGTCTTTCAGTTGGTTTACCTGATCCTCTCCCAGAAAATGTTACGGCTATACAACATATTGGTAAGGACACATTTGGAGTACTGCGTACAATTCTGGTGGCTTTGCTATAAGAAAGATGTTATTAAATTGGAAAGAGTGAAAATAATGTTTACTAGGATGTTACTGAGACCGGAGGTTTTGATTTATAGGGAGAGGCTGGATAGACTGAGACATTTTTTCCCTGGAGTGTAGGAGGCTGGAGGGGTGACCTTGTAGAGGTTTATAAAATCATGAGGGGCATAGATAAGGTGAATAACTGAGGTCTTTCTCCCAGGATAGGGGAGTCCAAAACAAGAGGGCATAGATTTAGGGCAAGAGGGGTAAGATTTAAAAGGGACATAAGGGGTAACTTTTTCATACAGACAGTGGTGCATATATGGAACAAGATGCTAGAGGAGTGGTAAAGGTGAGTACAATTACAGTATTTAGAAGATATTTGGAAAGGTATATAGATAGGAAAGATTTAGAGGGATATGGGCCAAATGCAGGTAAATGGGACTAGTTCAGTTTAGGAAATCTGGTTAGCATTGTCAAGTTGGGCCGAAGGGTCTGTCTCCATGCTGTATGACTCTACGACTCTATATAAGTGGACAAGGTTCAGCTGAGGGTTGCCTCAGTCTCACCACAGTCCATAACTTTCCGTCAAGAAGGCCATCATATTTTCAGAGTGGATCTCAGCTAGAATTTTTATCAACAAGCAAAAAACCACCAAAGAAAGGCAAGGTACAGTTCCTTTCCTGAGAGGTGGCAGACACATGCAAAGGGAGTAGCTCAGAGATCTTTACCAGGTAAGCGTCACTGTTGCAGAGTCAAAATCCTTGAATTCCCGTACTGACACTGTGGGTTTACTCCCATCTCCCGCTCATTTGTCCCCCATGAACTGCAGCACTTTATAGAGGCATCACCATCTCACGGGAAATTAGGAACTGGAAATAAGTCTGTCCTAGTCAGTAACACCCACATCCTGTGAACTAATATTTCAAAAGACTGTTAAGTGGATTGGATGCCTGGAAGTAATCCCTTGTCTATTTGACCAACACAGAATGATTCTCACCACTACCCCTGACACACTAGAGTTTCAGAGAACATCAGGAAGAGGAGCAAATGACAGATAAATGAAACCAACAACCCAAGCCACCTGAGACTAGTGATAACAAAGGCATGGATTTGGTGAAAGTTGGCATTCTTACTGATAGTGCGTATTTGTGGTTGGGCTCTGAATCATAGTGGTGAACAGTCTGGTTCAGCCTCAGGAAGAGACCAGGAGAGGGAAAAGGATAGTGTCAGACAAACAGAGTTTATAGTAACAAAGTCTTTGAATTCCTCCATTTTACATTGGAGAAAATTTCTTATGGATGTCAAGCATGCTGCATAACAAATCATAGGTTGGAGAAGCGTTTAAGACCATAAGACATAGGAACAAAATTAGGCTATTCAGCCCATCAGTTTTGCTCCACCATTTAATCATGGCCGATACTTTTCTCAACCCTATTCTCCTGCCTTTTCCCTGTAACCCTTGATCCTCTTACTAATCAAGAGCTTGTCTAACTCTGTTAAGTACACTTAATGGCTCGGCCTCCACAGCCCTATGTGGCAATGAGTTCCACAGATTCACCACCTTCTGGCTGAAGAAATTCCTCCTCACCTTAGTCCTAAAGGGTTGCCCTTTACTCCGAGGCTGTACCCTTGGGTCTATTCTCTCCTACTATTGGAAACACCTTCTCCACACTCACTCTATCCTGGCCTCTCAGTCTTCTGTAAGCTTCGATCAGATTCCCCATCATCTTTCTAAATTCCATACAGACTCAGAGTCCTCAACTGCCCCTCATCCCTGGGATCATTCTTGGAAAACTCCGATGAAACCTCTCCAATGCCAGCACATACTTCCTTAGATACAAGCCCAAGACGACTCACAACATTCCAAATTCAGTCTTGCGAGAGCCTTGTGCAGCCTCAGCAGTACATCCCTGCTCTTGTATTCTAGCCCTCTTGAAATGCATGCGAAAACTGCATTTGTCTTCCTAACTGGCAATTGAACCTTCATGTAAACCTTAAGAAATTCCTGCACTTGCACTCTTAAGTCCCTTTGTGCTTCAGATTTCTGAAGACAATCACCATTTAGAAAACGGCCTTCACTTGTATTCTTCCCACAAAAGTGCATAACCACATACTTTCCTGTATTGTATTCCATCTGCCACTTCTTTGCCCATTCTCCTAGCCTCTCTGAGTCCTTCTGAAACCTCTCCACTTCCATGGCACTATCTGTCCCTCCAGCTATATTTGTTTCGTCTGAAATCTAGGACCCCTTGTCCAGATTGTTAACGTATAACATGAATAGGTGTGATCCCAACACTGACCCCTGTGGAACTCCACTACTGTCTGTCATTCTGAAAACGACCCCTTTATCCCTACTCTCTGCCTTGTTCCAGTCAGCCAATCCTCATCCATGCCAGTACCTTGCCCCTAACACCATGAGCTTGTAAAAACCAAAAGAACTGTGGATGCTGTAAATCTGAAACAAAAACAGAAGTTTCTGGGAACACTCAGCAGATTTGGCAGCATAGACCATAGAACATAGAACAGTACAGCACAGTACAGGCCCTTTGGCCCACGATGTTGTGCTGAACTGTTATCCTACTCTAAGATGAAACTACCCTGCATATCCTACATTTTACTATCATTCATGTGCCTATCCAAGAGTTGCTTAAACGTTCCTAATGTATCTGACTCCACTACCATCGCCGGCAGCACATTCCACGCACACACCACTCTCTGAGTAAAGAACTTACCTCTGCCATCTCCCCATACCTTCCTCCAATCACCTTAAAATTATGCCCCCTTGCAATAGTCATTTCCACCCTGGGAAAAAGCGTCTGGCTATCCACTCTATCTATGCCTCTCATCGTCTTGTACACCTCTATCAAGTCATCTCTCATCATTCTTCACTCCAATGAGAAAAGCCCTAGCTTCCTCAACCTTTCCTCATAAGACCTGCCCTCCAGTCCAGGCAGCTTCGTGGTAAATCTCCTCTGCACCCTCTCTAAAGCTTCCACATCCTTCCTATAATGAGGCTGCATCCTTGGGTCCTAGTCTCTCCTACTGCTGGAAACACTTTCCCCACACCCACTCTATCCTGGCCTCTCAGTATTCTGTAAACTTCAATCAGATTCCTCATCATCGTTATAAATTCCATCAAGTACAGACCCAGTACATTCCTGTAATACATCTATGAAGAGAAATCAGAGTTAACGTTTCGGGTCCGGTGACCCTTCTTCAGAATTGATGGTAGTAAGGAAAATGTCAGTTTATATGCAGAAGATTGGATGGGGAGAGGGGAAAAGACTAAACAATAGGTGGGGATAGAGCCCAACGAGAGACAAGAGCAGATGGACCGTCAAATGAGTAGATACCAATCTGGTTAGGAGAATGAATAGCTGTTAGTGGAGACTGTTGTAGCTAACAATAGGTAGTGTGTCATGGCAGACTATGTGATAACGAGGCCTGATGTGTGTGGTAGGGGGCTAGGACTTGGGAGAGTTCAGGCCCTAAAATTATTGAACTCAGTATTGAGTCCAGAGGGGTGCAGGGTTCCCAGGCATTGTTCTTCCAACTTGTATGGGCTTGTATCTTATTTAGAGCCTCCCGTGTGGCATCTTGACAAGGTCTTCAGGAAATCCAAACAGAAGCCAAACAAGCAGTGGAGCGATACAGCTCAGTATCACTTGTTTCTGGTAACCTGTTGTGTTTTTGCGTGACATCACTGAGGCCCAGCAAGTAGATGAGAAATAGGATCAGACAAGGATTTGTCCCTAATCTAAGGACAGGTAATGATGCTGTGTCTCAACATGATGTCACATATATGTCCACTCCATTTAAGTGACTAGATATGAGAGATAGTGTGCAGGACCAAGCAGCCTTCCAATTGCAAGATTACAGATTCTGCCTGCTCTCTGCACTATTCCTTGCTTTAATTTTCATACAGACAAACTACTAAGAGTAACTGTGTGATTTGGTAGAATTAGTGTTTAACTCCAACATGATGTTCTACAAATGTGTTTCGTAGCACTCTTTATCCTAATTTTTTTGTAGGTACTATATTCTTGCATTTAAGTCGACTGAAGAACCACCAGTGAATCCTGATACATGTGCTGCCATCTTGGAAAAAGCTAAACTCGAAAACTGGGTTCTGGGGAAAACCAAGGTAAGGATTATTTGTTTTTCTTCAAACCTGCCTGTTCTTTCAGCTGCAAACATAATTTGCCATGAAATTTATTTGAGAAAAATGATGCAGCTTCTAACTTGGCAAAGGTTTGTTTACCTGATGTTAACCTCAGCTCAATGGTAGCACCATTGCAGCTTGTGTCCAAAGGAAGTGAATCTAATCTCCACTCTAGACATTTGTTTTCATTGTTAGTATGTAGAGGTTGTGAGCATTTAATGTCTATTTCATGTTGGCCTATGAAGGTGACAGTGGATCTTTTTTTTCTTGAGTCAAGCAGTAGGTATTCATAAATTAAATGGTTTGTCAGGCTTTTGCAGAGAATAATTAATGATCAAATATGATGGTGTGTGACAAAATTCACCTATATGTCTGACTGGCTAAAGGTTCATATTATTCTTTCTTCTCAAAGGGCATTTGTGAGCCAGTTGGGTATTTATAACAATCCAACAGGTTCATGGTCACTGTGTCAACTTTCCAATTCCAGTGTTTTAAAATTATTCCACTGCCATGCACCTTGATCCTGCTCGGTCCTTAGTCTGAGACAGTTTTCCTATGATGAAAGGCTGTGAGACTGCAGTCTACAGGGCTGTGTCCAGACATTATGGCATTCAGAGGAATGAGGCATAATCTCATTCAAACATATAAGGTTCTAAAGGGGGTTTGATAAGGTAGTTACTGAGAGGTATTTCCCCATGATAAAGAACCTACAACATGATGATACAGAGTCAGGATAAAGGCCCATCAGCTAGGAAAGAAAAGAGGAGTAATTTTTTTAACTCAAAGATTTGTGAATCCACAGAGTTCTCTACTCCATCATTGACTGCATCTAAGACTAAGGTGAACAGACTTTTGATGTCTCAGGGAATCAAAGGATTGGGAAAAGCAGGCAAGAAATTGGAATTGAGGTAGAAGATGAGTCATGAATTTATGCAATGGCAAAGCAGTCTTGAGGGACATACAGTCCACTCGTATTTCTTATGTTGAATTCATATGTTAGGTTGACATTTCAGGGAAATACTGAGTGAGGACTATATTACAGAAGTCACTGGCTCAGTGATCCACAGGCCCCCTAACAGTAATCACAATGTGGGACAAAGTGTACAAGAAATGTTGGATGCCTGTACGTTTTGAAGAAGTCATAAGGAAGCTGCAGTGGAGAAAAGGTTTACTAGATTGGTACCTGAATTGAACAGGTTGTCTTGCGAGGTTGGATAGATTGGATTTATTTCCAGTGGAGTTTAGGAGAGGGAAAGGTGACTTGACTGAAGTGTATAAGATGGTCACGACAAGGGGAATGTGTAAAAGATATTTCTTCTTGTGGGCCAGACTGTAATCATGGGTACTTTTTTAAAAATGATGGATTCCCTTTCAGAATAGAGAAGAGGAGTTTATTTTTAACTCTCATGTCATTGTGTGAGTTTGGAACTCTCTGCATCGAAAGACAACGGAGTAGTGGCCAATTAATATTTTCAAGAGAAAGTTGGATGGAATCTTGCTCAGCAGCAGAATCAAGCGTTACTGGAGGTTGACGAGA
This sequence comes from Ginglymostoma cirratum, assembly GCA_024137785.1. Classification (NCBI taxonomy): domain Eukaryota; kingdom Metazoa; phylum Chordata; class Chondrichthyes; order Orectolobiformes; family Ginglymostomatidae; genus Ginglymostoma; species Ginglymostoma cirratum. The sequence goes on along the minus strand of JAHRHZ010000034.1, from coordinate 31,326,893 downwards.
ATGTCGAATTCTAAACATAAGCCAATCAATTATGATTTTATTGATTGGCAGAGCAGGTTTAGGGGGCTGAATGATCTGTTTCAGTTCCTATTTTGTATGCTTGAGTGGTATTTTAATAACACCTGCAATCTGGTCTTCTGTGCTGCTTACTGTTGAGCTATCTCTTACCCCTGGCCTGCCCACAGTCTACTGATCCCTGATGAGTCACCATGCGCTGATCTTGATTCTACACTAACCTTTTGGTTTGAGCTGGTCAGTGTAAATGTCCGACCAACTGAGTGGCCTTCTTCATTGCTGCTGCATGCTGTGCTTCTCTCTCTTCCTCCTTGTAGGAAGTAACTCAGCAGGTGGAATTCTTGAGTGTCTAAAATCAGGAAATCAGAGAGGTCAGGCCTGTGAGCTGGAATGGATGGGAAACAAAAGCTACACAATAAGGTGCTTGGTCATCATACCAAGTGGTGAGTGAGGGTGAGTTGAGAGTTGACCAAGGGAAATAAAGCTGCAACATTTCATCATCCTCAATGTTCTCAGTGACTCCAGATGCCGCAGGTTCCTTGGCAATCCGTACCAGGATGTAGGCAGTCATCTGGTCTTTGGGCTCAGGAGAAACAGGCATCCTGATTCCCAGATATGGAGGCAGCACAAAGTGAATGTGAGGCTGGTACCATTGGTTAGTACATGAGGGTGAGCTGATATATCCAGAGGCTAGCATGAATCCTAATTGCCAGTGAGTGCACTGGGGCGAGTGGTGTGACTCTAGTGCATTGAGCAATGAGAGTCTGTTAGTGCAGTGAATAGGGGATGTTTGTAAAGATGCTTTCACTGCTGTTGACTATGAGATTATTGAACTTCTGTGGCAGAGATGCCAGGTCCTCGGTTCTAGATTCCCTTGGTCAACTTCCCGGATTATTTGTTCCCACTCCCTTCTGAGAATTGTCTTTTTGGGTCTCCTGGGCCTTCTGAAAAATCATGGCCTCAAAGACTAATGAAATAAGTTTAATACTCTTATACATAAGACATTTGGTAGATTTCTGATATTAAACACAGAAAAGTGAAAGCTTTCAATCATGCAAGATGGATATTGTAATCATTTGGTGACTGAGTGGGTGATCCATCAAGTGGTTCCAATATAAGAGGAGAGGAAAGTGAATGTGCATACTTTTGGAAAACTTCATTTTTGTCTTCAGGTCTCATTGTATTTGCATAATGTGGCTGAAGTTAAGGCAAGGTTGTACAAAAATGTTCACATCTGACCAGCAAAAGGTAGCAACACGGGCATGGGAGAATAGACCGACAAACGTAATGAAGTTTTATTACTGATATCTGTGCTGCATTTTCGTAGAATATGTGCTGTGGTGAGGTCCAGGACCTGCAATTTTTTTGGCTGACATTTATCAGTCATTAGTAAGTGTTTGCAAAGTATGTTTCTCCACAATTCGTGGGCAAGTTTATGAAAAATGATTTCAGTTGTTTCATGATTATGCAACACATATTTAAAAAATAAAGTTCAGACAATCCATTTCAGCCAGGCTGTTTGATCCCCCGTGCATGTTACTCAATCTGCTTGATTTTATTCCATTGATTGATTTCTAATATAACAGACAAACTATCTGCTACACCAGTTACCACCCAGGTGGCAAAGTTGAAACTTGTCAATGTTAGTGTTTAATTGCTGGGTTCAACACAATTCCACCAGGTCATTTTTAGGTCACAAAATGTTTCCATAATCAAGTTACTCAATTGCCAATTAAATTCCACATTGTTAAAAACTTGAAGATGATCTTACTATACGTTTAGTCAAAAACACTCTGCGATGCACGGGGACATAAAAGGGAATAAAATTTAACTGAACTGTTTGAAAGGTTTTGAATACTGTAGGTAATGTCAATTTCAATTTGTAGAAACCATCAGCAATTCAATATGAAGAGCAACTTTCAGAAAAATTAGCATTTTTTATTAAAACTTCCTTCACTCCTGATGATATTTCACATTTTATTCACTTTCCTATTCTCCATTGCCAGGTGTTTCTTAAATATTACCATGTGGAACAGCTTAATCTCATGAAGAAAGAAATCACAGATCGTATAGTGCTGGTACAGGCCTATGTGAAAGCCTGGCTTGGAGCTAAAAGGTACAGAAGGATACAAGAGAAGAGGCAACAGAGTGCTGTTGCCATTCAGTCAGGTAAACCTCCATCTTTGACCATGCTACCATCGTTCAGAATACCATCAACCTTGCTTAGTTTCGGTGATCAGATATTGCAAAGATTATAAAGAGCCTAAGCAATCACTGTAGGCAAATGAAATCAAAGTCCTGCAGATGCTGAAGATCTGAAACAAGAACAAAAAGTGCTGGAGAAACTCAGCAGGTCTGGCAGCATCTGTGAAGGAGGAAACAGTGTTAATGTACCAATTCCAATGATTTCGGAACTCAAGTCTCAAGAAGTGCCCAAGAAGAGTCATATCAGACTCAAAATGCCAACTCTTTCTTTCTTGATAGATTGCTGCCAGACCTGCAGAGTTTCTCAAAACTTTGTGTTTTTATACAATTTTCAATTCTGTAACATCTAGTTCGAATAGTCATGGATAATTAAACACATAATGGGAGGAGGATACTCATTGATAGATTGCGTTTTTTAAAACAAATCTCTGCCCCTATTCTTGCCACTTGCCCAAACAGATTAATTGTTTAGTTTCTCCCATTCTTTCTAAGGTATAGGACTGCATCAAAACAGTAGTTTAAAAAAAACACAGAGGAAGGAGGTTTTGGCTATTGAGGGAGTGCAAAGTTTTACCAAGTTGACTCCTGGGTGGGTGGGATTAATGTATAGGGAGAGACTGGATTTGTTAGGTCTATATTCACGTTAGTTTAGAAGAATATGGGGTGATCTCATAGAAACCTATAAAATACTAACAGGACCAGACAGAATGGATGCAGGAAAGGTGTTCTCGATGACTGAGGAGTCCAGAACAATGTGTCACAGTCTAAAGACAGAGAGGAGAAATTTCTTCACCCACTGAGTGATGAGCCTGTGGAATTCTTTGTCACAGAAGACAGTTGAGGCCAAAACATTGAATGTTTACAAGAAGGGGAGAGATATATATATTAGGGCTAAAGAGATCAAAGGATATGGGGAGAAAGCAGGAACAGAGTACTCAGTTGGAAGATCAGCCATGATCATATTGAATGGTGGAGCAGGCTGGAAGGGTCAAATGGCCTACTATTGCTCCTGTATTCTATATCTCTATGTTTGAAAACAGGAGATGTTTCACAGGCACACATACAAACATACACAGTGAGATCAAATAGTCTCTTTATCCTTTCCAATTCTGTCTAACTTATATGCCATTTTAAATAAAAACTAATTACAAACAATTTCAAAATGTCCTCGTTTTTGTTAAGATGGAGTCCAAAAGTCCAAAACTAGAGTTAGTAATCAGGATTCCCTCTACAGGGATTGTTGATGGGCTGCACAGCAGTTGAGTGATAAACAGTTTTTTCTTTCAAATGTCATCTGAGAAGTTTTTGCCAAAGTGTAACTTTCGCTTCACAGTTTTGATGAAAAAAAAATCACACAGTGCAAATACAGATCACTGGCAGCCTTTTAACAGGCCAGAGGTGTTTTCTTTGTAGCCTAGAGTTAGGGACATTGACTATTAATAATAGATGTTGTATGGAGCAATGCTGACCTCTTAAAACCGCTGGCTATTCTAAAGTTGTATTGTTAAAAGACAGTTGTAACATTACAGTGGAAGTTAGGAGATCAGATCTTGTGGGATAGAGAAGTAGTTACCAAAAGACACTAGCCAACTGTCTATGCCCCATTCCAGGGATCAAACAGAAAGTCATTGACACATCTTCCAGCGGATGGATATACCTCCTAATGCTATGTGCAAGAATTAATGCTGTTTCAGGTCCTCTCACCAAAATTGGTTGATATTCAGCACAGCCAGTGCCAGTCCTGATTGATCCTTGGGTCATCATTGCTAGCTTGAGTTCTGCTAAAAAAAAAATTCCCAAACACTTCAGTCATGTTCTCATGAATACATTTGTAAGCATACCAAAGTAACATGGAAGAACATTTTATGTTGTATGTGAAAACAGGTCCTTTTTGTCCCCATTTGTCACTCAGAAAATTGGTGCAAGGAAGAAGACAAAGTTGAACCTCAAATTATTGAATTTTCTGAGGAAACTATAAATCTCTCCCCACTGCATAATTGAGAAAAGTTTTTTTTTAATCTATACTTTTTTTTCATCTGTTGGTAAGGTTCAGTGGTGGAAAGGGATCATAGAAGGAAAGAACATGTATTTACTTATCACCTTTCATATTTTAAACATGTCAAGCCACTGCACAATTAATAATTTTTAAATATTGTCGCTGTTGCTATTGAAGCAAACATGACAACTATTTTGCACATAGTAAAGTTCCACAAATAGCAAATGCTTTCAACAATTTTCATTGAGGGATATGTATTGATAGCACATCTTCATATCTACCTTCATTTCTTCACATCATGCAATGGGATCTTCTTTTAAAGCAACTCAAGCAAGCAGACAGGGTCCAGCATTTGATTAAAGCCGTAAGTTCTCTACATCATTCTGTGTTAATGTTCCTCTAATATATCAAAAACTACTTGAAGATACAGTACTGACAATTTAATAGCGCAGCCCTGAATTTACCTGAGTGTTGTCCCCATATCCCACCATATTTCTGTAGAAGAGTGTCCTGACTCGAATAATGCACATAATCAATATATTAATGGTTACTTATGGCACCATGGAGAAGTACTTCCGCTTGAATTGTTTGAAGTCAGGATCCAGAAGAGTGGAAGAAGTCGAGGGAAATAAAGAAGGTATTGATGGTCAAGTCGTCACATCTATGTACGATGCTAGGATCTAATTCAAACGAAGACTGTAACATGACGACATCAGAGAAAAATTCAGAAAACTATGAAAAATAAAGATCCAAAACAAGGTCATGTTAATAGGGTGCAGCAATGAATGAATGAATGAATGAATGTGCTATTGTTCATTCCGATTATCTTCCGTCTGACTAGCTATGTTACTCTATAGCTTTACAGCCAAGCCTTTGTTACATTTAACAAATGTGTCATGACATTACAATATTTAAAACAGCACAAATATCAAACTCCAATTACAATTCTGTCAGTGAAAGCTTTGTTTCCTGCCAGCTCTGGTTCTCTTTATTAAGTTTATATAAAACACGTTGCTGTTGTTATTGTCTTATCTATTATCAGATTTTTATCTTCCTTTGCATTCTGTCACCAGGTTTAGTAATAGGTGCAATTTAATTCTATCTCTGACAAATTGTTTCTGAATTTACTTGAATCTTTCCAAATTCCAGCAGCTCACTGCATATTTTATCTGCTCGTTGAGAACTTTATCCTAAACAAAATAGAATTCTCTACTTCAGATCAGCAGAAATGAGATAAAAAAGAAACTGGTATATTTATTTTACAACCGCAGTGAGCACAATCCAAGTTGGTGGAATTAAAGTTTCCTCTGTTTTAAAACTGCAAGAACACTATATTAGTTGTGAGCTGTGTCTCAGTTGGTAACCCTTTCCAGTTGGAGGGGGCAGGCTGTGAATTTGAGCCCTAACTGCCAAGATAACAGGAAACCCATGCTGACACTCTAGTGCAATACTGAGGGAGCATTGTTTTGTCAGAGGTATCAATGCTCAGTGAAAAGTTAAACTGAGGACCTATTTACAGAGATAGCAGGAACTGCAGATGCTGGAGAATCTGAGATAACAAGGTGCAGAGCTGCTTGGCCAACCTATTTACACACTTGGCTTGTTTTTTGTATTTGTTCACTTGACTTGGGCATTAATGCGTTGTGTAGTGACTGTAACAAGATCAGCCAGGTGGAAATCATAGAATATGACTTCCTTGTTGGGGCTGTTAACCTGGTACAATCAGGGAGTCCTAGCTGACAGATATAAACAGGAGTGTCCCAGGATCTGCTCAATCTGAGAGCTGGCTCTGAGGAAGCCAGACCAATGTCAAGTACTACGCATGTGTAAATAAAGGGCGACTTGGTGACTGGATACCGGCCTCAAGGGAGTTATTTCACCTAGACCAGCATTTATCACCCAACCCTAATTGCCCTCAAGAGGTTAGTAGTGATTTGTCTTCTTGAACTGCTGCAGTCCATGTGGTGTAAATACCCACAGTGCTGAAAGAAAGAGTGTTCTAGAAATTTGACACAGTGATGCTGAAGCAGTAGCAACATGCTGCAAGTCAAGATATTGTGTAACTTTAAGTGGAATTTGCAGCTGGTAGTATTCCAACGCATCTCTATCATTGTCGCTCAAGAAGATAGAGATCATGGGTTTGGATGGTGGTGCTGAAGAGGCCTTGATGAGCTGGGCATAAAAGATCCTGGAGTACTCGTTCAACAAAAAGCATTAGTGTATTTATTATCTACTGTTAAATGCTCATAGTTATCCCTCAAACACCATTAATTAATAAATTAACCTGGTTATTAATTGGTTAACGCATTTCCTACGATAGAGAGAACACTTTAAAATACTTCATTGGCTGTAAAATTCTTTGGGACACTCTCAGATTATAAAACAGTGGTGTATGGACAGAAGTTTTTTTTTAATACAACATTTGTCACCTGATGAATCCTGTTCTTATGGAATGTTGGCCAACAAAACTATCCTGAAGTTGTAATGATTCATATGTTGATTAGTATGGGAAACGGGAGAAATTACCTCTTAGAACTGAGTAGGGATAGTCTTTCAAAATAGAAGCTAAAGGTTATGCCTAGGCCCAAGCAAGAAGTGTTTTCAAATAAACATGTTGGACTATAACCTGGTGTCATGTGATTTCTGACTTGGTCCACCCCAGTCCAACACCGGCACTTCCACATCATTTCACTTCTGAGGAAGGGTCACCAGTCCCAAAATGTTAACTCTGATTTTTCTTCGCAAATGCTACCAGGCCTGCTGAGCTTTTCGAGTAACTTCTGTCTTTGTTAGACATTTCACTTTGTAGTGCTAGACTTGATATATTTAAAACATAGACTGAAAATGGCATAAAGACACAGCAATCTGCATCTGTGGAGAGAACAGATAAGTAAGGAGCTTGAACTTTGTTGTCACATTAAAATGCTGGCAGCCATCTCTGACCTTGAATAAAGCTACCTGCAATGATCAATGTGGCAAGAATTTCACTTTCTCTGACAACAGTTTCACTCTGGCTTCAGGTATCGATGACCTCCGATGTCCAGCGGCACTCACTTCATCAAGTGAACTGAGCAATCAATCATGTTGAAGAATTCTCAGAGATAGTAAACCAGGGACTAGCAAGCAAGTTCTTTCCTTCACATTTTATAACCTTACCGAAAGCAAACTAAAGATTAAAGCATGTAAATGGGATTATGTAAAAATTGAAATTTTCTATTTGGTTTCAAATTTCAAGTTAAAATAAACACCTTTTGTTAATTTTTAAAATCTTGACATTTTATCATGGTACAAAGGAATTTGAGATTCAATAGTTATAAAAGCAGTTTTCAGGGAGAGACTTCTGAAGTAATTATGACATTGTGCATCATTACAATCAAGTGAAACTTCATTCAATAAGGCACATTGGTTTCAAGAGTTCTTACAGTGAGCATGAGATGATAAAAGTAGAAATCTTCACCCCACCCCACACAACATGTTTAATAATTTCCAGATATTTTTAACTGCAAGAGCTTCAACAGTGAACTTTGCGGAGGAACAGGGAGTCATTGATAGCAACTTGTGGATTTCCATACTTAACAAAACCTGTTGGCATTAGTTTCACAAAGTAATGAAGTTGAATGCCAACATTTCACCAACATTGCAACCATTGGGTTTATCCACAACATTACCAAGAATGCGTCCGTAAACGAAAATATTAACATATTACCCTTCTTACAGCTTATAGAGGGCACAAGGTAAGGAAGGACATTGCTACTGAAAAACAGAAGCTAGAACAGGCCATCATTAAACTCCAAGCTGGTAAGAACTTTTACAAAACATATAGACATGTGCATTGTATTTATGATCAGTTATTATCTAGAATCATAGAATCCCTACAGTGCAGAAAGAGGCTATTTGGTGCACTGAGTCTGCAGTGACCCTCTGAAGAGCATCCGTTCCAGACCTACCTCCCCATCCTATCCCCATAACCCACATTTCCCACGGCTTATCCACCTAACCTGCACATCCCTGGACACCACTGTGCAATTTGCCATGGCCAATCCATCTAACCTGCAGACCTTTGGAATGTGGAAGGAAATTGGAGCAACCAGTGGGAACCCATGCAGGCATGGGGAAAATGTGCAAACTCCACACATTGCCTAAGGCTGGAATCGAATTTGAGTCCCTGGTGCTATGTAGCAGCAGTGTTAACCACTGTACCAAAATGCCACCCCATTGGTATATAAAGCGAAAATAGTAAATGCCCACAACTTGTGAATGAATAAAAAAACCATCTGCCACGGTTCTTTAATTGGTCTGAGGAGTAGCTGGTAGCCCTTTACAGAGGAACTCAAGACGGGCTGGCCTATCAAATGTGTGGCAGCTTTCTTCTCTAGCAGCACCACTGGAATAAGTGGCTACTTCTATCTCTAAACCAAGACCCTGAAGGGGAGGCAGGCTCTGGTGAGAGGTGTTGAGGGTCTAGATTGGACAGGAGATATTGGCAGGAGAAAAGTGAGGGTGGCAAACCTTCGGGTTGAGGAGGAGGCTCCAATTAGCACTGGTTGCCCAAGCAAGAGACACCCTCACTGATACAACCACCTGACCACCAGCCTTTACTAGGTGGACTGGATACCTGACGTTGGGCTTTCATATTGCAGGAGGAAAAAAATCACAGCAGTATAAGGATGCTCTTAAGAGACCATTAATTGGTCCCTGAAGAGTGTCAACTTGCTACCAACCCCTCCTGCACTTGGGTAAAATACCCATAGAGGTGAGGAGGCAATAGGAATGATGCCACCTTCATTGTTGCCCAAATTATTGCCTCAGCCTACCTACAATCTCTCCCTTAGGGGACCATGGAATTCAGCCAACTGAGACCAAGGAAGTTGCAAGACAATGGGGACAATTCTGCAATAGGACATTGAGCTCTGCAGTATACAAGGGACACAGTACAATAGGGGACACAAGTCAATTGGGTATTCTGAGTAATATGTTAGCTTCCTAGTAGTAGTAGCTAAAATTAAGGATGTTCTTGAACCTGAATTGTCCTCACATTCTGCAGAACATCTTGGAATTCACAGTAAATTAGAGTTCATTGCAAAAGGCAACAAAAGTTTAATATAGTTTAAAATGAAAATAAAGAAGGATGTGCCTTACTTTTGCATTATGTAATGATTAAATGAATAATTACAATTTGTTCATCTTAGCTGCAAGAGGATACCTGTGCAGAAAAGAATACAAAGAGATGATGGAGGAAAAGGAAAATGCTGCGGTTAAAATCCAGGCTCACTACAGAGGCTATGTGGACAGGAGGAACATCAACATGAAAATGCAAGTCCTGTTAGAAAATAGAACCAAACCAGCAAGGGCTAGGGAGTTTGATTTTGTGCGATAGTGTAAAACTATTTTTGATCCCTCCTGGTTGACATCATTGGAAGTAAAACCTGCCCAGACGGAAGACATACAACCAATTTGCAGTCAGCTGGTTTACAGCATCTCGTGAGGTCAAAATTGGACCTGCTAGAAAGTTAAAAGAACCGTTTCAGACATAGTGACATTGAAAGGCAGAGTGAAGATAGAACAATTTACATGTCAATTAGTTGTTGACAGCATTTGCATTCTGAGTGCATTTCATTTTTAGAATAATTTATGCCTTTTGATACTCTATCAATGCTGGGGTATCTGCTTTAATTATTTATTTTCCACTTTAATTCTGAATCATCCATTGCCATTACCTTAGAGACAGCTCAGTTTCTTCACACAATTAATTGTAGATTCTGTAAAGAAATAAACCAACATTCTCACACCAGAGGTGTTTGAAATTACATCAGCTTACAGGCAGGTAGCTGTGGGTAACTGAATCACGTGCCCACTTTACCCAATTATGACAAGCTGATTAATTGTGGCACTTTCAGTCAGGAGTGTTTCCTGCAAAGCCTACTGACTGTGCAAATTGGGAAATCATAGGTGTATCACCAACATTTTTTCAATGATTGAATTTCATGAATGGTAAATCTTGAGTAACGGCATGCAATTTCCTATTTTGGGTCGGCTGAGTGTAAAAATTCCCAACAACAATATAGAATTAGAGGATCTTTCATTTAAACCACGAAAAAAACATACAGACTAACAGCAATTTCACCGATAAATATGTTTATTTATAAAATATTAAGTCTTGGGTGTATCCAGTGTGTGGTTCCAGTTTAACATGCTTCATGTGTCACCATGTTGACCTGCCTATTTGTTCAGCTATAGAAGTTCATATTTCCTATTTATTTCAAAGGTGTCAATTCAGAAATCCTATTGATTCTTCCGTTTAGCTGGTATGCTACATGCTAATCTTTGTTTCTGTGGTTGTGCTATTGACTGGAGTTGATTTCATGATACTATCAACCCCTGACTCCCAAGCCTTGTTGTGTCTCTTAAGGTTTTGCTCGAACAACAAGTCTCATCAGGTGTATTTCTCATATATTACTGATTCATTTCTTGAGATGTTCTCCTCTTTCATCTGTTCTCATGATTTGTGTTGCTTCTCATGGTACTTCTGCTTCTGTTTATTTTCATTCCTGGTCCATTTTTAGAAAACTCATTGTCCTATTTTTATTTATGTGTAAAAGCTGCTAACAAAAATGGCCAAGTACCTGTTTCTCTAAATGGCTAAATTATGAACACTTGGCTGAGCTTCAAGATTTACTAATGGATTAACTCAGCTAGGGTCTGTTTCTACAACTGAACTGGAGTGTTTCCTTTGATTGACATCTTTGAGGTTATAAAACTTTTTAATCTCAGTATAAGAAGTTGCAAATTTAGGACAGAGATAAGGAAGACTTTTTCTCCCTCCTCAAATGGTCGTGAATCTGTGCAATTCTTTAGGGTAAATGTTGAGAGAATCTTTCTCCTCATGGGGGAATTTAGAACAAGGGGCTAAAAACAAAGTAAAGGAAATTTAAGGAAGAGGCAGGGAGGAATTTCTTCCCTTAGAGTGCCATTAGTGTTTGGAATCCTGTTGACCAGTGAGCAGTGGATGCTGCATCATTTGATATACTCCAGGTTGCTTTAGACAGATTTTGACAAGGAAGACATGGGAAGGTGGTGGTTAGGAATGGATGGGGTAGTGGGTGGGGGCAAGAAAGTAGAGTTACGGCCACAATCAGATCAGCCATGATCTTATTGAGTGGCAGACCAAGGAAAAATGGGTAGAATATCCTACACCTGTTCTTGTTTCTTATTTCCTAAGGGAGCTCATGCACTGGCGTCAACAAGGCAAATCCATTACTTCAAATACAAACTTTTTTACTGCGACAAGACAAACATGCTTGACAATTGCTTAAATAATTGCCGTTGAATTACAAGGCTTACTTTTCCTTTAATATAGAGGGTATGACATCAATATCTCTGATCAAGAAAGGAGCATAGTAGAGGGTGACAGAATCAAGAACAATCAAGCATCCAATAAAAGCATTAAAGACAAACTTGGGGAAAATATGGAAAGAACACCATTAGGCCATGCCACAACCATGTCGGATGTGAAAGGTGAAGAAGGTGGAGGTCCAAAAGTTATTCATGGCAACCAAGAAAAAAAACAAATGGGCGAAGATGACACTAAAGCTGCCATTGTTATTCAAAGCAATTATCGAGGTCACCGGGAAAGAAAAAGACTACAAGAGAACAAGGTGCCTGTTAAAACAAAAGAAATCAAAGCGTCAAACAAAGGAATTCAGAAACCACACTTTGTAGCTAATGGGGATCCAAATGAAGGACCAGGTGCCACAGGTATTCAGAGCAAGACCAGAGAACATAAAAACCAAAAGGAGAAGGGGAAATTAGATGGCCGCGGAGACTTGACAATCCAAGATAAATCCACAACAATCAGTTCAAAGGAGGATGAGGAACATGCAGCAGTCAAAATTCAAAGCAATTACAGAGGGTTTAAGGAAAGAAAACAAATTCAAGAGAATACTAAGAGAGAAGGGGAAATGTTTGCTACCTTTTCAAAGCAGGTGGGTGACAAGGGATCTGCACATTTTCATTTGTGGGACATTAAATTTCAAAGCCTAGCTTTCAAAATTGACAATGAAATACAGTGTTACTATTGACACACCAGAAAACCATGCCTGTATCTTGTAAAAAGCACGACTGAGGTCAACACATTTAAATGGACAAATCTCTAACCTCTTCTTATTAACTCCTTATCAAGGAATTGTCTCTGGTTTATTGTCTAGTCTGTGCCTAGAATTGAATATGCCTAATTTTCGTGCTCAACCATCTTCTCTTTATCAATCAATCAATCTAGATTGAAGTAGCATTTGCTGAGTGAATGCATTAACCCCATCTTGCTAAGTGGTCAATGAAGAAACCAGGCATTGACTCACAAATAATTACTTGTTAACCTTAAAATCAAAAATAGCAAAACTGAACTCAAAAGTTGGATATGAAAATAACTTAAGACAACTGATGACACAACTAATGAAGTGAACAATAAAACTTACTAAAACAATTTGCATGTTTCACTGTCATTTAATTGTAACTGCTCATTATAAATTAATGGTTAAGATCACATTAACATTGATCCAGGTTAGAGATTAAGTTAGTATTAAACTCTTCAGACAAATGAAAAGCTTACATTATAAGATAGCCAATCTATGCGTTTGCTTGTTGGTTTAAAAAAAGTTTCCAGATCTTTTACAGATTAATCTCATGAGCTGGAATTGGTTACATCAATGTTGACTTGTCTTCCTCTGGGGGGAGAAATTTTCGGGTCAGTGAGAATTTATGGAGGTAAACAGGTCAATGGCCCGTCGTCAGAACAGAATTCTTCAGATTTCTTCTTCTTGTCCTCAAAAGTGAAGTAAAACCAGTAAAACACAACATTAATTTTAAGCTAACAAGCATGGGGCTGGATGAACACAGCAGGTCAAGCAGCATCATAGGAGCAGGAAAACTTGACGTTTCGGGCCTAAACCCTTCATCAGAAAAACCCTTCATCAGTTTGGTCTAGTTCAGTTTCTCGTCAATGGTAAGCCTCTGATGTTGATAGAAGGCGATTCAGTAATATTAAT
>JAHRHZ010000034.1:31295618-31309572 GCA_024137785.1 Ginglymostoma cirratum | reverse complement strand
CCTCAACAGCTCTCTGCGGTAGAGTTCCATCGATTTAGTAACCCCCTCCTTATCTCTGTCTTACATGTGCAACCCCTTATTCTGTGATCAAAGGCTCATATCCTAGACTCTCTCACAAGGGGAGACAAAGTTTCTGCATCCACACTGTCAAATCCCCTCAGAATCTTGTTCTTCTGAGGAACTGATTTCTCTCCACAGAAGCTGCCAGACCTGCTGACCTTTTCCAGCAATTTCTGTTTTCGCTTCTTATTTCCGACATCTGCAGTTCTTTCATTTTTTATTCCCCCAAGAATCTTCTCTGTTTCAATAAGTAACTCCCTGGATAGTGGCAGCACACCTACAAGAACAGTCGCCTGTGGTCACAAATAAACTGGGCATCGAGGAAGTGAAATCCCTTCCTGTTCAGGAACCTGGCTGGATGTTATCAGGGTATTCTGAGCAACACATGTGCACAGTTCATGGCCCTTTGTATTTGAGATCTTCGGTTTGGCCTGATAGAAGTTTTTTGGATTGCTGGAAGAGGAAAGGTGGTACAGAATGGCACGTCTGAAATGTCCTAAGATGACATTTCTCTCTTGGGGCACCGTGATACTATCCCTATCACTGGACTGTGAAGTCTGTGTCCAAGTCCCACCTGCTCCAGGGTGTGCAATAATATCTCCGAACAGGTTGATCAGGAAAATAGGTTAAATTTTTAAAAAATGACAATCCCTGTCTGTCACTCGTCCTCCCTGACAGAGCAAACTGGCACCTCCCTTGTCACTTGAGGGATGGTGCATCTGAAGTCAAGGTTCCTCAGACTCCTGTCACCAAACCAGTGAATGAATTCATCTATGGCTTGAAGTCCCTGCGCATATCCAACTAATACTGGTAGCTTTGTCAGACCTGGCACTCATGCCCATCGCCTCCCACTCCATGGAGGTATCAGTTGAGCAGTTAGTAGAGATGGGCCTTGGAGTGGGACCTTTTGGTTTTGCCTGGTGTTTGCAGGGTATTTGAAGACTGCATGGAAGAACAGAGATTCACTCGTGCCACGAGTCACTGATTGTCCTAAGGATTCATGGAGACACTAATGCTTGATCTGCAGCTGGGAATAGAAGATTGGAGGCTTTCACACCAGATGGCTGCAAATCTTTAGTCTCCCCTTCACTGGCAAATTCCCCCTGCTCTCCTTCCAGCTCAATGGCCTGCTCCTTAGAGCGGTCAGCAGCCTCTGGTCAGGATAAATTCATTCTTAATATGTCTGTTAGGAAGGATGCATTAAGACACATCAGCAAGAGGACGAGTGCTACAGCTGTATTGGTAAATATGGGTAGAGATGTCAGTTCCCCAAGCTCTGATTGTCCGTATGTGTTACTCACAAGAGGAATGTAATATGGGGAAAGTTAGATGTCCACAGATTCTGAATGAAAAGAGGTTCAGCATCATCAAAGAGCAACAGTTTCCATTTAGCCATAAAGCATTATATGCTGTGTGTGCTTCAGATGCCAGTAAGCTGTTCGTTCTAAAGCCATCTTCTGTGGAGCATTCTTCTCTGTTGAACACCTTACAAGCTCTCTGATGTGTGCGATCTCCCAATAATAATGAAAGTCAGTGGGTTGGTACTTGAATACTTCAGCTCCTTTTTAGTTTGTGTGCATCCAAGCAGGCATGTGAGAGGCAGTGTCACAATGGTAATAGTGATGCTATTTTACTAGCTGCAGTGAAGAGACAGGCATTGATAACATGTAAGATCTGTGATGGAGCTGCCTGCTACCCAGTTTTGTGTGTGACAGCCCTTTACATTAACAACCTTGCAATGTTAATTCTCCCTCATAGGAGCATGAAGTGTTGAATCGAGAATGGTACATACTCTATAGAGTGCAGCAAATCTTTCATCCTCTTGCAGTACTGGAGGCAGGTTCTTTTGAGCTGTCCTCTGTCCAGACTGCGTTCATGAGTTGTGATGGCCATTTGTTGTCATTCTGAGGGAAATGAGCTTCTCTTCTCTCCTGGAGGAGAGAACTGCTAAGAAGACAATGCTATAGAGTGGCACCACTTTTTGCCTGGTGCCCGACACCTCGGGTGGAGGGGGCAGTTGGATGGGGTGTTGAACAGAGACTGAGAGATGTTCCTGGGCTGCAGAGAGTGAAGACCTGTCTGACACCTTTTTAAATATGGTGGCTGGAAGGTTCCAGCAAGGGGGGTGGGCAGAATTTCCTACCTGCCAGGTCAGTAAACTTGGTGTTTTATCTGTGCATACGTAATGAGCACAGAAAACCCAACCTGCTGCCAAGCAGAAATTCCTCCCACTTTTAAGGCTGCCTCTAGACTCAGACTTTTAAAAAATGAAGGTGTCAGCCAAGGTGAGAGAGTTGATACTCTGCCTATAGGCATATGTTGAGGGTGTCACACTCCTTCGAGCTGACTCTCTGGTTCCATCCCCTCTCCCCTCTGAACCAGCTTATGGCTGGGGTGTTTGCCACTTATGTTACTGCTGTTGTTACTCAAAGTACACCTCCTTCAAATGGTAAATCAAATAAGATGGCAAATAATGTGGTGAAGTATGACATGTCTTGTGGATTAGAATAATTAGATTAGCCAATGTGAGTCCAATCACAGCTGTTGTTCTCTATATTCATTCAGTATGAAATTGTCATTTAATCATTTGTATTCATTTTTGGGGCAGGAAACATAGGAAGTGGCAGTAGGGTGGAAAATCAACCAGAGGGAAAAGAGTTACTAATGTTACATTTTCACAAAGGGTCCCCTTTAATTTCTATGGTAATAAGTTCTCTATCCAATTACATGCTCTCAAGGTTGACCTAGCAGAGACCACTCAGCTTCAGAGGAGCAGCAGGTTTGGTGTAGAAGCACTCTCTCGCTAACTTCTTTAAGAATTTCTATAAAGACCAGGAAAAGCTGCCAGACCACCACTTTGGGGTGGGTTTGTGTTGGAGGTGGCAGTAGAAGGGAGGTGGGGGTGGTGGGTGTTGGATTCCCATTGCAGGGCGGCCTTTAACTGAACCCCTACCCTGGGACAATCAATAGATATGTCTGGAGTATGGCTACTGGTCCCCTGGCCTGCTGCTGTATGCCCTGGTGCATGTACAGAGAGAATGGAGCAACATACATTCCAAAGTGATGAAAATCCTCACCATGTAACTACGGAGCCAGTTAGAATACTGTGTCCAATTTTGGGCCCCACACCTCAGGAAGGACATACTGGCACTGGAGCGTGTCCAGCGGAGATTCACACGGATGATCCCTGGAATGGTAGGCCTAACATACGATGAACGGCTGAGGATCCTGGGATTGTATTCATTACAGTTTAGAAGGTTGAGGGGAGATCTAATAGAAACTTACAAGATAATGCATGGCTTAGAAAGGGTGGACGCTGGGAAGTTGTTTCCGTTAGGTGGGGATACTAGGACCCGTGGGCACAGCCTTAGAATTAGAGGGGGTCGATTTAGAACGGAAATGAGGAGACATTTCTTCAGCCAGAGAGTGGTGGGCCTGTGGAATTCATTGCCACGGAGCGCAGTGGAGACCGGAACGTTGAATGTCTTCAAGGCAGAGATTGATAAATTCTTGATCTCGCAAGGAATCAAGGGCTACGGGGAGAGTGCGGGTAAGTGGAGTTGAGATGCCCATCAGCCATGATTAAATGGCGGAGTGGACTCGATGGGCCGAATGGCCTTACTTCCACTCCTATGTCTTATGGTCTTATGGTCTTATGGAGCATGACTTACACCCCCAGCTTACAGTGCCCTGCAGTAGATACAAGGCATCTAACTTATGCTTGTTTTTGCTTCCTCCTAACCTTTCTATAAACCTAGCGATATTGCAAAACAGGTGCTGACATCGTTTAAGCAATGCCTTAAAGATTTATATAATTAAAGAGTTCTAGGGTAACCTGCATTAACATGAGACATTCTGAAACAAATAGTTATAGAGATGCTATTTTCAGCAGCAAGGAACTGAGAAAATTGACACTCCATATGGAGCTAATACACATGTAAGGGCTGAGTTAGACTTCCAGACAATGCTGCCCCATCAACTGAAATAAAGTATTATCGTACATATATAAAGTAAAAATATATAGCCAAGTATACAATAAGCTATTTCTGGAATAAACCAGATCATTAATTGACTACAATGAGCAAAAGGATAAATAAGTCTGCATTGAAAAACTCAGGAAGGAATACAGAATTGTTCATTACAAGTGCCATCTGGACTTTCCCAGAGGCAGAACTAGCTGTTTACAAAAGTGGCTTTAATCATAAGATGCCAGAACTCAATCTATCTTTCATCAATAACATAGGTCATATCATCATCTTTACAAATAATTACCATGTTAATCTTAACAATCATTGTCAAAACAGCATCTTGACTCCCCTGCCCTTTATTCATTGAATGAAGTCTGGTGTCTCATTGCTACCCAGTAGATTGAGTTCTCCAGTTAGATCTCACAGCTAGCTCTTTAACTGGCTTCCATATGCCCCAGGCTTGGCGTTGCTGCAAATGTTATTCTTTAGGATAATTGGTCAATTGAACAGTCTTCCAACTTCCATTCAAAAATGGACCATTAACTTAATAGATGTAGTAAAACAATAGTTAAAAATCTGAGTCTTTTATATAAACCTAAAACCTAATGGTGTTTTTATGACTCTGAATGGCTGGGAGTGGAAATAGAGAACAAAAAAGAACTGCCTCTGCTCAGTTACATGTTCCCATCAAGAGACAGAAGACAATTTCTTAGCTATTTTATGATCTTTTAGTTACAACCAAAGCTGCCTGTCTGGACATCTCTGTCTTTTTTAGGATAGAATAGAATAGAATCCCTACACTGTGGAAACAGGCCCTTTGGCCCAACAAGTCCACACTGGACCTTAGAGCATCCCACCCAGACTCATCCCCCTATAACCCACTTAATCTACATATCCCTGGACACTACAGGCAATTTAGCATGGCCAATCCACCTAACTTGTATGTCTTTGGACTGTGGGAGGAAACCCACACAGATGTGGGGAGAATGTGCAAACTCCACACAGACAGTTACCTGAGGGTGGAACTGAACCTGGGTCCCTGGTGTTATGAGGCAGCAGTGCTAACCTCTGTGCCGCCATGCCACCCCTTTTACTTAGGCTTAGTTCCAGAATAGAACTTTCAGAACAGAATGGGTTGTGCTCATGACCCTGACCCCTTTTGACTGTTTTTTCACATTTGCCACTCTTCTGGCAGAGAACCTCCAGTTACCAAAATTTGAATTAAATCCTATTACAGGGGCATAGCATTGCATAGATAAAATGACTTCTACGATTTTTGTTTAATTTATTTACAACTTGCCAAACTGACTTGAATTACTTCATAAAGTACAGACAAATGAAAGGTGGCAATGCACTATGGCAGCTGTCTTATCATTTACTTTTCATGAGCAGGCCTGGTGGTGGTTGGGCCATGTTGGTGTCTCGATTGTGATGCATCAACTAATCAGAGTTGACTCGCCATCCGATCAGCACCTTCCTTCTGACAGTATAAGTTGGTGTGATTGAAATTTGAAATTCTTGCGTTTTTCCTGATGAGCACAAGATGAAGAACTTTGGCAATATGTCTCTCCCTTCTGTAATATTATTTTTATTTATGTCCCATGGTGCATCAAAAACAGTTATGTGTTGTTATGATCTCCTTTGAAACTGAAAGCATGAAAGAACTGACTTTTCTAAACAACTTTAATGGAAAACCCAAACGCCAGGAATTCACTTTTTAAAACTTTTACCGTACCAGTCAAACCCAAATCAACATAATTTAAACATTAATGAACAGCAAAGTTGTGGCAAGTATAAATTGCATGTTAAATGACACAGACAATACTTGCAAATTTACTCAGCAATCCACTTATCATTAATAACTGTCCCAAAGGTCCTTTTAACATGCACGTCTTTCTCACAAACAATTTAAATGCCTCGTTCTTTCCAGAAAGTAACAGGAAACTAGCATTGCAAAGCTCCATGGGTATGGTCTTCACCAAAACAGCATGCATTTGCAGAACCTGGCCAACTCTACTCAGAGTGGTTTTGATGGCATGGATCCATTAATAGGATCTTCAAGGAACTGAAACAGAAGCAGCAACTGTGGATTTGTCTGCTTACCGAGCCTGAATCCAATCTCTGTCGTGATAAGCGTGCTTGTATTTTATGGCCATCTGAGCTCAGATGGTTGTGTCCTTTTATCTAGTTTCAGTTAGTTACAGTTCCCAGATGTTTTGGTTAGCAATTTTAGTTTCAGTCTTAATTTCTCTAGAAACCCAGAGTTCCTATTTCTTTTTCAGTTTTGTCAGATGAGGTGTGTCTCAAAAATTACAAGCTTTGAAACCACGAATTCCAGTAGACTGTCCTGTCATAAAATTGTTTTGAAGGTGGAAATAAGAAAAAAAGTTATAAAAGAAAAGCACATTCAAAGTTTTACTTTCATTTCTGGATCATTCAACCTTTTCGTTTTGTGTCTTTCTCTTGAATGATAGCCCAACCCGGGAGTTCCCCTCGAAGTCATTCACCAAATGTACTTGGAAGCATATTGCTGTCCCTTCACTTTTGTTGGGTCAAAATCCTGGAACTCTCTCCCCAGTGGCATTGTGGCTGTACCTACACTAAATGGACTGCAACAATTCAAGCAGGCAGTTCACAATCACTTCAACAGCATTTAGGGGTGAGCAATAAATGCTGGCCCAGCCACTGTACCCCACATTCCCTAAACAATTTAAGATAGAATGATTTTCCTTGCTCCAGTCCCTGAAAATCTCTTCATCATTACTTATCTTCCTAAACAAGATTTTCACAAAGAAAATGAAGTAAAGATTTCCAACAGTCCTTCAGCCCCATCTATTTAAAAAAGTGTAATGTTTCTAAATGCCCACTTTTTATTAATATTAAACCATTTTATTAAACGTAATTGTATCTTAACTGTTCCACTCAATTAGAAATAATGTAGAAAAGCAATATGTTTTTCCCAATAGGAAATTTGTACTTAATTGGATTTGTGTATTATTGCAATCTTTTACAATCCCTGTGAAAGGCTGCTAGCTGATGACACAAAACCTGATGAATACATGTAATAATTTTACACCAGTGTGGTTTTAAATTACCTTCATCCATCATAGCATTCTTATATCTATTATTCTTGGCAACTAATACAGTCAGCAATGATATTTGAAAACAATTAATACTGTTAGAACAACCGATGAGTTACCCCACAGGAAAGAGGAGAGCGGGTGACTCTAATGAGGAAGCTAGGGCTTGCAAATGTAGTTAGATAAAACTTGTACTGGCCAAAGTTATGGCAGCCTATATATTTTTTTAATTACATATTTAATGACTAAATGAGCGACATGTATACTGTATGAAGGAGCGAAACCAGATGAAGACAAATTTAAAAGGGTTGTTGGGATATTAGTTGCATGACACAGAAAGGACCTGAAACTCCGTAGACCTATTTTCATTGAAACAATGTAATGTGGACCTTAGAATATAATAATATGGATCCTATAAGTATTCCCCAACACATGCTCTCCTAATGGAAAAATGAAATGTGAGCCCACCAACTGAGAAGCTGCCTAACCTGCCATGATATTACACCAAGAAGTGCCTTAGTTAATTCAGTGTGGTTCAGACTATGGAGTCTGTGAGGAAGTCCTGACCTAGAAATCTGGTTGACAGTTAGCCTTGTAGTCAGCCAATATTGGGCAGTGGATGCTGCTGAGACAATAGCAATGAAATGAAAATGCATTCAAGATCTGTCCTCAGCTACACTCCACAGACTCAGCAATTTTTATTCCCAGTTTTGTTGCTTGCTCTCAAACATGAAAACATTAGAAAAAGAGACAGGACATATGTAGGCCATATGACCCTTGAGCCTACTCCAACATTCAGCTATATCATGGCTGATCATTTATTATATTCTTTTACACGACGTGGATATCATTGACTCAGCCAGCATTAACAAGCACATTATTAATTGCCCTTGTGAATACGGTGCTGAACCACTATCTTAGACCAGTGCAGTCCATGTGGCATTCAGTTTGGCCTTACCTCCACTTTCCTCCCTGTTTCTCATAAAACTTGACTCGCATGTAGATCAGAAATCAGTCTGCCTTAGCCTCGAATATATTCAATGACTCAGATTCCTCCGCTGCCTTGTGTGAAGAATTCCGATGATTCATGACCCAGTGAATGAAGAAACTCCTCCTCATCTCCATCTTAAATGAGCAACCTCTTGCCGTGAAACTATGTTCTCTAGTTCCAGTAACCCTGGACCCAAGAGGGATAACATTCATTCAATATCTACCCAATCAGGCACCCTCCAAATCATAAATCTTTCAGTAGGTCAAGCTCCCACTTTTCTAAACTCCAAGGTGTGATAAGTTCAACAGAAGACAGTCACTTACCCCATGGATGAAGGCCATAGAGAATAGCCTAACACTGCAGGATGTTTCTGTCACCTGTAACCAGATGGTCACAGAGTAGCATTAGCAAATGCTGGGGACTTTGCTTGACTGCACTCACATTAGGACTTGATGGATTGCACAGTGAAGCCACAATGTGAAAATTAGCAATGAGTTATGAAAGTATTTATTAATTCTTCTATGATGTATTCTTTTATTTGCTGGTAATCTATTATAAAACCAAAGATGTTGGTACCATACAACGCAATAAGTGTGAGTACTTTCTCATTGTACATCTGACCGTACATCAGATCATTAACATGAAACAACAATTTGGAAACTCAATATGGAACCAACTTGACTATTTGAAAATGTCTTTGTCTGTCAAGGCCACTTGAAAAAGTACATTGTAATCCCATTTCAAGTACTTACGGTATACCAAACTCAAAAGTAGTTGGGCACCGAGCTAGCAAAATCAAGAAAAGATTGAGATAGAGAACAGAGTTCTTGTATGATCCAGATGGAGGACAAGGAAAGTGGAACAGCAAAGGTCACAAAGAGCTCAAGAGAAGAGTGAATGCATTGAGAACAAGATCAGAAACAAAATTCAAAATTTATCATTGGTATGAATTTTTTCTGCATTGAACTTTATACAAGTCTTTTTGAAAGGAGATCTTCACTTGTGAAATTTATTTAGCATTCAGGAGGAACGTGGTGAAGGAAAATTAACTGCTTCCCCCTTCTTTAGGTCCCAATAAAGGATCTGATCAGAAACAGCAAAGAACCCCCAGGCGAACACAGCCACCAAAGACATTAAATACACCTGAAGACAGCACCTACTACAACCTCATTCACGTAAGTCACAGCAGTGCATCGTGTCATGCTTATTGTAACTATTTTACAGAAATGTAATTCAGCATACCTCCTGGTGCTAACTGTTCACCTTAAACTTTTTAACTTGACTCCTTATTTTCTGCACTTGCCTTTTATCCTTTTCATATTTTTCAAGTCTTCTTTTTCATATATTTATACATTCCTTTCAAATCATGTTTTGGTCCTCCCTACTGTAGTGAGTAAACCTTAATGAAAGCTCCCTTTCATCCTCTTCCATTTATCACATAATAATCTGATTTTTCGGGGATGAAATTCGACACGATGGCAACCAGTTTTTGGATGCAGTTATGTCCTTAGTTTCCATATGATACATGTGTACACTTCTGATGCAGAGCATTGAATGCCATGTTGTGAAAGGGTTTGCTGAAGGAATACTTAATATATAATGGAAGTATGCAAACGGATCTTGGCATCAGTCATTGTGCCATTTTGAAGCTCCTCATTTCAGCTAATTGCCTCTCTTAATCTCACACAGCTGGACATATATTAAGTAGCATGTATACGATATAAAAAGATTACCAACTAATTAGAAGTTACTCCATTCAGTTCTTCTGGCTGTTGATACAATTGTGTAGATTTCCGCAGCTTTGCATAGCTCTTCCAAGTTTCAAAAATCTAAGGAAGTGAAATGCATTTTCCTGGCTCCAAATCAACACACAAATTTATTCCTGGAGGCATTAGTGAATCAATGGACCTTCTTCTTGAAGTTAAGCATTACTGGGAGAAGGAGCAGGGGTCACACTGAGTAGGACGATCTGCTCTAAGAAGGAAGAAGGGAGAAATGATGTTTCAAAATCTACAGTTCTGTAAGGGGGTTTTATTGAAATTTCCCAACTGCAGCAGTAATAACTTGACCCATACAGCATGCCTAGAATGCCATTGCCAATGACTATGTAAGTAAATGTGCCGATAAATATTTGTGCTTAGCTCCCTCAACGTAGTGCTCGACATATTATAGCAACATCTTGCTGTTTTCAGGTGCGCCTATTGCTGAGGGAAGGTCAATGAGATGGCCAGAGACAAGCAGGAGGAGCAAGTGTGAGGGCTTGAAAGGACTTCAGGCTTTGAAATGAACCAAGAATTTTCTAATGTAAATCCATTAACCTTCTTCTGAAGTCTGGTCTGAAGAGGAAATAATATAAGAATATAAGAAAGAGAAGCAAGAGTAGACCATTACCAGTATTTTCTTTCACCTCTGGGGGCAAGAAAAAGAGCAGGGAATGCATTGAAAAACACATGCTGAGATTGTGTATCAATGTTCTGATGCCTGTGGAAAACATTGGAATGCTCAAAGCGAGGGAGGAGAAATGAACTAGGGAGCCCATTCACCTCTAATTAATTGTGTTGGAATATCGTTAGGAGCTTGAGGCAGTCAAGAACTGAACACAAGCCAAACTGGAAAAAATGTATTGCCTATAAATCACATAGAGAAGCATAATTTTACTAGTGCTTTCTTCTACCATGTTCCATGTGATATGACATCATCATGACATATATCCTTACACATATGCTCAGTAGCAATTATTAGGATGTTGATAGAGTTACCCGTTTACTGTAGGCTTCAAGAAGTGTGTGTTATTGGGCAAGGGAGAACCAAAAGAATCACCAAACCTGACTATTCTGGTCCAAACTCATGCACAACTGCCAATTTCAGTGTGGGGAGAAAGTAACCACTATTTTTGAACACGGAATATTTTATTGACTGGGGAAGTGATAGGAGGAGCCATGCTGTGAGATTGGATAGTATAGCTTAAGTCAACATTCAGTTAGCCATTTGAAGGTTCTCTGCACGCAAAAGCATCCAGCCCTTTAGTGGTCTGTCTCCTTTCTTCTGCAATGCAGCAGCAGACCCCATCACGGCTGCCGCCCGGTTTTAACGATCATATTTTCAGTCAGCGCCTGTATCCTGGTAATGCTTAAGATCACGAATTGTAAGCTATGCTTGTCACTGGCTGGCCCAGCTAGGCAGTTTACATTTGAAGATAATATTATACATGGGTGACTTAGGTGCAGCATAGGGTTGGCTCCCAAAAATCATCTATGCACTGAGTTCCCAAGACTGAGTTGAAAGTCAAGCTCTGTACACTCCACTGTTCAATATTATAATAGCCAATATACTGCCTCAACCCCACTTTCCACCAATTGCATATCATTTGATTTTCTGAAAACTCAAATCAAAAATCTGTCTATCTCAACCTTAAATATATTCAATGTTTGAGCATCCACAATTTTTTGTAGTAGAGAATTCCAAACATTCACAACCTTTCCAGTGAATACATTTCATTTCATTTCAGCCATAAATGATTCTGCCCTTATCCTGAGGCTGCGCCTCCATTTTCTAGATTCCCAGCCAACAGAAACTGTATCCCAGTGCTTACCCTGCTAAGCACCTACAGGCTGTTTTATGGTTCAATGATATCACCTCTCATACTTCTAAATTCCAGAGAGTATAGGCCAAATTGATAGAGTTGTCCAGCACTAAAACTGACACTTCAGTCCAACTCATCTATGCCGACCAGGTATTCTGAACTGATCTAATCCCATTTGCCAGCATTTGGCCCACATTCCTCCAAAACATTCCTATTCACGTACCCATCCTGATGCCTTTCAATGTTGTAATTGTACCCGCTTCTACCCACATCCTGAGGCTGCTCATTCCATATATGCACCACCCTCTGCATGAAAAAGTTGCCCTTCAAGTCCCTTTTAAATCTTTCCCCTCTCACCTTAAATGTATGCCCTCTAGTTTTAGAATCCCTAACCCCAGGGAAACGACCTTGGCTATTCCTTCAGCTTCTTAATGTAGAACATGCTTCTCATTCTGGAAGCCTGTCAAGTTAACGTTTGCTGAACCACTTTCAATGCAAATATATCCTTCTTCAAATCGGGAGACAAAAGTGTATCATTGAGTGTAGTGCAATATTTTTGGATGTTGTAACTGTCACAGAACTTGTCATGTGTGCATGTTGTGGGTGTGCATTGGATAGGTCTTTCAAAGAGCTGAAAATGATCAAATGGGCTGAATGAGCTCCCTCGGTGCTGTATCATTTTATAATTCCATGCAACCAAGACCCCACAGTGACATTACAGGATGTTTGCATTTAGGCATTCTTAAGTAAATCTCAAGACTAGTGGTAACAGAAGTATGATTTTCAATCTGGCCTCAGGTTGAATGTTAACCTTCTGTAAATACGAAACGATAAAGGTTAAGTAAGTCCGTTACGTCCATATTTATCATTTGCAGCCTCTCCAGTGCCCAGGGGATATTTTAGAAAACAATAAACTGTCACAGTGACAAAAGGATGCCTGTACATTTTATCTGCTCATGTTTTCATTAAATGTACTAAAAGACGATACCAGCTATCTAAATCATGATAATATGCAGCCCAATTTTGATCATCTAAAAGCCTAAGGATTTTGCATGGTGTAGTTTTCATTGGTTATTTGCTCAAAGTATATAAAGTCAATATAACTTATCTATAATATATATTTAGACAATTTTAATTAAAGTGATCATAGGAATGCAGAAGAAATGTAACCTGTGCTATGAAAGATATTTTCTTTGCACAGAAACAGAAATTCATAAACAAGCTTAAATAAATGCCATATTAAATATAATTATTTTTTACGAGACATGTAGACTGCAAGAATTTTCAACAGCTGTTATATTGCTCTGTCACCTTTGTCATGAGTTTTATCAGATCACTACAAAGCTTGTAGACACTTAAACACATTATGATGGTATCAATGCAACATTGGGCTCAGAGGTGCAAGAATGTGGATCCCATTTTGGTTCTATGGATCTTCCCCTTCCTCCTCCTGGCCTGATGTTTCCAAATTCTCCCAGGTTAAAATCAAGTTGGGCTTCTAACTCACAACAATTACCTTACTTCCCTATGTCCCCATTTCAGAACCAGAACTTGACTCTATATGACTGGTACAAAACATGAAATCAAAACATAAAAAAGCTCTGTACATTTACATGCCTGTGCTTCTGTATACTATTTCAAGATGAGCCGCCTTCTCCCAGCCATTTTGCAGAACTGAAATAGATTAAATTACTTCCATGGTAAATATTTTAGTTGGTATTATATTGTACATCAATTTAAAATTGTGTCACCCACTGTGTTGTAAATGCACTATCTCCTATCCATCACTAATATGGATATGTAAACTGTGAAGGACAATTTTCCAATAGGTAAGCATTCCCACCAAGATTATCAATCAGAAA
Organism: Ginglymostoma cirratum; assembly: GCA_024137785.1. NCBI lineage: Eukaryota > Metazoa > Chordata > Chondrichthyes > Orectolobiformes > Ginglymostomatidae > Ginglymostoma > Ginglymostoma cirratum. The sequence goes on along the minus strand of JAHRHZ010000034.1, from coordinate 31,296,028 downwards.
ATCCCTTGCAAAAATAATTTGAATGAGTCACTTCTGGATGTTAAGCTTTGACTGAAGACTCTGTTTCTGAAATGAGGAATAGCCCTTCAGAACATAAAATTCCCTCATCCTTTGTCTAGGGTGCGACAATGCAGAGTGACCATGGCCTCTGGTCATGAGATGACATCTAGGAGCTTAGGAGTGTATGTTGAACTTCTTTAAAGGATATTGCTCTTCAAGTGATAGTGAAACAGTTTGAACTGGAAGGCAACAATATTCCAGGACTCAGAGATAAAAGGTACTGCAGATGCTGGAGAATCCGAGATAACAAGCATGGGGCTGGAACACAGCAGGTCAAGCAGCATCATAGGAGCAGGAAAACTCGACGTTTCGGGCCTAAACCCTTCATCAGAAGGGTTTAGGCCCGAAAC
>JAHRHZ010000034.1:31271295-31295218 GCA_024137785.1 Ginglymostoma cirratum | reverse complement strand
GTTTCGGGCCTAAACCCTTCTGATGAAGGGTTTAGGCCCGAAACGTCGAGTTTTCCTGCTCCTATGATGCTGCTTGACCTGCTGTGTTCCAGCCCCATGCTTGTTATCTCCAATATTCCAGGATTCAGTAGCTCACTTGATTGGCACCACATCTACAAACATCCTCCGTAGCAGCAATGTGTACCATATACAAGATTCACAGCGGAAATTCACCAAAGATCCTCAGACAGCACCTTCCAAACCCATGACCATTATCATCTAGAAGGAGAAGGGTATCAGATACATGGGAACACCTCCAGCTGCAAGTTCCCCTCGCAGTATCATCCTGATTTGGAAATATATTGCCATTTCTTTACTATCGCTGGGTCAGAATCTGGGAATTTGTTCCCTAACATCATTATGCATCTACCTTCAGCCCACAGACTGCAACAACTCAAGAAGGCACCTCATCCCCACCTTGTCAAGGGCAATTAGGAACAGGCAAAAAATGCTGGCCCAGCTAGTGACATCAAAATCCTATGAGTGAATAAAAACAATATTTTATGTTTAATAAGTTGATATTTTAGAGATGTCCTAGAAGTGCAGTGTTAGTATGCTTAATGAGAAGCATTCTTTCCAGAATTTGCTTACTCTTTACTCTAGAAAATAGATACTGAAGAAACCAAGATTACTTGCAATAAGAGATAATAGGTACTGCAGATGCTGGAGAATCCGAGATAACAAGGTGTGGAGCTGGACGAACACAGCAGGCCAAGCAGCATCATAGGAGCAGGAAAGCTTGACGTTTCGGGCCTAGACCCTTCATCAGAAGTGTTTATTTTCCTAAGTTTGAGCCTAGCTGCACATGATTACTGCTGCAAATAGCACAAAATTAGTTATGTTAGAAAAGACATTTCTGAAGCAAACCACAAACCCCCTGCCAATCTCCCCACCCATCACTACCAAGTGAATAGAGGAAAATTATGTAGTTTTGCTTTCAGATATGCATTGTGACATACTGACTGCTGCCAGGCGATCTAGCAGTGAGTGCAAGAAAATCACCTCTTGGTTCAAATGCAGTGAAATTCATTAGACTGCATAAGTTAAAATAGATAGAAAGCTGGAATTGTAAATTATTTTTATGTACACCATTGCAATTTCAGGACTAATATTACTCAGAGTAAATTCCCCTATGAACATGACTGCCTACCAAGATCAAAATAAATAGATTTTGGTCTTTATAGCTTTGATCCTTCTCTTAATGACTTTGCAGAAATTATATAGATTTGGTGGGCCTGCAAATGAAATATTGAAAATAGAGACTTGCTTTATTTTGTTCTGACTACCAATGCTTCTATATTTCCGAGAATGGAGCAGATTTTTGGCATTGTGGCATAAATATTATAATGGATGCCTGACTAATTGGTCTGCAAAAAGAAAATGTTTCAGGATGAATCTGAGCAATTATTGGGATGAATGTCCCCCTCCCGAACTGTGCCTGACATCCCTTGACAGGGAAAGTGCAACCGTTCTGTAACAAAATCCAAAGCAGAAAATTTTGGAAATGCTCAGCAAATGCAGCAACATCTGTGAAGAGAAACAGAATTCATGTGCTTGGCTTCTAAACCTCACTATCAAAGATTAAGTTGGAGTTGGAAAACCACATTGACTGGGACTTAAGTGGCCCATTAATGTCTGAATATCATTAATAGTGATATCACTATCCAATTTGGTCGGTAGAGCTTTCAAAGCTGGACAGATAGTCAGAAAGCTTCGACTTGGAAGCAGCAGAACACCACTGTATTTAAAGTGCAGGAGAAGGTGTATCAATATAGATAGACCTGCTGCACCCCAGCCAACCCTTCCAGAAAATAGTCCAGGGCGGGAAGCAGCCAGCACTCAGGCTGGCAGCACTTTTCTTAGAGTCTTCTTTCCGGAAACTAGTGTTTGCTCCAGAGGCACCCCAATGTTTCAGATGAATGATCCTGCATCAAAACTGGGATAAATACTATAACGGTTCCATGAGCTTCTTCACCAGATTTCTCCTGTTTCACTCCACTGAGGCTATACAGCATTTAACATTCAGGCAGTTAAGACAAAACGCTACCTCTACATTGGTATCGGACTTTTGTCAATCACTCTTACAGTTATTTTGTTTTCAACAGAGGTCTGTGCAAGATGGGAAGAGAAGACCTCGGAAAGACAGGTATGTTTACTGTTTTCTTCAGTTTGAATACTGGTTTTAATAAGGAAGTTTTCCTGTTTCTTTAGTGCAACTGTGAACCTGTAAATTATACTTGACTTCTGAAATTTGTTATGAGTAGCAAATGGAAAGCAGCTTTCCTCCAGGTCATCAAAACTTTGTCTTCTTTGTTAAATGGAACTGCAATTTCTTACCAAAATGATACAAATAACAAGAATACATTTTCTTAAAGGCACAGTGTCAGGGTCAGTATTACATTCCTATGATACTCCAGAAACAATAGGTTTTCCAACTTGACAATGTTGTCTGAGACAAGGTGCAAAGATGGGCTACACTTCCTTTTCAAGAGGGAGAGGACGCTGGGATGTGAGTCCCTCCAAGATTCTTTCACACATTATCTTGTAGTCAGCTAAGTGCAATACCTGGAATGGTCAGACGGCTGCACAGAGGTAACAGTAAGATTAATTGATGGTAGAAGATGGTATTTTTTGGAAGGAAATTCACTTTCATTCAGTGAGTCTGTTGAATTTAGTAAGCTTACAGAATTTGTCCATGATGAGAGTATCTAATAATGTTTCATGAAAACTCATCTAAAATCTTAATATGGATGTTGAAATTCATCATATTGAAAACAATAAGGTTCAGGAAGATTTTCACCACATCTTTCAAATTACCATTTAAAAATGAATTAATGATGACCTTTCTATCTTGTGGCCTTGCATAATTTCAAGAAGTGGAAAAACACATCAGGAAAATTCTGCAACCCTTCCCCAAAGCATAATTGATTGATTCTAATCATTTTGATATTCAATACATGGAGCGAAGCAATTTATTTCTGGTTTAAAATGATCCACAGGGGCTAAGCAAACATCAGTCTCCTACCAAAAAACTAACTCTGCTTTGAACACGTTGAATGATACAGCCTGCACTGCTTTCTGCAGAAGACTGTTTCACAGATCAGTAACTCACTGACAGAAAGAAAACTCCTCATCCCCATCTTAAAAGGGAGGCCTCTTATTCTTAAATTGTATCCCATAGTTGTAATGTCTCTGTACAAGAGTATCTTAGTATCTGCCAAGTTTCAATAAGATCACCTGCCATATTTCTAAGCTCCAATCAGTGTAGTCCCATTGTGTCCAGTCTATCCTCAAAATATAACCATTTCATCCCAGGAATGAGTTGAGTGAACCTTCTGTGAACTGCTTCTAACAAAATTATATCCCTAATCAGGAGGCCAGACTGTATAGACTACTCCAGATATGGTCTCACCAAGTCCTGTACATCTGCGGTAGAAGATCCCTATCACTATATTCCATCCTCCTTGCAATAAACACTACAATACCATTTTCATCGACCTTCTCAGTAAGAAAAACTAATATCATTCAAAAAATACAAACAAGCAAGGAGGAAAAGGGAAGAGGAAGTAAACACAATAGCAATTACTAGAGAAAATGTCCCAGGAGAACTAATGAAAATGATGCGAATAGGTCCTATAGATCTAATGGGTTTCATTCTTAGATTTTTAGATTTAGATTTTTATTGTCACATGTGCTCTAGTTCGTAAGTGCAGGATTACAGTGAAACGTGTATAGTGTTGTCACACAAGGCACCATATTAGGTACAAGCACCTAGGTACAGAATCATAAAAACGAGGTGGAAAGAAAGAAAGAACAAAGTTAAAAGTTAAACATTACATTTAATCTTAGTATTAAGTAGAAAAATAAAGAAACAAAGGTAAAAGTCAAACATTACAGTCTTTCAAAAGTACTATCATATTAAAGGAATCAGCCACAGAGATAGTGGTTGCACTGGTAGTAATCTGAGAATCTTTAGATTTTGAAAAGTTCTAGAGGAATGGAAACCTATCACAGTAAAAAACGCCCTTATTTAAAAAAAGGAAGAAGACAAAAAAGGTTAACTATAGACAGCTTAATGCTGTCATTGGGAAAGTGTTACAATTCTGTTAAATAGGATATAAGAGCATTGCATTTAGAATTACATAATATAACAAAACAGTCAGTATTGCTTCATAAAGAAATCTAGCCTATAAAAATTGCTAGACTTCTTTGAGAAGGGAACAAATGGGATAGATAAAGGGGAAGCAGTGGATGTAACATATTTTTATTTTCAGAAGGCATTGGATGAGTACCACACATTAGGGTAATTAATAAGAGTCCATGGTGTTGGGGCACTATATTAATATGAAAAGAAGAGTGGCTAACTAATAGAAGCAGAAGGTGGAATCTTATCAGGGCCTGACTGATGTGAGCTCTGGTGGGATGTGTTTCAGAATCAGGCAACAAGTGTGACGAGGTCTTTGTCAATGTTTAGATCACCTTACCTCATATGGCAGCATCTAAAAGCCCTCACAGCACATCTTTGACTCACTTACAGAATGCTTCTGCACTTCATTGCTGCACCTTGGGCTATACTGGCAACTCTTATTATAATGCTGCAGCAAAGACACTGAGCTCGGGGACACGTACCCAGCTCTTGGGCTGGACCAGGCTGTGCATTGGGGCACTTTGCTAGCTGTCGTAGTGCTCATTCACTCTGAGCCTACCTGAATGCTCACAGCATTCAGGTCTTGCATTGCCTTGCTTTGTCTTTTTCCACTTTGCACCCTCAACCAGAAATATGAGACACATGTTATTGCTGCCTTGCCTTACCATTTAGCACAGATACAAAAGCAGAAAGCTGAGTATTATTAAAACACAAAGAGGCAGCATGCAAATTCAGCACGTAGTTGGGAGGGCAAACTGAATGTTGACCATTCTTCCAAAATGAATGACTTATAAAAATAATGAAGTTTTTCTAAAACTATATAACGCACTATCAGACCATGCCTTGAATACTGTGAATACATTTTGTCCCCTGATCTAAGGAAAGGGATATAGAATTTGAGATAGTCCAGAGAAGATTCATTAGATTGATCCTGGGTATGGAGGGATTTTCTTATAAGGAGAGGTTGAGTAGGTTGGGTTTGTATTCATTGGAGTTTAGAAGAATGAGAGAAGACCTTATTGAAACATTCTGAAAACCATTTTTAATGATCATCTGATGCAATTCAATCTATTGCAGGAAGGGATAATCCAATCCTTATTTGCTAAAACTTGCACATGCAGACTGGCAGTTTCAGAGTAGTGCCTGAGATCAGTCTGTGGTTTGAGAATGAGCAAAGACACTGAGCTCGGGGACACGTACCCAGCTCATGGGCTGGACCAGGCTGTTGTTAAAGTGGAGGGAAATAGGAAAAAGAAATTGATAAATACTTGTGTTAAGGAGAACAGTTATCCTTCTAAAGAACATATTTGTTGATAGCTAATTAATTATCAACAATCTACTGAACTTTCAAAAGCTGTCAAAAACACCAAAGAGCCCAAAAAGCTGATGGTGACAGATGAAAACATCCAGTTAAATTGAGAACAATCCTCTAAACAAAATTCTGTGCTTCTAGGCTACTCAGTTTATTTTCTTTTGACAAAACGTACCATCTTTTTAATTATGTCAATTAAATTGACCGCCACTATTTCAATTACCCAGAGTGCAACAGACCCTTGTTTTGGGAAGTGGGTTTGTGAGTCTGCTCCTGACAACAAGCAAACAAGACTTCAGTTTCAGTAGAGGTAGAATTAATTGATGAGGGTAAGGGGATGGTGATTCACTTTGGGAAGAATAATAGGAAGGCAGAATACTGGGTCAATGGAAAGATTCTTGGTAGTGTGAATGTGCAGAGGGATCTTGGTGTCCAGGTACATAGATCCCTGAAAGTTGCCACCCAGGTTGATAGTGCTGTTAAGAAGGCATACGGTGTGTTAGGTTTCATTGGTAGAGGGATTGAGTTCCGGAGCCGTGATGTCATGCTGCAACTGTTCAAAACGCTAGTGCGGCCTCACTTGTAATATTGTGTACAGTTCTGGTCGCCCCATTACAGGAAGGATGTGGAAGCATTGGAAAAGGTGCAGAGGAGATTTATCAGGCTGTTGCCTGGTCTGGAGCGAAGGTCTTATGAGGAAAGGCTGAGGGACTTGGGTCTGTTCTCATTGGAGAGAAGAAGGCTAGGAGGGGATTTAATAGAGACATACAAAATGATCAGAGGATTAGATAGGGTGGACAGTGAGAGTCTTTTTCCTAGGATGATGACGTCAGCTAGTATGAGGGGGCATAGCTGCAAATTGAGGGGTGATAGATTTAAGACAGATGTCAGAGGCAGGTTCTTTACTCAGAGAGTGGTGAGGGTGTGGAATGCCCTGCCTGCCAATGTAGTTAAGTCAGCCACATTAGGGGCATTTAAACAGTACTTGGATAAACATATGGATGATGATAGGATAGTGTAGGGGGATGGGCTTAGATTAGTTCACAGGTCGGCGCAACATCGAGGGCTGAAGGGCTTGTTCTGCGCTGTATTGTTCTATGTTCTATGTTCTATTAGCGTTACTGAAAATGAATTACCATGAGAGAGATTTTCTTCAAAATGTTCACTTTTTTCAATTAAGAAAGCATATCCAATGATGCTGACCTTATCCAATACAGCCTGGAGCTGTTCAAATTTATGCAGCTCCCAAAGATCACCTGCCCTGTGAAAATTTCATGATCTTGGAAGACAAACCTATAAGGAGCTGCTTAATTACCATTTCGCATGCAATTAACTCTGTACTTTACTTACCAAACATTTTCTTTCCTGTCCTCTCTTGCTTCCTTATCACCCTGTTAAAATTTGACAAGGTCAGAAACTGAGGTGGGACACCATGATGCACAGAATTGGTGCCTTTTTTTTTGGTCACCAACTTCCATGACAGCTCAGTTTCGCACATGAAAATCCAGTCTCCAGTGATCGCATCAAGCATTTCTAAACCATATATCATAGTTAGGTACACAGTAAAACTTTCCCTTGCTTTAACCAATGATATGTCACAGCTCTAACTCAGAAGAGCATCTTGCACAGCACCAGCACATGGACTCATCTAGGTCATATGAAGTGTCCACCATTCCCTGTGCCACATTCTACATGACCAAGCTTCCTTACCATACCTTAAGCTTACTTGTTTTAGTCTAATTTTGAACAATTTACTCTAAACTGGAGATTAGTAGAAAGTAGAAATTCCCTAACCTTACCACAAATTAGTTCCTTTCCTTTACCTATAAATTCTTCTTTTCCTGATGCTAATTTAGAAAGTTCCATTTTTCATAATTGCTGGAGTTGAAATGTAGCCCCTAACAGCAGTTCCTCAACAACTGATCACAATTCATGACTTTCCTGTGATGCTACTGTCGATATGTTTCTCTGCTGCTGCATGTTCTGGAGCTTCCAGCCTATCTGCCTCTGTTCCAGATGGTAAGTGTCATTAATCCTGCTCCTCAGACTATATTTATGCTTTTGCCCGCTTAACTTTTCTCTCAGAGGGCCACATTTCTGCTTCTGTTCCCAAAGGTAAGTTCTGTGGGCCTCTCTCCTCTGGCTATATTTATGCTGCTCCTCAGTTGGTGTTTCCCTTGCAGGTCCAGCCATCTGGCCCTGTTCCTGAAAGTAATCCATGATGTATCATTGAATAATAATGCGATTCAAATTGGCCATCTATTATGTCCCCCAACCATACTTCATTTCTTTAATCTATTGGGATGTATAGCAAGTAGCTGGCTCATGGGCACTCATTTTCCAACCCATCCAAAATCGATTCAAGCACGTTGTCATTCCACATTTATGATTCAAATGACAAGCCTTGGGTAAAATCTTAAAATGTTAGCTCATTCTTATAGGCTCAGATTTATTTGTTTGCTGCACTAACTCAAATGTCTACATTACTGTTTCCTTAAGAAATTGCAAGATGCAGTGAATGAGTGACATTGAGTCGGGTACTATAATTGAGTTAATATACTCATTGTTTTCTCTCAGCCAAGTCAAGTTGCTGGATGCAGATGATCGTTACTACAAACAAATTACACCCAGTGATTCACTCTCCAAGGAGAATCATGTTGAAGCAACAGGGAGAATGCCACCTGCACAAGCCAGATCAACAACACCCAACCATTCCAACAGGTAGATCTCCAGAGTAGTGAAATTCCTCGAGCTGTAAAGATATAAAATCCATTTAAAATGTCCACAAATGAGAAAACAAGACTCAAGTCAACATCTCCCACATTAACACAATTTTCTCTGGGCCTCGGAACCTTGGGATGTTTTATATCCTTCAGTTTTACCTTACCCTTCCAAACAAATAGATTCTAACATCCAAATACAAGTGTTTATTTTAATTCAGTTCACTCAGTGGAAAGGGGACAGTAGTGGGGGTAAAATCATTCTGCACCACTTACTGCTGAGTTGCCACTTTTCCCCAAGCCCACACAAGACTTCCTCTGGGCATTCTAAGCACCTTCCCTAATTTCAGGAAGAAGGCTCATTAATGTATGCAAATTGTAATCATGTTGAAAAACACAGGACCACAATATGGTTAAATAAGATAACTGGATGGTGGAAGAAGGAAACCTCAAGTACTTAAGTGAATTAAATGTTTTGGTGAGACCAGGAAAAAAAAGGTAGAAATAATCCCCTGAATATGGCAAGAATAATTGCATCTATGGGCTCTGACTCCCTCCTGCGACCACAACCAGCCCTCAAAGACCTCCTCTCAGCTGATCTTTTCCCTTATCATCCCAGGGTCTTCCTTTGTCCTTCCCAAGTTAACCATGGGAACAGCAGATATTTGACTAGCTCAAAGTCAATAAGCTGTAGCATGGTTCCTGGTAGGCAGTTCATTATTGGCATGGTAATGAGACATAGCCCTTAAGATGGTGTGAGACCCCCTCACACTGATAGGCAGCGATTCTGCCCTTTGCTTGCCTGTTTATTGCCTGAGGTTAAAATCCACCCCTATTAGTGGCATTAATTAATGCTGCTTGATTCATTTTGGGTAAGCAAAATTTTGTCTGAATAGAATAGTGTTCTGTTTTGGTAAATTATGACAATGAGCTTCTTAATCTTGATCATTAAAAAAAACTGTTATCATACTGTCAGTGAGTAGAAAACTTGCTCGAATGGGTACATTGTGAAACTTTGCTTTTATATGAGTTTACTTCAGTCAGAAAAGTAGATTTCAGAACAAATGACAACTTCAATCATAACGCATATACTTGAGTGGCAAAATTTCTTGACATGATACCACATTAAAGTTTACCTGATATATTTCATGTGACTATAATGGATTTCTTTGAATTCTAGGACTCGTTAAAACTATTTTTGCTGTAACAGCAACAGTAATGTAATTGGTGCCTGACAGTTTGAAATGTTGGAAGACTATTCTGGCCAGTTTTATGATGATCTTATAGACCCAGACCAGGTTCAAATTACTTTTGGTTAAATCAGTTAAATGCAAATTTCCTTACCTTTTCAAAAGGACCATTGCAGTGATAGCTATTGCATTGCATCTGTCAAAAAGCATCCTGAGACAGTGACACCCCATGCTCTATTCTTCACTGAAAAAGCGATTTGAAGCAAACATGAAAAGCCTAAATTATGGAAAGTTGTGGTAGGGTCGCAGAATATTATTTCTTTTATTTTTTGAAACTTGTCCTGCTATTACTTTCTTAAAGATGTATTTGTCAACCAAAACAAATTCACTGGAATAATGTTAACTTTTATCACATGGATAATTGGCTGCCGACTTGCCGTTGCCTTTTTTTTAAAATCTGGGCATGCAGGTCAAAATCGTGGGTGTTTCAGTTACCAATATTAGTAGGTAAATACGTAGCATATTTCAACGGCAGCCCTTGGCCTCCAATTTTAATACAGTCATTAATCCATTTATTTATCTTAAAAGAGTTGAGGGCTGTATTAAAACAGCAGGCTAAGAAACTCCTAACACTACACTCATTGTTTGCCCACTAATATTATTTCTAAGTTCTGATAACTCTAATTTATCTTTGTAACAGCTAGGTAAAAAAAGAATGAGCGTAACTTTCCAGTTATATTCAGACAGTACGTTCTGTACATTTTAATTTAAGGAAATGATAGTGTTTTAATTCTTCCCAAAGAAAATAATATGCTCTCAAAACTCTCTTTCGTTATCAGTAAATTGTACTTGACAATCTGTAGATTTCTGTGCTGCCTATGGTATTGGCAATATGTATATTTTCTATACTGTGTTAAACTTTTATGTTCATGCAATAGCTGATAATCGTAGAAAATTGAGTCTATTTTATAATAGGGCACGGGAAAAAGTGTTATTCTACCACCAGAAAATAGAGGCTTTCCATTGAGATTATCTTGCTGTCGATCACAAAAGTGTTGATAACGCATCTGCACGGCTGCACACAGGAAGCCCACTAAAACGCGATAACTTGTTCCAAATATTTAATGCAAGTGTAATTGAGTATATGGCTAGAAAAACGATAAGCCCAAACTCATACCTGTCTTGGGGTTTTCATTAGCCTTGCAGATGTAGAAGTGCTATATCAATAATTAAGAAAGTTGTAAAAATATAAACAGTAAATGTATGTGTTAATTTAAAGCACACACATATGAGAGTCAACTGGATTGTTATCTAAGCAGATGCTTGTCAAGTTATTAATTGTAGATAGCCAACTAATCCCGTAATCTGAAGCAGAAACAGGTTCTACCATGCTTTGTGCTTGACAGCAAAAGTGCCACAGCTGCAGAAGTGGAGGAATGGGCAAAATGCCCATTTCTTACTAAGCTGCAGTTCTGCAATCTTCTGCATTTATGTACTAATTTGCTTACCCTGCTTAATGCCTAACCTCATTTATGCCTTGGATTTGATGCAAAAATATTAAAAAATATTTGATGCAAAAATATTAAACACCTGCCACAACGTTTTGGCTGATTAACCTCAGTTTGCTCACTCTTCCTTTAACACACAATCAGGATGGGGTGAGAGGGGGAGTTCTGTGGTTAATAGAGCTCTAAAAATGGAACAGACATCATTCTCAATCAACTAACATTTTCACATTTATGATATTTTTATTGTTATTTTTAAAGAAAACATCTGGTGCCTTTTCTTACTACATTACCTCTTGCTTACAATGTTTCTTACTGAATTTTGCATTTCATGGTCAAGATGGTACAAGGTGAAAGAAAACAAACTGACCATATTTACTGATCTTGGCACAATCACCAGCCAAAGGTAGAGACTATTGATGTCCTGGTCAGCTCCGGGTCAATAGGGAGTCATGTGCAGTTTTTGTTATCTGGAGTAAGGATAGTGCAACATGGGGAAGGCACGGTCATCTCTGAAGCTCCTTCACAGCAAGCATTTCAATATCAATCCATGTGCTGCTCGATTATAATAGGAGATGGTAGGGTAATGGGAATGTCATTGAAGGCGACATTGAGTCATGTGTGGGTCTGCATCATATTAAACTATACGTCACTAACAATGAAGAGAAAGACCACAAAACTTGGATTTGTTTTGGAGTAATGAAATAATCCAGAAGCTCAGACTAAAGCTCCATGAGCATGGGTTCAAATCCCACTGGGCAGTTGTGAAGTTTAAATTGAATTCATTCATAAATCTGGAATTGAAATCTAGTCTCAGTAATGGAAACCGTGATAATCATTGACTGGTATGTTATGGTCCAAGTTGAAGCCACAGCTGAAGTCTCAGATCCCAGATTGAAATTTGGCTTGATGGATCAGATTACATTTAAAGACGGCAGACTTTCATTTAAACATGAGCACACTTTGCCACAGATTTAATTTTAACAATAAAATAGGAGTTTAAGACACACATGAAATGAAAATAAAATAAAGCAACCTATCTGACTTTAACAAAAGATTTCATAACAAACTACAAAAGAAAGTCCTATCTACACCCGACAACATCTAGTTACTCAGAAAATCAAGGAATTTTCCTTTCTTCTCTAATATGTAGATTTGGCTTAACGATTTTGTCCTCAGTCCCTGGCCTGAAAGCTGTGAAGCTTTTTTTTCACTTGAATCTTTGCACAACCGAGATCTTAAGCTTTCTCAGCATTGAATTGCTGATGCAAATTCCTCACCAAATAATCTTGGTCTGGAAACTTCACAAATGAAACTCTTTCACTGAGGTCACTTATTTTCTTAACTGCTCTGAACTGAGACAATACTCATGTCTGACTCCAGTCAGTTCTCCTTCGAACTGCCTAGGAAGCGTTCAAATCTCAGGATTTTTCAAAACTAAATCAATCCTTGATTCTTCCAAATCAAAAGCAAGCTGATATCTTTCAATGTTTTCTCTCTGCTATCATAACTCCCTACAGTATATATTAACTTTCATTCACATTTCAACAGACATGTAATGGTTTAAATTCCTGGTCTGGAAAGACTGACCTTATTTTTTATTAAAGAGAGAGAACTGGTGGTGGTTTTGTCTGAGGGTCACCATGCCATGGAAGAGGGGAGATGTTGAGAAGAGTCCTTCAGGATAACCTCAGCCAGTGCAGGAATTGAACCCACGCTGTTGTTGTTACCCTGCATTGCAAACCAGAAGACTTTTTTGACATTAAACATACAAAACGTTTCAAGGCAACCTTATTTTACGTGTGCATTTCATCACAGCACATGGGAACTGATGGCATAGTGGTAGTGTCGCTAAACAGGTGACCCAGAAACCCAAACTAATGTTCTGGGAAAACAAGGTGTGAAGCTGGATGAGCACAGCAGGCCAGGCAGCATCAAAGGAGCAGGAAAGCTGATGTTTTGGGTCTAGACCCATTTTCTAAAGAAGGGTCCAGACCCGAAACGTTAGCTTTCCTGCTCTTCTGATGCTGCCTGGCCTGCTGTGTTCATCCAGCTCCACACTTTGTTATCTCAGACTCCAGCATCAGCAGTTCCTACTATCTCTAATGTTCTGGCAATGTGTGTTCAAATCCTACCTTAATGACCGATGAAATTTGAATTCATTAATGATGATCACGTAGCCATTGCTGATTGTTCAGAGAACCCTTACCTGATCTGGTCTACTTGTGGCCCCAGATCCATTATGGTTGATTCGTAACTGCCCTCTGTAACAACCCAGCATGCCACTCAGTTTAAGGACAATTAAGGATGTACAATAAATGTTGGCCTTACTGGCATTGCCTATATCCCATGAGCAAATAAAAAGAAACCTTCACATTTGCTGTTGATTAATCAATGAATAATAATGTCATTGTCTTTTGCAGGCACATGGAAGATTTTTAAATGATACGGAACATAAGCACCACTCAAAATTAAGTAACTTATTGTCCAATTTTTTTTCCAAAAGAAACTCATAGGATCTGTAGTTTCTGTGATATTGTTGGCGATGTATGTTTCAAAATGTTGTGGAGCCAACACACGCCTTAATGTCTCCTCCTCCATCATTGAATATTTTATGAGAACATGTGGTGAGTTTCTTCAAAAAATAACTGACAGGCTATTTGATGCCCTGCTCATCATCTTGCAGTAAAACTGTACCCATACCAAGGTTGTATCAGAGATAATAGGTACTGCAGATGCTGGAGAATCCGAGATAACAAGGTGTGGAGCTGGATGAACACAGCAGGCCAAGCAGCATCATAGGAGCAGGAAAGCTTGACGTTTTGGGCCTAGACCCTTCATCAGAAATGGGGGAGGGGAAGAAGGTTCTGAAATAAATAGGGAGAGAGGGGGAGGCGGATAGAAGATGGATAGAGGAGAGGATAGGTGGAGAGGAGGCAGACAAGTCAAATAGGCGGGGATGAAACCAGTAAAGGCGAGTGTAGGTGGGGAGGTAGGGAGGAGATAGGTCAGTCCAGGGAGGACGGACAGGTCAACGGGGTGGGATGAGGTTAGTAGATAGGAGATGGGGGTGCGGCTTGAGGTGGGAGGAGGGGATAGGTGAGAGGAAGAACAGGTTACGGAGGCGGGGACGAGCTGGGCTGGTTTTGGGATGCGGTTGGGGGAAGGGAGGTTTTGAAGCTTGTGAAATCCACATTGATACCATTGGACTGCAGGGTTCCCAGGCTGAATATGATTTGCTGTTCCTGAAGCCTTCGGGTGGCATCATTGTGGCACTGCAGGAGGCCCAGGATAGACATGTCATCTGAGGAATAGGAGAGGGAGTTGAAATGGTTCCCCTTCCCCATTTCTGATGAAGGGTCTAGGCCCGAAACGTCAAGCTTTCCTGCTCCTATGATGCTGCTTGGCCTGCTGTGTTCATCCAGCTCCACACCTTGTTATCTTCCATGCCAAGGTTGTTGGCATCTCCAGCCAGTTGAATAAACATAAGAATCTAAAAACTAGGAGCAGGAGTAGGCCATCCGGCCCCCTTGAGCCTGCCCCGCCATTTAATAAGATCATGGCTGATCTTTTTGAGACTCAGCTCCATTTACCCATCCACTCACCATAATGGCTTCTCATAATCTGGCATTGCTAAAACTGGTGCTGTTGTCAGTGCAGCTTTAAGTTATCAAAGGCACTCTGATGCTCTTGCATCCATTCAAATTTCCTGCCTGTCTTTCATAAATTCATTATACAAACTACAACAGTGATGAAGTTCAGAACATATGATTAGATCCACTCATGCCAACACATTGTAAAATTTCATTACTTATATTAAGCACAAAATTTCCAAAATAGTCATTAATTTCACTTTTCCAGGTGCTATTTGGCCTCGTCCCATTGAGTTGCACAAACAAATCAATTTTGCTTTGGCGAATTCACTTGTAGCCAGATTTATAATCAAATTTGCTTTTTGTAGATGATCAAACAGTTCAACCAAGTGATATAATTGTATTCCAAGGTCTGGTTGAGTACAACAAAGCCACCAATGTAAACCATGCAGCTGCATTGTCTTGTATTCCTGCTCCTATGATGCTGCTTGGCCTGCTGTGTTCATCCAGCCCCACACCTTGTTATCTCAGTTGCATTGTCTGTCTGATTTTATTAGTAAATCACTGGGACATTACTGATGCATTTTTCATTCTCAGCAGTCTAACTTTGTATTGATAAAGTCTCTCTGGTGTTCCATTAGTCGATATTTTCTTAGCTCTATCTGTCAATGGAACTTACTTATATCCTTTTAGAAGGTTGATTTTATGACAATACATCTGTGTCCAATTCATTCAATGGAGTCCTTGAATATAGAATAGGATATGAATCTGCTATTGTGACTGCATTGGCTTTGTAATGATACAGAATCTTTGCAACTTACCAGTTTCAGCACAAACGTACAAGGTGACTTTGAGCTGCTGAGTCTTAATTTAGCAATGTCTTTGTCCATCATGAACTTAATCACTTTCCTCATTTAAGTTAATTTCTCTGGACTGAATCTGTAAGAAGGTTGTGTTATAGGTCATGCATCCCCTACATTAAAAGCGCGAACAGTGGGCATGATTCTCCTGCCTTATTTACACAAATCGACTCATGATTTTGTTTTAGCCCTTTTAAGTTATTTTAATACTTTTCAGGAAGATGACATATTACGCTATCTAACCAATGCAGATCCTCGATCTTTTCTAATTTGATCGCTACAGGATCACCTTTTCTATAGTCAGTTTTGGATTCATTCTCCAATTGTTTTGATACTATTATTTTAGTCGTTATTTCTTTCACTACCATAAACACACCTTTCTCCTGGTTAATGTCTATTTCATTATATCTTCTTACCATATTAACCTGACACAGACATTGATTCTTTCTTATGTCTGGAGTACTCATTACATAATTTATATGATTGAGTTTCTTTTTTATTTAATCAGGTACAATGAACCTTGCTATTAATATATCTATAGGTCCAGGTATAGGTAACAGTATTAAAATCTATCCCAGCAATAAAATTTTGGACTTCGGCCTTTCTATCTGCTCTAGTTTTCATTATTGTTGAGCAATCTTCAAATTCTTTTTGACCAACTCACATGCTTGGGTTATTTTCTCTTTCAAGTTTAAAACATACACTGGAAATGTTCTCTCTCAACTTTGGTTTATCAATATTTCTTTTATCATTTTAAGCAGTCCTCTTGCCTCTCATCCATATCTCAGTTAATAAAAGATGAATCCTATGGGCTAAATCGGATGGTTGAATCAAAAGGGAATTCATTTCTGCCAATCATTAGAACTTTCTTGAAAATGAGCTCTAATCATGGTCTTCAAAGTTTCATGCCATCTTTCCAATGCACCTTGAGATTGAGGACGATAATTGCAAGACATAAATCATTTTATTCCCAAATTCATCATCTTTTCTTTGAATATTTGTGACATAAAATTTGAGCCTTCATCTTATTGCATTTCTTGGGTGAAAATGTTTAAAAATTGAGCTAACTTTTTTACTACAATTTTTGCAATTACTTTTTCTGAAAGGCACTGCTTCAGGAAACCTTATTGTGATATCCATAATCATTAAAAAATACTCCTACCAATTCCTGGCCTTCGGTGACGTTCTGACATGATCTGTTAAGACTCTGTGAATTTTTGTTTCAAAACGGGGAGGTGATGGCATCGTGGTATTATCGCTGGACTGCTGAAGCAGAACCCAGATAACATTCTAGGGACCTGGATTTGAATTCCCCCATGGCAGATGGTGGAATTTGATTCAATAAAATATCTGGAATTAAGAATCTAATGATGACCGTGATGATTGGGCAAAAACCTATCTGGTTCACTAATGTCCTTTAGGGAAGGAAACTGCCATCCTTACCTGGCCTGGCCTACATGTGACTCCAGACCCACAGCAATGTGGTTGACCCTGAACAATTAGGGATGAGCAATAAACGCTGCCTGGTCAACAACACCCTTGTCCCATGAATGAATTAAGGAAAAAGCTGGTATGGGCATGAATAAAGGTGCAGGGTTAATTAGTGGCTAGGATTTTCTCACTATTTGATATGTGTGGCATGTCTTGAAAAAAATTAACAATATCTTTATGTAATCGATCCAATGAAAGTGTTTAATAACTTATTCTGTGTTTTCCTAATATCTAAGTGACCTGCCATTGGAATTTTGCACATCACTCATAAAATGTTGTACAATACTCAAATGGAACTGCTACCTAATAGATTATTTCTTACTCCTCATTAGCTAGCATTTGAGGTAGTCTCAACAGTTATTTGTCTTCAAGTAATAGTATTCATTTATTAAGTCTGACTCAATTTCTGAGCAGACTTTGGGTGTAACTCTTTCAAATTCAGGATCCATTTGTTGCATTTCCATTAAAGAAAATGGATTAAACTTATCAGCCTCATCCTATTTACCTTCATCCTTTTTTATTTCAATTTTTAAAAATTATATCTGATATCTGAATTTCCAAATCTTCTCCTTGTTTCATACTGTGCTCTTCTTCCTGACTAATTCTATAGACTTGAGATCTAGTCATAGCGCAGACAGAAAACAATGCAGGATATTCCTCCTGTAACACCTCACTTTCCTTTATCTCCATTGCTTACTTCACCACCCCCCGGGAGGCCAATGCTTTTAAACCAGCCAGGTCATTTCCCAAAATAAAAGCAATTCCCTCTTTGGAACTACAACTACTCCATGTATTGTTTCATCCTTAATCCAAGTCTGTACAATGAGACTGATTTGTAACCTCTATGCATTACTCAAAATAACATAGAAACAGAGGAGGTAAGAGCAGGAGGAGGCCATTCGGCCCTTTGAGCCTGCTCCGCCATTCTTCACGATCATGGCTGATCATCATGTTTTCTCCTTCATTAATCCTCTGGAATATAATAGTATCATGAGCATCAGTGACTGATTTGCTCCAAAATCATTAATATCTCAAAGCTTTTGGTGATCTGATTAACCTTGTCCCTATTTCAAGAAGAATTTTCATGACTGTCCTGAGTCACTTGCCTTTCTCATTATATTTTAAGGAAACATCTTCTCTTTGTACTATCACTGCAGTTTAATAGTTATTTCTTTCCTTGATGCCCATTTTTCTGAAGATTTTTTAGACAATTGTGCTCCTGCAATCAGCCCCCTATTAAACTTGCAGCAATTACCTTTAGTATGTGCAAAGTTACAATGAAAGCATGTAATTTTCTTTATATCACTTTTTGTTCTAGCCTCTCTCCTTTATTACACTGGTATCCTGTTTGTTCTCTAAAACAAGTACCTCTTCCAGCAACAGATTTTCTGTTCTTCCAATTTTCATGTGGATTCCCATATGATCATCTCCCCACCAGTAATTGTCTATGTGAGATATTATAGGTACCTGCCAGAGCTGCTGCTCCACTTACCTTAGATATTGATGCTCCTCTAAATACTTTTTTAGGTTTCCAGGAATGGTATTCTGGAATGTAAATACTAGCTCTAGGCCTGAAACGTCAAGCTTTCCTGCTCCTATGATGCTGCTGGGCCTGCTGTGTTCATCCAGCTCTACACTTTGTTATCACTGGCTTGGACTGGTTGGGTCAAATGACTTGTTTCTGTACTGTACATCCTGTACGATCCAATAAAATAGATGGTGCTTACTTAAAAACGTGAGGTCTGGCTCTGACAACTTAGCCAGTTTAAAGTTATTCTGATATTGGATGATAGTTGATGTCGCTGCCTTTCTCTTATAATAATTTTGGCACTTCAAACTTTTCTTTTCCCTCCAAGATGGTGGCAGAGTAGGAAGCTCCAGCTGGAGATCCTCTGCTCCATCTGCTTATTTCTCCTTTTCTTTTCCAGCTCCCCACCGCCCCCCCAACCTTTTCTCCTTATCGCTTGGCATTTCTTCACCTTCCCCATGGCGGTGTCTCAGCCTGTTCTCTCTGCAGCTCATGGCATATCTCTGCCTGGTCACACAATGGTTCTCAGTGGCTCGTGATAGGTCTCAGCCTGGTCTCTCAGCAACTCATGTTGGTATGTCTGCCCAGTGTCTTGGTGGTTTTCAGCCTGATCTCCCCATGGCCCTTGGAGAGTCTCAGCCTGGTCTCTTGGCGGGTTTTGGCCTGGTCTCTCAGCAGCTCGTGGCAGGTCTTGGTTTGGTCTTTTGGTATATGTCAGCCTGAACTCTGGGCGATATGTCGGCCTGGTCTCTGGGCAGTATGTCAGCCTGGTCTCCCAATGGTCTGTCGGCCTGGTCTCTGGACAGTATGTCCGCCTGGCCTCTGAGGGATATGTCGGCCTGGTCTCTCAGCAGTATGTCGGCCTGGTCTCTGAGCGGTATGTCGGCCTGGTCTCTGAGCGGTATGTCGACCTGGTCTCCCGGCGGTCTGTCGGCCTGGTCTCTCAGCGGAATGTCAGCCTGGTTTCTGGGCAGTGTGTCAGCCTGGTCTCCCAGCTGTCTGTCGGCCTGGTCTCTCAGCTGTCTGTTGGCCTGGTCTTTCAGCAGTTTGTCGGCCTGGTGTCTCAGCAGTATGTCGGCCTGGTCATTCAGCAGTATGTCAGCTTGGTCTCTGAGCGGTATGTCAGCCTGATCTCTGGACAGTATGCCAGCCTGGTTTCTTGGCCGCTCGTGGCAATGTCTCAGCTCAGTGTGCGAGTGGGTCCTGTCCAGCATGTTCTCAAGGCACGCGAGGGAGAGTGGGGAGGTGACAGCATCGCAGACCAGCATATGACAAATGAGCAGTGAGGGAGGTCCCCCCTATATCTGTGGCGGCAGTGTCAAGAACAGACAGCTGGAAATTCCGAGATAACAAGCATGGGGCTGGATGAACACAGCAGGTCAAGCAGCATCATAGGAGCAGGAAAACTTGACGTTTCGGGCCTAAACCCTTCATCAGAAATGGGGCAGGGGAAGAGGGTTCTGAAATAAATAGGGAGGGGGGTGAGGCAGATAGAGGATGGATAGAGAGGATAGGTGGAGAGGAGGCAGACAAGTCGAAGAGGCGGGGATGGAGCCAGTAAAGGTGAGTGTAGGTAGGGGGGCAGGGAGGAGATAGGTCAGTCCAGGGAGGACGGACAGGTCAAGGGGGCTGGATGATGTTAGTAGATAGGAGATGGGGGTGTGGCTTGAGGTGAGGGGAAGAACAGGTTAGGGAGGTGGAGATGAGCTGGGCTGGTTTTGGGATGCAGGTGGGGGAGGGGCGATTTTGAAGCTTGTGAAATCCACATTGATGCCATTGGGCTGCAGGGTTCCCAGGCTGAATATGATTTGCTGTTCCTGCAGCCTTCGGGTGGCATCACTGTGGCATTGCAGGAGGCCAAGGATGGACATGTCATCTGAGGAATGGGAGGGGGAGTTGAAATGGTTCGCGACTGGGAGGTGCAGTTGTTTGTTGCGAACTGAGCGCAGGTGTTCTGCAAAGCGGTCCCCAAGCCTCCGCTTGGTTTCCCCGATGTAGAGGAAGCCACAACGGGTACAGCGGATGCAGTATACCACATTGGCAGATGTGCAGGTGAACATCTGCCTGATGTGGAAAGTCTTCTTGGGGCCTGGGATTGGGGTGAGGGAGGAGGTGTGGGGGCAGGTGTAGCACTTCCTGCGGTTGCAGGGAAAATGCCGGGTGTGGTGGGGCTGGAGGGGAGTGTGGAGCGGACAAGGGAGTCGCGGAGGGAGTGGTCCCTCCAGAAGGTTTTGAAGAGCAACATATACAGAGGACTCATCAAAGACTGTTGAACTTTTAACTTATTCCTTTAATTTCCTTTTTTAAATTAAGAAAGACTTTAATGTTAACTATTACCTTATTTCTTTACTTTTCTACTTATTCTATGAAGTAACGGTTAACTTTTTGACTCTATTTCTCTTCCTACTTTGTACCTAAGTTTTTTGTACCTAGGTACCTTTGTACCTAAGATTGCGCCTTGTGTGGCAACATAATACACTTTTCACTGTACTCCTGTACTGGAGTACACGTGACAATAAAATTTAAATCTAACATCTAAATGGAATCTTCGAGCAACCTCAAAATGCATAACATTATCTCACCCATAATCATAATTTCCTTTATGTTTTCTAACTTTAATAATGGTTAGTTAATATTTTCCACATCTGTTCAAGTTCGGTTACCAGACTGTGCAGTCAATTGATCTCATCCAGATTGAACAATCAACTTCAGTCTTCATGGGCTCGAGAAAGGATCATTCAACCTATTTGGCAACAAGCAAAAGGGCGTCAGCAGACTTGGTATGATCCCATCTATGTTGAAAGGTGCTGTTGGCATTACTTTCCTTAGACATCTAATAACCATGAATCAAACATGACAGAAACATAGCAAAGTGAAAGGTTTGGTAGATGAGAAGGAAAGTCAAGGGCAACTACAAACATATGAATGTTAATTGCCTTGCTGAGTCTAGGTGGACTGTGCTGGGTGGAATGAAGGTGCCAGTGTAGAGATTGACGAGATTAGCCTTAGCAGATTGACTGGGTGTGGCATTCAACAAGGGAGCTAAGTTGGTGCTTGAGTTTGAGGCTCATCAGAAGATGGTCTCTTCGTGGCCTTTCTGAGAAAGCTGAGTGGTACAAATGCTATATGTGGGCATAACAAGCCATACTCCACCCTGAGGCTGTCTGACATTTCCTCATAAGGCAACAAATCATTTCAGCTATTAGATGGCAAACCTCTGAACTGCTTCCAATGCATTTATATCCTTCCTTAAACAAGGAAGCTAATTCTGCATATAATACTCCAAATGTAATATCTCCAAAATTCTGTATTCGAGTCCCTTCACAATCAAAAATAACATTCTATGAGTTTTCCTAATTACTTGCTGTACTTGCACACTAACATTTTGTGATTCAGTCACTGGGACACCAAATTCCTGTGCAATCTCTCGCTATTTAGATCATATGCTTCCTTTTAATCTTCATTCTGAAATGATGATTTCGCATCTTCCTAAGGTACACTCCATTTGCCTCTCTTTGCCCACTTATGTAACTCACCTATAACTTTTCTAGCTCCTTACATCCTCTTCACAACTTACTTACCTATCTACCTTTGTGTCATCAATACACTTTGCAACTATACCTTCATCACTCATAACCTTTTGTCAGCATTAAACATACCTATTTATGCTTATCCTTTGCTTCCCATTAGCCAGTCAATTTTCTATCCATGCCAATATCCTAGCACCTTCACCGTGAGCTTTCATTTACAGCAATAACCTTCGATGTGGCCCTTTTTCAAATGCCTTCCAGAAACCTAGGTAAGTACAGCCACCAGTCCCTCTTTATCTATTCCACATGTTATGTCTTCAAAGCACTTGAATAGATTGGATAAGCATTATTTGACCCTCACAAAACCACATTGACTCTTCCTGATTAACCTGAGTTTATCTAAGTGTCCTGCTATAACCTATTTAATAATAGCTTCTAACATTTTGCTTATGACTGATATTAAGCTAACTGGACTGCAGTTTCCCACTTTCTGTCTCCTTCCATCTTTAAATGAAAGAATTCCATTTGTAATCTTCCAATTGAATGGGACCTTCCCCAAGTCAAAAGAGTTTGGGAGGATTAAATGCAATTTATCAACTATCTCAACATTTCTTCTTAAATTCTAAGATGAACCCATCAGGACCTGGGCAATTTTTTAGTCTTACATTATCAATATTGATTCATTCACTAGATGTGGGTGTGACTGTTTGGGACAGTCTTTATTTCCCATCACTAGTTGCCCTGGAGAAGGTGATCATAAGCTGCCTTCTTGAACAACAGCAATCCATCGGAAAATTGTTAGCCTGCAAAGAACATAGAACATAGAACAGTACAGCACAGTACAGGCCCTTTGGCCGATGATGTTGTGCCGAACTTTTACCCTAAACCTAAGGTCTATCTAACTTCCACCCCTACCTTATTGCAGTTCTAATAATTCCAATAAGACGCTAAAGTGAACATAGGTCCCTTAGAAAATGAGGCTTGGGAAAATAATAATGAGAAACAGGAAATGGCAGTGGGAT
Organism: Ginglymostoma cirratum; assembly: GCA_024137785.1. Lineage (NCBI taxonomy): Eukaryota > Metazoa > Chordata > Chondrichthyes > Orectolobiformes > Ginglymostomatidae > Ginglymostoma > Ginglymostoma cirratum. The sequence goes on along the minus strand of JAHRHZ010000034.1, from coordinate 31,272,281 downwards.
TGAATAAACGATTTGCATTAATGTTCATGGTAGAGGACACAAATAGCATTCCAAAATTATGAAACGGTCAAGGGGCTAAAGGGGATGAGGAAATAAACACAATAACTGTCACTAGAGAAAAATACGGGGGAACCAATGGGGGTAAAAGTCATTAAGTCGCCTGTACCTGATGAGTTGCATCCTAGGAACTTAAAGGAAGTAGCTCCAGAGATAGCGAATGTACTGGCAGTAACATTGCAAAAATCTGTCGGTTCAGGGAAGTCCCAGAGGATTGGAACCCGAGGAAGGGTCACCAGACCCGAAATGTTAACTCTGATCTTTTTTTCACAGATGCTGCCAGACTTGCTGAGCTTTTCCAGCAACTTCTGTTTTTGTTCAAGGGGTCAAAAGGTTCTTCCCATTCCTGTTTCTTGTGGTCTCATGGTCCTGTGTCCTGTAGTTGCAAAGCTTAATTTTTATTGACTGGGAAAAATGGCTGAAAATCCGTCAGTTGCTTAACAGAAAGTAATGCTTGTAAAGTAAAAGTTTGGAATGGAAGATAAATACTGATTTCCAAGAAAACAGTGCTTAAAACAGACCATATAATCAAATAGAATGCCACATTAAATATAGATAAGATAAACTTGGAAGTAAATTAGAAGATTAAAAAGTAATTTAAACAGATACCAGGAAGAAAATCAAGATGATAAATGTTTAAAATTATCTGCCAGACAAGCTAATAAAAGCAAAAATATCGAGGGAATTGGTGGTTCAGCTGGATGTTGTGATGTGAGATTTAACACTTTTTCCCAACGCTGAGCTTAGTATGTTCTCATCCTAACAGTGACCTGAGTAAATATGTATGAATGGCTTCTCTACATCTGTCAAGCAGAGCAAATCTTTCCCTCACCAGTCCTGCTAAAAACTCAAAAATATATCATTTGGGTTGAAGATGTGATGGCTTATAACATAACATAGCGGGAGCATACATTTATTTTGAAAGAACC
>JAHRHZ010000034.1:31249441-31270895 GCA_024137785.1 Ginglymostoma cirratum | reverse complement strand
TTCTTTTGGAAGATTCGATTTAAACGTGGTAAAACAGTCAGGTAGCGATCACACCAGGTAGACTCAGTGAATCGCGTTTGAAAATACGGATCTTTGTGAAAACCCTCGCAGGGAAACTTCAGGACAAAGAAAGCTTTCCTCCTAGTCAGCAGCAACTGATATTAGCTGGTTAAAAGTATGAGGATGGCTGCACACTGTCTGATTAAAACATCCAAAAGGAATTAACTTTACACCTTGTATTGAAACTGTGTGGTGATGCCAAGAGGAAGAGGAAGTCTGACACCACACCAAAGAAGTAAGCATAAGAGGAAGAAGGTCAAGCTTGCTAACTTTAAAAATTACACGTTCGATGAGCATGGAAAAATCCTCACCTGAGGCATGAATGTCCTGGTGAATCTAGTGCTGGTGCCTTCATGGCCAGTCACTTCAATAGACAATACTGCTGCCACAAATAAAGATGCATAATTACACAGATATAAACTGTGATGGAAAATGAAAAAAAATGTTACTAAAGTTGTTGAGAGTGGAAATTTGGCACAGACAGTGAAGGAGGCATGACTCTTTAGTTTCAAAACTTCTGTTGGTTCAAGCTAAAGGCTTGTGTATTTTAAATTTTTTGACCAGTGTCTAGTGCTCAGTCAAGGTCAGTATAGAAACACAAAGTAAAATCTGCAGCAAAGTAAAATATAGATATAAATGATATGAACTAAAATACAGCAGATTATGTCATATAACTGATTACACACGTGGATGTTTATTTACAGACTGTCCCATTGGCTGCTGAGGTCTCCCACATTACAAGTAAAAAACAGAAGCAGGAGTAGACCATCTAAATCATTCGTCCTCTGCCATTTAATATAGTCATGAATGATCCTATACCTTAACTCCATTTTCCAACCTATTCTTCATCCCCACTGATTCCCTGGGAAATTTAACAATCTATTTTTCTCACCCTTAAATGTACATAACAATGGACCATGCACAGCCATCTGAGCTGGACATTCCAAAGATTTATAATTCTGTAGGTAAAGAAATTTCTCCTCAACTCAGTCTAAAATGATAGTCCCCTTACCCTGAGACGTTTCCCCTTGGTTCTGAATTCCCTTAGACTAGGGAAGCCGTTCTTAGTGACTAACCTGTCAAGCACCTAACGAGAATCCCTGTCATCATAGGACCATCCTGCCATTAAGGATGCAGTCTAGTGAAGCTTTTCTGTACCACCACCAATATAATTATTTCCTTCCTTAGAGTGTCTCCATGCTCAGAATCATTGAGCTACAGTGTAGATTGGAAAGACAGTGCACAAGATAGGGGAACCAGGATCTGGATTCTTTGCTCCAGACTTTGTTCTTAACTCATTCTGAAGTACAAGTTCAGAATGAGTTGATGGTAGTTGACAGAGTATGGGAACCTTGGTAATATGGAGAAGAACAACAGCAGAAACTGATTCTATCCAACAGGTCTAGTGTACCTCTTCCCTGTCAAGAAAAGGACAGATAACCAAAATATGTACCAAGGCATTTTCGAACAGGAGCTGTCCAAAGCAGCAGAGGGGAGGAGAGGGCAACGGTAATGTGATATTTGTAGGAGGTTCAATAATTCTGGGAGATGGGTGGATAGCATTTGTGGCAAGCTGGATCCACGTGGTAAGTTGCACCCCTCTAAGTGCCAGAACATCTCAAATCAGCTTGAAAGAAACAAAATCAGAAATTGCTGGAAAATCACAGCAGGGCTGGCAGTGTCTGTGAAGAGAAATCAGAGTTAACATGTCGGGCCCAGTGACCCTTCTTCAGAACCCTCAGCTTGAAAGAATATTGCAGAGGGAGGAGAGGATCCAGTAGACAAGGGATTCTTTTTTATGGATACCAGAAACTGGATGCTAAATTAAAGAACAAGACTTCCAGAGTAACAATCTCTGAATTATTAACAGAGCCACATGCAAATTTACATAGGAGTATTGCTATTACAGCAGTGAACATATATCCAAGCAAAAGAATGGGAAAGAAAGGACTGCATTTCACCGGGACTGGAAGGCCTTTTGTCACTGGGACAGATCCATGTGACCCACACTGGAACCAGGATCCTGTTGGAAAGGGTAAACAGAGATCACATGGATTTCAGATGGACAACGAGGAGAGTGAGATGGGCACCAGGATTCTCTTCAAGTGAAAAGGTGGCATAAGTAATCGAATCATAGAGTTATACAACACGGAAACAGGCCAAGCCTTCAGTCCAACTCATCTATGCCGACCAGATATCCTAAATTGATCTAGTCCCATTTGGCATTTCAGCCATATCCATCTAAGCTCCTCCTATTCATATAGCCATCCAGGTGCCTTTCAAATAATATAATTGTACCCGCCTCCACCTCCTCTGGCAGCACCTTCTATGTGGAAGTAGTTTAAGTATAAATAAAGTAGAGTAACAGACAGAAATTATGCTGCAGATAATAAGTTGGCTTAAAGATTGCTGCCTCTTGGCAATTAAACCAGGAGCTAGAAGTAAGAAATGTATACACATGACATTAAAGCAGAAGCAGAAATGAGCCTGTGCAATCCAACTTAGTGTCTTTTTTAATGCAAATGCATGGAATAGGAAGAATAAGTCAGAAATGTGGACAGTATGATAATGCAGCCATTACTGAGACATGACTGCAAGATGGTTGGACTGGAACTGTACACCAGTTCAGAAGGTCTGCAGGAAGGATGGAGAAAGAAAGCAGAGGGGCGGTATTCTCTGAGTGATTAATTACAAAGTTGCTTTAATGGTAAAACAGATTATAACAATAAGTAAGCAAGCAGTGAAGAAATTATGGATTCCATTAGATATAGAAAAGGATTTAGAACTGCAGTGAAAGTTACATGTAGGCCCTCTGAGAGAAGTTGTGAAGTGGTTGATTGTGTAAGTCTTGAAATTAAGCAAGGGTGTGGCAAATGCATTGTGGTTTTAAATGGGATGTTTAAATTTTGTAATGATTGGCAAAGGCTGACTCACACATGTCAGAGAGATAGTGAATTTCTTGAGTGTACCCAGGATGGATTTTAACAATATGTCATAGAGCCATAGAGTCATACAGAATGGAAACAGACCCTTCGGTCCATGCTGACCATAATCCCAAACTAAACTAGTCCCACCTGCCTGCACTTGGCCCATATCCCTTCAAACATTTCTTTTTCATGTACTTATCCAAATGTCTTTTAAATGTTCTAACTGAACCAATATCCATCACTTCCTCTGATAGTTCATTCGACACACAAACCACTCTGTGTAAAAACTTTGCCCCTCATGTCTTCTTTAAAGCTTTCTCCTCTCACCTTAAAATATGCCCTCTAGTCTTGAAATCCCACACCCCAGGGAAAAGTCACCTTCCGTTCACCTTCTCTATACCCTTCATGATTTTACAAACCTCTATAAGATCACTCCTCAACCTTCTACACGCCACTGAAAAATGTCCCCAGCCTACAGGCGACAAGGCATTTTATTTTAGATTCAGTAACAAGCCAGATTTAGTAAACAGCCTAACAGTGTCCAATATGATGTTTGAAAAGGAGAAATCAGCTACTGAGATTCTAGATTTAAGAAAGAGTATCTTTAATTGAATGCAGCAGAAACTGGCCACAGTAGATGCAGAGAAATAACCCCGGACTGGGTCCACCCTGCCTGACAGGCAGCAGAATGATCCACAGATATAGCCGCAGGCTGCTGTCTATGCCACCAGAGATACAAAACACGTTGCAATCCATTGTTGAAAGTCATCCACTGCCAGATAAGCCAGAAGCGTTTTCAACCTCATCCACTCGTGTCAAGGTTGTTGACTCCACCTGCAGTTGTGAGTCTGAGATTTCTGAAGACACCAGTAACCAACCATAACAGGGTGATTTTGGACACCCTTGGTCCGCTGCCAACTGGACAGGAACCTGAATCTCCACTGCCTGCAGCTCTACCTTCTCTTGCAGTGACAATGAGAAAGTGATCTCCCAACAGGTTCAACAAATGTTCTGCGAGATTGATGAACATCTATTTGAAGAGAAGAAATGTTCTCATGTGCAGAAGCTGGAGAAAGAGTATTAAGAAGTTTCCCACATGTTTGAATTTTGGGAAACAAATAGTTCCTCCTGTTGGTGAAGCTTATTGTTGGTATTCTGGTCCAGAGCATGTTGCTACTTCATTGCCAACTTTCAATTCAGACTCTGATACAGATGTGACTAAACTTTGTATTCTTGGTAAAAACATTGACCGTCTTGGATCTTTTTCAGTGCAAGGATTGTGACTTTATGGAGAACATTGCCATATTTCCTGGGGAAGAAGATGAAGAGGCAGAGAATGGTGTGATTGTTGATGAAGGCATTGTTGAGGATTACCTAACATTTAATCACAGAGAGGTTGAAGATGACAACTGTGAGAAGAAGCTGGATCCTACTTTGTAATATGAAAGCAGATTGGGCTCCCTCCAGTCTCTCTGAAACACTTCAGGAGAAATATAATCTTGGCAGAGCTCTTTGATGTGGTGTGACTGGAAGTCTTGGGTTGTATGGAAGAAGTGACCCAGAAGCACTGGGAAGGGCACTCTTCAGATGAAGAGAAAAGCACTTCCTCAGATGAAAGTGTAGGAATCGAGCCAAAAAAATTGTTCTTGTCTCTTGAACCTCAGTTATTGCAAGTTTTAATGCCAGCTTTGAGCTATTATTTAACAAAATCTCAGCATGTTTCCAATGTCAAACAGCAAACGGAGGAATAGCAGACGGTAATGGGAAGAAGAGGGAAAGATGAACTCTATTTCTGTAAAATCTTGCATTATATTCAGTGTTTCAAGATGGCGCCAGAGTATGGCGACACTTTGCGTTTTAGTTTTATATACATATAACAAAAGAAATCTAAGTTTAAATGGGAAAAATCTGTTAAAGAGTAAAATGGCTGAAGATCTGTGGAAGGTACTCAAAAAAAAATGAATATGATGCAAAATTAGCTCTATTTGTCAAAAAATGCCATGGATGACTGAAGTGGTAGGAGATAATATAAAAGTAAAGCGAAAAGCATCTAAAAATGGAAAAAGACACAATTGCAAGAGTATGAAAAGAAATTTTCAAGGGATATCTAAATCAAAAACATAAAACACAGATACTGTCAAATTAGAAAGACAGTTGTCCAGACAATATGGGGCCCTTAAAAATTTGATGAGGGTGATATTGGTAACAAAAATGATCAATGAACAAGCGTGCTGAGTGCCAATACAATGGAGAAAGTGTCCATACGTTACTCATTACAAAGAAATTAATATTGAATCAGTCACTCACCAAACTTTGCATGAGCCAAATATCAGTACTGAAAGAATAATGTCGTAAATAGTGACAAACCCCCAGGGTAAGGTGATTTCCTTTCTGGGGATTTAAAGGAAGTGGGTGAGAACATTACAAACACTCTAATTATAATCTTTCAAAGTTCTCCTTGTTCGAGAACCATTTGAAGACCTTCAGATTTGAAAGTTCTGTAAGGCACCCTGCTATTTAAGAAAGGTGAAGGAGGAAATGATGAGATTCCATAACTAAGGATATGATGACTGAACACTTTGAACATCTTCAACCAATCAGAGAAGGGCAACTGGAGTTGAAAAGACTAAACCACGTCTTACTGAACTTCTGGGAAAGTTAACAAAAGTAACAACAGGCTAATGTATTTAGCTTCCAGAACACATGTGATAAAATCACTCCCGAAGAGACTTTAGCTAAAGTTGGTGTTCATACAATTGGACACAAATCATTCGCCTCATTAGAAAATGAGTATGGGGAAAATGAATAAGTGCTCTAGATGGCAGGAAGGGACTAATTCACGTCTTGCAGGGATTGGAGGGATATCAACTATTTGCCATACTTATTAACAACTTAGATAACAGGATAGAATGCCATATTTCCAAATTTGCTAATGACACAGAGACAGTCGGAAGTATAAACATAATTTGAAGCAGAACATTGCAAAATGAAATTGATATATTAAATGAATTGACAAAAATGTGGCATGTCGACTTCAATATAGGCTGAAATGGGATCATCCACTTTGGACCTAAAATAGATAGTACTTTCTAAACAATGGAGTCAAAAGAAGTTTATAGCTTCAGATAAGTAGAACATTAAAATATCATGACAGACACAGAAAATATTTTTTTAAAAAACCTAATGAAATGTTCCCCTTTATAACTAGAAGACTACAGCACAGATTCATGGGTGTCATATTTTAGCTACGTACTGCCCTGGTTAGACCACACCTGGAGTACTAGATGCAATTCCGGACTTTGCAGCTTTAGGAGGATACGTTGGCCTTAGAAAGAGAATGATACCATAAATCAAGGCATAAATTATGAGGAGACATTCTACGAATTGGAATTTTATCCCTGGAATTTGAAGGCATTAGGCAGTAATTTGATCAAAGTTTCGAGACAGTCTCAGAAACAAAAAGGGTAGGATGGGGAAAGCTTTTTCTGCCGGTTAGGAAGGCTCATAAGGTTAAAAGGCCAACACTTCTTCCTGTGTTTCTATCAAAGATACAAAAATTTGTATTGATTGATAACTGGATTGACCATACTAACTGGAGCTAAGGGTAAAATTCAGGAAGAGTGGGACTCATGAAATTTCATAAGTAGAAGAACACATTAATCGCAGCAGGAGTAGACCATCAAGTCTGCTCTGTCATTCAATACAATCAAGGCTGAGCTTTGGATTTCAACTCTGCTGCCTGCTCTGCATATTGCTTGGTTCTCTGAGGTCTCTCTAAAAGTCTGTCTAATCACAACCTTGTTTGTATTCAGTGTTTGAGCATCCACAACCCACTGTTGTATTATTGAATAGATCCCCAACCAAACGGGTCACGAACCTTTAACAGTTACATGGCATCATTAGACTTGACACACCTTGCCTCCAGTCATTCTCTTCATGTAATGAGGTCAGTGTGGTTGTTCAGGCAATCAGTTATGTGTATGATAATGTAAAGTAAAAATCAGTAAGCACAGAATCTAGACTATATATAGATCTATAATATTATAGCAACGTAAGTAGATGGTGGTATTAATAAACTTCAAATCATCTGTCTCAAAAAGTTTACAACCTATACAGCTTTAAAACAGTGGGACATAGGGTGACTTCGAAGACTGTCCTTTGCTGATCAGAAGCATTGTCTACCCTCCCTCCCCAACCCCATAGAAGATAATACTTTCCTTCCTACCTGCTTATACTTTAAAGCCCCAGTTCCCTTGGCTCCATCCCTAATGGCAAATGGTCCCACTCATAAGCCTTGACTTAGCTCACTCCAGAATTCATCAAGCTTGCACTCAGCAGCACCATTGCTGAATTTTGACACGTCTAGGACTGTTAGACTTATCAAGCAATTAGAGTATCTAGCAAATCTAGAGTGGGATTCCATTCCAGTCGAAGGGTGAAAGTCCCAGTTTCCAGCACTTCAGCCAACCTACAGAGTGGTATGGTTGTGGAGTGACCTTATTTCGGGTCAATTGCCTCATGCAGACTTTTCTTCCAGGGCTGTTAGCAATCCTGCGCTATCTGCCCAATCTCTCGCTACCTATCTTATCTAGCCATTTCAGAATTTTGTGGATTTCAATTATTTCAATTTGTTATTTTCAGTTTTCAATTTCAGATACGTAGTGTCTGCAGTAAAATATTTTTAAGACCAGTTATCATAGAGATCCCTGCAGTAAGGTAAGAACTGATTATTCCTTATGTCATGACTTTAATTTCAACTTAAATCCTTTTCTTCTTAGATTATATCAGTTTTTTTCTCAGCATACTATAATTGGTCCATTCATTACATCTATATAGAGTACCAGCACACTTGTTTTAAGATCATTACATATATAGTAGACCATTGGAGAGAGGGAAAACCAGACACAGTATTAATTCAGGCATCATACACACAAACATAAAATACATTTCTTTATTATCTTTCTTCCACCAAATGTGTACATTGAAAAGCTCTGTAGTTGATTATTACAGAAGTTCAGTTGTAGTTCTTTGTTTTATAATTTCAAGGAGAAGATCCAAGACCTTAGTGTAGAACATAACCTTAATAAAGTGAGGACAAAAGAAAATGCAAGTCAGGATGCAATAATTAGATGACACAGTTTAGGTTTTAAAAACCTGAAGACTTCAGGACGCTGGGGAAAATAAAACTAAGAGAAGTAATGAATGTTAGAGATAAATGGAGCTTGAGCAGGTGTTGACCTAACATCCCCTGATTTCAGCATGATACAGATCAAGGAAGAGCGTAAAGATTGTTTTGAAGTGTAGGAAGAACAAGCCAGCAAAGTTTTCACTTGCATCCTATCTAATTATGTGAGAGAAATTAAAGACATGTCTTAAATATGGGATCACTTTTAATTCTCCCAGTCCACTGAAATTAGGGACACCCTCCAATGCCCTGGCCAATTCAGCATTATTTATGTATTGAACACAAGGAAGGAAGAGCATCATAATTAACCCATTCATGTCCTCATTTAATTTCTGCTTATTAGTTTTGATGGTTACCAAATACCCAGAAACTTGACTGACTTCCCCTCTCAAACCCAAAGACGGTGGGGCCAGTTGGTGAATCAATCTCATTCGCCAGCTGAAATGACTTCCCTCAATAGTGAAGTTTAGGTCTTTGAGCTTTGTACACCTGAACAGTGTTTGAGAGCAGTTTTTGAACAATAGCTCATTTGAAACTTAACCAAGACTTAAAAGTTGCTGAGGGAATTAATTGTGTTTTTTTGAGAAGACGATTGAGAATTCCTTGGAGACAGTGAGTTAAAAATGTGACACAGGAGTGGTGCAAATTTGGTAGTATTGAAATAGCCACTCATTCCACACTATTTTTTAGATTTATTTGATCTTGAAATGTGGACACTATTTATGACCCATCTCTAAGTACCATTTGCAAAGGTGGTGGTGAGTCACCCACCTGAACCATTACAATCCTTCAGGTATGGGAATGCCCATAGTGATGGTAGGACTTTGACCTGTAACGTTGAAGGAAGAATTATATAGTTCTCAGTCAAGTATGACTTGGAGATGAACTTGCAGATGATGGTATTTTCATGTGTATTTCTTCCTTGTTCTTCTACATGGTAGAACACAGGGATGTGGAAGATGCTTTCAAAGTAGCCATGGTGAGTCCTGCAGTGCTTCTTATGGATGGTATATGCTGTGTCAGGCTGTGCCAGTGGTGGAGAGAATGAATGTTTAATAAGGTTAATGGGGTGCCAATCAAATGGGCCGTTCTGTCTTGGATAGTGTCAAGCTCTTTGAGTGTTTTTGGAGGTACAGAATTCCCAGTCTCTAATACGTACGTGTTAACCTGTGATAAATGATTGAATCGATATTGAGATGGAGCAGGTATTAGCATTTTCAGTGAGCTTAAGATTGGATAAATTCACAAGCCCAGATGAAATGCAGTCCAGGCTGCTGTGGGAGGTAGGGAAGGAGATTGTAGGGACCCTGACACTAATTTTAAAATACTCTTTGGCCACAGGAGAGGTGCCAGAATTCTGGGAGGTACCTTGAAGATAAGGTACCATTATTGAAGAAGGTCAGTAGGGGTAAACTGTGAAACTATAGGAAAGTGAGTCAAGCGTCAGTGATTGGAAGAAGTTCTGAGGGACAGAATTAATCTTTAATTGGAGCAATGAGGATTAATTAAAGACAGCAGATGCTGGAGTCAGATTCAATACAGTGTGTAACTGGAGGACCACAGCAGCTTAGGCAGCATCAGAGGAGCAGGACAGTCGACGTTTCGGGTCTGGACCCTTCATCAGGACTGGATGGGGAAATAAACAGAGGGAGGAAGGGTGGGGCTGGGGCAGGTAGGTAGGATGGCAATGGATGGATGCGGGTGGGGGTAGTAGGGATTGGTCAGTGGGAAGGGAGGGCAGATAGTTGAGGAAGAAGGTGGACAGGTTGCGTCACATCAAGGAGGTGGGGATGAGAGGGAGGGTTAGACATGGGATGAGGCCAGGGGTGGGGAGATTTAGAAATTGGTGAATTCTATTTAGGCCATCGGGCTGTAGACTCCTGAGTTGAAATATGAGGTGTTGATCCTTCAGTTTGCATGTGGCATCATTGTGACACTGGAGGATGCCCAGGATGGACATGCCACCCAGGGAATGGGAGGGGTAATTAAAATAGTTGGCAACTGGAATGGCTCTGCAAATCAGTCACCGACTACACACTTGGTCTTGGATGTAGAGGACGCCATACCGGGACCAATGGATACAGTCGACCAGGCAGGAGGATGTACAGGTGAATCTCCGTCAGATATGGAAAGTTTGTCTTGGGACTAGGATGGAGATGAGGGGGGAGGTGTAGGTGTAAGTGTAACACCTCCTGCGGTTGCAGGGAAAGGTGCCGGGTGTGGTGGGGCTAGTGGGGAGTGTTGAGCAGACGAGGGAGTCACGGAGTGTGCAGTCCCTCTGAATGGCAGATAGGAGTGGGGAGGGAAATATCTTTTTGGGGTGAGATTATAGGTGGCAGAAGTGGCGGAGGATGATGCACTGGATGCGGAGATTGGTGGGGTGGTATGTGAAGACCAGGGGTACTCGATCCTTATTTTTGTTGGGTGCAGGGGATTTGAGGGCAGAAGTGCAGGAAATGCAAGAGATGTAGTTGAGGGCGTTTTCGATCAATGGAGGAGGGACATTGCAGTCCTTGAAGTAGGTAGAAATCTGGGATGTGCAGGAGTGAAACGCCCCATCTTGGGAGCAGATGCAGCGGAGATGGAGGAATTGGGAGTAAGGGATCACATTCTTACAGGACTTTGGGTGAGAAGAGGTGTAGTCAAGGTAGCCGTGGGAGTCGATGGGTTTGAAATATGTGTCTGTGCTGAGACGGTTACCGGAGATGGAGACAGCGAGGTCCAAGAAGGAGAGGGAGGTATTGGAGATGGTCCAGCTGAATTTGAGGTTGGGGTGGAAGGTGTTAGTAAAGTTGATGAACTGTTCAAGCTCCTCGTGGGAACACAAGGCGGCGCCGATACATTCATCAATGTAGCGGAGGAAGAGGTGGCGGATAGTGCCGGTGTAACAGCAGAAGAAGGACTGTTCCACACATACGGGTGTCCATAGCCACCGCTTTAGTTGTAGGAAGTGGGAGGATTTGAAGGAGAAGTTGCTCAGGGTAAGGACAAGTTCCATTAAGTGGATGTGGGGGTCAGTGGAGGGGGACTGCTTAGGCCTGCGGGAGATGAAGTGGAGGGCTTTTAAGCCATCTGCATGGCAAATACAAGTGTACAGGGACTGGATGTCCGAGGTGAAGATGAGGTTTTGGGGGCCGGGGAATCGAAAGTGTTGGAAGAGGTGGAAGGTATGGGTAGTGTTCTGAACAGAGGTGGGAAGTTCCTGGACCGGGGGAAAAAGACAGAGCCATGGTAAGCAGAGATATTTTCGGTGGGGCAGGAGCAGGCAAAGACAATGGGTCGGCCGGGGCAGTCAGGTTTGTGGATTTTGGGAAGGAGATAGCACTGAGCGGCATGGTGTTGGGGAACGATGAGGTTGGAGGCTGTGGGTGGAAGGTCTCTGGAAGTGATGAGGTTATGAATGCTCTGAGAAATGATGGTTTGGTGATCGGGGTAGGGTCATAATTGATGGTGCAGTAGAGGAGGTGTCAGGGAGTTGGCACCTGCTCAATCAAAGATAGTCAGTGTGGCTTTGTCAGAGGGATATCATGTCTAAAAAAATTGATTGAATTTTTTGAGGTGGTGATTAGTTGTGTAGTTGAGGGTAGTGCAGTGGATATAGTCTACATGGCCTTTAATGTGGTTTTAGAAAAGGTACCAGATGGGACAGTAGTCAAGAAAGTAAAAGCTTATGGGATCCTTGGCAAATTGGTCCAAAATTAGCTTTGTGGCAGAAGGAAAGGTTGGTGGAAGGATGTTCTTGTGACTGGAGCCCCGTGTACAGTAGCATACGGCAGCGTTTGTTGTTTGCTGTTATAGTATATATTAATGATCTGTTCTTAAATTTAGCAGATTTGATCAGTAACGTCATAGTTAGCACAAAAATCGGTGATGTGGTAAACAAGGAGAAAGAAAGATTTACATTACAGGATGATAAAGAAGGGCTGGTCAGATGGTCAGGGCAGTAGCAGATAGAGTTTAAGACTAAAATGTGAGAAGTTATTTTGGGAGGATTCATGATGCAAATGAGTACATGATGAATGGTAGGGCTTTGGGAAGTACTGTGGATCAGAGGGACCTTGGTGTGCATATCCATAGCTCCTTAAATGCAACAGGGTGAGTGGATAGGTTTATTAAGAAGGTAATGGGATACTTACCATCATTAGCTGAGATATTGAACATAAGAGCAGGGAGATTATGACGGAGCTGTATGAGATATTGGTTTGGCCACACCTGCTGGGTGCAGTTGTAGTCACCACACAATGGGAAAACTGTGATTGCATTAGAGACAGTGCAGAAGAGATTCATCAGAATGTTACCTGGGCTCAAGCATTTCAGTTATGAACAGAAAGTTTTCCTTGGAGAAGAGAAGGCTGAAGGGAGACCAGATTGAGGTCTCCGAAGTTGTGGGGGACATAGATAGGGTAGGTAGGAGTCTCATTTTCTACTTGGTGGAGAAGTCAATAAACAAGGGGTATAGTTTTAGGGTAAGGGACAGGAGGTTTAGAGAGGATTTAAAGGGAAAAACACAAGACTGCTGAAAAGGGGTAGATGCAGGAACCATTTAACCCTTTAAGAAGTATTTTTATGAATATTTGAAGTGCCATACCATCCAATGCTATGGGCCAAATGTTTGGAAATGGGATTAGAGTACGTAAAGGCTAAAAGACCGATATGGACACAATAGATTGAAGGGCTTCTTTCCATACAGAGTCATAGAATCCTCATTATCATTGATAATGCTTCATTAGATTGCTTCATTATTGTAGTTATGATTAACATTAAAAATTGTGCAATCATAGAATCATAAAATATTTATAGCACAGAAGGCAACCTTTCAGCCCATTGAGTCTGCACTGCTTCTCTGCAACAGTTGTTCAGCGAGAGCATTCAGCTCTTCTTTCTTGTAAATGTTCTCTTCAGGTACATATCTAATTGTCTCTTGAGAGCCTTGACTGAATCTGCCTCCACCATTTTCTCAGACAGTGCCTCCTCAATTCTAATTACTGGCTATTAATGTTTTCTCATTTCACGAGGGAAGCAGCTTAAACCTGTGAACACAATTGGCAACCCCTGAATCAATGGGAACTGTTTCTATCAATGCTATCTAGACTCCTCATACTTTTGAGCTCCTCTATCAAATCTCCTCTCAACTCTGTTCTCTAAGGAAAACAACCCCATTTGTCCATTCTAAGCACTCAACTGCTGCATCCATGGAACTATTGCTATAGACCTTTTCTGCATCTACTCTAATGCTGTCACAACCTCCGTAAACTGTAGAACCCATGATAAGATGTAAATTACTGATGAAGCCATGCCATTGTTTTATAAAGCTTCATAATGACCTTGCTGTACTAATCTGTGTCTTGATTTATTGCGTTTGGGATCCTGTATATCTTTTTAACTATTTTTCCAACCTGCCTTCTATCGTCAACAATATGTACACTTATGTCCCCAAGCCTCTCTGTTCTTGAAATCCCTCTAGGTTTGTGCCTTTTAATTTTATTGTCCCACCATAATGTATCACTTCACATTTTTCTCCATTAAAATCCAAATGCCGTATGTTCAGCCTTTCTACTAGACTGAACATTCCAGCTTTTCTTTATCTTTTTTAATTTGATTCCTATTCTTTCACAGTTCACTTCTCATTTCACATTACCTACAAAAATTGAAATTATGCCCCCTATGCTTAAGTCCAAGTCATTAATATATTTCAAGGAAGCGGTGATCCCAGTGCTGACTCCTGAAGAACATCACTGTATTCCCTTCTCCAGCGTGAGAAACAATTTTTCTCTGTTTCATGTCATGCAGATAATTTCCTATTAATTACCCTGCTGCCCTTTTTATTTCATCGACTCCAATTTTTCTCTTCATCAAACGTGTTTTGTAAGTCCACATACACCACATTGATCACATTATCTTAGCATATCTGTTACAAAAGTTAAAAACCCAATTCGATTAAAATTCATAGAATCCCTACAGTGTGGAACAGGCCCTTTGGCCCAAAAAGTCCACACCAACACTTGGAGTGTCCCCCCAGACCCATCCCCAAATAACCCACCTAAGCTACACATCCCTGAACTCTACAGGCAATTTAGCATGGCCAATCCACCTAACCTGCACATCTTTTGACTGTGGGAGGAAACCAGAGTACCTGGAGGAAACCCATGCAGACATGGGGAGAATGTGCAAACTCCACACAGACAGTTGCCCTAGGGTGGGACTGAACCCAGGTCCCTGGTTCTGTGGGGCAGCAACTAATCACTGAGCCAACATGTCACCCCACAGTTAGTAAAACCCATTTCACCTTTAACAAGTCCATTCTGACTTTCCTTAATTAATTCAGCCTTGTCCATAAGACTGTTAATTCTGTCAGGGAGCATCACCATTTCTAACTTTATGATAGACAAGAAATCATGGATGAAGCAGCTGATGGTTGAGTGTGGGTATTGCCCTGCCGAAATTCTGCCGTGATGTCCTGAGGCTGAAATAACTGGACTCTATCAAATGCAACATCACTCCTTGTACAAGATATGATTCTAACCCAGAAAGGGATAGGTGTGTGTGTAATATACGCTGATGAGTGCAAGATGGAAATCTACAACAGTGTGTTACATTATTCACCGATGTTCAAGAACTGGTTCTCAATTTGATGTTCCCTGTAAAACAAAAGGTTCAGAAAGGATGATGTCTGATAAATTGCAGGCACACAGGTTAATTTCTATCTCATTTAATTTAAATGGAGAGAAAATCACAGACTATGTGCTGGTGAGTTCCTAATCAGCATTTCCTGCAAACGCCATACCTCAGCAGGGATGCCTAATCAGAGAATCATTTCTTGTACTATTTGAAAGTTGAGCCCAAAACAAAATTTCTATTGCCTGTTGAAGTAAATAAGATTGAAAAATGGGCCTCAATTTTCTGATAATATGAAGAGTGGCCCATGAAAATTGTGGCCCAAGGCACACTTGGAGAGGATTCATTGAAGCTGCAGCTGTTAAAGTTCTACAACTCAAGGTAAATTGTCCTGGTTAGATGAAAACAGACCAATTTGTCACAGTGATGCAACAGAGAAATACAGGCAGCACTTCTGGTGTTGATACTAGAACATTGGATCTCTTGTAACAAGAAATAGGCCAAATGAGAATATTTATTTCTGAAGCTGTAGGTCACTTGCCAGTAAAAATATCAATGCAAGTTTCATGGAGCAAAGCTGTGATCCTCAATTCCTCGTTATGTTGAACAGCCATGGCACAAAGTTAACTTAATATATATTGAGTACTGCCTGAAGCCTTGTACATAATCACTGCCCTTTCTCACACCCATTTTAATTAAGGCAAAACTGTATATCTTTGTTGCCAGTGGGACGCTACAAAATAGATGCTGATTCACCATATCAGTGTCCTTCCATGCCATCCAATGCAGTGTGTCTTTTCCTTTACTAAACAGATACAGAAGGATAATCCGAAGTAAGGGGAAATAGATGAGAAGACACATTGTTGAGGATGTGACAAAGAGGCTGCAGAAGGTTAAGTAATGGACAAAAATTTAGCAGATTAGGGAAAGTGTGAGCTTATGCACTTTGGCAGGAAGAATAGAGGAGTGGAATGTTATTTAAATGGAGAAGAGCTGCAGAAAACTATAGAACAAAGTGATTTGGGGGTCCTCATTCATGAATCACATGAGCTGGCATCCAAGTTCAGTGGCTAATAGGGAAGCCAAATGAAATGTTGACCTTTATTTCAAAGTGAATAGTGTATAAAATGGAGAGGTTTTGCTAAAATGATACAAGGCCACAGCTGGAATAATGTGAACATTATTGGCCTCTTTTGTAAGCAGACGTATACAGACATTGAAGACAGTCCAGAGAAGGCTCACTAGACTGATACCAAACATGGACGGACTGTCTTTTGAGGAGAGGTTGAGGAGGTAGAATCTTGACTTATTGGAGTTTAGAAGAAAGAGAGGCAACCTTGTTGAAACACATGAGATTCTTAGGGTTTTGACGGGGTGGATGCGGAGAGGTGTTCCCACTTGTGAGAGAGAGTAAGGGGTTGTGCATTTAAGACAGAGATAAGAAGGAATTTCTTCTGTCAAAGTGTTGTGAATCTATGGAATTCTTTACCATAGCAGCCTGTCAAGGCTGCGTCATAAAGTATGTTCAAGACTGAGATAAACAGATTTTTAATCAGCAATAGTCACAGGATAAAAGCAAGAAAGTGAGATTGAGTATTATCAGATCAATCATGACCTCATTGAATGGCAAAGCAGACTTGATGGACTGAATGGCCTACCTCTGCTCCTATGTCTTATGGTCTTATGCTGGTCTTCCATTTTCTGTGGAAATATCCAATAACATGCATTATGATAGTTGATTGGCCTCATAACAGCTGAAGACAACTGAATGTGCAGACTTCCTATTTTTGCAAGCTATCAGGTTGGTATAAAGAGTTTTAATACTGTAGATGTTTATTTCCACTTTCCCTTGTCCAACAGGTTTACTCTGAATAACAATAATGTCTAACAGTCTTAACAACAGAATATGCCCAAACTTCCTCATTAAAACAGCATACACTACTAAAATACTGCAAAAATCTTACCCATACAACACTTACAATCGCAAATGAATAAATTCATGTGAACTTGTCTGGGAATGAGCCTGCTCCATCCCAAATTTCCATTGCTGATCAGATGATCTCCTGACCTTCATAGCTACCTATGCTCTGAGGCAGGATTTTCTCTTCTACTCTTTATCCATACACATTATCTGTGTGTTCAACTCTTGACACTGTCCAGTTGCCAGCAAATGATCAGCTTGATCACTTGCAAACATCATGAGCATGTTATGTTTTCCAATGGCTAGTTTGACTAATTGCTCATTAAGACTTGCTTGTGTCTTGCTAGAAAGAGGTTTGGTCTTAATGAACTGTGACCTCAGGCTTAACTTGTTTGGGCTGTTCATATAAGGTATTTCCTTGCTTTTTTTGTGAGAACTAATCAACCATCTGACATTTACACAACATAATTCTTTTATGATTATAAGTTGAACTGATAAATCTTCCACACTTTCAGATTTACTATGACTGTTTTTAAAAGAAAACTCCATCCTTTCAGAGCTACTGTGATAGTTCAGTTCATTGCTGCTGAGTTGGAACACTTAATCTAAACACATAGGCACACATTCCTTTAACAAAACACAGAAGTATATCAAAACAGTGATCTTTCTAATCAAAGCAAAATACGACGAATGCTGGAAATCTGAAACAAACACAGAATTCTGGGGAAACTCAGCAGGTCTGGTAACGTCAGTGGAGAGACAGAGTTAACTTTTCGAGTCTGTTATGACGCATTTCTAGAACTGGTCCTTTCTAATCATTTGGTCACCATCAAGCGTAAAATGAATTTTTTTTCACATTTCATTTCATTTCAGTTCACGCAGCAGTAATTAGATTAATATCTACATGAGTGTCACATATAATTTTGGGGGAAATTACCTCATGGTAATACTCACTACTGAGGAAAGAGGTATCCAACTGAATCATAGAATTGTCACGGTGCAGAGAGAGGCCATTCTGCCCACATTTCCTGCAAGGATTCTATTACCTAGTGCTCACCATATCCCTTCACACCATTTCTATACAAATAATCATCCCAACGCCCTTGTGAATGCTAAATTAAACCTGCCTCCACCACATTTCCAGGCACCGGATTTTTTTCTTTTACAAGCAGGGCCAACTATCTGTTCTGTCCAGTCCACTCATGATTTTGAAAAGCTCTACCAAACCTCATCTCACCTTTCTGCTTTCCAAAGTAGAATTGTGTCAAAGCTTCAATAGATCCTCATAATTGAAGTTTCTCATCCCTGCAACCATTCTTACAAATTGCTTCTGTACTCCCTCCAATTCATTCATCATCTTTCCTATTGTGTGGCACTACATCCATGCACTACTCCAGCTGAGGTCTAACAAGTATCTCATACAAGTCTAACATCACCTCCTTGCTCTTGTACTCTAAAATTGAGGGAATACTATGCTTTAATAAATTCTCTCTCCATCACAATTAATCTCCTGCCACATTTAATGATGCGTGCACATACGCACCCAGGTCCCTTTGCTGTGGTACCCCTTTAGAGGGGTACACTAAAGAAATAATATACGCCCTATTTTATACAATCTTTCAATGTTCTCCCGAACAAAGTGCATTAGCTCACATTTCTCTGCATTGCACTTTATCTGCCACATATCTGCCCACTCCACCAACTTATCAATGTCCTTTTGGCATTTAACCCTGCTTTCCTCACAGTTTACGATTCTTACAATTTCTTTTGTGTCATCTGAAAACTTTGAAATTGTTCCCTGCCCACCAAACTCCAGATCGTTGGTACATATCAGAAAAAGTGAGAGTCCCACAGAAACGGGGGCAGGCCACACCAAACCTTCCTCCAGCCCAAAAATTAATCATTAACCATTACTCTGTTACCTATTACTCAGTCAATTTTCTACTCCTGTTTCATATGTTGGCTGTAGCTTGTCTGAAAGCAGATGGTGCAGATCTGCGGCAACTGTTATGTTGAAGTGAAGACAGCAAAGAGACATCAGTTTTGACATGTTCAACTAAATGTGAAGGGATCCATAATGCAGGATCCAAAGCAGCAACAGGTGCCAACCAAATGTCTCAAATGCTTTACACTTGTATTTGTTTACTTCTCATTATTTTGGATAAAAAACAGGAAATAGATTTAAGGTTCCAAACCAAATGTCTGCTCTCACCACTTTGTACAACACAACTTTAACCAGTAATAGTGCAGCATTATTTAACCAAAAACTGCCGTAGCACCCAGCAAAACTAGATAATATGCTGACACAATGTAGGAAAATTCAATTGAAAATGCAAAAGAAATAATATACCAGCATCTGAATGGAGCAGAATAACATATCACCAAACTGAATGAAGCAGCCACATTGCAGGATTTTCATACGCTGAAATCATGAAGCTTGCAAATTATGAGCAGAGACCATTCAAACCGATGATATTCAACCAGCAACTTCTGTAAACCTTTCAGCTGCTGAAACAGTTTATGTGCATATGCAAGAACTGGACAATATCCAGGCTTGGGCTGACAAATGGCAAATAAGATTTGAGCTTGACAAGTGCAGGCAATGACAGTCCTCAACCAATGAGAATCTCACCATCATCCCTTAACATTCAATGACATTTAGAATCACTGAATCCGCCTACTATCAATATTTTGTGGGTTACCATTCAGTAGATACTTACCTGGTCCAGCCAGGACCAGAAATACTGCCGTGATAACTCGCTTCCCAACTCCCCAAAGTCTGTCCATTGTCTGGAAGGCACAAGCAAGGAGTGTGATGGAATACTCCCATTTGCCTGTATGAGTGCAGCCCCGACAACACTCAGAAAGCTGGACACCATCCAGGACAAAGCAGCCCACTTGACTGGCACCACTTCCACAATTAGACAATCTTCTCTTCTTTTTTCTGAAGAAGGGTCTCGACCCAAACCGTCAACTTTCCTGCTCCTTTGATGCTGCTTGGCCTGCTGTGTTCATCCAGCTCCACAACGTTTTGTCTCAGATTCTCTAGCATCGGCAGTTCCTACTATCTCTGTAACAATCTTCTCTCCCCCACCAATGCTCAGTAACAGTAGTGTGTACCATCTACAAGATGCACTGCAGCACCTTCAAAACCTGCAAACTGTACCTAAAGCAAGACAAGGCCAATAGGTGCATGGATGAGATTACCACTACCTGCAAGTTCCCCTCCATGCCTTATATCGTTCTGATTTGGACTTTTGTCAACATTCCTTCACTGTCAATGGATTATAATCCAACATCCAAGATAAATTATGGATTTGCCAACATAAATTCATCATGTTCTACTGATATAATGGTCCATTGTATGTCAAAAATATAAAACTCACAGTGATTTTTGAATTCCTTAGCTTAGTTCGTAAAGCTTTGACTAAAATGACCAGCAACCAACTCAAAACTGGCCTAGTGTAGAATGCAGATTGCATGTTTTTGTGGTCACCTCAGGAGAAGGTATAACTCAATGCAGAGAACTGGTCTAATGGATATAGTGTTAAGTTGGCCTGGAATGTAAAGATTACAAATATTTATGTTTGTGACATCAAGGTTGAGAAACAACAATCTTTCAAAAGGGGTAAAATAAGGAAATAAATTGAAATTAAGTCCAAACTGGTGACACAAAATGGAGTCAACAGACATCCAGCATTGGCCCAGTAAGGTGGTTGAGGGAAGATGATCTTCTTTTCCACTCTAGAGGCTGGATTTTATGGACCACCCAAGACTGGGGAGGTGGACTCATGAAATAGGGTGCTGTTCTACTGCCAGTGTTTCTGCCATTTATCTGCAACCATCCGCTACAATTTTACAAATGTACTAGAGTTGTTCCAGATGCTCTGTACTGTTGAACAGTTTTCTCATACATTAGACTCCACATTTATTAATTCACATTTATTAATTTAATAAATTCAAATGATTATTATTTTCCAAGGGAGACTGTAGCCTAGTGGTTATGTGTGATATAGGTGTGTGATTCCTATGCATTTTAGTATTGTTGATTTCTGAGTATGGATTTTGAATTGAATTAATGACATATGGGTTTTCAATGTGTCCAAAGGGTTTAATGATTAAGTTTGAAATATTTTTGTCTCCATGGTGCTATCCTTTTGAAACAGTTTAGAGAGATAGTTTTGGAAGCTAATGGGAATTTATTTATGTAGAGAGTTTATGAGCAAAATAAACAGTGTAGTGCTTTGAACTTTCAGATAGAAGATTCTGGCATTGTTTCTTGGGCTTATGGGAAACACACATAGCTTTGAAAAAAATTGCTTTTTTGTTTCAATTTGGTCAATTGAGCAGAAATCATGGCAAAAGCTCACCGGTTGCCCCTGAGAAAAGGAGAAATTAGTTTTGAATTGTTAAACGTAGGTTACCTTTATGTTAGGAGTTTAATTTCTGGTTGGTTCTCTGCCAGAAGTGTTTGGTTAAAACCTTGGAGGGGTTATATGAATTTGAAAAAGCCTAGACTCAGCTATATGATAAGTGAATGAAGAGGCTATCATATTCTTATGACCAGACATTGAGGCCACAGTTGAGTCCATGCAAGATTGACAAGAACATTTTTTCAACTGATTTGATTTGATTTATTATTGTGACATGTACCTAGGCACATTCAAAAGTTTTGTTCTGCATGCAATACAGGCAGATCATACCATGCAAAGTGCATTACGGTAATAGAACAAAGAATAAAATGTT
>JAHRHZ010000034.1:31172988-31249041 GCA_024137785.1 Ginglymostoma cirratum | reverse complement strand
TACACCTTGTTATCTCTAATAATAACAGGACTGTCTAAGTTCTGTGATGAGATGCTGTTGGGATTGTATTTTTAAGTGTGTTTTGAAATCCTTTGGTAAAGTGATAGAAGGTGACATCAACAGTGCTATCTAGCAGCACCTGCTCAGTGATGCCCAGTTTGGGTTCCACCAAGGTTACTTGGCTCCTGCCCTCATTACGGTGTTGAATCATGCAGGAAGAAAAAGAGTTCAATTCCAGAGGTGACGGTGACTGCCATTGACATCAAAGCCACATTTGACTGGGTGTGGCATCTAATAACCTCAGAAAAACTGAAATTGATGGGAATCAGGGAAAAATCCTTCCATCAGTTGGAGTCATACCTGGAACATAGGAATATGATTGTAATAGTTGTTGTATGTCAGTCATCTCAGTTCCAAGATATCTTTGCATGGATTCCTCAGGGTATGTCTTAGCCCAAACATCTTCAGCTGCTTCATTAATGACCTGCTCTCCATCGTAAGGTCAGAAGTGCAAATGTTTGCGGATGACTGCACAATGTTCGGTACCGTTCATGACTCCTCAAATGCTGAAGCAGTCAACAAGATCTGGACAATATCAAATCTTGGGCTGAAAATTGTAAAGTAACATCTGTGCCACACAAGCTTCATACAATAATCATCTTGAATAAGAGGCAACCTGACATGTCCTTTGACATTCAATAGCTTGACCATCATCGAATCTTCCAATATTAACATCCGGGGGGTTACCATTGACAAGAAGCTCAACTAACCCACCATATAACTTCTATGGCTAGAAGAGCAGCTCAGATGCTCGGAATACTGTAGCAAATATCACAGCTCCTTACTCCCCAAAGCCTATCGACCATCTATGTCACAAATTAGGAATGTGATGGAATACTCCCCACTTACCTGGATGAGTGCAATTCCAACAGTACCCAAGATGCTTCAAACCATCCAAGACAAGGCAGCCCACTTGATTAGCATCACATCCACGATCGTCCACTCCTTCCACCACTGACACACAGTAGCCACAGTGTGTACTATCTACAAGATGCATTGCAGAAATTCACCAAAGATCCTTAGACAACAACTTCCAAACCCATCACCACTATCATATCAAAGAAGAAGGGCATTAGATATATGGGAATACCACCATCTACATGTTCCCATTCAAACCACTCACCGTTCTGACTTGAAAATATATTGCCATTTTTCACTGTCGCTGAGTCAAAATCCTGGAATTCCTTTCCTAATAGCATTACGGGTCTATCTGCAGCACATGGACTGCAATGGTTCAAGAAGGTAGCTCACCATCACTTTCTCAAGGGCAACTAGGGGCGGGCAATAAATGTTAGTCCAGCCAGTGATATCCATGTCCCACAAATGAATATAAAAACATCAACTTTTTTATAAATAGTTTGATTTGTTTCCGTTTTATCTTATTTTCTTTTGTGTAATAAATTTCCGTTGCATTACTAAAATAAAACCTGCAACGTTTTGTAATGGACCACCTCAAAGAAACAAAGAAAACAAAAAGTATTATCCATCAAACCAGATTTCAGTCTTGCATCTAACTTGACCAGTAATAACATCAGCTGTGATTGCAAACTTTGGGAACTCTTGGCTGGATTTATGAATTCACTAAATTTAAAAGGGATTTTTTTTTAAATAATGGCTACATGAGGTTTTACAACATATAGCATCAGTATTGTGCTGAAATATATTGGTCAGAAATTTGAAAATGACTTTGAATGTTGCTATGAGTTTCATGGAAATGGTAGATATAGCAGTTTATCATTTGAATTCTCTAGTAACGTTAAACCCAGAGAACAGATAGTTTGATAAAGAAATAAAGGCAGGATCTCTTAAGGATAAGATGCTGCAAGTGATGACCCAACAATCAGAATTGGAAGAAAGGGAACCCAAAGTTGGCATATCACAACTGGAATTTGCTAAGATGTAGTTAGAAATTTAAAGACTTTATTTACAGAGAGAAAAGCAAACTTGAAAACTTAAATTGGATGAGGGGGAGAAACAGAGGAAGGTCAAAAGTGAGGAAGAAGACTAAGAAGGAATGTTATAGACTTTAAGCTGCAAAGAGAAAGGGAAATTAGAGAACATGAATTGGATATGGACCAATTTAGAGCAAAGAATACTAGAGAGGTATTGGTCTTAGAGAACAGAGAGAAGAACACTAAAATTATAAAGTGGAAATGTTCGAACCAAAAAGTAATTTAAAGAAGCAAATATGTTTCCATTATAATGAGACTGGGCATAACAAACCCAATTGCTGGAAGTTAAATGAGTAGTAATTGAGATGCTGGCCCAGTGGTTAGCACTGCAGCCTCAGAGTGCCAGGGACCTGGGTTCAATTCCACCCTCAGGCAATTGTCTGTGTGGACTTTGTACATTCTCCCCATATGTGTATGGGTTTCTGCTAGGTGCTCTGGTTTTCCCCCACAGTCCAAAGATGTGCAAGTTAGGTGGATTGGCTATGCTAAATTACCCATAGTGTCTGTTAGGTGTGTTAGCCATTGGAAATGCAGGGTTAGGGGGATGAGTCTGGGTGGGACACTCTTCAGAGGGTCAGTGTGGGCTAGTTGGACTGAATAGTCTGTCTTCACACTGTAGGAATTCTACAGAATCTTCTGAAAAGGGCCCTTCAGGAAAAGATAATAAAACTGTAGGAAGCATGTATTGTGAGGATGTTGCTTTGGAATGTACCAGAAGGGAGAGGTGGCTCAGGGTAGCCATGAAAACTATTTTGGAATTGTGATAACAAGTATCACAATTGTATGGATACTGATTATTTTACCTAAAAAATGCTTTGAATCAAGGATATCAAGAGACTGGAGCAAATCAATCACTGATACTGGCTAATGATTCTATTTATCTTCCAGAAGGGTTAATGAAGGAGAAAATCTTAATTAGATGTACGTGGAGGTTCCAAGCCAGACTCATTATACAGAGTTGGATTAAAGAGTGACTTGTTAAACGGAAAATTTGTAGTGGGAGTAGGGGAACAAATTATTATGGAAGAAATTGATTTTGTTTTGGGAAATGACCTCGCAGTTTCAAGAATATTGGCTTCACTAAGGGTGCTAGAACAACCAGTGGAGATAAACTGAAGAGTTACAGGAGGAAAATCCTGGCCTGTATTCTGACTGTGTTGTGACAAGATATTGGGTACATAGAATTTGACAGAAAGAAAAGGAATCTATAATACAAGAAGATAATTTGAAAATTCAGGAAGCAGATATAATTTTACAAAACTAAATTAATTAAAAAGTTTAAAGTTATCAGCATGCAGTTGGCATATTTAGCCCACCTTCTTTAATAGAAATGCAGTGAATTAATTTGGAATTGACTTACAGCAAACAACCCATTCAGAGTTTGAAACAGAAACAATGTCTGTGTCTTCTTAGTAAAAACAAAGTATTAATGAGGAAATGCAGAACTTTCAAATACCAGCCAATGAGTAATCGGCAGTGGTTCATCAGATGGTAGTCCCATCTGAGCATTAAATTTTAATGATCTTTTTCCTTTTGTGGAATTCAAATTAAATTCTACACGTGCTTCTGAAATCCCCAGGGTAAACCACTTAGGTAACACAGATCAAAACATTAAAACATTTTTATTGATGAGGATTACATACAAACATAGTCAAATTTTACTGGTTATGTCAGGTAGCAGAGTAAAAGCAACTCTCAATTAAGCCTGTGCCTTTTATTCTGATACTAGCTTTTGAAGACCAGTTTAGCGTGGCCTCAATAGATTGTGAACTTCCTGCAAAGCAAGAGGAATGACAACTTGTATGAATCTTTCCACATGATCTCCTGAAGCAGTGTGCTGAGGGAAAATTATGGGAAAAGTGGTAATGGAAAAGTTAGTTCAATTTTTCTATAAGCTATAGATTATCTAAAGAAATAGAAAAACATCAAAGTTCAAATTTAATGTAACAAAGGTATATTGGAAAGATGTCATCAACTTTGAAGACCAGTTAGAGCTCATTGACAGTAATTTCCTAAAGATTGGGATAATGGAGTTACTTTGTTGTAATTTGGCATTAGGGAAATCGATTAGGATAGGATTAGGATTCATAATGAGTTCACAAGATTTTGTTCTTTTGAACTAATGTGTGGGCATGAGTTGAGAGGATCACTTAAATTGATAAAAGAGAAATTAATAAACAAAACTCAGAAACTACATTTCCAACCTATGTTTCTAGTTTCAGAGAAAAACTGACCAGAGACGTGAGTTCACTGCAAAGTGTTTGAATTGTGCTCAACAAACAGTGACATTTACAGCAGACAAAATGGCCAAAGTTAGAAATTTTGTTGCAGGAGACAAAGTGTTAGCGCTCCTGTCTCTTGAATCCCATTAAAAACAAAATTCTCTGGACCTAATCAAATCAAAAATAAACTGAGTGCAGTGATTTATATAGTGAATACTTCAGACTGAAGAAAGAATCAGTAAGTGTGTCCTGCAAACATGTTGAATGGAAGTTATGCCTCAAATAATAATCAGGGGAAAAGAATACTTGTGATAGGAAAAAGTAGGAAATCAAATGGAAGTATCATGGCAATTATAGAATGAGTCAGAAATTGAAAATTCAAAAGTTGACCTTCCATCAGCCATGTTGGAGGTGCTTCAATTGTTAACATAATGTTTCATCTTCCAAATACTGTCAAGTTGATTTACAAAGCCGAAAACAGAATTCAAAACCAATTTGTGGGAACACATCAGGAGAAACTGTTTTGGCTATGCATGATATTAATGTAGGGATGTGTTAAAAACAACATCTATACTGACTCAATCCAGAGAGATTAGCTCAAGTGAGTTGGGAAACTAAGCTTGTGATTAACAATTACATTACTGAACTGAGTCGCAGTAAATGGACTTCACCTATCACCATACTGCGAGAACCAGATGGGTCACAAAGATTCTGTGCTCATTATTACAAAGTCAATGTGGTAACAAAAGTAGACTCATATCTTACAACAAGGCTAGATGATTGTGTCGAACAAATTGAATATACACGATTTGTCACAAAAACCAAATTGACAAAAGAATTTTGCAATTTCAATTGACTGAAAGAACTAGAGAAATATTGACCTTTGTAACACTAAATCAACTTAGTCACTGCAAAAAAAAAGGCAACAGCCATGCCACAGTGATTAACCAATAGTCATTGAGGGGATATAACTGTGTTGTAAAAGTCAATGATTTGTTGTTTCTTAGCCAAACCTGACAACAATGTTTACACCACTTGACTGGGCTGTTTGATCAGCACAAAAAAACCTGTTCGATTAAAAATGTAGTTAATCGTGAATTTGCCAAGGCAGAAGTGACTTATTCAGACCACACAGTGGAACAAGTAACACCTGGAGCGGTATTGGATTGTCTCATACCTAATACAAAACTTGAAGTTTTGTATTAAGTTAGTACAAATGCATTTTATCTGAAGCTTGTTCCGAACTTCAAAACAGTTATCGTACCTCTAAAAGACTTGTTGAAAAATGGCTGAAAATTTGCCTGCACGCCAGAGCATCAGAGTGTCTTTGAAAAATTGAAAGTTATCCTGATAACCACACAAGCTTTAATCATCCCTCATATGGGTGGCCATTCAAACTGATGGTTGCTACCAGCAATATCCATGTGGGGACTGTTTTGTTGCAGGATGCTAAGATGGGAATCGAAAGACTTCTCAGTTATTTTTCAAAAAAAACTATCAAAAAGATTATGTCAAGTGAAATATACAATTGAAAAAGGGGCGGTGAATCTTGTGTTGTCTCTACTCAATTATAACAGCAACTATATAGAAGAAACTGTTGTTAGCTTCTTTTTATTCACTCCTGGAATGTGGGTATCACTGGCTGGCCGGCATTTTATTGCCTGTCACTAGTTGCCCTTGACAAAGTAGTGATGAGCTGCTTTCTTGAACTGCTGCATTCCATGTGCTGTAGGTAGAACCATAATGTTCTTAGGGAGAAAATTCCAGGATTTTGACTCAGTGACAGTAAAGTGATGGTCATATATTTCCAAGTCAGGATGGTGCATGTTTTGGAGGGGAATTACAGATGGTGGTGTTCCCATGTATCTGCTGCCCTTGTCCTCCTAGATGAAAGTGGTCATGGGTTTCAAAGGTGCTGTCTAAGGATCTTTGGTACATTTCTGCAATGCACCTTATAAGCAGTACACACTGCTGTATTGAGCACTGGTGGTGGAGTGGGTGTTTACTCATGGATGTGGCATGTGCCAAACAAGCAGACTGTTTTGACCTAGATGGTGTCAAGCTTCTTGAATGTTGTTGGAGATGCACCCATCCAAGCAAGTGGGGAGTGTTCCAGTACACTCCTGACTTGTGCTTTAGGGAATCAAGAGGTGAGTTACTCTGCTCCTTTAGCCACTGCATTTATATGGTGAGTCTAGTTGAGTTTCTGGTCAATGGTAACCCCAGGATGTTCACAGTAGGGTATTCAGTGATGTTAGCACAGTTAAATGTCAAAGGTCAGTGTCTAGATTGCCTCTTATTGGAGATGGTCATTGCCTTGCACTTGTTTGGTATGAATGTCACTTGCCTCTTGTCAGGCCCAGCTTGGATATTGTCCAGATCTTGTTGCATTTGAACATGGACTGCTTCAGTATCTCAGGAGTTGATAATGGTGCTGAACATTGTGCAATCATCATCAAACATTGCCACTTCTGATCATGTAATGAAGAGAAGGTCATTGATGAAGTTGCAGAAAATGGTTGTGCCAAGGACACTACCCTAACAAACTCTTGCAGAGATGTCCTGGAACTGAGATGACTGACCTCCAGCAACCATGACTGTCTTCCTATGTGTCAGGTATGACTCCACCAACCGGAGGGTTTGCCCCCTGATACCCATTGATTCCAGTTTTGCTAGGGATCCTTGATGCCACACTCGGTCGAATGCAGCCTTGATGTCAAGGGCTGTCACTCTCACCTCATCTCTGGAATTCAGCATTTTTGTCCATGTCTGAACCAAGGCTGTAATGAGGTCAGGAGCTGAGTGGCCCTGGTGGAACTCAAACCGGACGTCACTGAGCAGGTTATTGCTGAACAGATGCTGCTTGATAGCACTGTTGATGACACTTTCCATCACTTTACTGATAATCGAGAGTAGACTGATAGGGCGATAATTGGCTGGGTTCGATTTGTCCTGATTCTTATGTACACGAAGTACCTGGGCAAAGATTTTCCATGTTGTCAGATACATGCAAGTGTTGTAGCTGTACTGGATGAGCTTGCCTAGGAGAACTGTAAGTTCTGGAGCACATTTCTTCAGTATTATTGTCAATGCCCAATCCAGGGAAGTATCCAGTGCCTCCTACCATTTCTTGATGTCACGTGGAATGAATATAATTGACTGAAGACAGGTATCTTGTAATGCTAGGGACCCCACTGGAGGAGGTCAAAATGGATCATCCATTCGGCACTTCTGGCTGAAGATTGCTGCAAATACTTCAGCCTTATCTTTTGCACGGATGTGTTAGGCTCTTCGATCATTGAGGATGGGGATATTTGTGGAGCCTTCTCCTCCAGTGAGTTGTTTAATCGTCCACCGCCATTCATGACTGGATGTGGCAGGACTGCAGAGCTTAGATCTGATCTGTTGGTTGTGAGATCACTTAGCTCTGTCTATCACTTGCTGCTTTTGCTGTTTAGCGAGCAAGTTGTCATGTTTGGTAGCTTAACCAAGTTGACACCTCATTTTTAGGTATGCCTGGTGCTGCTGCTGCTCCTGGCATGCACTCCTTCACTCTCCATTGAACCAGGGTTGATCCCCTGGCTTGATGACAATGGTTGAGTGGGGGACATGCCAGGCCATGAGGTTGCAGATTGTGCTGGAGTAGAATTCTGCTGCTGTTGATGTCCCACAGTGCCTCACGGATGACCAGTCTTGAGTCACTACACCTGTTCAAAGTCTGTCCCATTTAGCATAGTGATCATGCCACATAACAACGATAGAAGTTATTCTCAATGTGAAAGTGAGACTTCATCTGCACAAGCACTGTGCGGTGGTCACTCTTACTGATACTGTCATGGACAGACACATCTGTAGCTGGCAGATTGGTAAGGTTGAGGTCAAATATGTTTTTCCCACTTGTTGGTTCCCTCACCACCTGCCACAGACCCAGTCTAAGAGTTTTGTCCTTTAGGACCCGACCATCTTGATCAGTAGTGCTGCTGCTCAGCCTTAATGGTAGGCATTTAAATCCCCCACCCAGACTACACTTTGTGCCTTTGCCACTCTCAGTGCTTCCTCCAAGTGTTGTTCAGCATGGAAAAGCACTCAGTCATCAGCTGAGGCAGGATGGTACGTGGTAATCAGCAGGACATTTCCTTGCCAGTGTTTAACCTGAAGCCATGAGACACCACAAGATTCAGAATCAATGTTGAGGGCCCAGGAAAAATCCTTCCCAAATGTATACCACTGTGCCGCCACCTCTGCTGGATCTATCCTGCCGGTGGGACAGTTGGGAAGGTGATGGCGGGGTCTGGAGCATTTTCTATGTATTATGATTCCGGGAATATGACAATGTCAAGCTCTTGCTTGACTGGTCTGTGAGACAGCTCTCCCAATTTTGGTACTAACCCCAAGGTTGTAAAGAGGACTTTGCAAGTCAACAAGGCTGTTTCTGTTGTTGTCTTTTCAAGGCCTAGGTCGATGCCAGGTGGTCCATCTGGCTTCAGTTCTTTGTTGAGGTTTCATCACAATCAATACAATTGAATGGCTCTCTCAGCCATTTCAGAGAGCAGCTATGAGTCAATCACATTGCTATGGGTGTGGAGTCACATGTAGGTCTGACCAGGTGAGGATGGCAGATTTCCTTCCCTGGAGGACATTAATAAGCCAGATGGGTTTTTCTTCCAATCAACAATGGTTTCATGGTCATCATCATTCATCTTAATTCCAAATATTTTTTATTGAATTCAAAGTCCACCACCTGCCATGGTGGGATTGAACTCAGGATCCCAGAATGCTAACTGAGTTTCTGGATTAAAAGTTTAGCAATAATACCACCCAGCCATCACCTACCCTCAGATGGACCATCATCCTTTGATTTTCTTAGAAATGTTTCAGGGCAAGAATGTACAGTTGTTTCAATGGAGTTATATTGTGGATGCTTTATTGAGAACACATTTGAAGGACACTGAGGAATGAGGTGGAGTTAGGAATGGATGCAATGTAACTTATTATATGTTCACTGGCAACATGTTACTACTGTTCATATGGCTTTCTTGTTTATTCTCTTGCGAGATGTGAGTGTCATTAGCTGGCCAACATTGATTACCCATCGCTATTTGCGCATCATGAAGCACTGTTTCCTTCTCATGTAGTGAGGTTCACTGGAAAACTAGAGGAGGCCAAAAACAAGGATGTCATAATGAGATATCTACATTTCAACACCATTTATGTGCAATGTAAGCAATAATGACCCAAAAACTGAGTTTTCAGCTATCCTGCTAGAGTCCTAGCCTGCCCTTCACTTCTTCTACAGTAAATTAAGAAATAAACTATTAACAATATTCAACAGATCAGACATCATTCATGGAAGGAAACATAGAATTTAATCAAATGCATTGTGCAGGAATGGTGATGATCATCGCATTGGAGCCCACACAGCAGTCCGCTTATGGCAGGAAAACCTCCCTCAATTAAGTCAAATGTGCTATGGTGCCCGTGTACACAATTCAACAGCTTTCAGTGGGGTAATTAGGCTTATTAATAGCAAAAACAGAAGTTGTTGGAGAAACTCAGCAGGTCCGGCAGCACCTGCAGACAGAAAGCAGAGTTTTCTGCATAGTTCTGCATCAAGAAGGTCACCAGCATTCTTTTCCATAAATCCTGGGCAATGACCATCTCCAATAAGAGACAGTCCAATCACAGTCCCTTGGTATTACTGTCATTGAATTCCCCACTGTCAACATCCTGGAGGTTACCATTGACCAGAAGCTCAACTGGACTCATCGCCGAAACACAATGACTACAAGAGCAGATCAGAGGCTAGGGATACTGTGGCGAGTAACTCACCTCTCGACTCCCCAAAGCTTGTGCATCATCTACAAAGCACAACTTGGGAGTGTGTTGGAATACTCTCCACTTGCCTGGATGAGTGCAGCTCCAACAACACTCAAGAAGCTTGACACCATCCAGAACAAAACAGCCTGCTTGATTGGCACTACATCCACACCCTCCACCACTGACGTTCAGTAGCAGCAGTGTGTACTATCTACAAGATACACTGCAGAAATTCACGAAAGATCCTCAGACATAGCTTCCAAACCCACAACCACTTTCATCCAGACAGACACATGGGCAACAGATAAAAGGGAACACCACCACCTGCAACTTCCCCTCCAAGTTATGCACAATCCTGACTTGGAAATATATGGCCATTCCTTCAGTATCACTGGATCAAAATCCTGGACTTCCCTCCCTAACAGGATTTTGGGTCTACCTACAGCACATGAACTGCAACGGTTCAAGAAGGCAGCTCACCTTTACCTTCTCAAGGCCAACTGGAGACAGTCAACAAATGTTGGCCCAGCCAGTGATGCTCTCA
Organism: Ginglymostoma cirratum; assembly: GCA_024137785.1. Taxonomy (NCBI): domain Eukaryota; kingdom Metazoa; phylum Chordata; class Chondrichthyes; order Orectolobiformes; family Ginglymostomatidae; genus Ginglymostoma; species Ginglymostoma cirratum. The sequence continues at coordinate 31,238,446 of JAHRHZ010000034.1, read as the reverse complement.
TCCAAAAAGTGAATAAAAATAATGTGGATGGCTGGGCTGAGTCCCCCTTGTCCATAGCAGCTTTGACGGGTTTTTGTCAGTACAGATTGTGCGCACAAGTCACTATCCGGCAGTACTGGCTAAACAGCCAGTTGCTTTCTTGAACTGAAGTTGTTCAAGTGTTAAGATGTACAGATGGTGTGTGCTCATCAGAAAATAATTCTTCATGTGTGTGCCAGATCTTCAGGGAGCAGTCATACTGCCCACATACAACACTGTCAGGTGCCATGCCTATTCACTCCACAAAAGCAGCTTAATGCCTGGTGTCTTTACCTGGCTGATGATCCCCATGAGAAAGCCTCACAATGAGAGATGCAGAGGAAAGATATGATGGTAGTCAAGGTGCAAGCAATTTTAGAGCAGACAATTGGGTTACTAAAGATGCCATGATAGGTCAAGAGACGCTCCTCAGGGTGCTCCAAAGAGAGTCTTGTGCATCTTGATGGTGTACTGCATTCCACACAATCTCACCATGCCTAGGGGTGAACATCTAAACAAAAATGAAGATGGGCTGACATAAGCCTCGCATTTAATAACAAGAAGAAGCGATAGCTCTGACAGCATCATCAGCACCAAGATGGTACCAAAGACAAGAGTGGTATGTCAAAGCTGGAAAGTGCACGAAAACCTCATCCTCATTCAATTTTGGCATCTTGCCAAGCAATCAAGCTAGCCAACCATAGGTCTTCCTCAATTGCCACTTTCTTCAAAGATCAATCATGTGTGGACCCCACACAGCCTATCTCTTTGAGCTGAGATAATCCTCTCACCCCTTGAGGCAGTCAAACATTACGCTTCTGACACAATTACTGTGCAGTCTTCCCATTCTGATCCTGCCTAACATTATAATATCCTCAAAAACTGAATCGCAGAGATCTGAATAACACAACAAGGCATAATTCAACAAATATATAAGATGTCACACAACCCCCAGTATTCCAGCAATATGTTTATATGTCTTCCTTAAAATGCTAATGAATGCCGCAGCATGGTGAAACCTCGGCATCTTCAGAAAATTTTGAGTCAGGCTGCAGTTTTCAATGGCCTATGTACTTTTTGAACCAAGGCCAGGAGATCCACTGGGTGCTACAGATCAGAATTGACCAAGATAAGTAAGGGTGTTCTGTGGGAATTGACACTAAGTGGCAAGGGAGTAGAAAGGTCCAAATAGCCATCAGTATGCCCTAAGAAGAACACTCAAGTTTTTCAATCAGAAGCTCCTCCATTTTCTCAGTTCAGGGTGGCACCTCCGTGCATTCCAGTAGGGAGAGTTGCTCCTGGAAAGATGAAAAATTCTGCATTAGAACAGCCCTGCACCCTATTCCTTAGCATGAACAGCCACAGGACAGCAGCGCAGGAAGATGGACATACGCAAAGACTGTGATTTTGTAGATGAAAGAGCTGCCCTATTGTTTCTTTGGTTTTGCAGAAGGCCTAAATTAACAAGGAGAAACTCCAGGTTTGTGCACACTGATTGGTTTAAAACAAAAATTACCATGAAAGTTTACTTCCATGTGCTGAAATATAATGAAATTCTCCAGAGAAATGCTCCATTTCCACTTGCTTCATCTAATCCAGACTGCAATGGTATATTATAATTCTCACAGTTTACTACATCCTATATGCACTACAAGTGTAGAAACAAGGAACTTGTAACTGTCCTCATTGTATTGCATGATTATTAGGGCACTTGAGAATGTGCAAGCAAATTACTGGAAGGGACAAAAGGTGCAAAAGACACACAAGAAGTGATTTGTATAAAGGATAAATAATTCTACCTGATTCTTCTGCCACAACCATTTACTTGTTCAGAAATTGGCCAAAGCCAATTTGCACTTTCTAACATGCTCTACTTTTGTTTAATCGAACAGATCTTCCAGTTTCAGACTGGTTTAGATGCTGGTGGTAGATTTATGGTATTCCTCATGCCACCAGTGTACCTGCCTCAATTAGGCGAATGTAGGAAATTGACCTGATTCGTGCTGCGCAGTTTGGCTAATAAAGTTAGCTAAAGAAAAAAAATAAGGAAAATCCCAAATTAAAACATGTGATTCAAATATTTAAATCTTAATCCTCTTTAGCAATACTAGCTAGCATTTGTAATGCCCAGCACTTCTAAGACATCAGTAACAGAAAACACAATGTAGAATGTGTTATTCTCATTAACTTAACCTGCATTTATATTGTAATACATATCATTTGGCAAGTAGTGCAGAGACTTAGGCTTGTACTCCGGGAACATGGATTCAAATCCCACCATGGAACCAGAGGAATTTAAAGTCAATCAATAAAATCTGGAGTTGAAAACTTGTCTCAGTAATATTTTCCAAAAAAAACTGTCATTGATCATCGTATAAAGATGTGTCTTTTTATTGCTCTGTGTTTTGTTTATGGAGCGAAATAGGTCAAAGTGTGTTTTCTTTAAATAAAACAAGAATAGTAGAAAAGATTACTATGCTTTTTAAAAGGCAAGTTACCTGGCACTCAATGAAGGAGTGCTGGTTCAACTGTTGATTGTACAAGCAGTGGGAGAGAATACTCCCGATGAACTAGAGACAGGGATGTGTATAAAGGGAGTTTCAGTTGTAAACGAATATCAGGTTGGTTTGTGGAGTGCTGACCAGTTGTTGATAACAAAGACGTTATGCCTACCAACAACTATATGATTACCTCCCAGGTAGCTGAATTGATTTTGGGTGTAAATGTTTGGTCAATAACCATTGACTTCCAAAAAAGAAGACTATGTCAAGTTTCTCTGCAATAAAAAATACCTCAATCCTGAGGAGAACCAGTTTATTTCCCCTCACTGGAAGCTGTGGCTTCTTTAACTAATGAGACTTTATAAGTGTGGACCAGTCACTGTTACTTTCTGCAAACAAATGAAATTACCTGGAGAAGGAAGAGCAAGGAGCAACAATTCCTAACATGCCAAAAGGATAATCTCAGCAGACCCTATGGATTGCCTCCCCAATATTTCCTCTGTCCATAACATCTTTTTATATCATGTCTATATGTGTGTACAGGAGGAGTTTTACAAGAGGGGTTAGAGGTTTAAATGATAGCCTCATATGCTAATAGTTCATAACTGTCTGTGGTTAGAATCTGTTTATTTGTATTAAAAGTAATTCTTTCTAAATGCAGAAACCTGGCCCATGCCTTCTGTTAACTGAATAGTTTGTTAGGCTATGCCAGAGGATATCTGAGAGTGAGCCACTTGCTGTGGATTTGGAGTCATACCTAGGGCACACCAGTTAAAGATGGCAGATTTCCTCCACTAAAGAACATGAGCAAGCCAGACAGTATTTTATAAGTGTTTTGCCTCACTGGGGTAGCAGGCTGGAAATCAAGTCCCGCTAGTCCTCAGGGAACAAAAAGTAAAGATTTTACAAAATAATGCAAAACATTTCAAATGTGCCAGACTTTTAGAACCAAGTTAACAGAAAACACGGGCCAGGTTTCTGTATTTAGAAAGAATTACTTTTAATACAAATAAACAATATTTTCCTCTGCCCATAACATCTTTTTATGTTATGTGTGCACAGGAGGAGTTTTACAAGCGGGGTTAGAGGTTTAAATGATAGACTTATATGCTAATAGTTCATAACTGTCTGTGGTTAGAATCTGCTTATTTGTATTGTAACAAACCATCAGTTTAAGAGAGATTAGGAATGGGCATCAAATGGTTCTATTGACAGTGATGCTCACATCCCAGCAAAGAATTTAAAAAAGTAAAAGATTGATATATTTCTTCATTTGCAATGTTTTACTAAATTCAACCTTTAAAAGAAATATAATTTAGTAAATCAGAAGTCTAATGCCAAATAATTTGGGGACCTAGTTCTCGCTACGGTATTGATTCACTGGTGTATCTATCATCCAATTAATGAATAACTGAAAATGGTAACGATCACAAAAAATTTGTTTCTGTTGGAGGTGATCCTAAGAAAAAGGAGTAATTGAATAATTAATCAAATTACTATTCCTCAGCTTTTATCATTCTAGTGCTGATCAACCTGCAATACTATCTAGGTTGTTTCTGATATCTGACATTCCAGATAGCTTTTTGCTTGTAGTAGCTCTCTATCTATTACACCTGAAAGCAAATTCCTAGTGCAGTCGTTATTTTCTGTCATTTATTGCTCCAAAGTCCGCCTTACTCCTATCTTGTGAACAGATGTTGATGATGCTGCTTCTGTCATTTCTATATGCTGCTACTACTGTGTGAGAGTCATGAAACACAGTTAGGAAAACATAGACAAAATGCCACACCATAAAGTAGCTGAATCAAATTGCTTCTGTTTCCCACTAGGAGGTAGATAGTAAACAACATTTGAATTTATCTATCCATGTTTCTAAAAATTGATCAGTTTGTCTGTTTTTGCTTTTATCTGGATTGTGCTATCAATATTTCCTTTCGTCCTATTTTATATGTATCAAATGCTCTGATTCATACATGTGAAAATGTGCTTACCAGCAAGAATGCCCTCTCAGAGTCCAGTATCACCACTGTTAGTTTAAATCTTTTCTAATCAACCTACATACCTCTGGAGAAGGTAAGACTTGAGCCTGGGCCTTCTGGCTCACACTTGGGGACACTGCTGCTGCACCATAAGAGATCCCCTTCTACTCCCTGCCTCCCTCTCCCAATTTCAATTCATATCAACTTTAACTTTGATAGATGTTCCTCAATAATTTTTTCAAACAATAACAGATATGTTATCTAATCCTAGTCTAGTTTCATTCCATTTTTTTTTCCAGAATTTTTTATTGACTGATGTTTCTTAATTTCTACCATCCAGTTAAAGAATAATATTATTATGGTTGAGTTATACATAAGCAAATATTTGATGAAACATTTCCAATCGTGTGCATTCTTGCTTGTGGTAAATATATTCCTAATTATTGCATTTTACGTCAATCAGCTCATCAGCTCCAAAAGAAGGCTGTCAAGATGAAGATAACCCATATGACTATAGGAAATTGCTACGAAAAACATCCCAAAGGAATCGTCTTTTTGAGCAGTGTTAACTTTTAACCTTGCGGCTTTCTTACTTGTGTACTGTTTACATGCATTTCTGGAACTCTCCCGTAAGTTCAGTATTGTACATATGTTCATACTGTGCAGTAACAGCAATAGCCACTTGTAGTAGTAGGTTTCTTGGGTGTAATCAAGGAGTAAAATGTTTTGTGTTGAATCATTATCTGAAACTTTCCTTTGAGCATAATTAATGTTCTTTGTGAAAACATAAAGCCAAATATTAATATTTCCATATGGAGAATCGTGTGAAATCAGTTGACTCATGTTATAGTAATTTAAATACAAAAAAGTTTCAAATGTTCAGGAAATAAACCAAATTGTAAAATTTTAACCCAAAATGTGTCAATTTCATGTTGTGCCTTACTAAATTAGAGCCTCTGTTATCTAATATAAAGCAAAATATTATGGAACCTGGAGATTAGAATTAAAATCAGAAGAACACCCAGCATGTCAGGTGGGGAGACAGACGGTATCTCTGTGCAGAACTCACCATCAGAGACAAATGCACTGTCCAATCAACATGATAAGTTCACCCTGCAAATCTAGTAAATTTACCAATGTAGCCGGTTAAGAAATTGCCTTTTAAAGCCCCATGAAATTAAGAAAAGAACTACTCAGACAGCCCAAGACTTTAGGTGGCCAGCAGTCCAACTGGGCAAGGTGAGAACTGCCACTATAGGCTGTGAGCTGTGATGGTATCTCAAGATGGATGTGCCTTCTGAGGAAAACCAGTTCATATGTAACCAGGCTGTTGGACCATCTGTGGGAAGGTTAGAGGAAGTGGACAATTAGAAGAGGCTTCACCAGAATGTCAACTCCAATCTCCTTTAATCTCAGTGGGGGCTCATCAGCCATCAGTAAATTCTGACAGTGCCACAAAATTGCCTGTAGGTCAACACCTGACTACTGCTGATCAGTTCTCTGTTTTTGTCAGGCAAGTCATTGATGCTGGACACACTTCCCTGTGTACAGATTACTCAGACATGGGAATATATCAGGGAACCAATCGAACATGGAACTGTCTGATTTCTCATCATGTCCTGCCTCTGGGCCCATTTTCACAGTTTTCATAAGTTTCTGCTCAACCATTCAGATTGATCACTTTCCCCAGATCTGTTCCAAATTTTCATCACATTGAAAGAGGTTTCACCAAGTCATTGCCTTTTTTCAGCTGTCTGAATGAGAGTGCAAAATGGAATAAAATGCAACAACCATATTTTAATTACTTTGAGAAGCTCATCAGTGTTTAATTTACTGGGCTATTTCCTAACACTTTTGAATTTTAACTTCACGAATAGTTTTGACCGGTGATTTTTTTTTACATGTTATTTGAAAAGGAAATTGGAAAAGAAAGGAGCCTGGGAGTAGGACAGTAAGTGCATTGGCTGCTCAATGGAGACAGGCTAATGAAATTGAATGAGATCACAATTTTTGGTGATTTTCCTGGCCTTGTCTTGATTGCAGTGGAGAGTGGCAGAAGTGGAGGAGTTGACTGCCACCAGCTTAGTGGAGTTGCTTTCCCCTCAGCAATGGGCAGGAAGGAGGCAGTATTAACGGACCTGAAGACTCTATCCTGCCATAAAAAAAAGTGCAAGGCAGGAAAATATTGTCCCCAATGAGTCATCTAGAGAAATTTACCCCAAATGCCCCTCTGATATTTCATTTATCTGTCCACAGAGAATTGCCCTCTGTCAGTGTAGTTCGTCAAGTTTTGAGCTGCCAGCTCTGGGTGCCTGCCACTATTGTCCAGCAAAAAATGTGCTCATTGGTGGCTGGTGAGGAGTTGGCCCCAGAAGAACAATTTAGCCGGTCCCACTGCCAGCAAAGGAAAGAAGGTCTGAAGTGTTCCTATACCCCGCAACCCTCAGGGCTCAGAAGTCCCGAGTAAAACAGAGTCCTAAGGTCGATAAGGTTTCTCTACATTTTCCTATCATTTGCCACCTATAAAACATTTTGTGAATTCCAAGCGACTTCATTTATGGTGTGTGCATGAAGGAATTTCGTGTATTAAAAACATTCAAGTCACGAACTGCACAGCCAACAATAGCATTTGAACGAGATGGGTACACATGAAGCCAGCTGTTTGTTTAATTTAAACAGTCGCTTTAGCCTTTTTGCGCTGGTACACAAAAAAAAACACTGGCTCTTCCCAAAATGTATCAATATTGCCTATGGTTGTACATGAAAACACCGAATAAATGTCTTGTGACTGTGCCGGCTCACCCAGACCAAGAAATTCGATTATGAAAATGTTATTCTTGTTTTTAATTTGAGTCGGAATTCTTCGGTGGACCCGAATAGGAAATAAGTACGAAGTATCACGCCACCGGCCCTTTTCTTTTAAAGGAAACGCCGATCATAAAAATGGATAAAGTCATGTTTCTATTGTTATCTTTGTCTGATGCACAATGCCAGATCACGAACAGGGAGTTCACATTGAGATTTTCCATATAGGCTGTAATTACAATAACAAAGCATGTCGCCCACTTGCAGCAAGCGCCGTGTGGAAAGCGCTGCCTGTCACTGGAGGCTGGAGTACATGGGGTCTTTGTCTGTAGCTGCCTCTCTCTCTCTCTCTGGCTGTGGCAGCTGTGACTGACGTGAGCTTGCACAGCAGGAGACAGAGGCGGGAGGGAGGGAGAGAAGTCTCGCCACGCTGTGGGGTGGGGGGTGGGGGCGGAATGCCAGTGTTGTCATCCACGACGGACTCGTGACTCCTGCCCGCATCCCATGCTCCGGCGACCACGTCTCTTCATATTGACTGAAAGAGTGACTCATTCAGATCCACAGCCCACCCTTCCCCGGATTACGTCAAAACATTGAGAAGACCCCAACCCCCCAATTCCCACCCCCTTCCACCAAAACCTTTCCAGTGAAAGAAAGTTTGTGTTTCAGGTCTGAATATATTTCTGAAGCAGTCTACCGTACCGTCCCGCCTTTCTCTGCCTCTGCCCTTTTGCGCGCCAAAGTGACGCAGATGCCCAAAGCGCCAGATTTCGATGCAAAGTAGCTCAGATCGAGATTGATCGACGCTTTGGGAAAGGAAAAGGAAACCCTGGAGCCTTTTCCCGAGGAATATCTGACGGAGTGTGAGCAAGACTCAACCAGTGAGCTCCCTTCCTCCTCCTCTCCATCCCCCCTCCCCCAGACTTGTTAGCTGGTGTTTGGGAGAAGCAGCACTGTCCCGCGCTGTGTGACAAGGAGAGGTTCAGCATCAGGGTGTCAGGCAGTTTCCTCCTTACAAGGAGCTTGGAAGAGAGGGAGAGGTTCAGCACTACGTTCCGGACAGCTCCCTCCATACGGAAGCTAGTGTCCGAGAGGGAGCGGTTCAGCACTACATCCCGGACAGCTCCCTCCCGACAGGTGGTCGCGAGAGCCGGAGAGGTTCAGCGCTAGGTCTGGGACAGCTCCCTTCCGACAGGTTCTGCACCAGGTCCAGGACTGCTCCCTCCTGCTTGGACGTGGCTCTGAGCTCCGGATGAGAAGCGCTACCACGTCTCCAGCAGCTCTATCCTCTCGAATCAACCCAGTGTGGAAATGGCATCTCTCGGGTTCTTCTCGAACGAGTCGGCGCAGCGGACCAGCGCCGGAGACAATTCGACTGCAGGTAAATGAAAGACAACACGTGTAAGAAGATATTAAAGGAGGCGGGGAGGCAGAGAAGGGAGGGGAGGGGGAATGAGTTCAAGGAATGGAAAACCTCAAAGCACCGATCGGTTTGAAAACTGTTGTCCCCTGGATGACAGGACAAAGTAGAAATTCTCACGAGAACTGGATTTCAAAGTAATTAAATGCACGTTGAATTTTATTGTATCAGAGATAATTTTATTGAGCAGTTTTCTCTCAAATGGATCTGCTCTATGTTTACAGTTCAGTGACAGCAAACTTAATGGGTTTGGATTGTTTGGCGAATAAAGCTAGCTGTTCACTTTGTGGGTGAAATGACCCAAATGATACGGAAGAAATCGACAGACTCTAAACGTGATAATTTACTTCTGCGATAGGAAGTTCATTTTGATTAAAACAGGTTTGTTTTGATTTTGTATACATTTCCTCAAATTGACGTACTGGATATTCGTCACCTTCAGCTAAAACCTCCAAGGCAAAGTTAACTCAGCTTTTACAAAAATGACAAATTTCAGAAGCTTTACTAAACTGTTGACCGATAATGTCTTAAGGAAGCCTGTCTATTGCAATCATACAAGTCCAGGGCTGTGTAGTCGAGGGGAACTGAAGAAAATGATCTAATTAGACACTCAGAACTTTAAAAACGTGTGGGAGACATTGCTTTGATTTGTTGTTTTTATGTGACTATTTTGTGAAGAGTGCTACAACTTTGGCCCATCATATGTGCAAGTCTAACACCCTTAAACAGCATTGATGTTGCCGTCTTATTGAACGCTCCATGAACTCCCGCTGTTGTTCACAGACAAGTGTCAATACACGTTTTTTTCCCCACAGGAATATCCACAACAATATTGTATCTTGTTTACAAGGTGCCCCATCACATTAGCTTTTCTATGACTGATTCAAACTAAACTGAAGTAACATATTTTCTGTCTCGAAATTGAAGCAAAAGGTTGACTCAAAATTAAAAGTAGAACTTAATATATTTCTAATACTTTCTGTTTCACAGCCCCAGCCTGGTGTCAGATAGCTCAGAAGTTCACTGGCGGTATTGGAACAAAGCTCTGTGGTAAGCGTTGTTATGGTTCTCATCGGTTTGCAAGAAGTTACGATCAACTTAACCAACCTCTTGGTTCATTTTAGTGAATGTATGATTTCTACATAAAAACGCGAAGGTGGCAGAAATACTGATTTGTTGGAGTTGCGAGGGCTGCCAGTCTAAATGAGTGCTTATAATGTACGGCTGAAGTGACCTAATGGACTGAGCTCTCCTGTCCTCTCCGCTCACATATTTAACTACTCACTGATTTCAAAGTATCAGATAGTCTGTCCATTAGCTTCTTCTGGCTCAAAGCAAAGCTGTCAGTACCAAAAATAAAAGATTAGTCTGTGTTTTTGGGAGTTATTTGTTTAACTTTGCCTTTAGATGTACACAGAGATGAATTTCTCATGTAGCTTCGATGTTGCATTGCCTTTTAAAGACAGAACGGACTCTGAGCACCATGATTACGGCAAATTAGTTGGTTTTACATCACAGATGGTGAATCCAGGGAGCTGCTTCTTCATGAAATGACAAAAGAGGTGTTGAAACATAATATTACCAAAAACTGGCTTCCAGGCAACAGAATAGACACCTCCAAAATCTAAGATATCATTTTCAATGCAAATATTCAAACCGACTGAGTAGTTGCGCAAGAGAATTCATTTGATAATACTTGCAGATATCTATCTTTATTCTTGAGAATCATATTTTTAAATTTTCTATTAATTTCCAAAAGTAGTTGCTTGTGAAATGTTACACACCATTCTATTAAGAACTAAACACATTTCAAAGGAATCATTGTCAAAGGTTAATGTCCAAAACCAAACAAAAAGAATTCAAGAACTTCAAAATGTTTGAGCCCTGTATTTATATATAACTTCTTTCGATCATAAAGCAGAGGTGGAAAATTTGCTGTGCTGCAGCAATTATCTAAGGTTATAGAAGGAATTATAGTGCATCACTGCACTAAATACTACACATAAATTGGTAATCAGCCACCTCATGTTCACAGAATTGCAGAAGTGGTATGGTGCAAAAGGAGGCTATTCGACCCATCATGTGTGTGTTGGCTTTTTAATTGTGCATCATTATCTAATGCCAGCCTCCTGCTTTTTCCCCATGTCCTTGTATATTATTTCTACCTAAATAGTAGCCCAATGCTTTCTGGAATATTTTGATTTAACGTATCTCAACTATTTCATATGTCACCAATATAAAAGCTCAACTTAAAGGTAATGAATATGACTGCTGTTTCAACCTTAAGGTAACAGACCCAGTTGGTTGTAAGCATATAAAACCTATTTATCCTTCCTAAACAATATAGACAAAAAAAATTTAAATCGGGTGATTTTTTTTTTGCATTGTTTCAGCCTGCTTCATCATAGAGCCATAGAGCGGTACAGTGTGAAAACAGGTCAAACCCGTTCATGCTGGCCAGATATCCTAAATTAATCTAGTCCCATTTGCCAGCATTTGCAGAAGGAATATAATAATTTCATATTTCTCATTTTACTTTTGTATTTATTTTAGTTTTGCACAGAAAAATAATACAGATATCCAAGGAACATAGGAATATAATGATAGGTGTAGGCCTTTCAGCCCATTGAACCAGCCCCACTATTCAATATAATAATAGAGTCATAGAGTCATACAGCACGGAAACAGACCTTTCAGTCCAACTCATCCTCGCTGACCAGACATCCAATTTGACTTTGCCATCCCATTTGCCAAAATTTGACCCATATCCTTCTAAGCTCTTCCTATTTATACACTCATCATGATGCCTTTTAAATGTTGTTTTGTAGCTGCCTCCACCACTTCTTCTGGCAGCTCATTCCATACATGCACCACCCTCTGTGTGGTTGATAATGGCTGATTGAATACTTCAATACCTTTTCGTCACTTCTTCTCCATCATTCTGTACGCCACTGGTAATGAGAAACCTAACAAACTCTACCTTAAACATACTCAAGGACTGAGGCTTTACAGCATTTTGGGTTTCTTTTTTGGTAAATGTGTCTTAGGTAGTTTCATCTAAGCTAGCAGTCAATAGTATTAAGCTAGGTAACCACACCTATGAGATGTCTTGAGTGTGGTCAGTGAAAAGAGTTTCTGTACAGCATTGTGATGCCATAATATGTTAATTCCAATTTTCTTCTGCCTAAACTTTAGCCAAATGGCCCTACACATCGATTAGCCTATCCAGATGCATCCTGTCACCACTGCTAATGCATCCAGTCACATCTGTAAACAAGTACTTCTCTTCCAGACTGGTGTATTACCAGTTCTCTGGTCAGATAGATCTTACACAAACAGTACTCTGTGCTCATGGAAACTTGAAGACAACTATTATCCTAGCATGACACACTAACACACAAACACTACTCTACCCAATCATGTCAGTAAATAGCAAAAAAAAACAACAATGCAATTTTAGGTAGTCACTAATCTCTACTGAATGAATACATCAGCACAGTCCTGTTGAACATTTCATTACATTACTACTACCTGATCACCATAAATCACAATGGCATTGCTATCCCACTCAAAAATGCCACAATACCAATATCCAATACAATGAAAGCACTGCACAGTCACTGCTATATCATGATACGTTTGTCTATCATGTTTCTACTATATAGCTGCATTATTACATGATTACTGCTAAATACACACAGAGCAGCATCACTGCACTAAGTACAAAACGTAAGTTGAACATCAGCTGACCACATGTTCACAGAATCACAGAAGTCATACCATGCAGGAAGCTCTTTGACAGATTATGTTTCTACTGGCTCTTCAAATAAATATTATTATCCAATACCAGCTACCTGCTTTCTCACCACGTCCTTGCACATTACTCCTATTTAAATAATTGTTCAATGCCTTCTTGAATGTTTCAACTTAACCTGCCTTCATCATGTTTCCAGGCAGCACATTCCACACTGGAACGACTCGATGAGTGGAAAAAATAGTTTTCTTGCATCAAATTTACTCCTTTTGCAAATCAGTTTAAATCAATGTCCTCTATTTTCTGTTCCAGAATTCTGTATAATGGTTTATGTGGACAAGTTGACAGTAGGATTATGAAGAAAGAAAAATTGCAGAAGTTCTGTTTTCCACTTGTATGAAGTAATAATATATTGCTTGCATGCAGGAAAAAAGGCAAAAGTCCAATAACTATATTGAGAGTTTTACCAAAACAAACAATCTCTGAAAATATATCTAGTCTTCAGTCATTTACATCCCATAACCACATCTCTAAGAAATGGCACAAATTAGAGGATCTTTGCTTCAACTGCATAAATATAACCAAGACAATTTTGATCATCGGTGGTACTATTGTTAGAATGTCATATTCTAACTTCATCTGAGAAATTTGGGAATCTAGGGAAACTTGCATTCAAACAGATTTAGCAGTAAGAAGATATTTAAATAATAAAGGGCTTGAAAGTGAAGTACAGGAAATAAGCTTTCCCTATTGTCAATTTAAAATTGCCACTAAGATAATGAGAGACTTTAAAGGGATTTCCTCTCGTAAAACTGTTTTTGGAGTATGGAATATTTTACTTTAGGATAATCATTGAGACAGGTGCCATTACATCTTTGAAGGAGAAATTAATCAAATATTTGATGCAGAGGAAGATCCATGGCCACAGTGAAAGAGCAGCATGATGGAATTATTTAGAGATTGTTCTCGCTATCACCATGACAGATGTAATGGGTTGAATATTTTTCTGCTGTGCTGCAATCTTCTCTGGTTCAAACTCTCCTAATAATCATAAAACAATAAATGAAAGACTGTGATTTTCAAATGGTTTATAATATAGCCTTTATAAAAGAAGTGGTAGGGGGAAATATGCAAGGCAAGGTTTGGTTTGGTTGTAGTGAATTTGATGCCACAATGGACTACAACACTTGTTAGTTGTGCTTAATGGATAAATATTTACATCAGAACCTTTGGTCTCTGTGAATATGGGTTATGATGTGCAACATTGAGCTTTTAATCCTGTTAGCACTAGTATCATTTGTTACAATGTCATATTCTGATCTGATCACACACTGTCAATGAATTTCATGCATAATAATATCATTAGCTTAACAAACAATCACAGTTCACTGTGTAGGTCATCTAACACTTGGATTCATTCTGAAACGGGCTTTATTAGGCAATCATATAAACTTCACACCAAATTCTGTTTCGTTTTATAGATTATAGGAATATCAGTAGTTTATAAATAAAAATACCTTATGAATTGGGATGTTTCCAGGACCAGTTCAAGTTCTGAGCCGAAATAACTGATCTCAACAAGGGTGGGATCGATACAATGGATAAGTTAAGGAAGGGAAAGAAATTCAATCTGGTTTCTCTCTCCTGATCACCATCACTGACTCCCACTTGAAAATCACAGGTCACATGCAATTAAGAATGTGAATGGAATGCTATTATGAGAGGAATTGAACATAAGAGTCACCTTGTGATGTGTTTTACAGTGCATCAATAAGACCATATCTCCCATGTTGTGTGCAGTTTTGGTCTTCTTATTTAAAAAGGATCTAAATGCATTGGATGCAGTTCAGAACAGGTATATTAGATTGATGTCGATAAACAGTGGATTGTATTAAATGTGCTGTATGACTCTATGACGCTAGATGAAAGGTGCAGACTGGGCTGGTTTCTAGTGGCATGTAGAGGAGTGAGTGTTGACTTATTCTGAATGATCCTGACAAGGTGGATGTGGCAAGGATCGTCCATTTGGTGATTCAGTCCCAAATTAGGGGACACTGTTTAAAAATTAGGGGTTGCCCTTCCAGGACAGAGATGAGGAGATTTTGTTTCCCTCAGAAGTTTGTGCAAACTCTGGAATTCCGCCTCAGAAGGCAGTGGAGGTGAAGAATTGAATACAGGGGTCCCCAAATTATAAAGGTCCAAATTACAAATGCTCGTACTTATGAACACGGCAACAGATAGGGTGTAATTTTAAAGATTCAACATAAGGACATTTTATATACTTACAAATGGCTCCTTTATATTGTCCTGCATTGTGAATACAGTGTGGAGTTGGCGGAACACAGCATCAAGCAGCATCAGAGGAGCAGGAAAGTCGACATTTCGGGTTTACATCCTTCATTGGGGCTGGGGAGGGGTAAGGGAACTCGGAAATAAATGGGGGCTGGGGCTGGCAAAAGGTAGCTGGGTTGGTGATAGGTGGATGCAGAAGGTGGTAGTGGAGATAACAAGGTGTGGAGCTGGATGAACACAACAGGCCAAGCAGCATCATAGGAGCAAGAAAGCTTGATGTTTCAGGCCTAGACCCTTCATCAGAAATCTATGGTAGTGGAGATTGGTCAGTGGGATGGGTGAGGCAGATAGGTGAGAAAGAAGATGGACAGGTTGTATCGGGTCAAGGAGGCGGGATGAGAGGGAAGGTTGGACATGGGATGAGGCCGGGAGGGGGTGGGGAGATTTTGAAACTGGTGAATTCTATGTTGAGGCCATTGGGCTGTAAGCTCCCAAGGTGGAATATGAGGTGTTGCTCCTCCAGTTCGCGGATGGTGTCAATGTGACAGTGGAGGAGGCACAGGATGGACAATTCACCCAGGGAGTGGGAGGGAGAGTTAAAATAATTGGCAACTGGAAGGTGGTGTTGATTGTAGTGTACAGAGTTACAGAGTGCAGCTGCTCCACAAATCAGCCACCGAGTCTGTGCTTGGTCTCACCGATGTAGAGGAGACCACATCAAGAACAACAGATACAGTAGACCAGGCTGGAGATATACAGGTGAATCCTTGTCGGATTTGGAAAGATTGTTTGGAGCCTGAGACAGAGGCTAGAGGGGAGGTACAGGGGCAGGTGTAGCATCACCTGTGGTTGCAGGGAAAGGCGCTGGGTGTAGTGGGCTTGGTGGGGAGTGTGGAGAGGATGAGGGCGTCGCAGAGTGAACGGTCACTATGAAAGGCAGATAGAGGTTGGGAGGGAAATATCTCTTTGGTGTTGAGGTTGGATTGTAGGTGGTGGAAGTGGCAGAGGATGGTACACTAGATGCAGAGGTTGGTCGGGTGGTATATAAGGACTGGGGATCTCTCCTTATTTTTCTTGGCGGGCGAGGTTTGAGGATAGAAGCGCAGGAAATGCAAGAGATGCGGTTGAGGGTATTATGAATCACTGGAGGGAGGGTACATTGCGGTTCTTGAAGTAGGAGGACGTTTCAGATGTCTGGGAGTGGAATGCTTCATCTTGGGAGCAGATGAGGTGGTGGCAGTGGAATTAGGAGCAAGTGATCACAATCTTGCAGGAGGGTGGGTGAGAGGAGGTGTAGTCCAGGTAGCTATGGAGGCGGTGGGTTTGAAATAGATGTCGATGCTGAGACAGTTACCATCTCCTCCATTTCCTCCAATGCTTTCAATTCCCTAGCCCCCCAGTACCTCATCTTCACCATGAACATCCAGTCCCTGTATACTTGTATTTGCCATGCAGATGGCCTAAAAGCCCTCCACTTCTTCCCGCTCCTGCAGGCCCAACCAGACACCTTCACCGACACCCTCATCCACTTAACTGAATTCCTCCTTACCCTTAACAACTTCTCCTTTAACTCCTCCCACTTCCAAAAAACTAAATGGGTGGCTATGGGCACCGCATGGGTCCAAGCTATGCCAGCCTCTTTGTAGAATACGTGGAACAGTCCCTCTTCCATTGTTACACTGGCAACATCCCACACCTCTTCCTCTGCTACATTGATGACAGTATAGGCACTGCCTCATGCTCCCATGAGGAGCTTGAACAGTTCATAAAATTTACCAATACCTTTTACCCCAAACTCAAATTCACCTGGACCATCTCCGATACCTACCTCCCTTCCCAGACCTCTCTGTCTCCATCTCAGTAACCATCTCAGCATCGACATCTATTTCAAAACCACCAACTCCTATAGCTACCTTGACTACATCTCCTCTCACCCATCCTCCTGCAAGAATGAGGTCCCTTATTCCCAGTGCCTCCGCCTCTGCTGCATCTGCTTCCAAGATGGGGGGGGGTTCCACTCCCGCACATCCCAAATGTCCTCCTACTTCAAGGACCGCAACATCCCCCCTCCATTGATCCATAATGCCCTCAACCACATCTCTTGCATTTCCTACACTTCTGCCCTTAAACAGCCTCTCCCCAGCAAAAATAAGGACAGTGTCCCCCGGTCCTCACTTACCACTCCTCCAACCTCCACATCCAGCATATCATCCTCCGCCACTTCTGAATCCCGGAATTCAACCCCACCCCAAAAAGATATTTCCCTCCTGACAGCTATCTGCCTTTCGTAGGGACTGCACACTCCATGATTCCATCATCAGCTCCACACTCTCCAACAAGCCCACCACACCCAGCACCTTTCCCTGCAACCGCAGGTAGTGCTACACCTGTCTCTACACCTCCCCCTTCATCTCCGTTCAAGGGCCTAAAGAATTTTTCCAAATCCAGCAGGGATTCACCAGTACATCCTCCAACCTGGTCTACTGTATCTGTTGCTCCCGATGTGGTCTCCTCGACATCAGTGAGACCAAGCACAGACTCAGGGACTGATTTGTGGAGCATCTGCACTCTGTAACTCTGTACATTATAATCAACAGCACTTTCCAGTTGCCAACCATTTTAACTTCGTCTCCCACTCCCTCGGTGACATGCCCGTCCTGGGCCTCCTCCGCTGTCACAAAGGTGCCACACCTAAACTGGAGGAACAACACCTCATATTCCATCTCAGGAGCACACAGCCTGATGGCCTCAATATATAATTCACCAATTTCAAAATCTCCCCACCCTCGGCCTCATCCCATGTCCAATACTACCTCTCATCCCTGCCTCCTTGACTTGTCACAACCCGTTCATCTTCTTTCTCACCTATCTGCCCCACCTTTCCCATTGACCATCTCACTACCAACTATCTGCTACCACCTATCTCTACCCCACGTAACTTTCCCCAGCCACAGCCCCCCATTTATTTCCGAGCTCCCTTCCCCCTCCCTCATCCTGATGAAAGGTATAAATCTGAAGCGTCGACTTTCCTGCTCCTCTGACACTGCCTGACCTGCTGTGTTCCTGCAGGTCCACACTGCGTTGACTCTGACTCTGACTCCAGCACCTGAAGTTCTTGCTATGTCCTTGTCTCATTGGATACCTTCTCCCTCTCCTCCACTGACTCTGTTTAAGGTTAGTCATGTGGCATGGCTGAGAGAATGTTGAATAAGACCAGAGTCAACCATGTCCCTGTTTAATTTGCAGTCTTCAAGTGAAGATGAGGAGAAAAATGACAAAATCTCCCAACAGTCATGTAAGCTAAATAAATAAACTGTGAATAAGCATTCGGATCTTGTGTTTTTGTTTTCTCTCCCAGCATTCTTGTACGGCGATGGGCAGAGGCCCACAGAAGGTGTTGTAAAGGAGGAAACAACATCCCTGGGAACCAATCAGTCCTGTACCTGCAACAAAACTCCGTGCACTTGTCAGAAAGTTCACATCAACTTTTCCATTTTGCATGCAACAGGTAAACTAATCTCTGAAAATGATGTATTACTTTCAAATTATTTTATCAAATTATTTGGCTTTGTTTTGATTGTAAATGAAAGTACACACATTACAGTGATTAATTGTGGTTACAAATTTAGTTTAATATAATTCAAAAACATATGTTTTAAGTTCTGCCAAGTAAGGCCAGAAAGAGCTAATATTTATAAGATGATAAGAGATATGAGCAGCCGTATGCCATTCAGTCCATCAAGCTTGCTGCACAATTGTGTAAGATATGATTGACCTTACACTGGTCTTAATTTCTTTCTCCTGCCTATCTCCATAACCCTTCACTTCATTATCGATCAAAATCTTGTCCAAATCAGCCTTGAATATGTTCAGTGACCCATCTTTATTGCTGATTGCAGAAGAGAATTACAAAATCTAACTACCTTCTAAGAAGAATTTCCTCCTCATCTTAGTCTTAGATGAGAGAACCCTTACTTTCAAGCTGTACACCCTAGTTCTTGAGATAAAAGGTACTGCAGATGCTGGAGAATCCGAGATAACAAGCATGGGGCTGGATGAACACAGCAGGTCAAGCAGCATCATAGGAGCAGGAAAACTTGACGTTTCGGGCCTAAACCCTTCATCAGAAATGGGGGAGGGAAAGAGGGTTCTGAAATAAATAGGGAGAGAGGGGGAGGTGGATAGAGGATGGATAGAGGAGAGGATAGGTGGAGAGGAGGCAGACAAGTCGAAGAGGTGGGGATGGAGCCAGTAAAGGTGAGTGTAGGTAGGGGGGTAGGGAGGAGATAGGTCAGTCCAGGGAGGACGGACAGGTCAAGGGGGCGGGATGATGTTAGTAGATAGGAGATGGGGGTGTGGCTTGAGGTGAGAGGAAAAACAGGTTAGGGAGGTGGAGATGAGCTGGGCTGGTTTTGGGATGCGGTTGGGGGAGGGGAGATTTTGAAGCTTGTGAAATCCCTAGTTCTTGCCTCCTCTGCGAGAGAAAACACCCTCCCAGCATCTTCCCTATGAAGCTGCTTCAAAATCCTAAATATATAAATAAGATTATCAAACAATCTTCTAAACTCAAATGATCATAGGTCCAAACTGCTCAATATTGCCTCACAAGAATACACCCTTCATCCCAAGAAGAAGCCAAATAAGTCTTCTATGATCTGTTTCCAGTGCAAGCATATACCTTATTAGGTATGGACACCCAAAACTGTACACAGTTGTAACTAAACAACTATATTTTATATTCCATCCACTACTGCACCCCACCCCACCCCAAACCACTGCAATATAGGTTAACTTTCCATTTCTATCCCAAAATACTTGCTATTAATTGCAAGCTAACATTTTGTGATTCCTGTATAAAGGCACCCAAGTTCATCTGTACTGCAGTATGGGTAATACTATTGATGTGGTGAATATTGATTTCCAAAAGGCAATCAATATAACAACACAAAAAGAGTTGTGAGAAAAAGTATACGCCATGGAACAAACAGAACAGTATCAGCATGGAGACAAGCTGGCTGAGGGACAGCAAATAGTGAGTGATCGTTAAGGATACTTTTCAAGGCTGAAGGAAGACTTTTAGTAGAGCTCCTCAGGGGTCAGTTTAGGGTCCTTTGCTTCTCTTGATACATGTCAACGACTTAGACCTTGGTACATGGGGGATATTTCCAAGTTTGAAACTGATAAAAGAAATTGAGTGAATTGTAAACTTTGAGGAGAACATTGAAAACTCCTAAAGGACATTGTAAAATTGGTGAAGTAGACAGACAGATGCCAGGTGAAATTCAATGTGAAAAAGTGTAAGATGGTACCTTTTAGTAGGTAAATGGAGATGCAGTATAAAATAAAAGGTACTATTCTAAAGGATATACGGAAGCAGAGAGACCCAATCTATATCTTCTAAGCAGAATATGTAGAGTGAGAACTCAACAGAGCTTGCAGTATTCCAGGCTTTATTCATGGGAGTGTATACTAGAGTGGCAAGGAGGTTATGCTGAACTAAAATGGAATACTAGTTAGATCTCAGCTGAAGTGCTGTGTACAGTTCTGGGCACCACACTTTAGGAAGGATGTGGATGCACTGCAGGGAGTGCAGAAGAAGTTTATAATAATGATGCCAGAGGCAAAAAAAATCAGTTATAAAGATAGTTTTCAGAAGTTGGACAAGAGTAGGCTAAGATGAAATCTGATAGAAATGTTCAACATCACGAAAGAGCTGGATACAGCAGAGTGGGTAAATAAGAACATAAGAAATAGAAGCAGGGGTAGGCCATCTGGCCCATTGAGCCTGCTCCACCATTCAATAAGTTCATGGTCAATCTTTTCATAGACTCAGCTCTACTTGCCCGCCCACTCACCATAACCCTTACTTCCTTTACTGTTCAAAAATCTATCTATCTTTGCCTTTAAAAAATTCAACAAGGTAGCCTCAACTGCTTCACTGGACGGAGAATTCCACAGATTCAAAACCCTTTAGGTGAAGAAGTTCCTCCTCAACTCAGCACTAAATATGCTTTCCCTTATTTTGAGGCTATGCCCCCTAGTTCTGGTTTCATCCACCAGTGGAAACAACCTCCCTACTTCCAACTCATCTATTCTCTTCATAATTTATATGTTTCTATAAGATACCCCCTCATTCTTCTAAATTTCAACGAGTATAGTCCCAGTCTACTCAATCTCTCCTCATAATCCAAACCTTTCAATTCCAGAATCAACCGAGTGAATCTCCTCTGCAACCACTCCAGTGCCAGTATATCCTTTCTCAAGAAAGGAGACCACAACTGTACACAGTACTCCAGGTGTGCCCTCACCAGCACCCTATACAGCTGCAGCATAACCACCCTATTTTTAAACTCCATCTCTTTAGTGGTGAAGGACAATATTCCATTTGTCTTCTTAATTACCTGCTGCACCTGCAAACCAACTTTTTCTGATTTATGCACAAGGACACCCAGATCCCTCTGCTCAGCAGCATGCTACAATTTTTCACCATGTGCCCATTCATTAAAGAAGAAGAAGAAGAGGGCACAGATACAAGGTAACTTGCAAAAGAAGAAAATCTTTTTTCATACAATGAGTACTTAGGGTCTGGAATGCACTGTGTGATTACATTAAACAGGGTATTAGATAACTAAACAAAAAACTAAAAGATCTTCAGATGCTGGAAATCATAAAGAAAAACAGAAATTGCCAGAAAACCTCAACAGGTCTGGCAGCATCTGTGGAGAGAAATCAGAAATTATCACTCATAGTCATTATCACATTATCACCAAAGGATTAATTCAGGGACCTAGGCAATGTTCTGGGTGCTCAGGTTTGAATCCCACACATGGTAGAATTTGAATTCAATAAAAAATCTGGAATTAAGAGTCTTATGAAACCATTGTTGATTGTTGGAAAAACCCACCTGACTCACTATTGTCCTTTAGGGAAGGAAACTGCCATCTTTACCTAGTCTGGCCTATGTGTGACTCCAGACCCACAGCAATGTGATTGACTCTTAATTGCAATTAGGAATGGATAATAAATGCTGGTCCGACAAGCAATGCCCACATTCCGTAAATATTTTTTTTAAAAAAACACCCCACTCTCCCTAACCATGGATAATATCTGAACAAGCTTGACTGAGGTGTGATTACTTTCTGGAACAACATTTCCAGGTGACTATTCCTTTTCCTGATGTATTGCTGTGTTTGAAGTTTGGACTGTAATTCAACAGCTTGGTCCTTCAAACTGCATTACTGATGATGTGATTGCCATGGATAACCCTTTTATCCAGGAGTGCCCACATACTATAGCTGAGGAACATCATCCTACCCTGCCATCTTTATTGTGTTTAATTTAACTTATTTTAATTTAAATGTAGAAATATCACTCAGCTTTTGTCTCTAATTATACCAAACAGCTTAACTAGCTTAGCCACAAATTTATTGCAATACTTAATATTGCTCTATTACCAGTTTAAATGATTAGTCATGTATAGAATGTAAAATCTTTTGCTCGCCTAATTAAACCAGGTTCTGGAGCTGTTTAAAAAACAATGCCACCTTTCTCTTCTGCATCAAAATGCAAATTATCACTTTAACTTCACCATACTCAAGCCCCATCTACCCTGTGGTCCTGTGTTCTGGACCGGTACTATTTGCTGTTTCAGGTTTCAGGCCATACTTGAAAGTTGTTGTCAGCAACCACGAACTGAACTCACTTTGTTTAGAAATTTTAATGATTGATTGATTTGAATTGATTGTCATCGAAACATAGTAATATAGAAGATAGGAGGAGGCCATTTGGCCCTTTGAGCCCTCTCTGCCATTCTTCGCGATTATGGCTGATTATCCAACTCAATAGCCTAACCCTGCTTTTTCCCCATAACTTTTGATCCCCTTCACCCTAAGTGCTACACCTAGCTGCCTCTTGAATACATTCATACAGTCACCTCTTGAATATATGTACTCAAGGACAAAAGTACAGGATTGCAGTGAAAAGTGTGTAATGTTGCCACGCAAGGCACCATCTTAGGTACAAGTACCTAGCTACAGGATCTTAAGAACAAAGTAGAAAGAGAGAACAAAGTTAAAAAGTTAAACATTGCAGTAATTATAGCACGGTGTAAAACGTACAAAGTAAAGTTAAAAGTTATACATTGCAGACCTCTTACTTTTAAGTAGAAAAGGAAGAAATAAAGCTGAAAGTTCAAACATTACAGTCTTAAGTGCATCCTTGAATCTACACAAGATGATGAACATGTTGCAAAGATATTAGAAACTGTCTACTTTCATATGGCATAAAAACTAACACAGCTGTTCTTGTAGCGTCTATTCAGAGAGAAACAGAGTTAATGTTTCTATTCCAGTATGAATTTTCTTCAGACCTAATGGTTTCATATGGTGCACTTTGCTGATGGCTGAAGAGATCAATCTCTGAGAGGCAGGTTCTGTCACAAGTGCTGCATCTGAGATGGTTGTCAGTTATTGTTGGTGGTTGTTGTTCTTGGTGTTGGCCCAAATTGTGTGGCTGCATTGGTCATTGTAATGGTACATGTCAACTTGAGGAAAACATCACTTATCTCTAATTTAACTTGGAGCTTCCGTGCATAATAATCAATGTTTAGGGCCTTCATATCAGACTTTCTATCACTTCACAATACTGAATACTTTTGTGATTGTATCTGGCTTCCATCCTGTGAGTGCGTCCAAGCCAGCAACACCGCTAGTGTATGGATACTATGAATATATTTGAAAGGTTTATCTTTGACAGCACTTTTGCATTCATGACATTTCTCTTCCTTGAAATACCAAAAAGGCGCAAAAGAGAATGAATTTGAGTTTGAGTTTCTTTCTTGATAGTTGTAAGATTCTAATGCTTTACCAGTACACAAGGTGCTAAAAACATGGAGCCAAACCTCATAAACCAACATTTCAGAGTCAGTTTATTGTTTTTCCACTCATTTCATGAATCGGCCAAAATTGGTAGCTGCCCTTTCAGTGTGTGAATTTTTTTTAAGTGTTATATTATCAAGACATTTGGCTGTTTATTTAAATTTATTTAACTAATCATATTAAAACTCTGGAATAAAATCTAATTCCAATTATGGTGACTATGGGTGGCATCTTACAGGGGCTTAAGTGACACAGGCTACGGTGAGGTTCGTGGTAGAATTGGATGAAAAGGCCATTGAGGCCTATTTCAATGATGACAGTATCTGTCTATATCTGTTATACACTTGCTGATTGAAAAGGTGAGTTTCTCACTCAACACAGAAACACAGAAACATAGAAGATAGGAGCAGAAAAGGCCATTTGGCCCTTTGAGCCTACTCTGCCGTTCTTCATAATCATGGCTGATCATCCAACTCAATAGCCTCATCCTGCTTTCTCTCCATAACCTTTGATCCCATTCGCCCCAAGTGCTATATCTAGTAGCCACTTAACAGTGATGAGTTGCTAATTGAGGG
This sequence comes from Ginglymostoma cirratum, assembly GCA_024137785.1. Lineage (NCBI taxonomy): Eukaryota > Metazoa > Chordata > Chondrichthyes > Orectolobiformes > Ginglymostomatidae > Ginglymostoma > Ginglymostoma cirratum. The sequence continues at coordinate 31,214,226 of JAHRHZ010000034.1, read as the reverse complement.
GGATTATGGCTTTGCTAAAGACCTTAATATAGTTGCAACTCACTTCATTAATATTCAGCTTTATATTTTACCAAACACACCAAACACAACAAACATTGAAAATTCTTGACATGGAAGTTAAAGCCAGCACCTAGTGACTTCAATTTGCCGTTGGCTGTACGGAGCATCCACCTTGCTCAGCACCAGTCAGCATCTCAGGGTGCAATCCATGGACATCAGTTGCATGCATCCCTCACCAGCACACTTTGGCATCCAACTTTCACCAGGTCCTCACAAGCATCATGGCATCTCTCCAATTTACACGCAGGCGGCACAGGCCTGCATTGCAGGTCACACCGATAGCTAGAATCGAAAGACGGCTGTAAAGGCATTTTGCTGGCAGAAACAGGCATACACCTCACAGTTTGGATCAGGCTGCATTTCAGAGCTACAGACAGTTCTCCTATAATGAGATAGCTGCGTTCTTGTGTGACCTCGCACTATAGAAAATCACGCTACGGAAGATCATCATTAAAAATCGCATTATAGGGAAATCAGTGTAGAAAATCACTATACCCGTATCGCAGAAAGTTTGCATTATCCAAACAGCATCCACTATTCATCAATTGCGTTACAGCCAATTCACATTAACAAAACGCATTAAAGCAGAACTACCTGTACATGCTTGCTCTTTTAGTCTTCACTCAGTTTGCACCTACCTGTATTCTGGCAGTATTCTTGCCTGGCTTCCATCCTGTGAGTGCGTCCAAGCCAATAACACCGCCATTGCATGAATACTACTAACATATTTGCAAGATTTATCTTTGAGCTTACTTTTGCATTCATGACCTCATCACTCAAAGAAGCACCAAAAAGGTGCCAAAGACAATGAATATGAGATTGTTTGAGTTTCTTTCCTGATAGTTGTAAGTCTCCCATGCTTCACCAGCACACAACAATGTTAAGAACACAGGGCCAAACTTTTAAAACCATTGCTACGTCATGCACCCAGTTAGTGCAATCAAACAGCTCGGCAGCTTGCCTTGCATCAGCAACCCTCAATCAAGTGGCCGAACATCTTGCTGCACTGCAGTGTGCAACATCAATCTCACCCCAGGAGTTTACGTGTGTGCAACATACAAGCAGCCAGGTCTCAAAGGCTTCGGGGAGTAATCCTCACCAAAGTCCTTGGAGACACACATGAATCAGGGGGTCTTGGCACAGTGAGTCAAGGGTAGTCTCTGATACCAGTCAGGAGATTTTCATGGTCAGACACTGGTTCAGTGTGTTCCTGGACAGGGTCTCATGTCTCTGCAGTGGAGGGAATGGATCATGGTCACTCCTATGGGTCCATAATGGGTAGCTATGATGCACTTGAGGTGTCTTCTCATCTCTATTGTCCGGTTATGTCACTCAATGGGAGTGGGCCGCACGCAGTCCATTGCATCTGTCCATGGAACCCAAGGGGATAAGTGTTGGGGTCCACTGCTATGGGAAAGACAGTCAGGAATCTATTCTCTGGGATTAGGAGCTACAGACTGGGGGGAAGACGGGATGATAATTGTGAAGGAGGGCAACAGTATTAATGAGGGCCAATACAATAAAGCATGGATGGGAAAGGGGTCATGCAGGAGATGGGGTTCAACCACAGTCAGGAGTACCCTATCGTCAAGGGGAACAAAGAGTGTGAATGCATCTGAAATTATCACATCAGGTGCCAGAGACTGAGGGGGTGTTGCGGGGGAAGGGAAGGGGACAGAAACATGGGTAGGGGCAGATTCACATAGATGCGATGGGGTGTAGGTGGTCCAAAGCTTATTGGGGTCATTGGACGGACTACAAGAAAGAGAATCTGGATATATGGGGCCTCATTGACATATAGAGGTAGAGGCTGGAAACTACTTCATGAGGTACATTCACTGTTGACTTTTATCATGCTGGAAATAGAAAATACGTAATAGGAAAGAAAATGACTATGACCATACCTGGAAGTGATTGGACTTGTGAGGGAGGAGTCTGCAGGACCCATTGATGCAAACCCCTTTAAAAAGAAACAGATTACACACAGATCAATGCATTGTACAGACACTCAAACAAACAGTTGTAGAGGCAAAACCATGTCATATATACGATGTGAGAATTCATACACAATACAATATTGCCCGTGCCATCAAAGTGCCCTCAATATGTTTTCTTCTTTCTCCCCCTCCTACTACATCTTAGTGTAGTCCCTGGTTCCTCAACTTGAGGGAAGGGAGCCTCCTCGGCATTGCAGACATTTGGTGCTGAAGGTTTGGTTAGGTGACCCAAGTGGCAGGCACAATTGGGACTGGATAGCCTATGCATGATGGGGGTCCTCTTGCCAGAAGCAAGTAAATCCTCCTTGGCCTGGGCTTCCAAAGGCCAATGGGGAGCAGGCAGGGTTGAAGAGGAAGGCCTGGTCACCTCAGGAGTGTCTGAGAGGAAACTTCTGAGAAGCTTGTGTATGTTTCATCCTCTGGCTGGGTGCCTCCTGATACTGCCTTACATGCGGCATTTCGAGTGCTCACCAGGCTTCCCATCCATCCGTCACCATGGGTCACTTGTCTTAACCCCTTTGTCACACAGGAAGTGAAGATCTATTTTTCATTTGAACCATATAGAAAGTCAAAACAATTAGAAATAAAATCATAATTTTATCTACTCCTGACCATTCACGTCAATTTTCCTAACACACTATCAATACATGTGAAAAGTAGCATCAAATGAACTGGCTAGGCATGTAACAAAATGGGAGAAGAGGAGGCCAGAATACTTAAAACCTCCTGAGTGAGATATTCAATAAGAGGTTTGAAACATTAAAGTTTGGCCAACTGAAATACTCTATGTTCAAATCAACTCTTTGTCAAAATCAGTGAGAGAAAACAGCAAATACCTTGAGATTCATGAAACTGTTAATTTATTAATGTCTTTATTTACAGTCGTCAATTAATTCTGAATGAGAATTAATGCACTCTCAAAGCTAGTGAATAGCCTTGAGTGTTTTTGTTTGTTTGTAGGCATTCACCACAAATCCTCATTACAATTCATTTATTGATTAGTGTCAGGCCACTAAACTCTAACAATCTGACTCTGTATTTTGTCTTAAAATGGAGTGATGCAATCTTGAAAGGGCTCATATCTTCAGTGAATAAATAAGGAAGTAATTATAAAATCAAAAAGGAGTCTGAGGCTTTTTATTAGGAACATCAGTGGTAGACATAGGGTAGAATTTGTTGGAATTATTCACCACTAAATGGACAGCTTAACAAGTAGCTTCAATTTTTCAGCCTGCGGAAGGTGTTCAGTGACGTCAGAGAACCCTAGATAGTCTCTGTCTTCAAGCCTCGGGAGAGAAAGGGGTGGATGCTCCATCAATGTATTCCTGTCTCTGTTTAGTTTTCACATCATTTTCGTCATTGCCCCCATTCTGCTCTCACATCCCCCACCCCTTTTCTCCTCTTCCTCCAATGAAGCCATATACCTACTCTCAAACTAAATTAAAATATGATTATTAATTTAAAGTTATTCCAGGGCTGCTTTGCTTATTATCTAAAAGCTTCACAAGCCTGATTCCCATGGCTAAATCCTTTATTCATTCATGGAATAAGGGACATCACCAGCTAGGCAGCATTTATTGCCCAACCCTAATTACCCAAAGGACAGTTAAGAGTCAATCACAGTCCTGCGGGACTGGAGTCACATGTAGGCCAGACTGGGTAAGGATGGCAGTTTCCTTCCCGAAAGGACACTAGTGAACCAGAAGTGTTTTTCCTGACAATCAACAATGGACTCACGGTCATCATTAGATTCTTAATTCCGGATATTTATTGATTTCAAATTCCACCATCTACCGTGGAGGAATTTGAACCCAGGTCCCTAGAACATTATCTGGGTCTCTGGATTAACAGTCCAGTGATAATACCATTAGGCCATCACCTCCCCCTAAATTCTACACCAAACTCTACACTACATTCTACACTAATTTGAATAAGAACACACTTCTCAAATTCCACAATATGATCCTGTAAGAAATCATCAATATGCATCATGAAGTTGCCTGGGTTTCTCCCCATGATACCAATAAAACATCATAGACATGTTAGCTCTTTCAGGTGTCAGCATCACTCAAATAACCACGAATCAGCCCTCATTCTACAATAACCCGTTCTTTCTGAGCCTCCATTAGACAACATGGGAGCATTTGAGGGACAAGGTCTTTCATTCAATTTCATGATCAAATTATGCTGTTATCACCAAATCTAAAACAAGTAGTACTTTCATATTTCTAACCTTGCATCAAACTCACTACTTCATTAATCAGGATTATGCTTTAACCAATTAGTGCCACATATTATTGAAGTATAAGCTCGACCTAGCATTACACAGTTAAAAGAGTCCATGATTAATGCATTTTGTAATAGGATGAAAATTCCTTGTCAATAGTGCAATTTGCTGGAAATCATCTGTGTGTTCTTCAACTTCCTCAGAATTTCATTCATTATGTCTCATTTGTTGGGCCTTCCCTCATCATTTTAACAGGATCACTTCATCACAACATTTAGAATCACACCTGAAAGTCCTGTTGGCTATTCCTTAGGCATTCCTGAGCTTTATTTTTCATTATTTCCGTTATTATTTTGCCTTCTGTTATAATAATGAGGTACATTGATGAAGGTAGAGCAGTGGATGTGGTGTATATGGATTTTAGCAAGGCATTGGATAAGATTCCCCATGGTAGGTTCATTCAGAAAGTAAGGAGGCATGGGATTCAGGGAAATTTGACTGTCTGGATACAAACCTAGCTGTCCAATAGAAGACAGAGGGTGGTAGTAGATGGAAAGTATTCAGCCTGGAGCTCGGTAACCAGTGGTGTTCTGGGACCTCTGTGCTTTGTGATCTTTGGATGAGGAAGTGGAAGGGTGGGTTAGTAAGTTTGCTGATGACACAAAGGTTGGTGGAGGTGTGGATAGTGTGGAGGGCTGTTGTAGGTTGCAATGGGACATTGACAGGATGCAGAGCTGGGCAAAGAAGTGGCAGGTGGAATCCAACACAGAAAAGTGGGAAGTGATTCATTTTAGAAGGTCGAATTTGAATGCAGAACACAGGGTTAATGGCAGGATTCTCGGCAGTGTGGAGGAACAGAGGGATCTTGGGGTCCACATCCATAGATCCCTCAAAGTTGCTACCCAAGTTGATAGGGTTGTAAAGAAGGCATATGGTGTGTTGGCTTTCATTGGCAGGGGAATTTTGTTTAAGAGCAATGAGGTTATGCTGCAGCTCTATAAAACTCTGGTTAGACCACACTTGGAATATTGTGTTCAGTTCTGGTCACCTAATTACAGGAAAGATGTGGAAGCTTTAGAGAGGGTGCAGAGGAGATTTACCAGGATGCTGCCTGGACTGGAGGGCAGGTCTTATGAGGAAAGGTTGAGGGAGCTAGGGTTTTTTTCATTGGAACAAAGAAGGATGAGAGGTGACTTGATAGAGGTTTACAAGATGATGAGATAGAGATGATAGTCAGAGACAGATAGACAGATAGAGTGGATAGTCAGAGACTTTTTCCCAGGGTGGAAATGACTATTATGAGAGACATAATTTTAAGGTGATTGGAGGAAGGTATAGAGGAGATGTCAGAGGTAGGTTCTTCACACAGAGAGTGGTGGGCATGTGGAATGTGCTGCTGGCAGTCGTAGTGGGATCAGATACTTTAGAGACTTTTAAGCGACTCTTGGACAGGCACATGGAGGATAGTAAAATGTAGGGTATGCAGGGTAGATTGATCTTAGTAGAATAATAGGTCGGCACAACATCGTGGGCCAAAGGGCCTGTACTGTGCTGCACAGTTCTATGTTCTATGTTCGATGTTCTGTGTTAAAGGTGCAAAAAAAACAAAAGTTGCTGGAAAAGCTCCGCAGGTCTGGCAGCATCTGTGAACGAAAAAACAGAGTTAACGTTTTGGGTCTGGTGACCCTTCCTCAGAACTGAGAAAGGGCCACCGGACCCGAAACGTTAACTCCGTTTTCTCCTTCACAGATGCTGCCAGACCTGCTGAGCTTTTCCAGCAACTTTGTTTTCCTTCCCGATTTACAGCATTCCCAGTTCTTTCGGTTTTTATTATATTAAAGGTGTATATGTTTTCATTCTGCCTACCTTTCTGCAGTTTTGTTACCTACATCTGGTATTTGGATGTCCATCTATCATAGTCCACAGTCACTCTGAGTCTATCTGGTTGCTCACAGCATCCCTGTTTTGCCTTGTCATTTTGCACTTTGCCCTTTAGCCAGAGATACCAGGCTCTCCTCTCACCCACCTTCCTGCAAAAATGCCATCCCCTATTCCCAATTCCTTTGCCTCTACCACATCTGCTCCAGAGATAAGGCATTCTACTCCCAGACATCCCAGATGTCCTCATTTTTCAAGGACCGCAACTTCCCCTCCACAGTGGTCGAAAATGCCCTTGACCACATCTCCCGCATTTCCTGCAATTCATCCCTCACACCCCCTCCCCACAATAAGAACAAAAACAGAATCCCCTTCGTCGTCACGTACCACCCACCAACCTCCGGATCAAACGCATCATCCTCCGGCACTTCCGCCACCTGCAATCTGACCACACCACCAAAGACATTTTTCCCCTCCCCACCTTTATCTGCCTTCCAGAGGGACCACTCTCTCCATGACTCCCTTGTCTGGTCCACTCTCTCCTCCAGCCCCACCACACCTGGCACTTTTACCTGCAACCGCAGGAAATGCTATCCCTGCCCCCTACACCTACCCCCTCACCCCCATCCCAGGCCCCAAGAAAACTTTCCACATCAAACAGATGTTCACCTGCACATCTGCTAATGTGGTATACTGTATCCGCTGTTCCCGATGTGGCCTCCTCTACATCGGGGAAACCAAGTGGAGGCTCGGTTCATGACAAAAGACTACACCTCCCAGTCGCGAACCACTTCAACTCCCCCCCCCAACTCCTTGGACGACATGTCCATCCTGGGCCTCCTCCAGTGTCACAACGATGCCACCCAAAGGTTGCAGGAACAGCACCTCATATTTCGCTTGGGAACCCTGCAGCCCAATGGTATCAACGTGGACTTCACAAGCTTCAAAATCTCCCCACCACCGATGGCATCCCAAAACTGCCCAGCTCATCCCCAACTGGGGCCTGTATTTCCTACAAGGATGAGAGAAAGGCAGGTATTAAGGGTCATGAATATGGGTGACATCGCTGTTACTTTTAGTACAGATAAGGAGGTATCCTGAGCAAATGAATAGGCAGTGTAGAAAACATGCAGGGTTTGTGGTGTCAGACTTTGGGGTGGATGGAAGTGAGTGAAGGAAGGTGTTGCAGGCATTAGTGATTGTGGTGGAGACTTGTTGTGAGATGGATACTGTAGCAGAGATAGAGTGAGTGTGGGGTATCAGAGAGAAGATGATGGCAGTTATTTTGGCAGAGTGTGGAAAGTCATTAACATTATTCCTAAATTGCCATGAGTTCCTCCAGAAAGCTGAGACTGCACTGACCCAGGTTGCAATCTCAGATCAATGTCAATACAGTGTGGAGCTGGAGGAACACAGCAGGTCAGCCAGCATCAGAGGAGCAAGAAAGTCAGGACTGATGAAGGGTCCCTACCCGAAACATTGACTCCGAGTAACTAATCTCAGACCAACCTGGCATGGTCACTACTGCTGATCCTGGAGAAAGAGGATGTCCCATCTCTGTATCACCTCATCTAGCAGGATCTCTAGGCTCCTGCCCACACAACAAAGCATCAAGTTTGCCTTATCTGCCATATCCAGGGCAAACATCAAGGGCAGCTGGCAGTACTTGCCCAGGTACACAATTGGCTTTTAAAGATGGTGTGGGCACAAGGAATGCTGGTCTTTGGCGACTATCCACCGAGTGGCGAATTTTTCCAGGAAAAAGCATGTGTTAATATTAGGTTAGTATAAGGTTTGAGGAATGCGATAGCGGCTGGCAGTTAATGAGGAGAGTTTGGTGACAACTCCAAAGAATGCGTCAACTCTCATTCAGTCAAAAAATGTAAGACTCAGCCCTTTGTGTCTGATTTAGCTTCTCAGTGAAAGCTTCAAAGCCAAGGTTATTTTCTCATGTTAGGCACATAACCCTAGCTTAAATGTCAATGTCAGTCTTCCAACAATCTTATGATTCAGACACCAAATGCATCACACAGCTTTCTTAGCTCAACAATTTGAAATTACCTTTTGCCATTTTCATCACCAGAATTTTAGCTTCCTATGTTAATTTTTTTCCTTCATCTTTAAAACTTCACCCTTTAGCAACTATCCTAATGGTCTAGTGGTATTATTGCTGGACTGAGAACCTGGGTTCAAATCCCACCACAGCAGGTGGGGGAATTTGAATTCAATAAATATCTGGAATTAAGAATCTAGTGATGACCGTGAATCCATTGTCGATTGTTGAAAAACCCATCTGGTTCACTAACGTCCTTTTAGGGAAGGAAACTGCCATCCTTACCTGGACTGGCCTACATGTAACTCCAGACGCACAGCAACTGCCCTATGCACAATAAATGCTGGCCTAGCCAACGATGCCCTCATCCCATGAACAAGTTGAGGAAAAAAATGATTTCTGACTCCCGAAAGCTAGATGATGAAGCACAGAAGTGCAGCTAGCTTTCACAAATCTTCATGAGCTTCAGTTACATAGATATACATTATAAACATGCACTTCCTAACCCAACAATCTCAATTTCAATTTGTTTCTCTTTATAGGAATGAATTTACGTGAAGCTACAGTTAAACCTAACAGTTTCAAATAATTCATATACAATCAACAGGAAGGGCAACACCGCCTCACTAAACTTCTAGACTTCTTTCAGGAATTAATTAAAAAGATGGACAAAACTAATCAAGTGGACATAATTTAATCATGTCTTTCGGAAGGCATTTGATGAAGTCACACAAATGAGACTTTTATAGAATATTGAAACAACATATTGTAAATTACATCAATAGATGGAGACTGCTAGCAGCACAAAGTAAAAAGATGGTGGTAAATTGAAAAGGCTTTTTCTGGGACAATTGCTGATAAAATTCAAAAGGGACCAGTTTTGGTTTTCTGACTATTACTACATCCCACAAAGTGTTCTGGACATTCTTTATATTTCCTAGTAAAAAGGTCAAACCATTTAAATCTGTGATGAATAGAAAATAGATGGAAAGCATTCTAATAGTTCAAGTGTAGGTAAGGAAATAAACCTATGGTCATGGACTGGAGTTAATAACAACTAAATGAATATTTTGCACATTGTCAGTTAAAAATTTTTGGAGTTGGACAAGAGCATAAGACCATTAGAATGCAAGAAATAAGGGCAGGAGTAGACCATTCAAAAAGATTATTTTTGATTTTCCTCTGGAGATTGAATGAAGAACGAACTGCGGTCAACTCCCTAAATTTCACAAATCTACCTGATCTTTGAATACTTTCAGTGATCTAGCCTCCACAACGCTCTCGGACAGAGAATTCCAGACATTCACTGCCCTCTGGGAGAAGAAATTCCTTTGTATCTTAGTTTTAAATGAGTGTCCCCTTATTCTGTAACTATGTCCCCTTATTCAAGATTCCCCACTGTGGAAACATCTCAACATTTACAGTACCAAGAACCCCCCAGAATCTTGGATATTCTCATAAAATCATTCTGTTATACTCTAGTGAATAAAAAGTGTAACCTGTTTAGCCTTTGTTGATCAGTAAACTCCTTCATCCCTATAATCAGCCTAGTGCTTCCAATGTCAATACCGCCATTACTAAATCTAGTAGGCAGTACTCCATGTAAATATCTGGTTAAGAGAGATTCGATGGTTTACAGAATACATACATGTCTAGGCAGCAAGGTGGCTCAGTGGTTAGCACAGCTGCCGTGCACCGTCAGGTTCAATTCCATTCTCATGTGACTGTATGAAGTTTGCACATTCTCTCTCCCCATGTCTGCGTGGGTTTGCTCCAGTTTCTTCCCACAATCCAGAGATGTGCAGGTTAGGTGGATTGGCTATGCTTAATTGCACAGAGAGTCCAGGGATGTGCAGGCTAGGTGAATTAACCATGGGAAATGCAGGGTTACAAGGATCGGGTAGGGGAGTATGGGTCAGGATGGGGTGCTGTTCAGAGAGTTGGTGTGGACTTGATGAGCCAAGTGGCCTACTTTCATACTGTAGAGATTCTACAAAAACAATAGAAATTGTTAACAAAATGTTGAGTAGCATATGATAATGCCTGATAATGAGTTACATGTACTCTAGAAAGGTCATCACAATCAATTACAAATGAATTACCACTAAGGCACGGTTACATAAAAATTCTGATGTTGAGTTTGATAATTAAAAGAGCTGCTCAGTTTGTGACAAAACATAAGAGCACATGAAGAATAAGAGCAGAAATAAGTCATTTGGCCCTTCAAGACATTGTTGCCTTTCATTCAAATTTACCACAACACCACCTTTCTGACTTGCCCCCATTCCCTTTTATTCAAAATTTCTGCTGACCTTTGGCTTGAATACACTTAATAGCTGCATATCTGCAGTTCTCAGGAGTAGAGTATGCTTAGGATTCACAGCCTTTGACTGAAGATATTCTGACTAATCCCTTAGAACAGAACTTACAGCTAGGGGAAACATCTTCCCAGAATCTACCTCATAGAGGGCACAGTTTAAAAATAAGAAATCGCTCATTGAATTCAGAAATGAGGAGGAATTTCTTCTTTCAGAGGACCATTCACCTTTGGAATTCAAAGAAAACAGTGGAAACTCTCATTGAATACATTCAGGGCTGAGTTAGACTGATTTTTGATTTGCAAAGGGGTTAAGAGTTATGGGGGCAGGGAAAAAATGGTATTAAGATCACAATCAAATCAGCCATGACCTTATTCAATGGTGCAGCAGCCTTGATGGGATGAATGGCCTATTCCTGCTCTTACATTTTACGATTTTACACTTTTAAGCCCCTTTAAAGATGTATGTTTTAGTGAGGTCAGCTCTCATTCTTCTAACCTCTAGAGAATATAAACTTAGACTAGTCAATCTCTGCTCACACAGTAGCCACCTCAAGTTAATAAATAAACCTTCCTCAAAGACTTGTGCATTTTTCCTTCCTCTGGTGAAGAGAACAAGTGGAACATCAGGTGCCATCACGCTTATGCCCTTCATATTTACAATATGATTTGTTTACTCTTGTACTCTCATCTCATTCTGATAAAGATACACAGTTTGCTTTCAAGAATATTTGTTTTATATGTATGTTAGCTTATTCTGTTTCTTGTACAAAAATAGGGAGATCTTTCTAAATATATTCAATTCTTAGACTCTTGCCATTTAAAAACAAATGTGCTTTCTATTTTCCCAGATGAAATTTATTCACATTTCTCCTCATAGTATTCCATCTCCAATGTTTTTGCCCACTCATTCAACTTGACTATATCTCTCTTCAGTGGTTTTGCACCTTCCTCACAGTTTATATTTCACCTGAGTTTGAATCATCAACGAGTTTGGTTCCTTTGCCAGCTCAGAGAGAAAATCCAGTAAACAAAGAAGCAGCAATGCATGGAAATGAATGTATTGGTCGTACTGGAGTTTCAGTTTCAAGTATATGAGACAAGCCAGACTCCTACTCTTAATTACCAGTTTTATGATTCTTTTTCCTTCATCCACGTCATTGATATAAATTATAAACAGCTGAGGCCAAAATACTGAGCTCTGTGGTACCCCAGTAATTCTTACCTGTTGACCAAAAAAGGCCACATTGCTGGAAGCCTCTGTTTTCTGTCCATTGACACACTGTAAATTCATGCTAATACATTTCCCTCAAATCCATGAACTCTAATTCTATATAATAGCCTTTTATGTGGCACTATCTTTTTGTTAAAACACTAAATATATCAGACCCACTCACACCCCCTTAGCTGCCTTGTTAATTATAAAACAGATTAACAAACATTTTCTTCAAGCAAGATTCCAATTTCGTAGAGTCCAGATCTATAAGTTATATTGATTTTTCTCAAGCACATTATGATATTCTAAGTGCTCTGGCGTCACATCACTAATAAATGATTCTTACATTTTCCTTACTACTGACATTAAGCTAATTGGCATCGTATTCTTTGTTTTCTTGAATAGCTGCATTGTTTGTCACCTTCCAATTCACAGGAACGCTTCAGAACCTGGGGAATTCCAAAAGCAAAACCAATACATCCACTATCTCAGCAGCTACTTCATTAAAACTCTAAGGTGCAGATTATCAGGTCCAGGCAATACAGCAACCTTTAGGCCCATTAGTTTCTCATTCTTCACAAATAATAAGTCTTTTAAGTTCTTCATTTCATTGGACCCTTGGTTTCCCACAATGTCCACATTTCTTTTGTTTCTTCCAACTTGACAACAGATGCTGAGTGCTTGTCTAATGCCTCTGCCATTTTCTTATTGCAATCATAACTTCTCTTATCTCTCTAATTCTTGGGAACTCACATGTAATTTCACTAATCTTTTCTTCTTATGTACCTCTAGATACTTTTACTAAAATGTTTCTTGTTGGTTTACTTTCATAATCTATTTTCTCTTCCTTTATTAAGTCCTTTATTATCTTTTGCTGAATTCAGAAATCTTCCCAACACTCAGGCTTACATCAAAAGCCTTTCCTTTTAACATAACGCTATTTGTATCTTCTGTTGTTAAGCATCCTTATACCAATTTTCCCATGGGGATTTTATCCCCCCAGGGAACATGTATTCATTGCAAAGGATGAATTAATTATTTAAATACTTGTTATTGCTTCATTTAGTTTGACATTTAGAAATTAGAATGAAAGAAATAGTTTTATCAACTTAGTTTCCAACTTGGTCTTATCCAATTCACCCCTCACACTTACATAGCTTGCATTGTTCAAATTGAAGACTCTAGTTCCAAAATTCACAAAGTCATGCTAAACTTAATATAAAATTATGTTACGATATGATCAACCTTTCCAGAGACTCTTTTTCTAAAATGTTACGAACTCTTCCAGTGTTGATTGGTCAACATAATGATTTAGAAATCTATCTTGAATAGATTCCATGATTTCATACACTATACTATTACTGCAAATGTGACTTGCACAGTTTACTTGAAGATTAACATCCCCAATAATTACCATATTATCTTTGTTACCCGCGCCTCTCAATTCCTGATTTACTTCCTGTCTCTATAACTCTTGTTAGAGGACATAGAAACTAAGCCATTGGGCTTCTGCAACTTGTTGTTTCTTAGTTCCACTCAGATTGATTCTAGATCACAATTTACTAAACTAACATCCTTTTATCTCTACCTTGACACTGTTGATAGCCTCATTCTACTCCATTGCTTTTCCATTTGCATCCAGCTAGTTAAAATGACTCTCACATAATGTAATTTTTATTAATCAGACAAGAGTCAGAATCTCACTTGCAATGGTTTCTCTTCCCACAGCAACACTGACTGTTGTCTTTGGTGTTCCCCAGGGATCTATGCCTAACTCCTCCTATTTCTCATCTACATGTTACCTCTTGGTAACATCATTCAGAAACACAGCAGTAGCTTTCACATGTATGCTGATGATACTTAGCTCTCACAGTCAATAAACTATCAGATTGCTAATCCAAAATCAGGGTTAGGTGAACAGAATTTTTCTGCAATTAAATATTGAAATACTTAAGCTTTTGTTTTCCCACCTCAGAAACTGTTCCCTTGCTGCTCACTCAATTGTGCTACCTGACAATAACCTGAGATTAAGCCAATTTGTTTGCAAACTTGGTATTGTGCTTGACCCTGAAATAAGGTTCGAGCCTCAAACTTTCACCATCATGAAGCCTATCTCTTTCCACACTGAAACGTTGCCCATGATTGCTCCTGTCTCAGCTCAATGTCTTCTGAAACCTTCATTCATTCCTTTGATGCCTCTAGGCTTGAATATTCCAACAGAAACTTGAGGTTATCTGAAGCTTTGTTGTTCTAGCCTTAACTTGCAATACATCTGTTCATTTCTCACCTTTGTGCTCAATCAGGGGAGGTAATGGCCGAGTCACATTATCACTAGACAACAAATCCAGAGATCCAAGTAAGGTTCCCATCCAGGTTGATGGGATAGTGTAGGGGGATGGGCTTAGATTAGTTCACAGGTCGGCGCAACATCGAGGGCTGAAGGGCCTGTTCTGCACTGTATTGTTCTATGTTCTATGTTCTGGGGACCTGAACCTGAATCCTGCAGATGGTGGAATTTGAATTCAATAAATATCTGGAATTAGGAGTTTACTGACGATCATGAAACCATTGTGGGTTGTCGAAAACCCTACCTGGTTCACCAATGTCCTTTAGAGAAAGGAAATGGCCTTCCTTACCTGGTCTGGCCTAGATGTGACTCCACACCCATAGCCATGTGGTTAACTCTTAACTGCCTGCTGGATCCATCATTCATTGCTCTGCCTTCAGTTGCTTTGGCCATAAAGAACAAAGAACAAAGAAAATTACAGCACAGGAACAGGCCTTTCGGCCCTCCATGCCTGCGCCGATCCAGATCCTCTATCTAAACCTGTCGCCTATTTTCCAAGGATCTGTATCCCTCTACTCCCTACCCATTCATGTATCTGTCTAGATACATCTTAAATGACGCTATCGTGCCCGCCTCTACCACCTCCGCTGGCAATGCGTTCCAGGTACCCACCGCCCTCTGTGTAAAGAACTTTCCACGCATATCTCCCTTAAACTTTTCCCCTCTCATCTTGAAATCATGACCCCTAGTAATTGAGTCCCCCACTCTGGGTAAAAGCTTCTCGCTATCCACCCTGTCTATACCTCTCATGATTTTGTAGACCTCAATCAGGTCCCCTCTCAACCTCCTTCTTTCTAATGTAAATAATCCTAATCTACTTAACCTCTCTTCATAAGTAGCGCCCTCCATACCAGGCAACATCCTTGTCAACCTCCTCTGCACCCTCTCCAAAGCATCCACATCCTTTTGGTAATGTGGCGACCAGAACTGTACGCAGTATTCCAAATGTGGTTGAACCAAAGTCCTATACAACAGTAACATGACCTACCAACTCTTGTACTCAATACGCCGTCCAATGAATGAAAGCATGCCATATACCTTCTTGACTACTCTATCCACCTGTGTTGCCACCTTCAGGGTACAGTGGACCTGAACACCCAGATATCTCTGTGCAACTATTTTCCCAAGGGCTTTTCCAGTTACCACATAGTTCGCTCTTGAATTGGATCTTCCAAAATGCATCACCTCGCATTTGTCTGGATTGAACTCCATCTGCCATTTCTCCGCCCAACTCTCCAATCTATCTATATTCTGCTGCATTCTCCAACAGTCCCCTTCACTATCTGCTACTCATAATCATAAATTCTGAATCCCACCCTCACTCCACCCCTTGTTCACCTCTCTCTACCTTCCTTCATACCTGTAGGACACTACTTAAAATCGACCTTTTTGAACAGGCTTTTTGTGCTTTGATCTAAATCTTTCCATGTGGCTCAATGTCATGGTTTTGTTTTATGATTCTCCCGTGAAATGCTTCCAGATTTTTTATTCTATTAAAGGCACTTTGTGAATGTATATTGTTGTTAAGGTTGTCTAATGCCTTTATCCCATCTTTTATTAACTAGGCTAATCCTCCTCCTTTTGCCTTTTGTCTTACAGTTCTAACCTAGAATATTTAGTTCTCAGCCATGTCATCCTGCAATGTTGTTACAACTGTTAGATCCAACCTATTCATTTTTATCTGTGCAACTAATTCATCTATTTTGTTGCACAAAGTTCACAGGAACAAGAATGCCATTTTTGCCCCATATTTTACTCTGGTCCAAAAAAAGAGCAATTGAAAATACCTTCACTTCCATACAAGCCGCATTGATAAATGTGTTGAGATGTATCATTTTCACCTATGTGACAAAAAAAATCACGCAGTTTTTCTGGCTCCTGCCTTCAGATGTCCCTCCAAATATCTCGCACCAGTTATAGTACCCTATTATACTTCTAGGAACTGAATTGAAAAATATACCAACAAACTCTGAGATCAGTGAGTCCACATATAAGTAAGAAAGAGAAGAAATAACAGCACAATGAATTTGAGACATTAATTAGAAAGATCAAAGACACACAGCACTAATGTCAGAGGATGAAAGGTGGACCCAACCATGTGTGGAAGATCTGTTAACAGATAAAACTGTTTCAGCCAGCAATATGTCACACACAAAGGTTGTTTCATGTATGGATTGATTAAAGTCCACAGTTTGATACAAATTTCTCCTTATGAGGCAAACGAGTTCCAATATCTTACTTACCAAATGGTTCAGCTTTTAAAGCACCAATGAATATAGCATGTGATGGAGTTATTTTTAACATTTTAAACTGTTATGTCTTACTGAGCACATATTTCTGTGTTGTGATGAAGTGACAGGCTGAGAGTGGAGAGAACGTAAGGCTAGTTTTTAAGAAACTCTTGCGTGGTTTTCAATGCTGGCATTGGCACTTCTAGGAAGATTTTCTACATGTCAACGTGCTTGATAACCAACTCGTCTGTCAAAAAAAAATTCAAACCAATGACGTTAGAAGAATGTCGCTAGAGCAGAAATTACCCCACGACAGGAATTTAGGGAGCTGGATAGCAGATTGAAAAATAAGACCTCAAAGGTTGCAATCTCTGGATTAATCCTGACACTATCTGCTAGCAAGTATAGGAATAGTTGGATACAGTGGATGATGCATGGCTGAACAGTTGGTGCAGGAAGACATTAATTTCCTGGATCATTAAGGCAATTTCTGGGGAGTGTCGGACTTGTGCATTTCTGACAGGTTGCACATGAACTGCATATGCACCAAAACCCTTACAGGAAGGTTTGCTGGTACAGTTAGTGAGGGTTTAGACTAATTTGGCAGAGGTTTGGGATGTGAAGCTATCTAGGCTAATCCTCTTCCTTTTATTTTTGTCTTAATGTTCTAACCCAGAATGTTTAGTTATCAACCGTGTGATCCTGCAATGTTCTGTTGTAACTGTTAGATCATGGATGATGCATAGACAAGTGTAAAAGGAAAGCCACATCAGTCTGGCAGGCAGATCATCTAGAATTTAAATTACAAGGGAGCTCAGCAAGCTTCTATTTTTCTGTGAGGAGTCTCGCAAGTAAGGCAGGTGAGTTGAGGGCACTGATCAACAGGAGGGGAAATCACATCATTTCTATCACGGAGACATGGCTGAGGGATGGATGAGACTAGCAGCTCAATATTCCAGGATATAGAATCTTCAGGCGAGACAAGGAGCAGTGTGATCAAGGAGGCAGTATCGCAATATTGATCAAGGAGTCAATTGCCTCAATATCTTAGAAGGCTCCTCCACTGAGGCAATATGGCTAGAACTTAAAAGCGAAATGGGACATTCATATTGTTAAATGAAAAACAAAAGAAATGCGGATGCTGTAGATCAGGAAACAAAACAGAAATTGTTGGAAAAGCTCAGCCAGCCTGGCAGCATCTGTGAAGGAAAACACAGAGTTAACATTTTGGGTCCGGTGACCCTTCCTCAGAACTAATGCTGTAACAGAGAAGCTGAATAAGTACTTTATGTCTGTCTTCACAGAGGAAAAGACAAGAAGCGTCTCTGAAATAATTAAGATCCAAGTGTCGGATGACAATGTGGAACTGAAACAAAATAAATAAAAGTGTAGTATTGGAGAAATTATTATGTATGAAATTTGATAAATCTCTGGAAGCTAATGGTCTTTACCCTTGGCTGCAGAGATAACGGATTCAATGGTGTTCATTTTTCAAAATAATAATTCCGTAACTGTGCCTGTAGTCTGGAAAGTCACAAGTGTTTAAGTAAGGAAGAAGAGAAAATGCAGGGAACTATAGACATATTAGTGTGACGTAGAGGAAAATTCTAGAATCCATTATAAAGTACATGGTTATTGGATATTTACAGTACAATTGCGTAATTGGTCAAGTCGATGTGGATTTGTAAAGGGAAAATTATGTTTATCAAACCTGAGAGCTTTTTTGAAGATGTTGTTATCTGAGTCAGTAAGGGGAAGCATGTGGATGTGGTACGATTGGTTTCTCAGAACGATTCTGATAAAGTCCTAAACATGATGTTGGTAAACAAAAGTACATAAATGGAATTAAGATTACTATTCTCACATGGATCAAGGAGTGGTTAATAGGCAGAAAGCAGAGACTAGGTTGGCAGGCTGTGACCTGTGGGGAACCCAATTGTTCACAATCTATATCAGTGATTTAGATGCATGTTGGGTGGTTCAGTTGTAATATTTCTAAATTTGCAGATGATACAATGCTCGCTGCGAAAGCGAGTCATGAGGAGGATGCAGAGAGGCTTCTAGGAGATTTGGACAGGCTGAATGAGTGGTTAAGAGCATGACAAATGGAATATAATGTCTATACTTGTGAGACTATCCATTTTGTTGGAGAGAGAAAATTTGCGCTGTATTTCTTACATGACTTGAAAGTGTTATGCCCAAATAAAACGATGCATCCCTGTTCATAAATCACTAAAACCTAGACTGCAGGTGCAGCAAGCAACTCAGAAGGATGTTAACCTTTATCGCAAAGAACTTGAGAACAGGAGCAAAGAAATCTTACTTCGATCATATAGACACTTGTAAGACTGTACTTGAAGTATTGTGTGCTGTTCTCATTCCCTTGACTCGGAAGAATTTACGTGCCATTAGACGGAATGCTGCAGATGTTCACCAAACTGATTCCTGGGATGGCAGGACTGTCACCTGAGGAGGGATTGAGGATATTAAGCCTGTATAGTCTCTGATTTAGAAGAATTAGAGGCAATCTCATAGATGGCTAAATACTGAGGATTAGAGAGAGTAGATGCAGGAAGGATGTTTCTATTGATCCTAGGGCTGAGAATCAGAGGACATGGTCTCAGAACAAATAGCAACACTATTACTACAGAAATGAGGAGGAGATCAGTGGTGGTAAATCTTTGAAATTCACTCCCCAGAAGAGGACAGAAGCTTAGACAATAAGTGCGTCAAGACAGAGAATTGATAGGGTTTCTAGCTACTGAAGGCATCAAGGGATACAGAGATAGCATAGGAATATGGCATTGAAGGAAACAATTAGCCGTATTCTTGAATGACAGAGTAAGATTGAGGGGCTGGATAACTTCTGCTGTTCTTTTGTTATGTTCTTATCTTTCCATTTACCTTGAGCCCGGCAGCAGGGAAAATTAAAAAAAAGCATATTGCATTTTTTTCCAACGACAGGGTTGTGAAAGGCTGGCCATATTGGCCATATTCATTGCAATTCCTCACAGATGTAAAATTATTGCTATACAAATATCACAATTCTGTGTGAATTTCACAATTGTCAGAGATCCCATCAGAATGTGCACATTGCAAACCGGAAGTGACTGCAAGAATTTAGCTTGTGTTATGCAAAATGGCATAGAATTTGCATGACAAAAGACCATTCAATCCTATTGGTTTGTGCTGATGTATATCCTTCACAGGCCTCATCTTGCCTTATTTCAACTAATCATTTCAGCACATGTTCCTATTCCTTTAAGAAACTAGGAGATGAGCAGAGCCACTGGTGGGAGATTGTTGTTCAAGTAAGTGAACACCTTTGCCTCAAAACTATTTTCAACAACTTTTGTATTGAAATCAATGATCACCATGATTTTCATCATTTGTTATTTGAGGATCCTCACTAGAAGGCAAAAAATATGCATACCTGACTTGAACCAGAGAAACATTCAACCATATCAAAAGAATAAAAGTTTGAAAAAGGTAATAAGAGATCAATGTATTTCACCTTCAAACCAAGCAGATGTAAGTTTAACTTAACCATTTTTAGTAATTCTCTGCATTATATTCACATTACAAGCTAACATGTTTAATACAGCATTATGGGCCAAAGAAGCAATTTTGTAATCTACATAACTACACAACCTACAATACCAGACTGTCTGGGAAAATATTATGTTCAAAAACAAGAACAGAAATTCCTGAGAAATTCGGGACGATTGGCAGCATTTGTGGAGAGAAAGTGAGTCAA
Organism: Ginglymostoma cirratum; assembly: GCA_024137785.1. Lineage (NCBI taxonomy): Eukaryota > Metazoa > Chordata > Chondrichthyes > Orectolobiformes > Ginglymostomatidae > Ginglymostoma > Ginglymostoma cirratum. The sequence continues at coordinate 31,194,143 of JAHRHZ010000034.1, read as the reverse complement.
TGTTTCAGGTTCAGTGACCCTTCTTCAGTACATGGATAAATGCCAAAAAAAACTCATACTGATGGAAATAATTAGCACCTTGTGGGCTAGAGGATCAGTTAAAGTTTCACGTCAATAGTCTGAAGTATAATAAGACTCACGTAAATCATGATGCTGTAAACAAACATTGATGACTCTGACATCAGTAAGAGAGAAGACACCAGCATCATCAGCATGTAAAGAGGGATATCTATACTACTTGTGTTTGATGATGTACTATGAGTCCAAATGTAAATAAAGGAATGTTATGGTAGATAATGAGTTTACTAATCTTACTTCGTATTGAGGAGCAAGCAGCCTTAGGGACAGTGTACGTGGAAACATTTACAACCCAGGATATCCTAAACCAGATTCTCAATGTGCAGGTGGCAATAATAGCTTTTCCACAGAAGTTGGTGCTGGCACATTGAGCACATTTTAAGCAAATAGAGTTGGTTATAAGGTGAATAAAACTTGGGAAAGCACTAATCAGACCACTCCTGGAATATCGTGAACAGTTTTAGTTCCCTTATTGAGAAAAATATATTAGCATTGGAGGTAGTCCAGAGGTTTATTAGATTAATCCTGTGTCTAGAAGGCTTGTCTTATGAGGAGAGGTTGAGTAGGTTGGGCCTGTTCTCATTGGAGCTTCAAAGAATGAGAAGTGATCTTATTGAAATATGCAAGACTTTTAGGGGGCATGACAGGGTAGATGCAGACAGGTTATTTCCCCTTGTGGTAAAGTCTAGGACTAGACGACATAATCTTAATGTAAGGAATGGCCCATTTAAGACAGAGACTAAGACGAATTTCTTCTCTCAACCGGTAGTGAATCTGTGAATTTTGTACAGCAGTGGGTTTTCAAGGATGGATCGTTAGCATACTCAAGAATAATTTTTAATTAGTAAGTAATTAGGAAAAGGCAGGTAGCCTATGGTGGAAAATTCAGGAAATTGGAGTTGAACATTATTATAACAGCCATAATCTCATTGCACGATGAAGCAGTCTTGATGGGCTGAATGAGAAGGAGAAATTCCTGGAGAAACTCAGCAGGAAGGAACTCAAAGGAACCTTCTGAAGAAGGGTCACTGGATTTGAAATGTTTATTCTGCTTTCTCATTACAGACGCTGCAAGGCCCACCTAGTTTCTCCAGAAAATTCTGTTTTGTTTCAGATTTCCAGCATCTGCAGTTCTTTGTTTTTTGACAAGTTGAATGGTCTATTTCTGCTGCTGTGGCCTTATGGAGTCAGGAAAATAATGAGAGGGAGAGATCTGTGAATGGGTAGAGAGAAGGAACGGCTGGCATATATTAAGCACTAAAGGAAATCATGTAGCCCTTTATCCCTGTGAAAGCTGACTGATAACTTCACCACGTGGTCAGTCTCATCTATGAACAGAAATGCCATCTGGGGAGCTCTATGCTTGTACACGGGGGAGGAAATATGACTGTAGAAGCAAGAGTGAGCTGCAGCAGTAACATTGGTTGTTGTCATCCCAGCTTTCTGGCTGCTTTCAAAAGAAACATTCTATGTCTACTTTCCAATGACCCTGTGGAAGAGAAAATGTGTACTTACATGTTGACTCCAAACCTTTGCACCCAGAATATTCTCAGATCTTCTTGTCAGAGGAAAAGTTAATATAGCAGTAATTTTGCTTTTATTCATTCAAATGATGCGAGGGCCAACATTTATTGCCTATCTCTAATTGTTCTTCAGGAGGTGATGGTGAGCGGCCTTCTTGAACCTTTGCAGTTCATTTGGTCTAGGTAAACACTCAGTACTGTTAAGAAAGAAAGTTCAAGAGTTTAACCCAGCAACACTGGAGGAACAGCAATACATTTCCAAGTTAGTGTGTGCTTTGCAGGGGAATTTGCAGATGCTGGTATTGTCACGTATCTGATGCCTATGCCCTTCTAGACAGTAGCAAACATGTTTTGGAAAGGTGCTACGTATGGAGTCTTGGTGAATTTCTGCAGTGTATTTAGTAGATAATATACGCTGCCATTACTGTGTTTTAATGGTGGAGTGACTGAATATTTGCGGTCTGCTTTGTCTTGGATGGTGTCAAGCTTCGTGAGTGTTGTTGGATCTGCACCCATCCAGGCAAGTGAGGAGTATTCCAACACACACCTGACTGTGCCTTGTAGATGGTGGACAGGCTTTGGGGAGTCAGGAGGTGAGTTACTCACTGCAGGATTTCTAGTCTCTGACCTACTCTTGTAACCATGGTATTTTTACAGCTGGTACAGTTCAGTTGCTTGTCAAAATGCGACTAGATTGGTGATCTAGAGGCCCAGGATTATTATACTTTAGGAACATGAGTTCAAATCCTGTCATAGCAGCTGCTTGAACTTCAATGCACTAATAAACTGTGGAATGAAAGCTAATCTCAGTAACAGTGACCATGGCAATGATATCGTCATAAAAACCCATCCGGTTCACTGTTTGGGTTTTATTCATTCCTGGGATGTTGGTGTTACTGGCCAGACTAGTATTTATTACCCAAAAGTCAACCACATTTCTGTATGTCTGGAGTCATGTGTAGGCCAGATCAGGTAAGGACAGCGGAGTTACAGGTGTAAACCCAAAACGTTGACTTTCCTACTCCTCTGATGCTGCCTGACCTTCTGTGTTCCTCCATCTCCACACTGTATTGAAGGACAGCACAGTTCCTTCTTAAAAAGAATTTAGTGAACCAGATGAGTTTTTAACAAAAACAATGTTTGCTATTATGCCAGTTCTTCATTTCAGATTTTTCTGGGAATCCAAATTTCACAGCCTGTTAGGGTGGGATTTGAGCCTATCATCCCAGACCATTAGCCTAAGGTCCTCAACTGCTAGTCCAGTGACATTATCACTACACCACTGCCTCCTTGAATGCCCTATAGGGAAGGAAATCTGGCCTTCTTACCCAGTCTGGCCTCTATGTGATTCCAGCCACTTAATTAACATTGGCTCTTAACTGCCCTCCAAAATGATCTAGTTCAAGCGCAATTACGGATGAACAATAAATGTTGCCCTTGTCAATGATACCAACATGCATTGGAAAGAATAAAGGAGAAAGAGAGTGATGTGAATAGGCTGAGCATCAGGAGGAGGACCTACAACCAACTCCAAAATTCTATGGATGGAGAATTACCAAATGAAGATCAAGGAAAATGGGAAAGGAAGCATTATGTGATCACTATCAATTTGTTAGCATGTCAAAGGACACTCATTTCCAATGTGTCAACCAGGTGTGAGGTCGCACTGCTGTCTCTGAGATTTCCCTGTAATATTCGCCACATTTTTAAGAGTCCTTGTATTCCCTCTTTTTTTCCCATCTTCTCTTATCCCCAAATCTCTAAGATCTTGCCCCTTGTTACTTTATTTTGTTTCCCTTCCATGGCCAATGCCAGCTAGTCACATATCCCCTCCTGCTCATTCTATTTTCTTTCACTTTTTCCCTTCAATAAGCACTCTAACAATATTGTAACAAATAGCAAGGGACACTTAATTGGCAAAGTTATCTAAATCCTTAATGTCAGTTATCACCCCATTTGCTTTATTTAAAAAATCATATAGATCTACCACTGTTAATGAGAACACAGCCTAAAGGAAGGAGCAACACAATGACCACAGTCAGAATGTTATTAATTGGCATAGAGTGGAGTGGAGGACATTTAGGTTAGACATAGGGCAAGCAACAAGTGAGCAGACTGCGCCCAACAGGAGGGAATGTTTGATTTGACATGCATTAGGTAAGCAACTAGGTTAGGTTAATTGAATTTCTACTAATTTATAATACTTTTCACAGCCCGTCATTCATATGACAAGTATTCAGCTCTAAAGGACATAAGCTTGACTAGAAATTATTGAATATAATTACCAACCCTCCTCATCTGTGCTACAATCTTCCAAGCTTGGATATATGTTGGAAGGTAATAAAATGTGCCATTTAAAGGTCTAGATATAGAAACAGAATTCTCTATATCCCTCCTAGTAAATTGTATTCACTAAAACATCTGATTAAGGAAAATGTTAAGATTATATTGTCAAATTAGGGTGGCAGGTTATGTAAGCAACTATTGAACACATCAACCAAATGATTCTGCTAAATTACTTCATTTCTGCCTTGATGCATACGTTCAATTAAAAATCTCCAGCCAAGTGCAACGATGAATGATCAAATCCTTCGGCAGTGTCCAATTTAGCCAAAGGCCAAGTAGTTTGTCAATAATCAATCTGTTACTTTTGTTAATTTCATGGTTGATGATACCTTTGGAGCGTAGGAATAAGAATAGGCTATTTATTCCTTCAAGCCTGTTCCACTATTTAGTAAGATCCAGGCTAATAGCAAACCAATTCTGCCATCCTACCTTTATCCCATATCCATCATATCTTTGGTTATCAAAATTCTATCAATCTCAGTTTTAAAGTTAACAACTGATCTGGTATCCATTACCAGCTGCGGAACAGAGTTCCAAACTTTTACCTTCATTGCATGGAGAGGCGTTTCTTAATTTCACCCCTGTTTTGGCCCTTTCCCATACCCAGGATCCTCAACTGCTCCTCATATGACAAATGCTTCACCCCAGGATCATTTTTATCAACCTCCTCTGGACCACTCCGATGCCAGAACATCCTTCTTTACATATGGAGAACTGCTCACAACATTCCAAATGCAGCCTGACCAGAGTCTTATACAGCCTTGGCTGTACATCTCTGCCCTTTTACTCTAGCCCTCTTGAAATGAATGTTAACATTACATTTGCCTTCCTAACTGCCAAGTGAATCTGCATCTTAACTTTGACAGCATCTTGAAGACAGGCTCCTAACCTTTGTGCTTCAGATTTCCCAAGCCCTTCCCCATTTATAAAATAGTTTATGCCTCAATCCTTCCTACCAATGTCTATAGCCTCACATTTTCTCATATTGTATTCTACCTGCCACTTTTTTGCCCATTCTTCTAGCCTGTCCAAGTCCTTCTGCAGCTCCCTGCATCCTCAACACTGCCTTCTCCTCCAACTATCACAGTTTGCAGATGACACAAAGTTTGATGATTAAAAACCTAGTTTAACTCCTGGATAACTAATAAGCTGCTGCTCCTATCTACCACACACAACCAACCACACGTCCCTCCAACACTATGACCCTGGCCCATGACAAGACTCGTTCTCAACCTGAGCTGACACAGTTCCACCACGCTCTGTCAGGTCAACACCTACCCTCCACTGTCAAGGTGTCTGGCTTTCAGCTAGACAAAGAAAGCAGCACACTAGCTGCTGCAAAAAGGGGTGTGATTTGATCCCTTCCACTTGCCAACTACCCCGCACCATGGAGGACCTGTGTTGATTTCACATACACTCCATATTTCTGAAAGAGCCACAATCAGAATTCTCAGCTAGAAATGCAGAGCTCAGCATGATTGGAAAGAAATTGGAGTGGAGCGGCAGTCTGACTATGATTACCACTTGACAAATATATGTATAGGACGGGAATAGAGGGATACTATCCCTGGAAGGGTAGGGAGTTTTAATTGTGCCGGGCAGCATGTTGGTGCAGGCTTGGAGGGCCGAAGGGCCTGTTCCTGTACTGTAATGTTCTTTGTTCTTTGTTCTTTGTTCTTTGTACCACTCCTCGGAATACCCAGGCTAATATACTTAAGTCATGTCACACTTGTACCTATACTGCATAATATGCCACCTATCTTTATATCATTGCAAATTTGGATGTGGCATTTCATCCAATCTTCTAAGTAATTAATGATTACAATAATTAGTTGAAGGCCACTTTAGAACCTTTGCAAAACACCAACTAATCATATTGCGCCAATTTGGGTACCTGGCTATTATCCCTATTCCCTGCATCTGCCACTCAACCAATTTCCAAAACAGGCTAGTAATTTCTCTTCAATTTCATGGGCTTCAACTTAGTTAACAATCACTGGTTAAGAATCAAATGTCTTCTAGAAGTTCATACAAATAGACATTTGTCTATTAGACATTCCTTTGTCAATTTAATCAGCTCTTCAAAAGCTTCGATCAGGTTAATCAAGGATGACATACCTTTTACAAATCCATTCTGACTTTCTGTGATCAGCTAAAAATGTTCAAGATGTTCAGTCATTCTAATCTTTTTATAGACGCCAGTTATATTCTAACAGCAGAGCTCAGGCTAACTGAACTATAATTGCCTGGTATAAAAGCAAAATACTGTGGGTGCTGGAGATTTGAAAGTGCTGGAGATACTCAATAGGTCTGGCTGTGCCTATGGACAGAGGAACAATTAATGTTTTGAGTTCAGAATGACTTTACTTCAAAACTCACCCTGTACCAGTCCCAAAAAAGACTCAAAATGTTAACTTGTTTACTTTCTCTAAAGTTGCTCTCAGACTTGCTGAGTTTCTCCAGTATTTTCTGTTTTCTTATCATTCCTAGGCTTCACCTTCTTATCTTCCTTAAATAGTAAAGTAACATGTAACATGCACAATTTTCCAATCTAAAAGAATGGTTCTTAAATAGAGATTAAAATAATCTGTAACATTCTCAGCTGTTTCCTTGAATCCTTGGAAGTGAAAACAATCTGGTCCTGAGAATCTGTGACTCTCGTGTGTTTTACTCCCCTTCCTATATTACTTTGATGAGTTGCTGAATCTGATACAAAATTATTTTCCTTGGGATGTCTAGTATACTGAACCTTTCCCCCACTCTAAATACAAATGCTGAGTAATTATTCAGCAAGGTCCATAGTTTCCTTATTCCTATTGATATCACGGTTAACTGTTGTTTCTTTATGTAATTGAAAGCATTTTATATTCATTTGATTAACCCTTTCAAGTTGCTTTTGATACTCACATCTTCTAATAACTTTCATGTGTTTTATCACACTTTGCTATTCCTTGTACCTTTACTAATAATCGAGACGTGCTTTTAAAAAAAATGTTTCTGCCTTTTTTTTGGTTTCTATGTTATTGCTCACCTCTTTAGTTGCCCATAGTTGGCATTTTGGCAATTTAAGCCCTTGCCTCTTAGAGGTGTAAATGATTCTGCATCACATTTAATTCTCCTCTTTAATAGTTTCCCTGATCTTTTACACATGAACATATTATCCCAGCTTACTGTCAACAGCCTCAATGTAATTCCATTGAAGTTAGCCTTGCCTAAACTTAGACTTGGTATCTACTTTGCACACCTTCATTTCAAACATTACAATGAATGCAACCACACTATGATCATTAAAGTTAAACATTCAAGCACTGATAGGTTATTAACCAAATCTGGCTCATTATTCATTCCTAATCTAACACGGCATGTCTCTTTGCTGTCTTTAGGGCAAATTGTTGCAGAAATCTGTTCCAGACACCCAGGAAATTACTTGCCTTTCTGACATATGCCAGCCTGCCTCTCTCAGCCATGTGAAAGCTAAAATCCCCTATTAAAGCCACTCTATCTTTACTGGATGGCTATCCCCACTGCATTTATATAACCTGCCACCTCATAATTTCTAGCAGGGAGCTATAAGCAACTCCAATTCAATTCATAAATCAATTTCTTAATTCTACCCAAGAAGTCTTTACTGCCTGCCTTCCTATCATTTGTTGTTTTCTTATCATCAAAGGAATTTCATCCTTAGTTGGATATTGGGGTATTAGCACAAATTGAGGATTGTATAATAGACAGAAGAGAGAATGGGGCTGGGGTGCGATGGGTCTTTTTCAAATTGAAATTACATAACTAGTGGAGGCCCAGAAGGATCACTCCTGGGGCTTCAATTGTTTATAATCTATATTAATGACTTCGAGGAGTGGGTAACATGTAATATATATCCAATTTGCAGATGATACAAAAATAGGTCAGAGACCATATGATGCTAATAGCATAGGATATCGATAGGTTGAATGAGTGGACAAAAACTTGGCAGTCTGAGTTTTGCACTTTGGTAGAAGAATCAAAAAGTGAATTATTATTTAAATGGACAGACACTCCAAAAAAGAGTCATACAGAGAGATCTGAGTATTCTTGTACATGAAACATAAAATGTTAGCAGGCAAGGTACAGCATGCTAGTTAGAAGACAAATGGAATTTTGACTTTCATTAGCAAGGGTTTACTGTTTAAATGTAGTAAAATTTTGTGAGAACTTTACAGGGTGTTGATGAGGCTGCACCTGGAGTATTGAATTCAGTTTCAGTCCCTGCATTTAACAAAGGAAGTTTGAGCACTGGAGACAGTTCAAGATTTACTACACTGATTCCTGGAATGAAGGCATTGACGTATCAAGAACAGCTAAACAGTTTAGGCCTTTATTCGTTACCATTTAAAGGAATGAGGAGTAATCTTATTGAAACATACAACAACCGAAGGGGACTTGACAAGGAAGATATTGAGAATATGTTTGTACCAATGGGGGAGTCTCGAACTAGGGAGCATAATCTCAGAATAAGGGGACACTCAATTAAAATGGCAATACAAAGGATTTTCTTCTGCCAGAGGGTAGTGAATATCTGAAGTTCTCTACCCAAAAGAGTTGTGGAGGCTAGCTCACTTAAAGGTGCATGGGTTTTTGAAGTTTTGGAAATTTGAAGACTATAAGGAGCTGACAAGCAAGAGGGGTTCAGACCCAGGATAGTTCAGCCACAGTTCTGTTGAATGGTAGGTCAGAAGTGAGGTGCTGAGGTCCTGATCTTTAAATCAGTTCTAATTTCTGGTATTTTGAAAACTCATGTTGATCCAAAATGTTGGATCTCTGAGGATGAGGATGTGGAACTCTGAGATTGAGAACAGAAAGATAGTAGATAACTAGCAGATACCAGAAAGATAACAGATAAGATAGCATCTGTGAAGAGAAATAGATTAACATTGCACTTCAATGACGTATCATCAGAATTGAAGAAAAATGGAAATGTAAGCGTTTTTAAGTGAGTAGAAGGTGAAAGGGCAAGAAGAATAAAAGAGATCGTGTGTTAGAGGCAAGAGCAGGAGAGGTTGACAAACCAGAAAGCCTAAAGATAGTGTTATGAGTACAGTAAAGAGACAAAGTTTGTGTGCAGATGATGTTTGAAGGTTACCTTCAGTCAACTGGATGTAATATTGGGTTGTAAAGAAAACTGCAAAAAGAAGTACAAAATTGCGACAGAGAAGTATCATCCAAAGTTCAAGGTATATGTATCTTTAAAGGGAAATGCCATTATCCAAAGTTGTTGCACTCAGTTTTAAATCAGGAAAGTGCCAAGTCTAAGAAAGTGCCAAGATGAAAGATACAGTGCTATTCCTTGAACTTTCTTTGATCCTCATTGGAAAACTGTTGTATGCCATGGATGGAATTGCAGCAATTTGGAGAATTAAACTGACAAGTGACATGAAGCTAAAGGCCATGTTTGCAGATTGAACAGATGTGTTCCACAACACAGTCACCCAAATTACATCTGGTACCCCCAGCAAAGAGGAAACTACATTATGAACATGAACACTTTATGATCCCTGGAAAGAACCATTGTTTCAGCTGATAGGATTGTTTGGAATGTGAGGTGGTCAGAAGGTAGGAGGCGAAAGGATAAAAGTTGGATCTCCTATGTTTGCATAGACGGATGTTATGTTTGAGGAGGTTATGCATTTTGGTAGGCAAAACAAAGACAGACTTTTTTTTAAATAAGGAAGGGCTTCAGAAATCTGAAGAACAAAGGGATTTGGGAGTCTTAGTTCAGGATTCTCTTAAGGTTAATGTGCAAATTCAGTTGGCGGTTAGGAAAGCAAATGCAATGTTGGCATTCATCTGAAGAGGGCTGGAATACAACAGCAGAGATATGCTGCCAAGCCTCTATAATACTCCGTTTAGATTGAATTTGGAATATTGTGGGCAGTTTGGGCCCCATATCTCAGATCCAGAGCAGATCCAGAGGAGGTTTGCAAGAATGATCCTGGGAGTGATGAGTATTATGAGAGGCAGCTGGGGACTCTGGGTCTGTGCTTGATGGAGTATAGAAGGATGTGGGGGATCTCATTGAAACTTACAGAATACTGAGAAGCCTGGATAGAGTGGACATGGAGAAGATGTTTCCTTGAGTAAAAGAGATTAGTATCCAAGGCAGAGATTCAGGTTTGAAGGACAACTTCTTAGAACTGAAAAGAGAAGGAATTTCTTCAGCCAGAGGGTGGTAAATCTGTGGAACTCATTGCCATAGAGGGCTGTCGAGGCCCAGTCATTGCCTGTATTTAAGTCAGAGATAGATAGCTTAGTAAGGGATCAAGGGTTATGGGGAGAAGGCGGGAGAATGGGGATGAGAAGCATATCAGTCTTGATCGAATGGTGGAGCGGGCTTGATGGCCTGAATGGTCTAATTCGGCTCCTGTATTTTATGGTCTAATAGTAAAGAAAATACTCTGTGAAGGATACTTTGACACAGTGCAATCCAGAAATTAATGTCTTTTATTACAAAATCCATAGAGTAGTAACTCAATGTTGGCACAGATATTTACCCACTGTCCAAGACTTTAAACAATTATGTTCCTGGGCATGATTAATCTTCATTTGTTATAACTGAATAAATATTGAGTGGTCAAAAAAGTTCTGAAGAAGGTCCACTAGACCCAAAATATTAACTGTGTCTTCTCCCCACAGATGCTGCTAGACCTGCTGAGTTTCTCCAGCTAGTTCTATTTTTGTTTCAAATCTGTTGACTGATGATCAGTTCTGTACATATCTATAAGGTTGCAAAGTGGAGTCGCTCAGAGAAGTATGATTTAATTTTTCCATTGATTTCTCTACGTCTATGGTAGGCGTGCAGAATGCACTTCTGGCAGTAGTAGTGGAGCCAGATACTTTAGAAACTTTTAAGTGACTCTTGGATAGGCACATGGAGGATAGTAAAATGTAAGGTATGCAGGGTAGTTTGATCTTAGTAGGTCGGCACAACATTGTGGGCTGAAGGGCCTGTACTGTGCTGTACTATTCCATGTTCTATGTTCTAAGACATCAAAGGATAACAGCGGTAAATTCAGATTTTAGATTTTAGATTTAGATTTAATGTCACATGTATATAAAAATACAGTGAAAAATGTTCTTTTTTGTGTTATATGCAAAGTGTCGCCATGTTCCGGTGCCATCTTGAAACGTTAAGTACAATGCAGGATTCTACTGCAATAAAGTTCACATTTCTCTCTTCTTCTCATTCCTCCCCTGCTACTCTTCCAGTCGCTGCTTGACATCGATTGGAGTCTCTGAAACATGCTTCTTGGTCTTTGTAACAGGCTCTGGGGTCTCGGTTATTGGTGTCTGCCTCTGTTGCATCCAAGCTGGGGCCATGGGTCTGGGGATGTGCAAGTTCTGTACCTCATGTTCCTCGCCCAACACTCCTCCAGATGCTGCTTTCGGTATTCAGTCATCAGGGTTATCTGCCGTCCCTTTCACTGACTATTCCTCTCCTTAGTCTGTGAGTGTGGGCTGGGGGAGTCAAGCCGGAACCCGCTCCTCACTGTGTGGGGAGACGCTAGGCTGGGATGGATCCTGAAATAACTCCACAAAGGCTTGGTATCCCATCACCAAGTCATCCTTTATTTGCATGGGCATAATGCATCACACTGACCCAGCTAGCACAGCAGGGACTCCTGGAGTGAACAGAACCCCTGACACTCCTGTTTATATCTGTCAACCAGGACTCCCTGATTGGACCAGATTAAAAACCCCCAATCAGTGAACACATATTCTATGATCCTGTCTGATCTCATGCCAATCGCTATATCCCTCTCCCTCTAAGTCCTGTGAGGAAAGCCCATTCTTTTTCCTGTAATTTCTCCTGAGGCCTTTTCGCTCCTGGTCCAGTTCCTCCGACACAGCCTCAGACACTGGCAGTGAGTACCGGACCACAATCTACTACTTGTGGCCAGAGCATCTTGGCTGAAATTCATCTTCTTCTTCAGGCAGTAATAGCATTAAGACTGCAGTATCTGCCATGTCCACCTCATCCTCAGAGATTTCTTCAACACTAGGTGGAGGGGGAGAACACATGGCCTCTGACAGCCTTGCAAGATGTCTGAGGGGCTGGGTATGTTATGCCCATGCCCCTCAGGTTTATGAGGTTGTAGCTTTCATGTGATCCTTGTACACGTTTAGGATCACGTTACCAAGTCATCCTTTATCTACACCCACATTGTACATGACACTGACCCAGCTAGCTCAGAGCCGGCTGTTAGATTGAGCAGAATCTCTGACATTTCTGTTTATATCTGTAAGCCAGGGCTCCCTGATTGGACCAGATTAACAGCCCCAATCAGGGAACTCAAATTCTATGAGTTGACCTCGTTCCAATCACTATGGAGCTGGGTCTGGCTCATTCCTGACATTGATGCCACTGCCACAGCCATTGAAGGCTTCCTCCTTCACCCACCAGTCTCCAGACTTTAAAGAAAAGAAAAAAAAGAATAACAATATAAACAGGAAAAGCAAAATGAAGAAAAGAAAAAAAAGAAAAAGAAAGCAGACAGGAGCAGACAAGCCCCGGGCTCAGCCCTGCTACGTCAGTGATTCATATGAATATTGAATGATTTTGCCTCTAAAACAATGTAAATACTTCCGTAAAATTCACTGGACTTCCTGAAGTCTGGATAAAAACTGAAAGAACTGCGGATGCTGTAAATCAGGAATGAAAACAAAGTTGCTGGAAATGGTCAGCAGGTCTGGCAGCAGGAAGGGTGACCGGACCCAAAATGTTAACTCTGTTTTTCTCCTTCACAGATGCTGCCAGACCTGCTGAGCTTTTCCTGCAACTTTGTTTTTGTTCCTGAAGTCTGGAGTTTTAGATCAAATTAATTGATGCTGATATTTGAGAAATAGTACCATGATTCATGGAAATGCCCACACCTGTATAGATTGAGGGTGAAAGAAAACAAAAACTTGTCTACCCAACTTATTTGAATGACTTATTTTGAAGTTCCTGCATCTATTTGCCAATCTCCTCATAACATTGTATGTCTATACGCTGTGTACAAAGCAGGAGGAGTTGGCAGCATTGCTGCCGATGGCAAAATACACATACCCTGCTTTTGCTAGTGAAAGCTCACTTCTTAAAGTCAAGGTGAAATAAAAGTTTGCTCCCAAAAAGTTCTTGAAAACTGTGCAGTGGGCCATGAAAAGGAACCCAGACTGATGAATGCTGCTCAATACTTCACACTCCAACAGTCATGCAGGAGCACTCCCTAGCACTCAGGACGCAGGTATTCCTTCTTACTTTTTGGAGGGCAGGAAATTGTACAGAAATCATTCAGCTGAATATTGAATCAGCCAACAGAGGAAGCTTGAGGGGTTGAATGGTCTATTCCTGTCCCTATTTCTTATGGTCTTAAAGCTGAGGTTCGTAGACAAATCTTAACCACCATAATATGATTAAGCATGGGCACAATGAATTGTGATCCTCACTCCCAAAATTGGGGCCAATTAATTTGTTGTAATTAGTTGTAATAGTCCAGGATTGTGCTAATTCAATGTGTGCGAGTCCATGAAAGAGAAGCAGCTACATTTCAATGAAGAATATCACCTGGGCTTTCAGGATAGTGGTCAAGGGCAATGCAAAAACCTGGAGGAGCAAAGTGACCTTACATTATGTTGCTGGAAGCACGCTACATGAATGAATTTTTCACCGAGTGACTCAAAGGAAAAATGCATACAGACCTAGTTTTGACAAATGATCCACAGTATAAGGAAGAAGGAATGTTGCAAAGCCTCTTTCTCAAAGATACAGCCACTTGCATAACATAAAAACATATATCAAATATTATGATTATGAAGGGATAGGCAGCAATGTACAGACATTAAAAATCTCAACAACTTGAGAGATAAATCATTGCACAACTCTGTTATTTACTGCTAATATTTAGTACCTGTTATTAAATGTAACATGTTTCTATTGTGCACAGAGTTTTGTTGGTACTGATATGTGAGATGTGGGCATTGCTGGTTGGGCCGACATTTATTGGCCATCCCAAGGTGACCTCAAGAAGGACGTGGTGATCTGCTTTCTTGAACTGCTGCAATCCATGTTCTGTAGATTCTCCAGTGCCATTATGGAGTGAATTCCAAGACTTTGATCCAACAACACTGACAGTGCAACACATATTTTGAAGTCTAGGTGGTGGGTGGCTTGGAGGGGAACTTATAGGTTGTGGTGTTCACATATAATATTTTGGCATTGTCCTTCTAAATGAAGTGGCCATGGGTTTGGAAATTACTGTCTCAGGTCCCTCAGTGAACTTCAGCAGTATGCCTTATAGATGTGCCTACATTACTGCTACCAAGCACTGGTGCTGGTGGAAATGAATGTTTGTGGATGTGGTGCCAATCAAGTGGACTATTTTGTCCTGGATGGTATCAAGCTCCTTGAGTGTTATTGGAGCAGTACTCATCCAAGCAAGGGGGGAGTATTCCATCACACTCCTGAATTACACCTTGCAGATGATGGACACTTTTGGGGATTCAGAAGATGAGTTACTCATAACAGGATACTTAGCTTCTGAACAACTGTTGCAGCCAAAGTATTTATTTGGCCAGTCTAATTCGGTTTCTGGTCAATTGTAACTCATGGAATATTGACAGTGGGGAGATTCAATGATGGTAATACCATTGAATAGTTTCTGTAAAGATCAATTAAACATTGTCTAAACAGGAAATTCTTGGACCAATTGAATTAGCAGCATAAATTGATAAGTTCTCTGAGCGATGAGAATTTAGTTGGTATCTAGAAATGGCGATCCTTCATCAGCAGGTAACAACTAAAGACAGACATTATGGATAGAATTGCAGTCTTCCACCCTGGGATATGATCCTGAAAATGGATATGTTTAGATTGACCCTCCCAAAAGGAGATGGTAGTGGCTCTGTGGAATTCTTTACCACAGACAGCTGTCGAGACTCAGTTATTCAAATTACCATAAATAAAGTTGTTTCAAGTAGCAGTATGCCCTGGCGACAGTCAGGATGCCGTTATTGGGATTGAAGGACCAGGAAGATTGGGAGAAGGCAAATGAGTGTCAGTATTGTTAAATCATCTATAGATTCATATATGTTGGTATTAAGGTTGATGTGGCCAAATTTTTAATCAGGAAGGGAATCAGGGATTATGGAGGAAAGGTAGGAAATTAGCATTGAGGATTATCAAATGAGCTATGATGTCAATGGCAGAGCAGACTTGATAGGCCAAATGACTTACTTCTGCTCCTGTATCTTATGGACTTAACATGGGAAAGCAATGGATGTTAGTAAGGGTTGGGATGAAAAGAATGAAGGACTTAGATAGGATGCCAACTGGTACTTCAATCAAAAATCAGATGCCAAAATTTGGCAAGTAGAGGGTTAACATCTCTGTTAAATTAAAAGTTGAAAGAAGTTCATCTGAATGCATGACGATAGACAATGATAATCACTCACAGTAAATTTTTGTCTAGAATGAAATAACTGAAATCACGGTCATGCTAATTATAAGAACTTATTAGGAAACAGAAGGTTTCCTATTTACAGACTATGCAATATGGCATGTTCTGCAATTAGCTCATTTCATTGGTATTCAAGGTTTTCTTTCTGTATATACAAATGCAACTTCGCTCTCATTCCTTTCATACCCACAGGTAAACACAAGGGAACATTCCATTCCCCATTACACGAATTTCTTCTGAATTTCCTCCCAAATATTACCTGAGGACTGGGGACCCTCCCTTCTGGTCCTCAATGATGGCCTCCCACCATCAAACATTCCAGTCCTGCCTGTGAGATCTGTCTGGTTTGACTGGGAGGCTGATAGGTCCTTTACAGCAGAAGCCACGGGAGTAAAATCTACCTGCATCAGCCTCATCTGTAAAACCTCCACTCTGAAGTTAAAATGGAGACAATGGAATGATAGCAGGGAAAAGTTTTGAAATACATGTTACATTTGGGTGCAGGGATGAACTGGCTAACTATCTAAAATATAGACGCAATGAGAAGCTGGGAGGTTAAACTGAAATCAATGCAGAATAAAAAGCAGACTATTTGAGCCAAAAATCCTTCATTTGTTTCAAAAGTCTCCATATTCCCTTAGCATTTACTGCCTTCAAAACATCAAATTGAAAAGCTAGTAATAGATCCTGTTCAAGTCCCACCTGCTCCAGGGGGATGACATAACATCTTTGAGCAGAAATTAGAAAATATTAATAAAATGATTTTGCTTCTCCAAAGCATCATGCAAACTATATAGAACATGAAGTTAGTCATAGAAAATCACATTTTTTAATTTCTTATTGAATGTGGCTGTCTCTGACAAGGCCATCATTTATAGTCCACCCTTCATTGCCCTCGAGTCGGTTGCTGTGCCATGGGGTAGCTTGGCAGGCAATTTGAAACTGCAGAAAGTAGTAAACAGGATGACAGCAGGTCTAGAGTCACTTACAGGTTAGCCTACTGGACATTACTAAATCAGGGGTTTTACAACAACCTGGTTGCCACCATTATTGGTAACAGCTTTTATTCTAGGTTTATGCAATTAACTAAACCTATATTCCTCAGCTCCTATGGTGAGGCGTCAACACACGTTGTTATGATCATTAATTCTCACCTTCTCGATTACCGCCAAGTCACATAACCATGTTGGTACCATGGCAACACCTCAACCAATCAGCGTCCATTTTCCATCCAATCAGAACTTTCCTCTCATACAGTATTAATGTTGGTTTTCTCTTTGAATTTGTATTCTTGTGAAATGTCCTAATGACTGGAAGATGAAAAGCATTGATAAAATGTCTCCTTTGTCTTGATGAAACCTTGGGTATGGGTTGAAAGCTCATGACACTAACAAATCAGTACAGCCTCTGGATCCCACTCCCAAACCAGGACAAATAAAATCAATGGCCCCTACCTCCAGGCCCATCTCTCCCAGACCCTCATACCATACTTCTAAGGAGGAACAGTTGTGAGCCCCAGAGAATGTACTGCAAAAGGCTTCCTCCTCACCCTGCATCTGTGCAGAAACGAACACCTCGGTGGGTAATCTAACAAGAACAGAATAAGGAGTCACGTTCTTGTGACCAAAGCACTGACACAGGTTTACGTCTACAAGAGGAAGAAATGGTTGAGGGCTGTAACTCTCAGAGGATCATTGGAGAACAGGCCTCCATAGAGATGTGTCCAGATGTTGAGCCTCTAGACTGAGCAGTAAGGAGCTGATGTAAATGAATAACCAACTTCTGGAGCTTCTGGCAAAGGTGCCATAGATCACGAGCAAACTGGAACGAATAGCAAAAGGGTGTAATCAAATTCTGAGGTGTTGTAACCCATGATCACATTTTGCCTCTGTGCAATAGTCTGTGAGCATTGTGGAGAGTTAGGTCTAGTGGAATAATTAGTATCTGTGGGAATTATATATTAGATATATAAATCAGCGTGCATATATTTATAAGGACCTTGACTCCATCATTGAACTATGGGCGAATGAATTTATCAGTTAGCCAAAAAGGGGCTGAGGGACTTTATCTTTGTTCTGGTGCCCAAACCCCTCAAGGGATGAGGGTGGTGCTATTCTTACTGAAAATGAGGAGAAGCGACAGACAGGTACCATAGGATCATCATTGTAGAGGTGGTCTGCCAGACCACATTCCAACTGACAGGGACCCAACTGCCTCCATCAAGTCAGGCTGAGGAGGGTGCTCTTGCTTCCTTGCAGGGGTCTATTGCAGCCCAGAGCCCTCTGATGTCCAGACCACTAGATGAGACCTGCTGAAGTCATCTGAAGTAAATCTACAAAGCCTTCAGCAGTCTTCCCCTTCCCCAAGTTCAGCTGTGGCTACTAAGGTGGCACCAAAGACATTGCAGAAATAAAGGTTTATAGAGTCATACAGCACGGAAACAGAGCTTTCAATCCAACTCATCCATGCTGATGAAGTTTCCCAAACTAAATTAGTCCCATTTGCCTGTGTTTGGCCCATGTACCTCTAAACCTTTCATAATCACATACCCATCCAAATGTCTTTTTAAAGGTTGGAACTGTACCCGCATCTATCACTTTCTCTGGCAGCTTGTTCCACACATGAACCACCCTCTGTGTGAAGAAGTTGCCAATCAGGCCCTTTTAATTTTGTCTTGTCTCACCTTAAAAAATTCTCGCTAGTTGCGAACTCTCTTACCTTAGAGGAAAGAACTTTACTATTTACCTTATCTGTGCCTCTCATGATTGTATAAACCTCCGTAAGGTCATCCTCAACCTCCTACAGTTCAGTGAAAAAAGTCTCAGCCCTCCTTAAAACTCCAATATTCCAGTCCCAGCAACAACCTTGTAAAGCTTTCCTGAGCCCCCTCCAATTTAATGATATCCTTTCTGTTGCAGGGCAACCAAAACTGGACACAATATTCCAAAAATGGTCTTACCAACATCCTATACAACCGTAACATGATGTACCAACTCCTAAGCTCAATGGTCTGAGCAATGAAGGCGACCATGCCAAATTCCTTCTTAACCACCCTGTCTATCTGTGACGCAACTTTCAAAGAATTACGCACCCGAACCCCTAGGGCTCTATGTTCAACAACACTACCCAGGGCCCTACCCATTAACTGTATACATCCTGCCCTTTTTTGTTTTACAAAAATGCAATACCTTGCATTTATCCAAATTAAAATCCATCTGCCACTGCTCAGCCCATTGTCCTAATTGATCAAAATCCTTTTGTAATCTCAGAAAGCTTCTTCACTCTCCAAAACAGCACCAATTTTGGTAACATCCACAAACTTACTAATCAAGTTTCCTAAATTCTGCTCCAAATCATTTATGCGACTCAATGACTTTATGAAAAGCTACAGTGTACCCAGTGTATTATCCCTGCGGAACACCAATGATAACAAACCCTAGACTGAAAAACAACCCTCCACTATCACCCTCTGTCTCCTACTGTTTTGATTCACTCAGTTGAATGTGGTTGTACTGTGCAGGGACCCATGCAAACAGACATTGGGCTCTTACTGTTTTGTGTATTATGTACAATGCCTTCTTTTGGGAGATACCTTAGAAGAGAGATAGTGGTTGTTACTTTTTAATTCAAATCATTCACTCTCTACCTTTCCCTTCTACACACTATTTGCCGTATATTCCAGCTTTTCCCTGATCCCTACACCATCCAGGTCCCTATACCCAGCTTTTACAAGTTCTTTATTCAGTAAACCTCAGAGGAATCTTTGTTCCTCCCCAGCACAATTAATTGCCCAATCGTGTTCCCCAACCTTCATATATAGCTTCTTTTCTTCCTTGTCTCCTTGTACCCTTGACCCTATAAAAATGATTCTTCCCTCAGCTTCATAGTTTCCTCCCTCCATTCCCCAGTATTCTTCTGTGCCTGACAATATTTTCCTTCAAGTTTAATTCCCTGCTGTTCCTTTCCGCCTAATCCACCCATTTCCTAAAACTTTGGAAGTGAGATCCAATTTGAGTTATGCCCTGATTTCCTGTGTCATTCAGGCTTTTCAGCCACTTTGGCTGTCTCATAATATCCTTACAATGTGGAAGCAGGCCATTTGGTCCATTAGGCCTCACACCAACCCTCCAAAGAGCATGCCATGCGGACCTAGCCCCACCTTATCCATGTAACCCTGCATTTCCCATGGCTAACCCACCAAGTCTACACATCCCTGGACTCTACGGGCAATTTAGTGTGGTCAATCCACCCAATCCGCACATCTTTGGACTGTGAGAGGAAACCAGAGCACCTGATGGAAGCCCATGCAGACACAGAAAGGATGTGCAAACTCCACACAGACAGTCGTCCAAGGGTGGAACTGAACCTGGGTTCCTAGCACTGTGAGGCAGCAGTGCTAATCACTGAGCCACCATGCCACCCACTTGGGCAGGATTTTTTAAAGTCTTGACCTAGCTACTGTAAGCATTTACAAACTATAAGCAAGTCTGCATATGACTGAGACTTCTCATGTGCTGGTTGGTCCAGTCAGGTTTCCCTTTACATTGTAAGCATTTGTGCAAGGAAATGGTTTGGTTATGAAGTAACCAAGTTATTAAAGAAGCTTGTACTCACCAGAGCTTGAAGAAGTATGTCCCACCAGGTACATGATTTGTATTTATTGTCAGAATTGCGAACACACATGCTTCACATTTTTATTCCTCGCAAGATTACAGCCTTGTATACTATTCCTGTGGTCTGGGGTGTTGATGAGTATCCACTATATTGTTGATGAATAGAAACAAGATTATAGACCTTCAGGTCCAGGAAAGCCGAACCACCTGCAAGGTTCTGAGAGGACCAAAATTTTAACTCATTCTTAGGAACCTGAATCTTTTCCTCCCATCCAAATACGTTCATCCACCAGCCTAAGTAAAAGCTCCAAGCAGGCTTGGAAAACTCTACCCATTGAAGCAGGAACTGGTAACCAAAAATACATAAGGACACGGTAAATATCATTGGTTGCAATATTTGATTCAGTAAGCTTGATGTAAGATTCAGGGTATTCACGTTGGGTTAAATCTTCAAAATACTGAAGCTTGGAATTTGCTGAAAGAAATTAAGCTTCCACAATAAGGAAAAAATTCAGAGACATAAAGAAGTGAATGTAATGTTGGCTTAAGATCTCTGATTTAAAGGAGAATCCAATATTCATGCAAGGATCATTAAGTTCTAACTTGATTACTCTCATTTGCAGAAGAGCTTCTTCCCCACTGTTAGCAGACTTGTGAACAGACTTCTCATATATTACAGTTGATCTTTTTCTGCACTTTCTCTGCAGCTGTAACACTATATTCTGCATGCTGTTCCATTGCCCAGATATACTTCAGTAAGGTATGATTTGCCTGGTTAGTTCACAAAACAATAATTTTCACTGTATCACGGTTACATGACAATAATAAATCAAGTTTGTTTTCTGAAGATTCTAGTCTCAAAAATATAGCATACACACTCTGCATCTTCAAAATGGTTAGCAGTCAGGCCAAATCCTGGATATTCTGAATCCTGGACTTATTGTAGAAGTTTCTGAGATAATCTAATAGGATAGAGCCTTGACACAACCCAAACATAGCCAGGTGAGCAGAGGAAGTAGTAGGAGAACAGAAACGTCAGATGACAGAGATAACAAGCATGGGGCTGGATGAACACAGCAGGTCAAGCAGCATCATAGGAGCAGGAAAACTTGACGTTTCGGGCC
>JAHRHZ010000034.1:31148570-31165834 GCA_024137785.1 Ginglymostoma cirratum | reverse complement strand
AATAGGGAGAGAGGGGGAGGCGGATAGAGGATGGATAGAGGAGAGGAGAGGTGGAGAGGAGGCAGACAAGTCGAAGAGGCGGGGATGGAGCCAGTAAAGGTGAGTGTAGGTAGGGGGGTAGGGAGGAGATAGGTCAGTCCAGGGAGGACGGACAGGTCAAGGGGGCGGGATGATGTTAGTAGATAGGAGATGGGGGTGTGGCTTGAGGTGAGAGGAAAAACAGGTTAGGGAGGTGGAGATGAGCTGGGCTGGTTTTGGGATGCGGTTGGGGGAGGGGAGATTTTGAAGCTTGGAAGAATGAGGACATTTGAGATGTGCGGGATTGGAATGTCTCATCCTAGGAGCAGATGCGGCGGAGGCGAAGGAATTGGGAATAGGGGATGGCATTTTTGCAGGAGGATGGGTGGGAGGAGGTGTATTCCAGGTAGCTGTGGGAGTCAGTGGGCTTGAAATGGACATCTGTCTCTAGGTGGTTGCCCGAGATGGAGACAGAGAGGTTCCAGGAAGGAGAGAGAAGTGTTGGAGATGGTCCAGGTGAACTTCAGGTTGGGGTGGAAGGTGTTGGTGAATTGGATGAACTGTTCGAGCTCCTCGTGGGAGCACGAGGCGGCGCCGATGCAGTCATCAATGTAATGGAGGAAGAGCTGGGGTTTAGGGCCAGTGTAGGTACGGAAGGGGGATTGTTCCACATAACCTACAAAGAGGCAGGCATAGCTTGGGACCATGCGGGTACCCATGGCCACCCCCTTTGTCTGTAGGAAGTGGGAAACTTCAAGCTTCAAAATCTCCCCACCCCCAACCGCATCCCAAAACCAGCCCAGCTCATCTCCACCTCCCTAACCTGTTTTTCCTCTCACCCCAAGCCACACCCCCATCTCCTATCTACTAACATCATCCCGCCCCCTTGACCTGTCCATCCTCCCTGGACTGACCTATCTCCTCCCTACCCCGCTACCTACACTCACCTTTACTGGCTCCATCCCCACCTCTTTGACTTGTCTGCCTCCTCTCCACCTATCCTCTCCTCTATCCATCCTCTATCCGCCTCCCCCTCTCTCCCTATTTATTTCAGAACCCTCTTCCCCTCCCCCATTTCTGATGAAGGGTTTAGGCCCGAAACGTCAAGTTTTCCTGCTCCTATGATGCTGCCTGACCTGCTGTGTTCATCCAGTCCCATGCTTGTTATCTGAGTTGTAAGCAACACCTTGTTTACAATAATTGTACAAAATGATTGCCCTCTTTACATGTAAGAACATTGTCATTTTCAAATGTTAGATGGCTTAACTTCCTTACCTTATATCAAGTTGAGATCCCTTTTAACTTAATCTAACCTGCTCTTATCATTGCCTCAGTTCAATCTTTTTAAGTATCATGGTGATGGTTTTCCAAGACATGGCCTAAATCGAGGTAAGGATTAGCAGTGGGCAGGTGTGCAACTTGGCACTGCCTAGACTCCTTTATGAAAATCCAAATCATTTACAAAGAAACCGGAATGGGGTTGGATTGGCAGCTTGCTAGTGAGTGGCAGGTATTCAGGCACAGGCAAATCGATATAATTCAGTGGTCTCATAAGGCCCTGTTCTCACCCTCACTAAGATGTACAGATGGCATGCAGGCAGTTTGCCCCTCCAAGATCATGTCATTGTAGCTTTTCTTTCAGACATTCAGGGGATGTGGGCACCACTGGCTCGGTTAGCATTTATTACCCATCCTTAGTTGTCCTTGACAGGATAATGATGAACTGCTTCTTGAACCACTGCAATGTACTTGGTACGGTAGCTATGGCAGTTTCAAAGAAATGAATTCACCTTGCCTTCTCCCTCACTGTCTCTAACTTCAGAGCGGAAGGTCCTGGCACTGCCAGCAGGACTGTCAATCTGTGGGTACTGGAGGCACTCCCATTGACCTATCAGTCTTGGGAGCCTACTTGCCATGAGTCTGCTTATCACTGACGCTGTGTGGGTTTGAGACTGGAACCAGTTGGGATTTTACATCTGAATATACAGGACGCCAATTTACTGGTGCAACTGGGTCGAGAGCATTGTTGTGTGTTTCATGTTGGAAGAGGGATATTAGAAAGTTGGAATAAATGCCAGTAGGGCTTGGCAAAATAAATGGCAGCATTTCTTTTTCACAGGTGAGCTCAGATTTAAGAATGCATGCCTGAGGTAGCATAGTTTAGTTATCTGATTTGATGGTAGCTTTACACAGGGGAATTTGTTTAGTCCTCATACCTAATCAACTGTTAATCTAAAAAGATGGAAAATGTAATCACTTTTACACCCTACATGTAAAGACCAAGACAATTGATCAAATTTAATTAAAATTAAAGCAACTTTAACAAATACAAAGAAAGAGACTTCTCTAAGTATTCCATTTTATCTTTGTCAAGCTCCAAACTTTATTCAGGGAATAAAGTTTGGAGCTTGACAAAGATAAAATGGAATACTTAGAGATGTCTCTTTCTTTGTATTTGTTATTCAATTTCTCCTTCCATTGCTCCTGTACTAGCTTTCCTATTAAAGGATTAGTCAGCAATAACCCAAGAATAATTATCAACACAATTGGAACAGTTTTTATACTATATTTTCCACTGCTTTACTCCACCAAAGAATATCAAACAGAATTGAACAATCTTATTGTTTTTGCACACAATGAATCAATGCCTTGTAACATCTACTTTGTTCTCCCTCCAGCTTTATAACATTACATCCAATCTATTTTAAAGTATTAATAATCACAAATAATATTGAGTCTGCTATTACTGATGAATGTGCATTATAATCTGAAGAATTTCCACACGATGTTAATGAGCTTTGTCATGGCCCTTAGGGATGGACAGTAAATCCTGGCTTCATGACGAAACGATTTTTTAAAAATCCACAGCTAAGCATGAACAAGGGACAATAAAAGAGTTTCAGAGATGGCAGGAATTGCAGATGCTGGAGAATCTGAGATAACAAGGTGCAGAGCTCGATGAACACAGCAGGCCAAGCAGCATCAGAGGAGCAGGAAGGCTGACGTTTCAGGCCGAGACCCTTCTTCAGAAATGGGGGAGGGGAAGGGGGTTCTGAAATAAATAGGGAGAGAGGGGGAGGCGGATAGAAGATGGATACAGGAGAGAATAGGTGGAGAGGAGACAGACCAATCAAAGAGGCGGGGATTGAGCCAGGAGAGGTGAGTGTAGGTGGGGAGGTAGGGAGGGGATAGGTCAGTCCAGGGAGGACGGACAGGTCAAGGGGACGGGATGAGGTTAGTAGGTAGGAGATGGAGGTGGGGCTTAGGTGGGAGGAGGGGATAGGTGAGAGGAAGAACAGGTTAGGGAGGCGGGGACGAGCTGGACTGGTTTTGGGATGCGGTAGGGGGAGGGGAGATTTTGAAGCTTGTGAAGTCCACATTGATACCATTGGGATGCAGGGTTCCCAAGCGGAATATGAGTTGCTGTTCCTGCAACCTTCGGGAAGCACCATTGTGGCAAGCAGGAGGCCCAGAATGGACATGTCATTTGAGAAATGGGAGGGGGAGTTGAAATGGTTCGCGACTGGGAGGTGCAGTTGTTTAGTGCGAACCAAGCGTAAGTGTTCTGCAAAGCAGTCCCCAAGACTCCGCTTGGTTTCCCCGATGTAGAGGAGGCCACAACGGGAACAGCGGATGCAGTATACCACATTAGCAGATGTGCAGGTGAACATCTGCTTGATGTGGAAAGTCTTCTTGGGGCCTGGGATGGGGCTGATGTGGGAGGTGTAGGGGCAGGTGTAGCACTTCCTGCGGTTGCAGGGAAAAGTGCCGGGTGTGGTGGGGCTGCAGTCTCCTTTCCAAAATCCACAAACCTGACTACCCTGGTCGACCCATTGTCTCCACCTGCTCCTGCCCCACTGAACTTATCTCCACCTATCTCGACTCCATTTTCTCCCCCTTGGTCCAGGAACTCCCTACCTACTCCCGTGACACCACCCACGCCCTCCACCTCCTCCAGAACTTCCAATTCCCCGGTCCCCGACACCTCATCTTTACCATGGACGTCCAGTCCCTATACACCTGCATTCCCCATACAGATGGCCTAAAGGCACTTCTTCCTGTCCTGCAGGCCCGACAAGTCCCCCTCCACTGACACCCTCATCCACTTAGCCAAACTCGTCCTCACCCTTAACTACTTCTCTTTTAATTCCTTCCACTTCCTACAGACAAAGGGAGTGGCCATGGGTACCCGCATGGGCCCAAGCTATGCCTGCCTCTTCATAGGTTACATGGAACAATCCCTCTTCCGTACCTACACTGGCCCTAAACCCCACCTCTTCCTCCGTTACATTGACGACTGTATCAGCACCGCCTTGTGCTCCCTTGAGGAGCTCGAACAGTTCATCCACTTCGCCAACACCATCCACCCTAAGCTTAAGTTCACCTGAACCATCTCTGATACCTCTCTCCTTCCTGGAACCTCTCTGTTTCCATCTCTGGCAACCACCGAAAAACCGATACCCATTTCAAGCCCACCGACTCCCACAGCTACCGAGAATACACCTCTTCTCTTCGCCTTCCTGCAAAAATGCCATCTCCTATTCCCAATTCCTTTGCCTCTGCTGCATCTGCTCCCAGGATGAGGCATTCCACTCCCATCTATCTGAGATGTCCTCATTTTACAAGGACCGCAACTTCTCCCCCTCAGTGGTCGAGAACGCCCTCAACCATGTCTCCCGCATTTCCTGCAATTCATCCCTCACACCCCTACTCGTAATAACAACCAAAACAGAATCTCCCTCGTCCTCACGTACCACCCCACCAATCTCCGGATGCAACTCATCATCTCCGACACTTCAGCCATCTGCAATCCGACACCACCACCAAAGACATTTTTCCCTCCCCACCCTTATCTGCTTTCCGGAGGTACCATTCTCTCCAGGACTCCCTTGTCTGCTCCACACTCCCCTCCAGCCCCACCACACCCGGTACTTTTCCCTGCAACCGCAGGAAGTGCTACACCTGCCCCTACACTTCCCACATCAGCCCCATCCCAGGACCCAAGAAGACTTTCCACATCAAGCAGATATTCACCTGCACATCTGCTAATGTGGTATACTGCATCCGCTGTTCCCATTGTGGCCTCCTCTACATCAGGGAAACCAAGCGGAGGCTTGGGGACCGCTTTGCGGAACACCTACGCTCGGTTCGCAACAAACAACTATACCTCCCAGTCGCAAACCATTTCACCTCCCCGTCCCATTCCTCAGACAACATGTCCATCCTGGGCCTCCTGCATTGCCGCAATGATGCTACCCGAAGGTTGTAGGAACAGCAACTCATATTCCGCTTGGGAAACCTGCAGCCCAATGGTATCAATGTGGACTTCACAAGCTTCAAAATCTCCCCTCGCCCGACCGCATCCCAAAACCAGCCCAGCTCATCCCCGCCTCCCTAACCTGTCCTTCCTCCCACCTATCCCCTCCTCCCACCCCAAGCCCCACCACCATCTCCTACCTACTAACCTCATCCCGTCCCCTTGACCTGTCCGTCCTCCCTGGACTGACCTATCCCCTCCCTACCTCCCCACCTACACTCACCTCTACTGGCTCCATCCCCCCCTCTTTGACTTGTCTGTCTCCTCTCCACCTATCTTCTCCTCTATCCATCTTCTATCCGCCTCCCCCTCTCTCCTTATTTATTTCAGAAACCCCTTCCCCTCCCCCATTTCTGAAGAAGGGTCTCGGCCTGAAGCATCAGCTTTCCTGCTCCTCTGATGCTGCTTGGCCTGCTGCATTCATCCAGCTCTGCACCTTGTTATCTCGGACAATAACAGAGTTTGGTTCCTTCAATCATTTCTTAAATTTTTATATTACATACTACACACTTTTGAGAAAAGCACTGTCATTCATAATTTTCATTTGCAGGATGAGGTCATTTAACTTGCATACTGCCTCTAGAAATTGCCCATTTGTGAACTACAGCCTACGCCCAATCCAGCTCCCAAGAAAATGAGGGAGGCCAGGTTCAGCGCCTTGTGATTCCAAGCCAACTTTGGCCTTTTTACCACAGCGGAGATGATCTCTGTCCAGGTAAAAATTAGGGCCTCATTCTCTAAGGAGCAGTGCATTGTTGGAGATGCTGTCTTTTAGATCCAAGGAGAGCTGGCCAATTCGATGCAAAATTGGCTTGACGATGGAAACAGAGGGTAGTGGTCGAGGGTTGTTGTTCTGACTGAAGTTCTGTGATGAGGAGTGTGCTGCAAGGATCAGTGTTGGGTCCATTGTTGTTTATCATTTATATGAACAATTTGGATGAGAATATAGGAGGCGTGCAGATGATACCAAAATTGGTAGTACAGTGGACATTGTCTGACAATACAATAGGATCTTATGAGCTGGATCAATGGGCTGAGGAGTAGCAGATGGAGTTTATTTAGATAAATGTGAGGTGTTGCACTTTGATAAGACAAAGCTGGGCAGGACTTACATAGTTAATGGTCGGGCGCTGGGGAGCGTTGATGAACAGAGAGACCCAGGGGTGTAGGTATATAGTTCCTTGAAAGTGATGTCACAAAGTGGTGAAGAAGGCATTTGGCATATTTGCCTTCATTGGTTAGAGCATTGAGTATAGGAGTTGGGACAACATGTTGTGGCTGTACAAGACATTAGTGAAACCACTTGCAGAATATTGCGTACAATTCTCGTCACCCTGCTATAGGAAAGATGTTATTAAACTGGAAAGGGAGCAGGAAAGATTTACAAGGATGTTACCATGACTAGAGGGTTAGTGTTATAAGGAGAGGCTGGAAAGACAGGGACTTCTTTTCCTGGAGTGTATGAGGCTGGGGGGTTACCTTGTAGAGATTATAAATTAACAAGAGGCATAGATGAGGTGTGTAGTGAAGGTCTTTTTCCCCAGGCTAGGGATGTCCAATGCTAGACGGCATTGGATTAAGGTGAGAGGAGAAAGATTTAAAAGGAACCTGAGGGGCAACATTTTCAAACAGAGGATGGTGCATACATGGAACGAACTGCCAGAGGAAATGGTAATGGTGAGTATAATTACAACATTTAAAGGACATTTGGACAGTACATGAAAAGGAAAGGTTTGGAGGGATGTAGGACAAATGCAGACAAATGGGGTTAGTTCAGTTTAGTAAACATAGAACATAGAACAGTACAGTACAGTACAGGCTCTTTGGCCCGCAATGTTGTGCCGACCTATTATCCTACTAAGATCAATCTACCCCGCATACCCTACATTTTACTATCCTCCATGTGCCTATCCAAGAGTCACTTTAAAGTTTCTAAAGTATCTGACTGGACTACCACTGCCGGCAGGGCATTCCACACGACCACCACTCTCTGTGTGAAGAACCTACCTCTGACATCTCCCCTATACCTTCCTCCAATCACCTTAAAATTATGCCCCCTTGCAATAGTCATTTCCAACCGGGAAAAAGTCTCTGACTATCCATTTTATCTATGCCTCTCATCATCTTGTAAACCTCTATCAAGTCACCTCTCAGCCTTCTTCGATCTGATGAAAAAAGCCCTAGCTCCCTCAACCTTTCCTCATAAGACCTGCCCTCCAGTCCAGGTAGCTTCCTGGTAAATCTCCTCTGCACCCTCTCTAAAGCTTCCACATCTTTCCTATAATGAGGTGACCAGAACTAAACACAATATTGCAAGTGTGGTTTAACCAGAGTTTTATAGAGCTGCAGCATAACCTCGCAGATCATTAACTCAATTCCCCGCCAATGAAAGCCAACACACCATACACTTTCTTTACTACCCTATCAACTTGGGTAGCAACTTTGAGGAATCTATGGACGTGGACCCCAAGCTCCCTCTGTTCCTCCATACTGCCAAGTATCGTGCCATTAACCCTGTCAGAATGGACTAGTTGGACGAAAGGGTCTGTTTGTGTGCTCTAAGACTCTATGGAAGCCTCTGTCTGCTTTCCTCCTCATTTTGTAAATGATCCCATGACACTATTTCAAGAGGGGAATCCTTTGTGCCTTGATTGATATTTATTCTTCAATCATTGCCACAAAAAACAGATTGTTTTGTCAAAACACAAAAACAAACACAAGCACAAAAATTAGGAACAGCACTATTCAGCTTCTCCAGCCTGTTCTGCCATTCGATAACGCATAGCTGACTTGGGTGTAGCCTCAACTCCTCTCCTGTCTGACCCATAATCTTTATCTCCTTTTGTCGATCAAAATACAAATCTGTCAAATACAGCCTTGAACATATTCAATTAACCAGGTTTTACTGTACCCCATGGAAAGAGAATTCCATTAATGTCCATCTGAGAAAATGAAAATCTCATTTCAGTTTTAAATGGTAGACACCTAACTTTTAAATGGAGTCCCATAGTTCTAGACACCCCCAGCAGGAGCAACATCCCTCTGCATCTACCCTGTCAAGTTCCTTCCACACCTTCTATGCTTCATTAAGATTACCACTCATTCTTCCAACCACCAAAGCATAGACCTAAATTGCTCAACCTTTCCACATAAACTCAACCCTTTATCCCAGAAATCGGTCAAGTAAACTTCTCCTCAATGTTTTTGAGCAATTAAATCCTTTCTTAAGTAAGGAGACTAAAACTGTGCGTAATCCTTGAAATGTTCTATCACCAAGCTCGATACAGCTGTAACAAGACTTTGCTACATTTATCAAATAAAGCAAAGAACTGAGGATGCTGGGGATCTGAAACAAAAATAGAAATTGCTGGCAAACCTCAACAGGTTTGGCAGCAGCTGTCGGAAGAAAGCAGAGTTAATGTTTCAAGTCTGGTGACTCTTCATCAGAACTGATACATTCATACATTTATATTGAATTCTCCTTGCAAAAAACGCCTATGGTCCATTTGCTTTTCTATTTAGTTGCTATACTTGCATACTAACTTTTTGTGATTTGTGTACCAAGGCAGCCAGGTTCCTCTGTATTGCAGAATATATCAGCACTGGAACAGATGAATGAGCAACAAGTAGAGGTCACTTGGCCCTTTGAGCCACCTCCACCATTCAATAAGATTATGCTGATCTGATTTTAATAAACTCTACACTCCTGCATTCCCCCAATAATCTTTTATTCCCTTGGCAATCAAAAAGCTATCTTGCTTTGCCATAAAGATTCTGCGTCCACTAGTCAAAGACTAACAGTTGTCTGAGAGAAAAAAGATTCCTTATATCTGTCTTAAGTGGTGGCTCTTGAATTTTAAACTCTGACTCCTATCCTAGATTCTCCAATAAGAGCTTTCTACAGGTCAAGCCCCCTCAGAATCTTATGTGTTTCAATTAAGTCATCTCTTCTAAAGTCCGAGGGATACAGGCCTAGGCTGTCTAGCCTTTCGTTATTAGATAATCCACCCATTCCAGTTATCAGTCCAGTAAACCTTCTCTGAACTGTTTCCAACACATTGACATCCTCCCATAAGGACAGTGACCAGCACTTTACACAGTACTTCAGATCCAGTCTCACAAATGCCCCTCAGAACTGAAGCATGACCTCCTGACTCTTGCATTCAATTTCCCTTTCAGTAAAACATAACATTCTATTAGCTTTCCCGATTACTTGCTGTGCTTGCAAACTAACCTTCTGTAATTCATGCATTAGAACACCCAAGTGTCTCTGCATCTCAGACGTCTGCAATCTCTTACCATTTAGGTAATACGCTTGTTCTTTATTCTTACTGAGAAAATGGTACATTTCACACTTTTACACATTATATTCCATTTGCTGGATCTTTGCCCACTCATTTAACCTATCTACATCCCTCCGTGTGCTCCTCTTGCACTCTTCACAACTCACTATCTTTGCATCATCAGCAAATTTAGCTACCATTCAGACCCTTCATCCATGTCATTTAGATAATTTATAAACAGTTGAGGCTCCAGCACTGACCCTTTTGCCATATCATTCATGACATCATCCTGCTAGCCTGAAAAAGACCATTTACTCCTACTCTCTGCATTCTATTGGTCAGCTGGTCTTCTATCCATGTCAATATGTTACTCCCTACACTACAAACTTTTATTTTCTACAGTAAATTTTGATGTGGTACTTTATCAAATGCCTTGCAGAAATTGTAGAATTCTGCAATGTCTTGCCATTTAAATGTAGTATACTGCTTTCCTAACCTTCCCACCAAAGTGGTCATGTTCACATTTTCCCACATCATACACCGTCTGCCAATTTTTTGTCCCATTACTCAACCTATTTGCATACCTTTTCAGCATGTATATGTTCATTGTTGTAATCACATGGCAGTTTGTGGGACCTTGGAATGTGCATATTGAATGCTGCAATCCATCAATGACTACATTCCAAAAAAATAAAAGCTTTCAAGTTATGAAAGGTGCAATATAAAAGCAATTTGTTTCAGAGACAGTAGGAACTGCAGATGCTGGAGAATCTGAGATAACAAGGTGTAGAGCTGGATGAACACAGCAGGCAAAGCAGCATCAGAAGAGCACGAAAGGACTCCCTTCCCCTCCCCCATTTCTGAAGAAGGGTCTAGGCCCGAAACGTCAGCTTTCCTGCCCCTCTGATGCTGCTTGGCCTGCTATGTTCATCTGCTGTGTTCATCCCATCATCTCCCAAACCATCCACAACCTCATCACTTCAGGTGACCTCCCACCGACAGCCGTCAACCTCATCATTACCCAACCCCGCACCACCCATTTCTATCTCCTTCCCAAAATCCACAAACCTGAATGCCCTGGTTGACACATTGTCTCCACCTGCTCCTGCCCCACCGAACTCATCTCCACTTATCTCGACTCCATTTTCTCCCCCTTGGTCCAGGAACTCCCTACCTACTCCCGTGACACCACCCACGCCCTCCACCTCCTCCAGAACTTCCAATTCCCCGTTCCCCAACACCTCATCTTTACCATGGACGTCCAGTCCCTATACACCTGCATTCCCCATACAGATGGCCTAAAGGCCCTTCTTCCTGTCCTGCAGGCCCGACCAGTCCCCCTCCACTGACACACTCATCCACTTAGCCAAACTCGTCCTCACCCTCAACAACTTCTCTTTCAATTCCTTCCACTTCCTACAGACAAAGGGGATGGCCATGGGTACCCACATGGGCCCAAGCTATGCCTGCCTCTTTGTTGGTTACGTGGAACAATCCCTCTTCCGTAGCGACACTGGCCCTAAACCCCACCTCTTCTTCCGTTACATTGATGGCTGTGTTGGCGCCGCCTCCTACTCCCACAAGGAGCTTGAACAGTTCATCCACTTCACTAGGACCTTCCAACTCAACCTTAAGTTCACCTGGACCATCTCTAATACCTCTCTCTCCTTCCTGGGCCTCTCTGTCTCCATCTCTGGCATCCACCTGGAAACCAATATCCATTTCAAGCCCACCGACTCCCACAGCTGGTTAGAGTACACCTCCTCTCACCCACCTTCCTGCAAAAAGGCCATCCCCTACTCCCAATTCCTTCGCCTCCGCCGCATCTGCTCCTGAGATGAGGCATTCCACTTCCAGACATCCCAGATGTCCTCGTTTTTCAAGGACCATAACTTCCCATCCACAGTGGTCAAAAATGCCTTCGACCGTGTCTCTCACATTTCCCACAACTCATCCCTCACACCCCCTACCCCCAATGACAACAAAAACAGAATCCCCCTCATCCTCACGTACCACCCCACCAAGCTCCGAATCCAACGCATCATCCTCCAACACTTCAGCCATCTGCAATCTGACCCCACTACCAAAGACAATTTTCCCTCCCCACCCTTATCTGCTTTCCGGAGGGACCACTTTCTCTGTGACTCCCTTGTCCACTCCACACTCCCCTCCAGCCCCACCACACCTGACATTTTTCCCTGCAACCGCAGGAAATGCTACACCTGCCCCTACACCTCCCCCCTCACCCCCATCCCAGGCCCTAAAAAGACCTTCCACATCAAACAGATGTTCACCTGCACATCTGCTAATGTGGTATACTGTATCCGCTGTTCCCGTTGTGGCCTCCTCTACATCGGGGAAACCAAGCGGAGACTTGGGGACCGCTTTGCGGAACACCTATGCTTGGTTCGCAACAAACAACTGTACCTCCCAGTTGCGAACCATTTCAACTCCCCCTCCCACTGCTTGGACAATATGTCTATCCTGGGCCTCCTGCATTGCCGCAATGATGCCACCCGAAAGCTGCAGGAACAGCATCTCATATTTTGCTTGGGAACCCTGCAGCCCAAGGGTATCAATGTGGACTTCACAAACTTCAAAATCTCCCCTCTCCCTACTGCATCCCAAAACCAGCCCAGCTCGTCCCCGCCTCCCTAACCATTCCTCCCACCTCAAGCCCCACCCCCATCTCCTACCCACTAACCTCATACCGCCTCCTTGACCTGTCTGTCCTCCCTGGACCAACCTATCCGCTCCCTAACTCCCCACCTGCATTCACCTTTACTGGCACCAACCCCACCTCTTTGACCCGTCTGTCTCCTCTCCATCTATCTTCTCCTTTATCCATCTTCTATCCGCATCCTCCTCTCTCATTATTTATTTCAGAATCCCCTTCCCCTCCCCCATTTCTGAAGAAGGGTCTCCACCCAAAATGACAGCCTTCCTGCTCCTCTGATGCTGCTTGGCCTGCTGTGTTCATCCAGCTCTACACCTTGTTAAGGCAGATTAATACCTGAATCGGTGTAAATTGGGAGAGAGGAGTGTTCAGTGAGACCTGGGTGTCCTAGTATACCAGTCGCTGAAGGTAAGCATGCAGGTGCAGCAGGCAGTAAAGAAGGCTAATGGTATATTGCCCTTCATTGTGAGAGGTTTCAAGTACAGGAGCAGGGATGTGTTTTTGCAGTTATACAGGGCCTTGGTGAGGCCACACTTAGAATATTGTGTTCAATTTTGGTCTCCTTTTCTGAGGAAGGATGCTCTTGCTCTCGAGTGAGCGCAGCGAAGGCTTACCAGGCTAATTCCAGGGCTGGCTGGTCTGACGTATGAGGAGAGGTTGACTAGGTTGGGATTGATTTCACTAGAGTCAAGACAAATGAGGGGGGAATCTCATAGAGACTTATAAAATTCTAACAGGACTGGATGGGGTAGATGCAGGAAGGATGTTCCTGATGGTGGGTGTGTCCAGAACCAGGGGTCACAGTATGAGGATTCGGGGTAGGCAAATTTAGGATGGAGATGAGGAAACATTTCTTCACTAGAGTGGTGAGCCTGTGGAATTTATTACCACAGGAAGTAGTTCATGCCAAAACATTGCATGTATTCAAGAGGCAGCTAGATATGGCACTTGGGGTGAATGGGATCAAAGGTTGTGGGGAGAAAGCAGGATTAGGCAATTGAGTTGGACGATCAGCCATGATCGTGAAGAATGGTGGAACATGCTTGAAGGGCTGAATGGCCTCCTCCAGCTCTTATCTTCAATGTTTTTATGTTTTCTATGTATGTACATAAGTCATTAAATATGGCAGGACAATTAGACAGAGTTGTTAATAAAGCATACCCCTTTGTCAGCTGCATTTATAAGGCCATTCAAGTACAAAAGCAGGAAGATTGTGGTAAACCTATATAAGACACTGGTTAGACCTCGGCTGGAATACTGTATACAGTTTTGGGTGTCACACTGTAGGAAGGATGTGAATGCCATGGAAAGAGTGCAAGATAGTTTTAGGAGGATGTTTCCAGGAATGAGGCACATCAGTTATGAGAAAATATTACAACAGTTGGGAGTGTTTTCTTTGGAGAAGAGACATTTAAGAGGATCTTTGATAGAAGTTTTCAACTTCATGAGGGGTCTGGACAGAGTGATTCTGGAGAAACTTCCCTATATATTCACAGATTGAGAATTAGAGGACACAGTTTTAAAGCGTTTTACAAAAGAAGCAAATGTAAAA
The DNA here is from genome assembly GCA_024137785.1 of Ginglymostoma cirratum. Lineage (NCBI taxonomy): Eukaryota > Metazoa > Chordata > Chondrichthyes > Orectolobiformes > Ginglymostomatidae > Ginglymostoma > Ginglymostoma cirratum. The sequence continues at coordinate 31,151,987 of JAHRHZ010000034.1, read as the reverse complement.
ACTTTTTTCACAGTGTTTACTTACAGAAGAAATTCGTTGGGTGGGGCCAGATTCAATCGAGGCATTCAACAGGTCTTTGGAAGGTTACTTAAATTGAAATGAAGAGCAGTGTAACAGGGAAACATCAGAAGATTAGCACGATGTTAAAACGCTCAGAGTGCCAGAACAGATATAACGGGCCAAATAACCTCCTTTTACGCTGTAAAAATTCTGTAATTCATTCATAAACCAATGGAGACATGCTTATATGTCAGGGGTGTCTATCCTAGGCAGCCATTTAGCAAAGCAAGTGAAATTATTCATAGTTTAAACTTTTAAACTTTAAACTAAGGTATTCAAAACCAATAAGATAAAAAAAAAGACTCTGTTTGGCACAGTTTTGAAAAACCTGATATTCCAACATTGCTACAAATACAGCCTGAGATTGACAGGAGCACTTTCATATAAATGATGCAGTCCTTGCAGCGCTGAAGGTGAGATTCTACTGCTCCTTGGGAGTCAGTCATTGTCACAGGCTGGTCTGCGTGGTTGTTCCTCAGCAACCAGAGTCACCCTTGCTCAGTTGTGTGCTGGTATCGGTATTTCTGTGTTGCTACATCATGTAAAAAGGACAGAATTTACCCAGGTGCAATTCTTATGATTACAGAAATTGTTCTACTGTAAGTAGTTTTGTAATAGAACCAACCAAAATATCACATTTCTAACTTGAAATTGGAACTTTTTTTAGCAATCAAATTATGTTCAAAAAAATTAAATTTTCTGAGAGAGATTTGGGTGACACTGACTAGGTCAGCATTTATTGCCCTGGAAAAGGTGGTAGTGAACTATTTTCTTGAGCTACTGCAGTTTTTGGTGTACAGGGACACTCAGTGTTGTTCAAACCAGAGTTCCAGGATAACGATGTATTGTATGTTAATTCCGAGTTGAACCTCATTTTCCAGCCATAAAGTATGTTCTAACAGATAAGGGTAAAAAAACTGGTGAATTATGACTGTTAAAGAACCATGCTTTTCAAGGTAGTTTATTTTTGCTACACCAGTATCATGGAACATACAATGCAAAATAAATGGTATAGATTTAGAAGTCAAGGATATGATCAATAGGATCTTTGCAGTGATTTTATTATACAAACATTAAACACAGTTAAAGAAAACAGTCACAAATTAATGTTAATAGTCAATTTTAATTGTTTTTTCATTAGGTCATCCTAGATATTTCAACCAGCTTTCAACTGGGTTAGATATGGTTGGACTTGCTGCCGATTGGCTTACCTCCACTGCCAATACTAACATGTAAGTGATCTTTGCTTCTCATTGAAAATTGTATAAATTGTCCTTGTTTTGTATTACAAGTCAGTGACTTACTCTAGATTTCCTTAGCCTGTGACGTATTTGAAGTCAGTTATTCTGTGCAACGCGTATACTCGGTGGAATAATTTTCATTACATCAGGAAATAAAAGCACATACGTTGAATGAGCACTGGAACACCCTCACCCTCCAACCTCACCCCAACAATCAGGGACAGGCACAATATGCCGTTAGTGAAGAATAGGGGAATTCGGAGATTGCACTCCTGGAGGAAATGGACCAGGTGACTAAACTACAAAATGAGTTTTTGGATTGAATGCACCAAGGAAGCAGAAGCCATTTTACTTCCATGGCAAACAAGAGTTGATCCACCTAAAACAACAGTAATTTACTTATAGCTCCTTTATCATAAATTCTCTGAAGGTGCTTCACAGAAGCATTGTCAAACAAAATCTGACACTGAACCACAGGAAGAGATATCAGAGCAGAATTGCCAAAAACATGTTCAAAGTTGTGAGTTGTGAGGAGTATCAAAGAGTGGGAGAGGGAGACAAAAAGATAGAGAGGGTTAGGAAGTCAATCCCTAAACTTAGACCCTTGGCAATCGAAGGCAAGGATATCAGATTTGGAGTGATTAATTTCGGTTTGCACAAGAGATTGGAATTAAGTGAATGCAACCTAGCCTTGTATTTATATAGCATAGCTAACAATATAAAACATCTGAAGGGCACTTCACAGAAGTATTAGGATGGAAAACACGGCACTGAACCACATAAAGAGATATTAGGGCAGTTGACTAAAGCTTTGGTAAAAAGAGGTAGATTTTAAGAAATGTCTTAAAAGTGGAAAGTGTGTGTGTGTGAGAGAGAGAGAAGAATAAAGAGGGAATTTCAGAGTTTAGGGTCTAGATAGCTGAAGGCATGGTCACCAATAGCGGAACAATTACAATCAGAAATACTCAAAAGGTTGCAGTTAGAGAAGTGTAGATGTCTTGGAGGATTGTGCTGATGGAGGAGATTACAGAGATAAGATGAACAAGGTAAGCTCAAGGATCTGTGGTTGAAAGCACCTGCAGGTGCCAGATACGAGGTTTCAAATAGTACAAGCTCAGATCATTGTCAGGGAATAGGACTGAATCAGTGGTGAGAGAATAGCCTTTCCAATATTCCGACGAAATTCATCATCCAGCAGTCACTGAGTTTCTCCCGTACTTTCTGTTTTTATGTCAGAATCAGTTACAGGGTGAGAAAGGTAGTGTTGAAAGTTACATTCGAGAAGAAAAAAGAATTAAATGCTCCCAGGTGCCTTTGGCATTCTTGAAGTTCTGGTGGAGTTCCAATTAAAGCTGGTTGTTCTTCTGGAAATAGTCTCTTTTAAACTGCAATTAGTCTTTTCCGGATTGGGTGCTGTGATGTGTGAAGTTCATTTTATTTTTAATTTCTTTCTCTCTATGATGTATTCCCACATGTCACATAGTCAGGGTCCAAGCTTGAAAAAAAACTGTTGAGAGAGTTGATGTCATTATTCTTTATGATACTGCCCTCCAAAACAAACAAGGTTATAATCATAGATAACAAGCATGGGGCTGGATGAACACAGCAGGTCAAGCAGCATCATAGGAGCAGGAAAACTTGACGTTTCGGGCCTAGACCCTTCATCAGAAATGGGGGAGGGGAAGAGGGTTCTGAAATAAATGGGGAGAGAGGGGGAGGTGGATAGAGGATGGATAGAGAAGAGGATAGGTGGAGAGGAGGCAGACAAGTCGAAGAGGCGGGGATGGAGCCAGTAAAGGTGAGTGTAGGTAGGGGGGTAGGGAGGAGATAGGTCAGTCCAGGGAGGACGGACAGGTCAAGGGGGTGGGATGATGTTAGTAGATAGGAGATGGGGGTGTGGCTTGAGGTGAGAGGAAAAACAGGTTAGGGAGGTGGAGATGAGCTGGGCTGGTTTTGGGATGCGGTTGGGGGAGGGGAGATTTTGAAGCTTATCAATGTGGATTTCAAGGAACCCTGCAGCCCAATGGCATCAATGTGGATTTCAAACATGTCCATCCTTGGCCTCCTGCAATGCCACAGTGATGCCACCCGAAGGCTGCAGGAACAGCAAATCATT
>JAHRHZ010000034.1:31083311-31148470 GCA_024137785.1 Ginglymostoma cirratum | reverse complement strand
CTTGACCTGTCCGTCCTCCCTGGACTGACCTATCTCCTCCCTACCCCACTACCTACACTCACCTTTACTGGCTCCATCCCCGCCTCTTCGACTTGTCTGCCTCCTCTCCACCTATCCTCTCCTCTATCCATCTTCTATCCGCCTCCCCCTCTCTCCCTATTTATTTCAGAACCCTCTTCCCCTGCCCCATTTCTGATGAAGGGTTTAGGCCCGAAACGTCAAGTTTTCCTGCTCCTATGATGCTGCTTGACCTGCTGTGTTCATCCAGCCCCATGCTTGTTATCTCGGATTCTCCAGCATCTGCAGTACCTTTTATCCCAGGTTATAATCATAGCTTTTCATGAAGGAAATTCCAGATACGTAATATCTGGCTACTTGCGCACAATGAGAGCAGCCCATGTTTCAAACTCTCATTGTCAAAACTGTCAACATGCCTTTGAAACATACGGAGTTTACAGCACACTTTTGTCTGCTGGGTTTTGGTCAGTTTCTTCATCTCAGCCCATTCCTGCTAATGAGACGTCTGTTGCTTACTGCCAATTTCAATCATCTTAATTCAAATCAGTTCCACAGCAATGTTTTTTGTGTACCTATTTTGTAACTCCCTGTAGAATTTGGCCACTTTGAAGGTCAGGTGACTTTTGCAGCTTTTTAAAAATACGGTACTGACTCATTTGAAACTGTTTTCTTTTGATCAAAAATCTCAGGTATGAAATCAGCCAATGGAATTAGTACTATCTGTTCATGTATTAAAATATCACGACAAGGATTTTTTTTCAAACAATGGATAATGATGACAGATTTAAAGGTGAGCAGGGCAGTACATAAAGAGAGAGAATCATTACCAGTATTGCTAAAGTAGGGAATAGGAAGGGAAGTTGAGCACTTATACCAGGTTGATAGTATTAGGGAGAGTGAAATTGTATTTGTCTCCCATACAACAGAATGAACATCATAAAGACCTTGGAGAGATGAGTAGACAGGTCTGCCTGTACTGAGAGATGATCTGGAATAACAATGAGCTAATCTTAGCTTTCACAGATTGTGGAATAAGGCAGGAGTGTAATGGGAAAAGGATATTTTGATGGTGGCTGACCTGAGTATTATGAGCATGTTTGGTTTAATGTATGATATTTTGAAAAAGCAATTCCCACAATTTCCTGAGCTGGGTGTTTAATATTAATGATTACATTTCTATGATTTTTGATTGTCACCTTTAAATAAGTAAATGTTTAACTGTCTGGCCTTGCTGCTCAACTCATTATAGCACTGATTTCAAAGGCATTTATTAATTTGAGATAGTCAAAGAATTGTTATAGGGAGAAGTCCTTATTCATGTTTTCTTTACAAAATGAATTTATATAAATTTACATGGATTTATATAAATTCGATGCCACAATTGACAACTCCGGTTCCGCCAGCAGCACTCTAGTAAAATTGTAGAACACAGAAAGCAGCTATTTCAATCATCAAGTTTTCATGATCATTTCATCATTGAATCAGCCTGCCTAACCTCACAGTCCCACTCCATCAAAGGGGAAGCAATGGCATAGTGGTATTGTCTCTGCAATTGACGGCAATATCACAGTCCAGAGACTCCAGTAAGGTTCTGTGCATTGTTTCAAATCCTATCATGGCATACCCATAAAAATCTGGAAATTGTAATATCTCCACTTGCCTGGACAAAGCAGCCAACTTGATTGGCATATATCCACAAGCATTCAGTCTCTCTGGAAGCAATGCTATTAAGCAGCAATGTGCACCATCTACAAGATGAGCTTCATAAATTCAGGGCTCCTTAGATACCAGCTTCATGACTAGTACCACCTAGATGCACAAGACAGCAGACATATGGGAAACACCTTCACCTACACGTTCAACTCCAAGTCACTCAGCGTCCTGACTTTGAAATATATCACTACTCCTTCAGAGTAGCTGTGCAAAATCCTCAGATTCCTTCTCTAATTGCATCATAGTCTACCTACAACATATGGATTTTAACAGTTCAAGAAGGTATATAACCAGCACTATCTAAAGGTAACCAGGGATAGGTAATAATTGTTGGCTCAGCAGCAGCAGCTACATCCCATGAATGAATAAACAATAAAGAAATCTTCCAATTTCCCTTTTACTATTCCTGTGCACATTTTGCGGCATTACATTGATTTGTGTTTTCGGCGGGTTTTTTTGCCTCCATTAATCCATCCAGTGGTCCATTGCTAATGCGATGAACTGCCTAATCTGTTATAAATATACCTTTTATAAATTTTAACCTGTGCCCTGTTATGCTATTCTCTATAGTTAATATGTGTAGTACTTGGATTTTCTTTTTCCATATAGAGTCGTAGGGTTATGTTTTCATCGTTGGTTTGAAAGTATGAGTAATCCCATTTATCACTATTTTTTTCCCAAATGCAAAGCATTCTTGTGATCTCTTGGTCTTTGAGTCTTTGCAATGAGTTGCATTTGGATCTGCCTCCATCCAAGGTAGGTCATAAACAAAAATAAAGGTCAATGGATGTCAAAGATAGCTGGTTAGAAAAGCCTGCCGCTATCTACTAGAATATTGACCATATCTTTGTGGTTTTTAGGCCCTTTGCCCCCTATCGAGATGACTTCATCATATCTCCTTAATCTACACTGACATAGCAATGACGATGTACAGATTTCATAAACCACATAATAGGACTGGAAAGTTTGTATTTTTGTTTCATGAACATTTCAACCCACATTAGGCTGAATTGATTAATGAATCTTAAAGTTCAGTTAGGCATCAGTAATGAGACCATCTGGCAAAACATATGTTTGCCTATTTGTTCAACCTGTGTTGTTGACACAACTGCCAAATTTTGTCCTTTTGAATGCATGGCTGATGTCCAAGACTCACCAATGGATTCATTCCCGTAGTAGTTTTCTACAGAGCTGTGAAGGGGATTGCTAGATTTGTTTGATAGTTTTATGAGTTTGTATAGGTTTAACTTTCTTAGAAGCAATTTTTCCATTTTTCATTTAGATAATGATAAGTAAAGTATGATTATCGATGAGTGTTTCAAAGGCTGAATTTGATTGGCAATTTTATAAACTTGCAAGAGGGATTCCTTTTCAACAAAGTTTCAAACAGGTGACTTCATTAACAATTCGAAGACTAGGTATTATTATCTCGCTTGCAAAGAGAAATTGCTGAGAAAACTCAGAACTGATAGTTCTTAAGAATGGTCACTGGACTTGAAACATTAACTCTGCTTTCTGTCCATAAATGCTGCCAGACCTGCTGAATTTTCCCAGCAATTTCTGATTTTGTTTCTGAGTTTCAGCATCTGCAGTTCTTTTGTTTATTATCAGGCTCATTGGTTCTGTACAGAGTGGATATTTGACAAGTCTTTCAAAGGCCTTTTCATTTTTTTAAAAAATGCTTCATTTGCAAATGTCGTAATTCTTTCTTTTTGGCTTTCTAACACTCTTGCAGATAGATTGAGATTTTTATTTTGTTTGTTCAAACTTCCCTTTTGTTTTGCCAAGTGCCTGACATTGGCTTCTGTTCAAGTGAAAAATTCTAACTTCTATGAACTCCCTTAAAGCATTATACTGGTTTTATAGCTTCTTTACCTGCCATTCAACTCATGTTTACTGGTGATCTAAAATTCTGTTTGTCGGTTTTCCGTCCAAGCAATGTCCCTTTTCAACTTGTTATTGCCAATTTATTATTTCATGTCAGGCTCTTTTCCCTTCTTACATTGAAATTAATTAGATTCTACTTGCTGCTTTCCAATTCTCTCCTACTTTTAAGTTGCCAATTTTTTCTACTTCATTACCCAGAGCTGTGTCTAATACACTGTCCATGCTGGACAAGTGCTAATGCCTATGGTTACGTGGATCCCTAACGCTGGACGTGATTTCTTCACATGCATTGAAGGCTACAAGCCATTGCCAGCCATCAAACCAACTGCCAGACTGAACACCCCATTATATCCTAGCCATGGTCTAGATCTCACGGTAGTTGTCCCATCGTTGAATTCACAAACTTCTTCTTGTTATCTGGAAAATACCATGCACAGAAAAGTCACTTCTCAAAAACTTATAAGCATCATGCAGTTGCTTCAGTATCTGTGCTAGTGCTCTGAATTCCATAATGAAGAAAAGCACAACTACTTTTACAAAAATGGTTAGCAGCCTCAAAATAAAGAAAGTGCATTGTTGGGCTCATATGAGCTCCTGATCTCTAGATATGCTGCATGTGGACAGAAATATAATGCAAGTGAATGCTGTTCACTAACGAGGAACTGTCAGATTTATTAAACAGGAAATTGTTTCAATCACAGGAAGGTTCATTGTGTTTTTCACGTCCTAATGTATGCAAAGACTGGATTCTATTAATAGTATACTCAGGTCATTAGACATTAAGGTTATGTAACTTAGACAGTCAATGCAAAAGTGGAAAAAACTTGTTAAAGGCAAAATACTGCAATGCTGGGAATCTGAAACAAAACAGAAAGTGCTAGAGAAACTCAGCAGATGTGACGGCATCTGTGCAGAGAGAAACAGGGTTAACGTTTGGATCCAATATGATTCTTCTTCAAGAAAAAAAAGTCATTGGGACTCGAAACGTTGACTCTTTCCACAGTTGCTGCCAGACCTGCTGAGGTTCTCTTGCACTTTCTGTTTTTATTACAAAATTCTATACTTGCTTTTCTTGGGGATTAGTTAGCTCAGTTGGCTAGACAGCTAGTTTGCAAACTAGAGACAGGCTAACAGTTTGAATTCAATGCCTACACAGGCTGCAGTTACTGTGAAGGACTCTCCTCTCAACTTTCCCTCCCCCACCCTCACCCGAGGTGGGGTGACCCTCAAGTTAAACTTCCACAAGTCATCTCTCTAATAAAATAGCAGCCCTGTGGTGACTTGATTTTCTACACTTCTTTTCTCCCAATTTCAGGATGACATATATATGAATTTGAAAATTAATATATTGGGGCAACTCACAAATGTTTCTTGAAACCTGTGATATAGACTATCTACCCTTGTAGTGTTCATGTTTTACGAGGAAATACAGTGTTAACATTGTTAAGTATTGCATTGAAATTTGCATGTGAAAAAGAAATCCCTCTTGTCATTAAAGTGCTGATTTGTTGTAAGGGACAGTCCCAGGATCTGGGTTTCCTCTGATATTTGAAAATATGTCCATTCCTCATGTGTGGACATTAACAAAGAAACCTTATAATTGTGGAAAATAGGGAGAGTGATTTCACAGCACAGGGGTCAGCCCAGATCCACAGCAGTTTTGATTACTACTTCTGGTCCACATTCAGCCCATGCCCAATCACAATCTCTTTCTCCTGATCACAAGCGTGGGGCTGGATGAACACAGCAGGTCAAGCAGCATCATCGGAAAGCTTGACATTTCGGGCCTAGACCCTTCATCAGAAATGGGGGAGGGAAAGAGGGTTCTGAAATAAATAAGGAGAGAGGGGGAGGCTGAAAGAAGATGGATAGAGGAGAGGATAGGTGGAGAGGAGGCAGACAAGTCGAAGAGGCGGGGATGAAGCCAGTAAAGGTGAGTGTAGGTAGGGGAGTAGGGAGGAGATAGGTCAGTCCAGGGAGGACGGACAGGTCAAGGGGGCGGGATGATGTTAGTAGATAGGAGATGGGGGTGTGGCTTGAGGTGGGAGGAGGGGATAGGTGAGAGGAAAAACAGGTTAGGGAGGTGGAGGTGAGCTGGGCTAGGCCCGAAACATCAAGTTTTCCTGTTCCGATGATGCTGCTTGACCTGCTGTGTTCATCCAGCCCCATGCTTGTTACCTCAGATGCTCCAGCATCTGCAGTACCTTTTATCTCTTTCTCCTGATCACCTCTTCCCAATCACACTCCTGAAAATTTGATTTTGGAAATTGGGAGAGATGCATAACAAGTGCATTTCTCCATACCTGCCTGTTTTTGCACCATTATGCAAAGTAAAAAGTATTCATAATATCTGTTTTAACAGACTTACCAGCTCAGAGCTGTGTCATGTTACTTTAAGAACAGCTGCTAGGGAAACAGATTTGGATCAACACTGGAGGAGCATTTTGTTTCCTGAATATACACATTGCAGTGGTTTCAGTAATGAATAAGCAAAATTAATTTCCTAGAATAAGCATGCACCAACCAAGTTCAAAGCACAAACAAGCCAACCCTGAAGAATTGTATACTGTTCCATCTCCTAATTTTGGAAATAAATTGCTTTCAAAGCAGTTCAGAGAAGGTGCACTTGGCTCATTCCTAGGATGAAGGCGTTATATTATAAGGCCAGTTTTAACAGGCTACGTCAGTACCCATTTAAGTTTAATGGAATGAACTTTAAAACATATAACATTTTAAGGGGACTGTACAAAGTGGATACCCAGAAGTGTATCCTGTTCTGGGGGACAGAGGAACATAGGAGTAGGAGCAGGCCATTCAGCCCCTTGAGCCTTTTCCAACATTTAATGAGATCATGGCTGATCTGTGTCCTGACTCCATTTGGACCATGTTCCTTAATGCTTTTACTTAACATAAAATGTATCTGTCCCAGAATTAATATTAACAACTGATCCTGCATCCACTGCCATTTGTGAAAGAGAGAGTTCCAAACATTTACCACCCTGTGTGTAGAAGATCTTCCTGACAAATCTCCTGAATGGTCTGGTCCTAATTTTTAGACAGTGCCCCTTAGTTCTAGAATCCCCAAATGGAAATTGTTTATCTTTATTTACACTGTCTTTTCCGATTAGTATCTTGAAGATTTCAGCCATATCACCCTTCAAACTTCTAAATTCGAGAGATAATAGTCCTAATCTCTCCTTATAACTTAACCCCTTGAAGTCCAGGTATCATTCTTGTAAACCTACATTGTATTTCCTCCAGACCCAATATATTCTTCCTAGATTGCGGTGCCCAACAAAATCGCCAAGTGGGGTCTAATTAACTGCAGCATAGCTTCTGCATCATTGTACTTCAGTCCTTTAGATATAATGACCAGCATTCCATTAGCTTTCTTGATTATTTTTTGCACCTATTCATGACATTTTAAAGATCTATGCTCCTGAACCCCCTTGGACATGCATTGTATTTAACTTCATATCCTTTTTCAGCCCAAAAATGGATAACCTCACACTTCCATACATTGAAGACCATCTGCCATAATTTTGCCATTCACTTAGTCTGTCAATGTTCCTTTGTAATTTTATGCTATGATCTACACAGTCTACAATGTCGCTTATCTTTGTGCCATTAGCAAATTTGGATCTACAACTTTCTAGCCATTATCCAAGTCATTAATAAATAATGTGAATAATTGAGGCCCTAATACAGATCCTTGTGGGACATCAATGGTCACATCATGCCAATTTGAGGACCTACCTATTATCTTTACTTTCTGTTGCCTGCCACTCAGAGTCATAGAGTCATAGAAACGTACAGCATGGAAACAGACCCTTCATTCCAACTTGTCCATGCCAACCAGATACTCTTGATAAATCTAGTCCCATTTGCCAGCATTTAGCCCATATCACTCTAATCCCTTCCTATTCGTATACCCATCCAGATGCCTTTTAAATGTTGTACCTGTACCAGCCTCCACTTCCTCTGGCACCTTATTTCATACATGCACCACCCTCTGTATGAAAAAGTTTCCCCTCAGGCCCCTTTTAAAATCTTTCCCCTCTCACCTTATATGTCCTCTTGTTTCGGGCTTCCCCACCCCAGGGAAAAGACCTTGTCTATTTACCCTATCCATGCCCCTCATGATTTTATAAACCTTTATAAGTTCACCCCTCAGCATCCTACAGTCCACGGAAAATAGCCCCAGTCTACTCAGTCTCTCCCTACAGCTCAAACCCTCCAATGCTGGAAACATCCTTGTAAATCTTTTCTGAACCCTTTTAAGTTTCACAACATCCTTCCGATAGCAGGGAGACCAGAATTACACATAGTATTCCAAAAGTGGCCAAACCAATTTCATGTACAGCTACAACATGACCTCTCAACTCTTATACTCAATGCATTGACCAATAAAGGCAAGCATATAAAACACCTTCACTATCCCGTCTACCTGTGACTCCACTTTCAAGGAATTATGAACCTGAACTCCGAAGTGTCTTTGTTCAGCAACACTCCCCAGGACCTTGCCATTGAGTGTATAAGTCCTGCTCTGATTTGTCTTTCTGAATGCAGCACCTCACATTTTTCTAAAGAAAAAATTCCATCTGCCACTCCTCAGCCCCATTGGCCCATCTGATCAAGATCCCATTGTACTCTGAGGTAACCTTCTTCGCTGTCCACTATACCTACAATTTTGGTGTCATCTGCAAACTTACTAACCATACCTCCTGTGTTCACATCCAAATCGCTTATATAAATGTCAATGCAGTGTACCCAGCACCAATCCTTATGGCACACTGCTGGTCACAGGCCCCCAGTTTGAAAAGCAACCCTCCACCAGCCATGCCAGTAATTTGCTCTCAATTCTATGAGCTTCTACTTTAGTTAACAGTCCCTTATGTGGAACTTTATCAAATGTGACTTTAAATCTTGGTTTGAGAAGAAGCTGTTTCCCTTTTAAGACAGTGATCAAGAGAGGTTGAATTCTCTTCCCCAGAAGTGGTGGGAGTTTTGTTTTTAAGCTTACTCAAGATAGATTTTTGATGGACAAGAGAGTCAAGGCTTATGGGATATAAACAGGAGAATGGAGGTGAGACCACAACCATGATCTTATTGAATGGTGAAGCAGGCCCAAAGGGCCTAATGGTCTCCTCCAGTTGCTAAGTCTTATTCATAGAATCCCTACAGTGTGGAAACAGGCCCTTCAGCCCAACAAGTCCACATCGACCCTTGGAGCATCCCGACCAGACGCATGTCCCTATAACCCAACTAACCTACACATCCCTGAACACTGCCAGAAATTTAGCATGGCCAATCCACCTAACCTGCATATCTTTGGACTGTGCAAGGAAACCAGAGCACCCGGAGGAAACCCACGCAGACACAGGGAGAATATGCAAACTCCACACAGACAGTCGCCCAATGCTGGAATTGAACCTGGGTCCCTGGTGCTGTGAGGTAGCAGTGCTAACCTCTGAGCCACCATGCCGCCCTAAACATTACCTGGATTTCGGGTTTAACAGTCCAACAATAATACCGCTAGACCATTGCCTCACCACATGTTTCAATGCATTTATTTTTTGCATTGTTTGGATTTTTTTCCTGGAAAATACATTATCTCTCTTCTATACCTTACAGTTAAAAGTTAATGTTACACAGGATCTACCATAGATCACAGTGGATAAGTTGCCTTTTGAAGCTATCAAAAAATATATCCAAAATCTGGGGTCAATTTATGCACCAAATTTAAAATGTGAACCACCAATGCAGGAAATTGCCATTCTGAAATGTGGAAAACAACCATAACATCAGGAATGCAAATTCAATCAATGTGACACATTTTATTCAATGTATTATTTTTATTGGGAAAGCTTTAACTGCAAACAAAACGTTTTCAAAACAGTCAATTTCATTTTCAATGCAAAGAGTGCACCCATACTAAGACAATTTGGCTATTTAACATCATTGTAAGATCCCACTCGAGATCAGATTTGGTGTTTTTGGTTTTAGAAACATCACTCCATCTGTTCCTCTCCATCCATTGGATTTTCCACATTTTAGGTCCCTTCATCAAGAATGCCCACTCTAAAGTGACTTGGCACATTGGTGTTAATTGTTGCTGTTCTTAAACTGTTTTATTTATCAATGAGGAAATAATATGTTCCATTTTGATATTTGATTTTATATTGTGACTTCAGGTTTACTTATGAGATCGCACCAGTCTTTGTCCTGTTGGAATACATTACCCTGAAGAAAATGAGGGAAATGATTGGCTGGCCAGGAGGATGTGGAGACGGAATCTTCTCACCTGGTATTTGATCCTCAGGGTTTTTCAGGGGCTTGGAGTTCTTTGCTCGAGTTGAATTAAGAATAATATCCATGGAGTTGTACACACATTTCACAATTTTAAAAAGAGAAAAGGAGTTTTATTTTTATGCAAATACTCTCTTCTGAATAATAACAGAAAATAAAATGGATAGAAATCAAGACTAGAGCTTCTCTGATATTGTCCACTGCTTTTGGACAGATGTGGCAACAATAGAACTAAAGATGTGAGGTTTTCCTGAGGAAACATGTGCAAAAGTGTTCTTCCCTGACTTTCTACCAGATCCTTTCCCCATTTGAATTTCAATCATTTATTCTGCTCCTCAGTTACAGCAACTTGTTGACATTAGGCTTGGTGCCATCAAGAGACCAGAGAACACAAGGGATCTGCAATTTGCACCTTTTATCTATCCGCATAAATTTATGTCCACAATTTTAAACCAAGTAAGGCCCAAAGTTACTGTATCTAGTGTTTTAAAATAATTAGCTTTTTTGGGAAAAAATGTTCTCCTTAGTGATGCCTCACTAATATTAACATGGTCATGCAAAAGCTTTCATGACGTCAGAACATGTTCAATTAAAAAGAAAACCGACTTCCACCACACGCAGGAAGTGCTACACCTGCCCCTACACCTCCTCCCTCACCCCAATCCCAGGCCCCAAGAAGACTTTCCACATCAGGCAGATGTTCACCTGCACATCTGCCAATGTGGTATACTGCATCCGCTGTACCCGTTATGGCTTCCTCTACATCGGGGAAACCAAGCGGAGGCTTGGGGACCGCTTTGCAGAACACCTTCGTTCAGTTCACAACAAACAACTGCACCTCCCAGTCGCGAACCATTTCAACTCCCCCTCCCATTCCTCAGATGACATGTCCATCCTCGGCCTCCTGCAATGCCACAGTGATGCCACCCGAAGGCTGCAGGAACAGCAAATCATATTCAGCCTGGGAACCCTGCAGCCCAATGGCATCAATGTGGATTTCACAAGCTTCAAAATCTCCCCTCCCCCAACCGCATCCTAAAACCAGCCTAGCTTATCTCCACCTGCCTAACCTGTTTTTCCTCTCACCTCAAGCCACACCCCCATCTCCTATCTACTAACATCATCCCGCCCCCTTGACCTGTCCGTCCGCCCTGGACTGACCTATCTCCTCCCTACCCCCCTACCTACACTCACCTTTACTGGCTCCATCCCCGCCTCTTCGACTTGTCTGCCTCCTCTCCACCTATCCTCTCCTCTATCCATCCTCTATCCGCCTCCCCCTCTCTCCCTATTTATTTCAGAACCCTCTTCCCCTCCCCCATTTCTGATGAAGGGTCTAGGCCCGAAACGTCGAGTTTTCCTGCTCCGATGATGCTGCTTGACCTGCTGTGTTCATCCAGCCCCATGCTTGTTATCTCGGATTCTCCAGCATCTGCAGTACCTCTTATCTCTTCCACAATTTCATGTCTTTGAACATAATGTTTTCAGTGTGCATGACATGGAGGTGCTGGTGTTGGACTGGGGTGGACAAAGTCAGAAGTCACACGACGCCAGCTTATAGTCCAACAGGTTTATTTGAAATCACAAGCTTTCAGAGCACTGCTCCTCCATCATTTGATTTCAAGTAAACTTTTTGGACTATAACCTGGTGTCATGTGATTTCTGACTTCAGTGTACATAAGTAATAGTTTCATCACAACGAAACTTTAACTTTCCTGACTAAAATAAACACTCTCAAATATCCCAGCAAAATTCATGAACCAGTGAGCTACTTATTAAAATAGCTAAACAATCCTACAGAATTATGGAATCAGATTCATTGCCACTTAACTATTTCATGAAGAAACCTTTACAAAAGGCCCAGTTTTCACCATTTGGTTCCAATTCAGTGAGAGTAATTTGAGGCCAAGCCACAAGTAATTCAAACATATCAAGGAACATTCTTTGCTTGATTTCAGTCTGGTTTTCGATTCACTATTAATAAAGATAAGTAAAAGGTTACTAAGGAGGGAAACATTTGAGTTTGAGAGAACACTAGCTAGAAATATAAAAACAGACTATAAGAGTTTCTATAGATGCTTTTTAAAATGAGAATTACCAAAGTGAGTGTTGGTCCCAAGAAAGTGAGTTTGCGAATTAATAATGGAAAATAAAGAGATGGCAGATGAATTAACCAGGTACTTTACATCAATCTTCACTGAAGAGGATAAAATAACATTCCAGAAATCATGGCAAATCAGAAAATGGAAGAGAGTTTAGAAGAGGAATGGACAACTTGATTAAAAATAAAGGATCTGTGGGTTTTGACATGGTGGATGTCGAAAGAAGGTTTCCTCTTGTGGGAGAATCTACAAGTAGGAGTCTCTGTTTAAAAATGGGGAGTTAATCATTTAAGACCCAGATGAGGAAAGAAAAGTCTTGCAGAGGATCAGGAGCTTTTGGAACTCTCTCTAGTGAAAGGTGGTTGAAGTAGAACTTTTAAATATTTTTAAGGCAGAGGTTGATAGGCTCTTGATAAGCAAGAAGATGAAAGATTATGAGTGTTGGCAGGAATGTGGAATTTTTGTATCAGCCACGATCTTATTGAATAGTGGAGCAAGTTCAAGAAACTGAGTGGCCTACTCCTATTCCAACTTTGTATGCTCACACGAAAGCAGATTGTTCTACCTTGTTGAGGATTGGGTGCCAGGAGAGGATCTCTGAGTTTTGTATGAATTAATCATTTTAACGCTGTGTTCCAAATAACTTAAAATATGCACCTTATCTGAACAACATATCCTATTTGCCAGTGCTACTTGTCTTAGACCCGAATCAATTATTCCCCACATCTAGCTGAGAGATAACCAGGCCACTAGCAAGTGGAAAGATTGACAAGGTTTCAGTACAAGTGATTAATCAATCTTTAGAAAGAAATCTTCTCAGTGTCACCACAGCTGCCTGGAATTCAATCGAGAGAACGCTTCATAATTGCGATCTGTACCCTAAAGGTATTGGCACTGTTATTACCATTTATAAATAACACAGCTTTTTTTAGACTGATCCATCTGAAATCAGGTCAAGGAGATTGAGAAGACTGGTGACATTGGGCAGAATTTTATAAGAAGGCAATAGTTTCCAGAAATGGCACTGAGAGTGGGTGCCCCTTCTGCTTGGCCACCAGCTCAAAGTCAGTCTTGTGGCATCAGTCATGTGCTCAATTATTACAGCAGAGGAACTCGGCCCATCCAATTAACATGGTGAGACAGGAAACAAGACCTTGACAGGCAAAGGATACTGGGAAGCCAGGCCTATGCTGAGCTCAACGCTGATGATGATCCTCTGGAGTAGTTGGCAAGAATGAAGCTAAGAGATCATCTGGCAGAGCTGTCAAAGCCTCTGTGCATCCACACATGGGTGGTAGAAAATTGCATCCAAGCCATTAATGCTACCATGTATGGACATGGCTTCTTCCATCAAGACATTCACAACTGGAGGGTTACATGCAGTTCGCAAATACTAAAGTTACACATGGTGTAATAAGTCTGACACCATTGTCTTAACTCGAGTTTAAGGGACAGTGACACAGTGAGAGAGGCACTTCGAGCTTTTGTCCTTCTCAGGTGATCAGGGAAATTCTAGTGTGCCTTCTAAGGGAGAAGAAACAACCAACTTCCACATCTGGAGGCTCCTCTCAGGGCAATCTGAATGTGGACAGCAGCCTCTCTGCCAGTGACACCAGCTCCAGTTGCTGCAATGACAAAGAAAGGTCTGCACCAGTTCAGAAGTCTGTCCACATATTGATAGAGACCCAGAGGACAGCTGCTAAGGTCATCCCAAGGTGTGAGAGAGCCCTATCAGACTAGCTCAGTAGTAAACACAAAGAGGGCTTGTATGGTACATTAGAATATAAACAAGAACAAGGAAGAAGAAAGAACAATGCAGCACACAAACAGACCATTTGGCCTTCCAAACCTGTGCCGACACATTTTGCCCTTCTATAATAAACTGTCTTCACTTACAGGATCCGTATCCCTCCATTCCCTTCCTATTCATGTATTCATCCAGGTGCTTCTTGAATGCTGCTATTATGTCTGCTTCCATCACCTCCTCTGGCAGCACGTTCGAGGCACTCACCACCATTTGTGTGAATAACGTGCCTCGCACATCTCTTTTAAACTTCCCCTATTGCACCTTGAATCTGTGTCCCCTAGTAATTGACCCCTCCACCCTGGGAAAAAAGCCTCATGCTTTTCACTCTAGCCATGCCATTCACAATCTTATAAACATCTATCAGGTCACCCGTCAATCTCCTGCATTCCAGTGAAAACAAATTCAGTCTAGCCAACCTTCCTTCATAGCTAAAAATCCCTCATACCAGGTAGTATCCTGGAAAACCTTTTCTGTAGCCTCTCCAAAGCATCTAAATCCTTCAGGTACTGTGGTGACCATAACAGTATGCAATATTCCAAGTGTGGCATAACTAAAGTTCTACAAAGCTGCAGCATAACTTGTTTATCCTTATACTCAACACCGCTTCCAATGATGCAAGCATGTCGTAAGCCTTTTTTATTGCCTTATCTACCTGTGCTGCCACCTTCAGTGATCTGTGGACCTGCACACCCAGATCCCTCTGCACATCAATGCTCCAAAGGGTTCTGCCCTTCACTGTATAATTTCCACCTGTATTTGACCTTACAAAATGCATCACCTCACATTTGTCTGGATTAAATTCTATCTGCCATTTTTCTGTCCATGTCTCCAACTGATCTATGTCCTGCTGTATCCTCTGACAGTGCTCTTCACTATCCGCAACTCCACCAATCTTTGCATCATCTGAAAACTTATTAATTAGACCAGCTACGTTTTCCTCCAAGTCATTTACATAGATCATGAACAGCAGATGTCCCAGCACTGATCCCTTCTTTCCAAAAAGCATCCTTCCACAGCTACCCTCTGTCTCCAATGACTGAGCCAGTTTTGCATTCATCATGCCAGCTCATCCCTGATACCATGTGACTTCACCTTTTGTACCAGTCTGCCATGAGGCATCTTGTCAAAGTCTTTACTGAAGTCCATGTAGACAACATCAATCGCTTTCCCCTCATCAATCATCTTTGTCACTTCTTCAAAACAGTCGAACAAGGCAATGAGGCACAATCTCCCTAGTACAAAACCATGCTGTTTATCGCTAATCAGTCCATTTGCTTCTAAATGCTTATAGATCTTATCCCGGAGAATCTTTTCCAATAATTTCCCTACCACTGACATGAGGCTCACAGACCTGTAATTTCCAGGATTATCCCTGTTACACTTCTTAAACAATGGGACAACATTGGCTATTCTCCAGTCCTCTGGGACCTCACCGTGGCAAAAGAGGATACAAAGACATGTCAATGATCCAGCATTTTGTTCTCTTGCCTCCCTCAATATTACGGGATAGGTCCCATCAGGACCCAAGGACTTATTTATCTAATATGTTTGGCTCCATTCTTACATCAAAATATTTCAAAACTTTCTGACATAAACTGGGGACCATTTTCTAACGCCAACATCACTGGCATCCCATAAACTTCTCAAAATCTCCCAAAACTACAATATTATGGCACCTGTGGTATTGGGCAGAGTCTCAGCATTTATCCATCTGTTATAAAAGGGGCCTTACCTATCAGTGGGCTTCCAAAGGTTTTTCTCTTTATTCATTCCCAATACGTAGATATGACTGGCAAAGCCAGCATTTACTGGCCATCTCAATCGTCAATGAGAAGGTAGTTTACAGGCAACTACTTGCTGTTGTTTTGGAATCACATGTAGCCAGATCAAGTAATGAAAGCTGATTTTAATCCCTTAAAAACATTTGAAAACCAGATAAGTTTTTACAACAATCCATGCAAGTTATCCTGGTGTTCATTGAGATTAGCTTTATAGTTTGAGAGTTCATTCCTTTTAAATTCCACCAGCTGCCACAGTAGGAAGAGCATGCTGGAGCATTAGCCTGGCCCCTGCATTACTGGTCCACTGACATGGCTACTACCTCCTCAACTTCCCACTGGTTTCAAGCGGTAGACTCCCCTCAATGAGAAAATGAGAGCTCCAGGACTCCAACTGTCAGTGAGGTCAGGCCTATGAAGAGAATTCTTGTATACTCCAACCTGTTCTCGTAGTGCTAGAGCTAAAATAACGTAAGTTTAATCCATTTTTGTAGGATCTGGTCACACAGAAACACTCTGATCTCATAATAGTATTTAAGGATTCTGGTGCCTTGGGAAATTTTCTCCTGAATCTTGACAAAAATCAGAACTACTCAACCACCTAACACCCACTATATCTTGCTGCCAGATCCAGAGGCCTGATATGGTCAAGCCTTGTTAAAGTCGACTAGAGTCCATTATAAAATATTTTATAGCGTAGTGCTTGTAAAACAGTGACAGGATCAGACAGTCAACTGGAATTTATGAAAGGGAAGTCATGCCTGAAAAATCTATTGGAATTTTTTGAGAATATAACTTGTAGACTTGATAAGGGAGAGCCTGTGAATGTGATTTATTGAACTTTTAGAAGGCTTTTGATAAGGCCCAACATAAAAGATTAGCATGTAAAATTAAATTACATGGGATTGATGTTTGTGTATGATACGCTTAGAGAACTGGTTGACTGACAGGAAAGATGGAATAAGGATAAAAGCGTCTTTTTCGAAGTGGCAGCCATTGACTAGTGGGCACCGCAAGGATCAATACTTGCACCCCAGCTATTCAGTATGCACATTAATGACTTAGACAAAGGAACTAAATGCAATATCTCCATGTTTGTAGATGAGACATAGTTGGGTGGGAGGTTGAGATGTAAGGAGGATACAGAGATGATACATATGATTTGGAAAAGTTGAGTGGGTGGGCATATGAAGTATTCTCCATTTAGGAAATGCGAGTACAATGAACAAATGGTGGTAATAGAATTCGTACCAAGTCAAAGATAAATTATAACTGGTAATTTACTATAAAAGCAGTAAAATGAATTATCATATCACTTGTCAGATGGGAATTGTTATTCTTTAACAGATTGATAATGAAAGCTGATGAGTATCTCATTCTATTTTAGGTGGAGCCATATCAAACATGTATGCCTTGCTAATTGCACGCTACAAACTGTTTCCTGAAGTTAAAGAAAAGGGAATGACTGCCATTCCAAAACTGATTGCCTTTACATCGGAACACGTATGATTTTTACTATTTCATGCTCTTGTTATCCTAATAGAGATGTATATGTGTTATAGAGGAGGCCTAATATCATCCCATCCTTACCACAACACCTATCTGTTTATTCATCTTTCCGATTAAGCAATGATATACATTTGAGAAATAAGCTGATGTCGTCATAAACATTTCTCTTAGCAGACTGTTATCTGGATTTTACAGTGCAGCTACCTTCTAGCCTCAGCTTGCTCTATAACCAAAGTAATACCTTTTCAATACCCACATTTAAGAAGAAATTTATTTAAACAACTTTAATATTTAGACTTTTGACAAGATAAGAGCCGATCAATGTTAGGGTTAGCATATCGGCTTCTCTTATGAGCAAGAAGGCAATTTATTTGATAACTCATCAAGGTCCTAAGGAACAATTAAGAATCAGACAGCAATAAAATCTCTTACCTATTCCTCCCTTCCGCCAAGATAGCCTATTGCATATTCAGATAACTTCATAAGCCCAGAAGAGCACAGCACATTCAATAGGAACTCTGGAGGAATCATATTAAAGTTACTGACTGGCTGACAACATAGAAGCTGTTCATGGCATTCGTGGAGGTGAACCCTTAGTAAAGGTTTGCAGATGGTGAAATGTCCTTAGCTAGCATTGTCGGGATTATATCCGAAGTTTGGATATGCAATGCTGTCTGTGATGTCCTTGAACTACTATATCAGTTGTTCCAGCAACAACTGATACAGAGAGAACACAGGGCATGAAGAAATTCAGGAAGAAATATGCTTTCCACTGTATCATTAATTAAGCATGAAAATTCTTGAAGTTGATCAGGGACTTGGTTAATGAGAGCACAATCAATTCAGATTCACAGTTCAATCATGCTAATAATATTTTACTGACACTCAGGGAAATTGTACTGTTTTATTCCGATACTTAGGATCTGCCAGCATGCGGGCTGTTAATCCAGCAATTACTTCATGAATCAAGTTCAACAGTTGCTTCCTAGCAGTGATGCCACTTGTATGTACAGAATCATTAGTAGGGCACGTGGTGTCCATGGTGCCAAGAGTGCTTGGTACACTATGGACGCTGCTTGGCTACCAGCCTACCAACCTATTACCTATTACCACCCAATCCATGATCCCACGGTGGTGGGTCCTTTGAGGTCAAAGTGCCTAATATCCTTTACTCTTAAAGGTTATGGCGAATCCTTTCCTAGTTGAAGAAGTAGCTATACCTAGTGTGTCCGTTCTGCCCCAGCTTCAAGCCCTTGTGGTAACACAACAAACTGGGAATACCTGAACACAGCAGGGCCCTGGGCTATCTTGATGCTTGTACCCTTTATGATCTTTTGAACACACAGGATAATTATAACAGGATTTCAGCAGAATTGAATAAAACTTAGACAAATAACCTAAAAATTAGGATTTGAATTTAAAGGGGGGTGGGGGCAAGGATCGTTTGGATCATCTGCTTTACCTGGAGGGAAAGATTGAAGAAATGAAGTATACACAGTGGTTATATCACCTCTCCAGGGTTACATTGATATTGTGAAAAGTTATGGTGGGCAATTAGAATAGCCCTTGGAAACTCAGCACACCTCCCAATCCCTAAACCCCCTTCAATCCGTACAAATTGTGCCACCTTTCGAATATTTAGGTTGGTTCATTATTTTATTTAATATCATGTAAATTGCTGCACTATTTTAACTAGCTCCAATAGCCATAATTTGTCCATCAAAACATGCTTAATCACACAAATATACAAAGACAGGACAACAGCAACTCAGAAGCAAACAATTGGTAATAAGACTCATCAATCCAAATTATTCAGTGCTTTCTTTTATAATTACAGATCTGGTAGAAAGATTTAAGTGTGAAATAAGACCAGTTGCAGTGCCTAACTTAATTTTTTTTCATTTTGTTCACTTAAACCTGCCTCTGAGAATGTTCATTACTGCTTTTTACCTGTCATACTCACATCTGTATTTAAATAAGACCCAACATGCAGAGAAAACCATGAGCCCCTGTCAATATTTTAATCTAGCTTTGCTATTGTCTTCTGTTAGTGAACTTTACTGATTTTTTTATTTTTGGATACTTTTTAATTATTGGTTTTTCCTATTGTTTGTGAGACACAGTTTATGCAAAAGCCAGGGTTCAACTTCAGGATTTCTTAGCCAGGAAAGGGAAATTCATGATGCAGTTCATTAGGTTATTATTAGCTGCAAATTATCCCAATGCATTCCATCATTCTCTAAGGGAGAAAAGAGTTTGAAGATATTGTCTTCACAGGGGTGCTTACTTTGTCTGTTTAGATTCGTGGCCCCTGTAGTTGAATAGCTAAGCTGGTACTCAGTATCTTCAGTCACACACAAAAAGTGGCTGTTTGGGGAAAAACCAAAGTGTGGTGGAGGTCATCAGTGACAAATAAACAGAAGAGAACAGGAAAGATTAAAATAACTCTTAACAAGTACACGGTCCACCTTGTCTGTGTAATATATTTTAACTCGAAACCTATTCTTGTCCCTGTGTGTGTGTTGATGCTTTTACAGAGTCATTTTTCAATAAAGAAAGCAGCAGCAGCTCTGGGGATTGGGACAGATGGAGTGGTTCTGATCAAATGCGATGTAAGGTAGGTCACATCATATGTTGCCTGCAGAGTTTTCCACTCCTCAAACAGTAAGAGACAGCTTCTGCTTTCATGCACATAGAGGTCTCTACTGGTACAGAATCTGCATGTACATTCAATCAAAGCTCTGAATGTAGTGTGCATTTATGATGACAATTCTACAGCTACCAATCTGTTCAATTCTGCCTTCATCTCCACCTTTAATGCCTTCAACCCCATTAAAACCGTTAAAACTCTCTCTCTCACCCTGGCTTTTCGATCTGGTATGGCTCTGATTTGGTCCCTTAAATTAAGATCAAAGCTACGTGATTGACTCTTAACTATTCTCAGAAGCAGCCTAATTTGCTACTGGCTTTGAGGGAAATTAAGGATGTGCAACAAATCCTGGCCTTGCCTGCGACATCTACTCCCCAAGAAAGAATAAAGAAAAATAATTCAACAAACTTCAAATCTCCAAATTTCTTTCATTTTCCAAAGTCCTGAGAGGCTTTTCCACTCCCACATCCATCGTCTTCCCTGGAACTCCAGGTTTGAATCATTTCATTCAGGTTTCAGTCCCTGTCACAGAACTGAGATAATCGGAAATGTTAGACTGAGGTTCCCATTTGCTATCTCTGGTGGATGAGAAAGACACCATGGCAGTATTTTACAAAAGAGAAAGCCAATAGTTATTCCTCAACTGACATGATTAAATGGTATCTAGTTATTACATATGCAAGTTTGTGAGATTTTATTTTGTGCAAATTGACTGCTACATTTCCTTCACTTGGACAATCAAGATACATCTGAAGTACTTAACTAGTTGGTTCAGTACAACCTGTTGTTTCCACGAGTCACTTTCATGGAACCCATGGTTTGGAGGGATAGCAATGCCAATGCTGAAATATTACGACATAAATAATGAACTCACTCTGTGGTGTGACTCCAGTGATGCAGGACTTGGAGCAACCCTAGTGCAGCGAGGTCAACCAGTTCCATTTACGTTCAGGGCACCAACACAAACAGCAAGATATTATGTCCTTGTGCAGACAGCACCTAGCCATTGTCTTCATTTTTGAATATATTCTTGTGATTCCAGTCCCACAGCAATGTGTTTGACACTTAACCACCCTCTGAAATGGCACGGTCAGCCACTCAGTTGTATCAAAATGCTTAAAAATTCTAAAAGAGATGAAACTGGACTGACTACCTGCCATTGATCTGGGTATTGGAAGTAACAATGGAAAACTAAGTCAAGTCAAGCCTGCAAAGTCCTCTTTACTAACATCTGGGGCTACTGAAAAAATTAGGACAGCAGTCTCACACATTAATCAAACAACAGTCTGACATTGTCATCTTCATGGAATCACACCTTACAAATAATATCCCAGACTTACCATTACCATCCCTGGGTATGTCCTGTTCCACCGGTAGGACAGACCCAGTCATAGAGTCATTGAATTGTACAGCACAGAAATAGACCCTTCGGACCAACTCATCCATGCCAATCAAATATACTGATTCAATCTAGGTCCCACTTGCCAGCTTTTGGCCCATATCCCTCCAAATCCTTCCTATTCATGTACCCACCTAGATGTCTTTTAAATGTTGTTATTGTACCAGCCTCCACCACTTCCCCTGGCAACTCATTCCACAGACACACCACCCTCTGCAAGAAAATATTGCCCCTTAGGTCTCTTTTAAATGTGTTCCTTCTCATCTTAAAACAATGCCTTCTAGTTTTGAACTCCCTTACTCTGGGAAATAGACCTTGGCTATTCACCCTACTCATGCCCCTTGTGATTTTATAAACTTCTATAAGGTCACCCTTCAGCCTCTGACACTCCAGGGAACATGCCTCCAGCTTATTCAGCCTCTCCCTGTAGCTCAAACCCTCCAGACTTGGCAACATCCTTGCGAATCTTTTCTGCACCTTTTCAAATTTAACAACATCTTTCCTACAGCATGGAGACCAGAACTGAATGCAGTATTCCAAAAATGGCCCAACCAATGTCCTGTACATGATACCCCAACTCCTGTACTCCAATACACTGACCAATAAAGGCAAGTGTAGCAACACAGTGGCATGCAGTCAGGATGGAGTTGCCCTTGGAGTCCTCAACATTAACTCTGGACATCATGAGGTCTCATAACATCAAATTAAACATGGGCAAGGAATTCTTTTGCTGCTTACCGTGTACCCCCTCAGCTGATAAATCCATACTTCTTCTTAAACACCACTTGGAGTCACTGAGAGTGGAAAGGGCTCAGAATGTAGTCTAGGTGGGAAATTTCAATGTTCATCAACGTGTAGAACATACATAATCTTGTCTTCACCAAGCTGCATGCCGCAGATGCATCTATCCATGACAGTATCAGTAGGAGTGATCACTGTGCAGTCTTTGTAGAGACAAAGTCCCATTTTCACGTTGAGGATACTGCCCACTAGGTTATGTGGCACTACCACCGTGACAAGGTGGGAAAGAATTTGAACAGATCTAGTATCTCTCAAACTGGGCATCTATGAGGCACTGTGGGCCATCAACAGTAGCAGAATTGTACTCCAGCACAATCTGCAACCTCATGGCCCTGCATATTCCACCACTCAACCATTACCATCAAGCCAGGGAATCAACTCTGGTTTAATGGAGAGTGTAGGAGGGCATGTGAGCAGCAGCATCACCATTATGTTACAAAGAGGTGTCAAACTGGTGAAGTTACAAAATGGGGCTACTTCCATATAAGACAGCCATATAAGACTTCCATATAAACAACCAATGTTAGGCAGAGCTAAGCGATTCCACAACCAACAATCCAAGCTCTGTCACCTTTTCACATCCAGTCATGATTGGTGATGGACAATTAAACCGTGCTCTGGAGGATGATATTCCACAATTACCCTCATCCTCAGTGATGGGAGAGCCTTGCACATCGATGAAAAATATAAGGCTGAAGGATTTGCAACAACAATGCAAAGACTATGGGTTATGATAACATTCCAGCAATAGTCCTGAAGACTTGTGTTCCAGAACTTTCCTTGTCCCTAGCCAAGCAGTTCCACTACAGACACAGCTCTGACATCTAGCATGGGAAAATACCTGACTATCTCTTGCACACAAAAAGTAGGACAAATCCAACCCAGCAATTACCACCCCATTAGTCTACTCTCAATCATCAGTAAAGTGATGGATGGGGTCGTCAAAAAAGCTATCAAGCAGCACTTTCTTAACTCTAACCTGCTCACTGAAGCTCAGTTTGGGTTCCACCAGGGGAACTCAACTTCTGAACTTATTACAACTTTGATTTAAATTGGACAAAAAGTTAAACTCCAGGGGTGACGTGAGAATGGCTGCCCTGGACATCAAGAGAAGATTTTATTGGGTGTGACATCAAGGAATCCTAGCAAAACTCTAATCAATGGGAATCAGGGAAAGCTGTCTGCTCATTGGATTCATATGTTGCACAAAGGAAAATGAATATGATCAGTGGAGATCAGTCATCTCAGCTCAGAAAAGCCAGCATTTATTGCCCGTCACTAATTGCCCACAGGGCAGTTAAGAGTTAAATATATTGCTGTAGGTCTGAGTCACATGGAGGCAACTTTCCTTCCCTAAAGAACATAGCGAACCAGATGGGTTTTTCCCTGACAAGTGATGGTTCCATGACCATCATTAGACTCTTAATTCCAGACTTCTATTGAATTCAAATTCCACCATCTATGACGTCAGGAAGACCAGGTCAGAGGCTAGGAATGCTCAGCAAGTTTCTTTATTCATTCATGGGATAAGGATGTCACTGGCTAAGCAGCATTTATTCCCCATCCCTAATTACCCAGAGGGCAGTTAACAATCAACCACATTGCTGTGGATCTGGAGTCACACGTAGACCAGATCAGGTAAGGATGGCAGTTTCCTTCCCTAAAGAACATTAGTGAACCAGATGGAACTGGACAGATCACGTGGCATCGAACTAGGCACCGGAAAAGACAATGGCAGAAACAGCCCTGTCGACCATGCAAACTCCTCCTCACTAACATCTGGGGGTTAATGCCAAAATTGGGAGAGCTGTATCACAGACTAGTCAAACAACAGCCTGACAGTCATACTCACAGATCATACCTTATAGACAATGTCCCAGACACCACATTCTGAAGACTTCTGAAGAAGGGTCTAGGGCCAAAATGTCAACCATCCTGCTCCTCTGATGCTGCTTGGCCTGCTGTGTTCATCCAGCTCTACACCTTGTTATACCACATTCACCATCCCTGGATATGTCCTGTCTCACTGGCAGGACAGACCCAGCAAAGGAGGCGGCACAGTGGTATACAGTTGGAAGGGTGTTACTCTGGGAGTCCTCAACATTGACTGTGGACCCCATGAAGTCTCATGGCTTCAAGTTAAACATGGGCAAGGAAACCTCCTGCTGGTTACCACATACTGTCTTCCCTCAGCTAATGAATCAGTACTCCTCAATATTGAACAACACTTAGAGGAAGCATAGAGGATGCTAAGGGTGCAAAATGTACTCTGGGTGGGGGATTTCAATGTCCACCACCAAGAGTGGCTCAGCAACAGGACTTACTGATCAAGCTGGTTGGGTCCTAAAGGACATAGCTGCTAGACTGAGTCTGCGGCAGGTGGCGAGGGAACCAACAAGAGGGAAAAACATGCTTGACCTGATCCTTACCAGTCTGACGGCTGCAGTTGCATCTGTCCATGACAGTATCGGTAAGAGTGACCATCGCACAGTCCTTGTGGAGACGAAGTCTCGCCTTCACATTGAGAACAACCTCCATTGTGTTGTGTGGCACTATCACTGTGCTAAACAGGACAGACTTCACACAGATCTAGCAACTCAAGCCTGGGCATCAATGAGGCGCTGTGGGCCATCAACAGCAACAGAACTGTACTCCAACACAATCTGTAACCTCATGGCCCGGCACATCCCCTACTCAACCATTACCATCAAGCCAGGGGATCAACCCTGGTTCAATGGAGAGTGCAGGAGGGCATGCCAGGAGCAGCACCAGGCATACCTGAAGATGAGGTATCAACCTGATGAAGCCACCAAAGAGGACTACTTGCATGCCAAACAGCATAAGCAGCAAGTGATAGACAGAGCTAAGTGATCCCACAACCAATGGATCAGATCTAAGCTCTGTAGTCCCCTGCCACATCCAGTCATGAATGGTGGTGGACAATTAAACAACTCACTGGAGGAGGAGGATCCACAAACATCCCCATCCTTAATGATGGAAGAGCCCAGCACATCAGTGCAAAAGATAAGGCTGAAGCATTCGCAGCAATCTTCAGCCAGAAGTGCCGAGTGGATGATCCATCTCGGCCTCCTGCAGTGGTCCCCAGTATTACAGATACCAGTCGATTCACTCCATGTGATATCAAGAAACGGTTGGAGACACTGGATACTGCAAAGGCTACAGGCCCTGACAACATTCTTGCAATAATACTGAAGACTTGTGCTCCAGAACTTGCTGCTCCCCTAGCCAAGCTGTTCCAGTGCAGTTACAGCACTGGTATCTACCCAACAATGTGGAAAATTGCCCAAGTGTGTCCTGTACACAAAAAGCAGGACAAATCCAACCCGGCCAATTGCCGCCCCATCAGTCTACTCTCAATCATCAGTAAAGTGCTGGAAGGTGTCATCAACAGGGCTATCAAGCAGCACCTGCTCAGCAATAACCTGCTCAGTGACGCCCAGTTTGGGTTCCACCAGGGCCACTCAGCTCCTGATTTCATTACAGCCTTGGTTCAAACATGGACAAAAGAGCTGAATTCCAGAGATGAGGTGAGAGTGACAGCCCTTGACATCAATGCTGCATTCGACCAAGTGTGGCATCAAGGAGCCCTAGCAAAACTGGAATCAATGGGTATCGGGGGAAAACTCTCCGCTGGTTGGAGTCATACCTGACACATAGGAAGATGGTCGTGGTTGTGGGAGGTCAATCATCTCAGCTCCAGGACATCCCTGCAGGAGTTTCTCAGGGTAGTGTCCTTGGCCCAAACATCTTCAGCTGCTTCATCAATGACCTTCCCTCCATCATAAGGTCAGAAGTGGGGATGTTCGCCGATGATCGCACAATGTTCAGCACCATTCATGACTCCTCAGATACTGAAGCAGTCCATGTTCACGTGCAACAAGATCTGGACAATATCCAGGCTTGGGCTGACAAGTGGCAAGTGACATTTGCGCCAAACATATGCCAGGCTATGACAATCACCAATAAGAGACAATCCAACCACTGCCCATTGACAATCCAACCACTGAATCCCCCACTATCAACATCCTGGGGGTTACCATTGACCAGAAACTCAACTGGACTCACCACATGAACACAGTGGCTACAAAAGCAGGCCAGAACCTGGAAATACTGCAGCGAGTAACTCACCTCCTGACTCCCCAAAGCCTGTCCATCATGTACAAGTCAGCAGTGTGATGGAATACTCCCCACTTGCCTGGATGAGTGCAGCCCCAACAATGCTCAAGAAACTTGACACCATCCAGGACAAAGCAGCCCACTTGATTGACACAATTGGCACTATTTCCACAAGCATTCACTCCCTCCACCAGCGACGCTCAGTAGCAGCAGTGTGTACTATCTACAAGATGCACTGCAGAAATTCACCAAAGATCCTCAGACAGCACCTTCCAAACCCACGACCACTTCCATCTAGAAGGACAAGGGCAGCAGATATATGGGAATACCACACCTCCAAGTTCCCCTGTAAGTCACTAAACATCCTGACTTGGAAATATATTGCCGTTCCTTCACTGTCGCTGGGTCAAAATCCTGGAATTCTCTCCCTAATAGCATTGTGGGTCAACCCACAGCAGGAGGAATGTAGCAGTCCAGGAAGGCAGCTCACCACCACCTTCTCAAGGGCAACTAGGGATGGGCAAGAAATGCTGGCCAGCCAGGGACGCCCACATCCCACAAAAAATGAATTTAAAAAAAAATCAATGGGTTTTTCCAACAATCAGCAATGGATTATTGGTCATCATTAGACTCTTAATTCCAGATGTTTATTGAAATCAAATTCCACCATCTTCTGTGGCAGGATTTGAACCCTGGTCCCCAGAACATTATCTGGTCTCTGGATTAACAGTCCAGCGATAATACACTAGGCCATCACCTCGCCTAAACTCGTCTCCTAACTCCCCAGAGCCTAACCACCTATAAGGCACAAGTCAGGAGTCTGATGGAATACTCTCCACTTGTTTGAAGAGTGTAACTCCAAGAGCCCCCGTGAAACTTGACACTATCTGGGACAAAGCAGCCCACTTGATTGGCACTACATCCACTACCGATGCTCAGTAACAGCGGTGTGTATTATCTACAAGATAGACTGCAGAAATTCACCAGGCCCCCTTAGACAGCACCTTCCAGACCCACAACCGCTCCCACCTATAAAGACAAGAGCACCAGATAAATGGAAACACCATCACCTGCAAGTCCCCCTCCATGACATTCAACATCCTGACTTGGAAATATATCATCATTCCTTCAGTGTTACCAGTCTAGCAAGGAACTCAGATGTATAAAATCATTACAAAGTGAAAAGGAATAAAACAAAACAGACCACCGAGTATTGGAAACCACAGCTGCAAATACAGCCCTGTCCTATGTAAAAACTTCCTTACTGACGTCTCCGGCTTGTGTCAAAATTGGGACAAAAGTCCCACAGACTAGTTAAGCAACAGCCTGGCACAGTCGTACTCTCAAAATCATACTTGACAGACAATGTCCCAGACACCACCATCGCCAACACAAGCCCTTCAGTCAAAATCCCGGAACTCCCTCCCTAACAGTAGTGTCTACATTGGATACACTGTAGCAGTTGACGAAGGCAGCTCACCACCTCCTTCTCAAGGGCAGTTATGTAGCAATAAATTCTGGCCCAGCCAGCAACACCCACATCACATGAATGAATGAATTTTTTTAAACGTTTACTATTTGATGCAATGATTCCACAGCATTTGTCTTTCCAGGCATACGACAAGGTTCGAAATGGAGCAGCTTGAACATGGCAAACAGTGTTTATGGTTTTCAGTTCTGAGTAAGGGTCACCAGACCCAAAGCATTAACTCTGGTTCATTCTTCACGGATGCTGCCAGACCTGCTGAACTTTTCCAGCAACCTCTGCTTTTGTTCCTGATTTACAGCATCCACAGTTCTTTTGGTTTTTCTTTGCTTTCGGGCTCTTGGCTGACAGTCAAGAGAAAGAAAAAGTGATGAATTTAACCTTACAGCAATATTAAGTCTAACACTTCAGGTCAGGCTAATTTGTTATGAGATGAAGAGATGCAGATTTGGTGCTATGCTATCAGAATCACTCCTCCTCAGCTCTGTGTATGCCTGGACCTCTGAACACGATAAGGCAAGTTCAAAACCATAACCACTTTTGCTCCATTAACACATTTTTTGTCAGATGTGTCACAGTGTTTAGAGCCAGAATGCCAAATGAAAGCAGCCAGTGAACAGAAGCAACAAGGAAGGACAGTTTCAGATGGAAACAGCCACTCAGGAACTACACACATTTTAAAATGGAAGGATCATATTTTGAGAAATTTGAAATTTTGATTCCTCTGGAAAGGAATTGAGAACAAGTGAAAATACTTAAGTGTTGTATTTTAAAACAGCAATGTGAGCAATGGCTGTACCAGGAGTCGAATGACACCAGCAGAATCCAAACTGAGTATCAGTGGGCATGTGGTAGCACTGTTGCCAATCCATTCCATTACTTTGCAGATGATCTGAAAGGACAATAATTGGTGGAGTTTGATTTGTCCTGCTTTTAATGTCACAGGACATACCTGGGTGATTTTCTACATTGTCAGTTCGATGTCAATGTTGTAACTGGAATGGAACAGCGTGTTTTGGGCACGGCAAGTTCTGGAGAACAAGACTTCAACATTATTGCCGGAATATTGTCAGGGCACATAGCTTTTGCAATATCCAGTGTCTCTAGACACGTCTTAATATCACATGAAGAGAATCAAACTAATGGAAGACTGGCATCAGTGATGCTGGTTACCTCAGAAGGAGGTTGAGATGGATCATCTATTCTTCTGTTTGAAGAGGGATTCAAATTCTTCAACCTTGCCTTTCGAACTGATTTTCAATGCTCCCTCATCGTTGAGTATGGAGGTATTTGTGGACACTCCTACTTCTGCCAATTGTTTAAATGTCCATCACCATTCATTGGTTGTCAGATTGCTTAGTCCTGTATATTGCATACTGCCTCCCTTGATTGGCATTCAAGAGATCCTGTATTGTATCTTTATCAGGTTCGCATCTCATTTTTATGCATGACTGGTGCTGCCATGTCCTCCAGCACTCTTCATTAAACCAGGGTTGATCTCCAGACTTGATGGTGTTGGTAGGGTGGGCCATGAGGTTCCAGATTATAGTTGATTCTGTTACAGCTGATGGCCCATACCACCTCATGGATACCCAGATTTTAGTTGCGGTATCTAATATGATGACTTTGCCTCACAACATGATGGAAGGTATCCGCAACGTGAAAATAGGATTTTGTCTCGTCAGGGACTGTGTGATTGGTACTCCCACCAATACAATTAAGGATGGACAGATCAACAGCAGGCAAATGGTGAATACTAGGTCATGTAGATGTTTCTTCTTATTGGTTCCCTCACCATTTGTCACAAATGCAGTCTGGCAGCTGTGTCCTTTAGGATTCAACCAGATATTTTAATAGTCATGCTACTGAGCCACTTTTGGTGAGGGATATTGAAGTCCTCCACCCAGTTTATATTGCACTTTTGTCACCCTCCATGCTTCCTCCAGTTGATGTTCAACATCAAGGAACTTTGATTCATCAGTCTGGGAGATCAGGGTGCACGTGGTACATGGTAATCAGCAGAAGGTTTCCTTGCCTATGTGTGACCTGATTCAGGACACTTCAAATGGTCCTGAGTAATGCTCCTTTTCTTCTGAAGTTCCACGCACACTGATCAACAGCCGACACATCAAATTCTAGTTTCAGAAGTTGAGTCGGCGCACAGACCTTGTCGGCTGCACACTAAAAATAAATTAGAGGAGCATTGGTCCTTAGTTAATGTTGAGGATTCCCAGGGCAGTTTCTACCTACATTATACACAGTGTTACCACCTCTAGTGAGTGCATCCTGCAGGTAGGACAGGGCTTCCTGAGGAATGGTCATGGTGATGTCTGAAGTATCGTCTATCAAGTATGATACTGTAAATATGGCTGTGTCAGGCTGTTGCTTGTCTAGTCTGTGTGACTTCTCTCCCAATTTTGACACAAGTCTGAGAAGTCAGTAAGGAAGTCTTTGCATGGTCGACAGGGCTGTTGTGGTTTCCAGTGCTGGGCGGTCTGTTTTGTGTCATTCCTTTGGACGTTATAGCGATTTGATCCATCTGAGTTTCTTACTAGGCTATTTCAGAGGGCAGTCGAATCATTCACATTGCTGTGGGTCTCCATTCACATGGAGGTACCAGACAAATAAAGCACAGCAGATTTCATTCCTTAAAGGATGTCAGTGAACAATTCTGAGGAAGGGTCACTCGATCCCAAACGTTAACTGATTTCTCTCCACGGATGTTGCCAAACCTGCTGAGCTTTTCCAGCAATTTCTGTTTTTGTTAGTGAACAAGATGACAATCTGCAACATTGACATGGTTGTCATTAAGCAATCTTTTAATTCCAGACATTTTAAAATTCAAATTTCACAATCAGCCATCGTGAGGTTTGATCTCATCACCTCAGAGAATAAGCCTACAGTTCTGAGTTACTAGTTCAGTGTTATTGTTCAAGGTCACACTACTGGAAAGGAGTTACATGCAACTCTGCACTCCTGACCCAGGAATGAAATTAGGGCTGATCTGTCCTTATGGATGTCACAAACAAAGTCAAATGTGACATTAAGCCACATACAGGATTATTAGAATAAATAAGAAAGAATACAGCATAGGAACAGGCCCTTTGGCCCATCAAGCCTGCGCCAATTCCTAATCCTTATTTAGATCCACTACTTCTTGCCCATGCATAATTTTTATCCCTCTGTTCATCTCCCATTCAATGAACAAAGAAGCGAGATGGTCCAAAGTGTGATCAAAGAGGTCACATTTTAAAGAAGGGAGAGAAGTAGAAAACTAGGCAGATTTATGGAGGAAATTCAAAAATTCAGAAGCTTGCTAGCTGGAGCCGGTGGTGGAATGATTAAAATTGTGAATGCTCAAGAGGCTAAAATTAGTCACGTGCAGACGTTCCAGAGGATTACACAGCTGAAAGAGAGCTTTATTAATGTGTTGAATTAGTACTCACCTTTTACAGAGTCTAAAGTCTTCCACTAGTTGGCATGACAATTAATCAGGAAAAGGTGACTGCCCCCCACCTCACTCCTGTCATCTCACCTTGCTCCCCACTTTTCAACAATCCTGTAGTAGTAAGATTAGAAACTGAGTCTTTTACCGAATACAGGAAGTGGTGTGGCATACAGGGCAAAACCACAGATTTTAGTTTGTTTTTACAAAAAAGCAAATAATTAAAATTCCATTTATAGATGGGTAGCACATTTCAAAATGCGAATATTTTTTCTGAAAATTGCAGGGGGAAGATCATCCCATCAGACCTTGAGAGAAGAATACTTGAAGCTAAGGAAAAGGTCAGTTCATTCTTTAATTAAATATAGACCCAATTAAAACTGTTGCATGTTTCCTACACTCAATTCTGAATTAATTCTGAATTTCCTGTGGGAACAGTGCCAGTTTGGAGCACTCAGATGTCAGCTATCAAATAAGTTGCTATTTGTAGTCAACCAACCATATAGTCAAGGAGCTAGTGACAAATTTTGTAATTGGTTTAAGAATTCAACAACCCAGCTGCCTCATGTAGGTTTGCATTTTATCAAGTTACTGATCAGGACCAGTTACACTGCTGTGATAGTATTCCAATTACTTTGATGTGGATTGGCAGGGTTCAGATTACTGTTTGAACCTTTGGTATCAACTATCTTTTTTCAGGAAACTGTAGACTTCAGTTATCAGAGAGAGAAAGGAAATCAGTGTAAGTTAGCCCTGTATTACAAATGCAAGGTTTGTAATACAGTGTGGAGCTGGAGAAACACAGCAGGCCAGGCAGCATCAGAGGAGCAGGAAAGTTGACATTTCGGGTCGGGACCCTTCTTCAGAACTCCACACTGTGTTATCCTTGACTCCAGCATCTGCAGTTCTTACTATCTCTGCAAAGTTTGGAAGATTGTTATGCCTTAGCACTGTCTCTTTAATGTAGGGTAAGTTGTAAGAATGAAACGAGTCATATGAGCTATTTTGAATTCTTCCCAACATCAGATCTCTGTGGCTTGTTAAAGGTTATTTAAGGCAGCTGAGATTGTTTCACTTGGAGAAAAGTTACAATATTTGCACCTGCAAACAATGACCATAGCAGTGGAGACACTGATTTGACAGTGTATGGTTGGTGGAGGTGGCAGCTGACTGCTCCCTGGAAAGAAAGTTAATTGTGAATGGGCCAATGTTTTAAAAGCCTACCCCACAGCAGTCACATGGTTAGGGTAGGCTAAACAGTCTGAGGGTCTGATTTCTACCACGTAGTAAGCAGAAAGTCCTACCCTTGAGAACTGCCGAAAACTGATTGCATAGCAAGGGTGTTATTGCAAATCTACTGTTTCATACAAACACAAGTTTCTACCATTTCCTCTGGACCCTTTTGTCCACATGCCAGTTCCTCGGCGGGAAAGAACCAAACTCATTTTTCTTCATTTTATTTCCATCTGGAGATGCTTTAGCGCAACTGAATTTTTTTTTTAACCGTCACCAAATGACCCATGTAGTTGTTTACTTTATTTCCATCGGAGAATCAGCTGTGTTTCAGACTTAATGAATACTTTACAAGCACAACTCATCAGGGCCAGTGCAACAACAAGAAAAGTGAGAAAGGTGGGGAGAGAAGGGGGAACTAAATTAAAATGGTTTTGAAGGAGAAGAAAAACCCAACTCTTTTTTATCCAGAAGTGCTCTTACACAAACTGAACATTTTTCTTCCATCACCAAATCACCCGTGGTTTTTTTTTCACCTCTTACCCACCACCACTAAATCACCCACGTTTTCTAATTGATTAATTTAAATGTAAAGCCCATTAAGGGCAATGCAGACAATCAATGGTGAGGAAGAGACAGGGAGAGGAGGAGGAGGCTAAATCAAATGGAGTTTGACAATGGCCTGCATTGCTCTCTAAAAATAAGGAGCTGAGGCCCAAACTGGCTTGAAGAATTTTTGGACTGTAAATTCCTGGGAGTCAGGGGAAACAAAGCAAAGCATGATCCAGGATCTTGTCTGTGTAATTATTCCCAGAATTGCTGGGATTTCCCCTAGGTCTACTGGTTATGTTTGGGCTGCCACGGAAATGAGGCATCAGATTGCAAGCTCAGCCCAGTCAAATCTCTCCAAACATTTCTCCAAATAGAAGTGCAGCCTTTCTAAGGGGTGCCAGAAGAAGTGGACATTAGTCTCTGTGTCCTTTACATTCCATTCCAAAGATCATAGAGAAGACTGCAGCAAAGAACAGGAAGGTAAACAGAAAACTCTATATTCCAATATTGGGAAACTGTGTTGTACCATTTTGGTGCCTCCTTTAAATACTTCATGCAACTGTTTTTAATCAGACTCCTTTTGTTTTGGGCAGGGCTTTGTGCCATTCTTCGTGAATGCTACAGCTGGGACGACAGTATATGGTGCCTTTGATCCTCTTGTGGCCATCGCTGATATATGTAACAAGTACAAGATCTGGATGCACGTCGATGTAAGTGAGTCCATTCACATAAATAACCTTCAAGAGGAAACTCCTCCAGCCTGCAAAATCTGCTATGATTGATTTTCACAGAGCCATCTTGTAATTATAAATTTCATATTGCTGATAGAATTGAATAATGGGCTAAGCTTTAGTATTGTCATCATCTACATAGTGGAGAAGTGAGAAATGCAATACAAGTGTAGAGCCATGTGTGCGTTTGATATTTGGATGAAAAATAATGCAGTGCACCAATAAGTTACACTGACTTACAACTTAAATTCACAATATTAATTCCTGTCACAATACAGCATAAATCACAAAACTTACAACAATACAACATTTCACTGTAAATCTATGAAAATGGAATGATTATTCACAGTAGGATCAGATCACTATCTAAATTGGCTATGCTTAATGATGTATGGATCTTACAGTCAAAACTAAATTGCAAATTGCACTATAGTTGCATCTGTCAATACTTGGTCTCTTGTTTGACAGCTTTCAATCTTCCTCTACGGCTATTCTGTTTTCCACAGCACTTTTTTCCTCTTGACCTTTTTTGAATATGCTTCTCTGCCTCATTATAAACTGATTACCATTCATCCAGGCTTTCTCCATTTCTTTTCAAGTTATCTCCATTGCAGCCTCATTCATAAGACATTTTCACACTTTAATGTGAACAGTGGTACACAGACTACAGTATGAGCTATCATCCAGACCCAGACCAGCTATCACGTTTTTGCACATTTTTGAACATCAGAAACAGGTCTAAGAAAAAAAAAGCAGTGATTAATAATTGGGGTTTAAAGAAATGTAGTGAGGTATAAAATGCAATTACATGAATATAAGAACTAATTTCCTCATCACAGAACAGCAATAACATACGAATTGTCAGATATTCAGCCTGTGATACTGAATAATGATGTGGATAGGGCAGAAGGGTGATTTCTGAAGGAATAGTTTACGAATTTGGCTGCATGTGAGCAATGTCAGTATCTTTTACAGTAGTCCTCCTGGCTCTTTCAAATTACAAAAAAAATCCAGCAAGTCAGGCTTCTGACCCGCAGGTGTGTAAGAAATTTTGTTTCAAGTTCCTTGGAATGCTATCTACAATGGACCTAGTGTCTGTATGGCCTCACAAAGTTTTCAATCTGCTCTGTCTGTGGCTGGTTAGGGTGCCCTTAGTTGTGGCTGTAGATGCTCACCTTAATCCCTGAAGAGACAACCCAGTGTGAAGCTGGATGAACACAGCAGGCCAGGCAGCATCAGAGAAGCAGGAAAATCGAGGTTTCAGTTCAGGACCCTTCTTCAGAAATGGGGGAGGGGAAGGGACCTGGGAAATAAATAGAGAGAGGAGGAGTCGGGCTTGGGAAGGTAGGTGGAATGGTGATAGGTGAGTGTAGGTAGGCAGTGGTGGGGATTGGTCAGTGGGATGGATGGGGCAGACAGGTGAGAGAGAAGGTGGACAAGTTGTGTCAGATCAAGAAGGCAGGGACAAGAGGGAGGGACTGACATGGAGTGAGGCCAGGGGTTGAGGAGATTTTGAAACTGGTGAATTCTATGTTGAGGCCATTGGACTGTGAGCTCCCGATGCGAAATATGAGGCGTTGCTCCTCCAGTTTGTGTGTAGTGTCATTGTGACGCTGGAGGACGCCCGGGATGGACATGTCATCCAGGGAGTGGGAGGGGGAATAAAAATGGTTGGCAACCGGAAGGTGTTGTCGTTTGTCATATACAGAGAGCAGATGCTCTACGAAATGGGCCCCAAGTCTACGCTTGGTCTCACCAAAGTACAGGAGCCCACACTGGGAGCAACAGATACAGTAGACCAAGTTGGAGGATGTACAGGTGAACCCCTGCCATATATGAAATGTTTGCTTTGGGCCTTGAATGGAGGTGAATGGGGAGGTATAGGGGCAGGTGTAGCACTTCCTGCGGTTGCAGGGAAAGGTGCCGAGGATGGTGGGGCTAGCGGAGAGCGTGGAGCAGGCGAGGGAGTCACAGAGAGAGCAATCCCTTGGGGGGACACGGTTTGAGGGCAGAAGTGCAGGAAATGCAAGAGACAAATCCCCACTACCGCCTACCTGCATCTAACCTATCACCACCCCACCTACGTTTTGCAAGGCCACCCATCGTCCCTCCCGCTTCCTTGTCCTAACACAATCTGTCCACCTTCTCTCCCACCTACCTGCTCCACCCATCCCACTGACTACTCCCTACCTGCATTCACCTATCACCATCCCACCTACCTTGCCCAGCTCCACTCCTTCTCTCTCTATTTATTTCCCAGCTTCCTTCGCCTTCCCCCATTTCTGACGAAGGACCCCAACCCAAAATGTTAGCTTTCCTGCTCCTCTGGTGCTGCCTGGCCTGCTGTGTTCCTCCAGCTCCACACTGTATTGACTCTGACTCCAGTATCAGCAGTCCTCACTATCTCTGAGTGAGTTAATCCCTGAAGAACCATCATTCTAAGTTGTCTTATCTCTCAAATAAGTTTGTCAGAGGTGGTTGTCTTAGAATGACTACTCCTGCTTGAAAGGCGTTGTCTTGCAAGATGCGGAGTTAATGCTCACAGTTTATCCAAATATTGATGACTATGACTCAATGCTGGTCATGAAGACCATGGCATTGTGCCCAATAGCTTGAACCACCCTTTGCACTTTATGGGAATCCACCAGCATGATGAAATTGGACTGTCATATCTTGCTGCTATTACTGTTCACTCAGATAACAATGAAATGGTTGTCCTGTTAAATTAAAAGAGATCAGGATAGATGGGAATGAGGAATTTAGAATCATTGAATGGTGGAGCAGGCTTGAAAGGCTGAATAGCCTACATCTGATCTAATTCCAATGTTCATTTGCACTTTTTGGTATATCTGCAAACAACATTTGGACTGAAACCACAAATGTCTTTCATACTATTCTGAAACTAAGCATGCCAATTGAAATATAACAGGCTGAGACATTGTTGCCTCTCTTTGTAGCTATCTATGTTTAAATTATCCCTCCCTTCAAATTTAAGCTACTAACCAGATTTTTGGCATCTCCAGTTAGTTCACTACTAGTGCAAAGCCAAAGCTGTCTCGAGAATTTAGTTATTCATTTAATTATTTGTTTATTTCTCTGCGTGGTATCTGCAAAATTATACAGTCTCCCCCATTCAGTTTTGGTATACTTTGAGCTGGCAGCTGGAATCTCTCAGTATAATTTGCTGGGGCTAAAGAAAATCAAGCACTTGAGACTTTTTGAGCCTTCAATTCAGCATTGAGGTTTATTGCTTTTTAAATCAAAGGCAAATTATAACTAAATACAGGCCTCATTCCGCTTATATTGAGTAAACAGAAATTGGCATCTCTCTCCAAATTGAAAAACATTTCCACAGTGTGACTCTAACCCACTTCCAGATTTTTTTTTTGTTGTCTTAAAGGTGAGAAATGTTGACACTGCGATGTTTCACTTTGTGCTCTGTCTTATTCAGGCAGCCTGGGGCGGGGGTCTACTGATGTCCCGAAAACATCGCTGGAAGCTAAATGGAGCTGAAAGGTAAAAGACCATGTTGACACTTTTCCACATCTGGTGCAGAGCTTTGGCCTGCTGGTTCTCAGGGCAGTCTGGCTCTGAATGTTTGCGTCAGTGGCTGACTTCACACTCTGAATGCAAACTCAAGGGAGATTGTTGGAACTCCCAGGGGAATGGATGAATTTATGGTGGAAGTTCGGTTACTTCTATGAAAATTCAAAATCTTTTGAGGTTGATTTTTGACAAGAAACAAAAGGCCAGAGGAAGCCAGTAGAGCAGTCACCAGCACAAAGTAAATGGTCTAGTAAAGGAATCCAACTTAGGGAAGGATGGAACCTGGAACAGGGTGTGTAGTTTCTTGTGGAGCCAGCAGTACTGGCCTTATTTGGCTCTGGCTCTTATTCTGGGAGGTTTGGCCCATTGGGAAAGTCTCCTATCTCAGACCCCTGGTTAAAACAACACCTTA
Organism: Ginglymostoma cirratum; assembly: GCA_024137785.1. Lineage (NCBI taxonomy): Eukaryota > Metazoa > Chordata > Chondrichthyes > Orectolobiformes > Ginglymostomatidae > Ginglymostoma > Ginglymostoma cirratum. Next base: position 31,110,955 of record JAHRHZ010000034.1, on the reverse strand, counting down.
AGTCCAAAACACTACCAAATCCTTACCACTACACTCAACTCCCAATTTTTATATGCAACTCCCTGACGTCTATAAGTATTTTGTAACTGAATGTGCTTCTAACTAACCTTCACATTGCTGTCCCTGCAGGCGAAAAGAATTTACTCGATGTGATTAATTTTATTTTTGGATTTGATGGTGCCCTAAAACCTGGTGCATTACCAACGCCGTTATCCTGACCTCTTTATTACAAAGGGCCAGTATTTGTTGCTTATCACAAATTACCCTTGAGAAGGCTTTTGGGAGCTGACCCTATTGAGCTGTTGCAATCCATCTGTTGTGAATGCACCCACGGTGCTAGTAACATGGTTCCAAATCAGGAAGGAGTGTGTCTTGAAGGCAAACATACAGATGGTGATATTCCAATGCGCCTGCTGTCATTGACCTTCAAGGTCGTAAAGGTTATGGGTTTATAAGAAGCCTCAGTGAGTTGCTGTTAGCCTCTACACATTTGGAAGTGGATTAATGGATATCTTTGTTAGATAAGTCTAACATTGTGTGACTTACACTGTATGACATCTGGATTAAATGGTAACAGTGGGAGGTGTAGTTTGTCTAAAAGTGAAACACTAATTTGAGAACTATTGTAACAATAACCTTATGGTATGTCAGAGTCCTTTATGGCTCACCCGTATTTCAATGGAAAAATATTCTCCCTTGTCACTCCTTCTGAGGTTTATTATCAGCCAATTCCTAAACCTAGTTAGAACTGATAAGAGGCATATGGTGAATGAAAATGCATAATTTGGTTAACAATATCTAGAATTTTCAGGATCAGAGTCAAAAGCCTGGTGCTCCCTTCACAATGGCACTATGCATGTACCTGTATCACATGGACTGTGCACCACCACCTTCTCTAGAACCAATGAGAATGGGCAACAAACATTGGCTTTGCCAGTGATGCTTGCATCCTGTATAAGAATAAAATCAATTAAGAAACATAAGGCTTGAAATTTTAAAAATAGCATCACATTTATTGAGAAATTCAACTTGCATTGAATTCAGATGCAAAATCCACACAGCATTTAACCTGACTCTTGGCTCAGGCCAATCTGAGGACCTGATCCAAATTTGGATTTGAGGCTTCTACCAGCTAGCTGTAGATATCAAGCAAGCATCCTATCCCATCTCCAATCATGAGACAGTGGATGCATTTTCCTGGAATTTCTTGAGAGTCTTCTGGTGGTTCCTATGTAGCCCCAGTAAATTATCAATTCCTTCACACACCTTAATTTTACCAAGGATCCTATCCCTAGGATATAATTCTGATTAGCATATGATAGCAACTCTGCAATACAGTCAGACAGCTGAGTTGCCCACGCCTGCTTAATATCATATTCAAAGGCCTTAGGTGATTAAATATAGGTTGACCCGTCACCTCTTCCCTTGATCCCTCCACGTTCACACAACAGTTTCCAACAGCTTTTCACGTACAAAATGGGGGCTCTGCATTATTTGGTCTCCTCTGGCTGATTTCATGAGTAAATACAGTTGCTACTTTTACTTCCAGGGGCAATTCTGTCACATGGAATCCACACAAAATGATGGGAGTTCCACTTCAATGTTCTGCTTTACTCGTTAGGGAGGAGGTAAGGGCTATTTTCATGGTTCAATACTGCAGTTGTAAGTTTTAAGTATCATTAACATATATATGCACATGAGGATGTTCTCAGATTTGGTTAACAATGTCTAGAATTTTCAGGCTAAGAGTCAAAAACCTGAAGGTCCTTTCTTAATAGCACTCTGAATGAACCTGCATTACGTGCAGGACTGTGCACCACATTCTCTGCTCAGCACAGTCATTGGTGACCTCACCCAAGACAATGCTAGAAGCCTCCAGCTAGTTCAAGGCAAACTTGGAGAATATAAACCTGGGCTTTCCATTCATGATTATTCAGCAACCTACCTGAAAATGCATGTGAAACATTCAACAGCATTGGCTAAATAAGCAAAGGAGCCGAGTATAATGTTACTCCATGTCAAAAAGTCAGCCGTTACTTGCTCTTGGTACATGGCGGTTCAGTATGTGGTGTCTCTTATCAGTACACTGCTGCACCACAACTACCACATGGTTCAGAATGATCGAGAAACTCTCCTGCTCTTACCATCTGCTAAAGGTAGGCTGGGAGGACATACAGATTGGTAATCATGATGTGGAGGTGCCGGTGTTGGACGGGGGTGGACAAAGTCAGAAATCGCACGACACCAGATTGGTAATCAACATGTTTTGCTCTGTTACAATACATCACTCAAAGTCATCAGGTTCTGAGATGGGACTTGAACCTAGAGCTTCTGACTCAGAGTTAGGGATACCACCACCCCACCACAAAATGTCCTAATTCTTGGTGTTTTTATAAATTGGATCACTTAAACAAGGCACAATGAATGGCAGCTGTCGGTTCTGCGTGCTCCTGTCTTATGATTACCTATATAATCATATTTCAGTAAAAATGGCAGTCCTGAAATTCTTAAGCTCAGACTTTGCTTTCAGAATCCAGTGAAATGAGAAGCTGCTACAGAAATGAGTTTTTCAGAAGTCCCAGTATGACTCCATTAATTAGAACAGTCACCTGCCACTCAAAGGATGATCTTGAGGGCTGAGAAAGTCCAAAGAGATGGCACGTAAACTTTGTGTCTGCTGTCAAGGGAACAATTACAGTTTTATAAGAACTGTCCAATTTAATCTCACTTGTTAGCTTTTTCCCTGTAACCCTGCAAATTAGTCCTTGTTCACTCTATGCCCAATTGCCTCTTGAAACTTCTGAGAATGTAACATGGAGGGCAGATAAAGGGGAGCCACCAGGCAAAGTGGATTTGGATTTCCATAAGGATTTCCAAAAGATGCCACAATAAAGGTCACTTTCAAGATAAGAGTTCATGGTATGATGTGAGGTATTAACATGAACAGAGAACTGTCCAATGAATGGTGAACAGGGAGTTCAGATAAATAGATTATTTTCAGATTGGTAAACTGAAAAGAATGGGGTTCTGTGCTAAGATCTCAATTATTTATAACATATATTGACACTTGGTTCATTAGGTTTATCCCCACTATAGAGGGATTATCATATGAGCAAACACTAAACAGGTTGGGACTCACTGGAGTTTAGAAGAATGAGAGGTGATCTCATTGAAACATTTAGGATTCTTAAGGGGCTTGAGAGGGTAAATGCTGAGAGGATATTTCCCTTCATGGGACAGTCTAGGACCAAAGGGCATAGTCTCAGAATAAAGGGATGCCAATTTAAGAACGGGAGAGTTAGTATACAATTCACTGCCTCTAGAGTTAAAACTTTTACGTATTCCGTTCATGATCTCATTCATATGCATATCGCAGATTTTGTTTTCTTCCATGAGGTGTAATTGGCACAATTCATATTCACACTTGTTTGATCCTTTGCAGGGACTGCTGCAGAATTGTAATCAGATGAATGCTTGCTACCTTTTCCAACCTGATAAGCAATATGATTTGTCCTATGATACTGGAGATAAGGCATTACAGTGTGGGCGACATGTCGATATTTTTAAATTGTGGCTGATGTGGAGAGCTAAGGTAGGCATTTCAATTAGTAATTTCTTGTTAATTATATGTTCCTTAGATGAATAATGGCATGGGCATGGGTTGTGACAACGTATTTGTTTTGGACTTTTCATGTTCATTTTTCTGAAGCCGGTATTTTATGAATTTAGTGTGTAAAACACGAACAGTTTTGATGTGTCAGTGTATAAAGGACAGTCAGCCCCTTCCACCTCGCCCACTAGAAGTATTATGCATTGAATGCTGCACATGCCTGTCCCACAGTTAACAGATCTCTCATAATAGAGCAAGCTCAACTGGCATGGATACTTTAATCTCAATGAGTTGGGCAGGACATACTGAGAGAGCACTGAGATTGTGGGAGAGCATGATTCCCATGCCACTTGCCACAGCAATCTTCATTCACATCATTGTCACTTCTGCAAGCGAGGCAGGTAGAGGGATCCTGCATAAAAGGAATAGAGGCGCCTCAGGTGTTGACCTTGTCCAACAGGTACAAAATACTTGCTCCCTGTGTGGATGAGGAAAAGGGCTGCAGGGAGGATGAGCCAATTGATCATCGTGGTACAGGAGGCCATTCAAGAGGGCGGAGCAAAAAGACAAGTGGTAGTTGTAGGGGATTCTATAATCAGGGAATAGAAGGAATCCTTTGTAAGCAGGATCAAGAGTCCCATATGATGTGTTGCCTGCCCGGTGTCAGGATAAGGGATATCTCTGACCAGCTTGAAAGGATATTGGAGAGGGTCGGGGAAGATCCAGTTGTTGTGGTCCTTGTCGGAACAAACAATATAGGCAAGACTAGGAAGGAGGACCTGTTCAGGGATTATCAGGAGCTAGGAACAAAATTAAAGAGCAGGTCCTCAAGGGTTATAATCTCTAGGTTACTGCCTGAGCTACGTGCAAATTGGCATAGGGACACAAGAATAAGGGAAGTAAACATGTGGCTAAAGGAGTGGTGCAGGGAAGTGGGGTTTCTTTTCATGGGGCACTGGCATCAGTATTGGAACAGGACGGATCTGTATCGCTGGGACGGTATCCACCTGAACCAAGCTGGGACCAATGTTCTTGCGAAAGGGAAAATAGGCTGGTCAACAGGACTTCAAACTAGAAAATGGAGGGGGGGAAGGAAGGGTAAAACTTCCTCAGTGGGGAACAAAGCAACAGGCTAACATATGTAGACGTGGATTCCCCTGTGTGGAAAAATATGAAAAAAATGACGGGAAAGGAGAACTCTAGACAGTTCATTAAAGTCTCTGACACAGACACAAATAGGACAGAGTGTTTGGAAAAGGTTAGGAATCAAACTTCGAGCACACTGGATAAACGAGTGACAATGAGAAGAGAGATGGTTAATATGGGACAGAAGGTGTTATATCTGAATGCACGCGGTATAAGAAAGAAGGTAAATGAGCTTGTGGCGCAGATCGAAATTGGCAGGTATGAAGTGGTGGGCATCATGGAGACGTGGCTGCAAGGAGATCAGGATTGGGAGCTGAATATCCAAGGATATACACCCTATCGAAAAGACGGGCAGAGGGGGTGGGGTAGCCTTATTAGTAAGAAATGAAATTAAATCAATAGTAAGAAACGAAGTAGGGTCAGATGGTGTAGAATCTGTGTGGGTAGAATTGACAAACCGCAAAGGTAAAAAAACCATAGTTGGAATTATATACAGGCCTCCAAACAGTTGCCAGGAGCTGGGGTGCAAGATACACCAGGTGACAGAAAAGGTGTCTAAGACAGGCAAAGTTACAGTGATCATGGGGGACTTCAACATGCAGGTGGACTGGGAAAATCAGGTTGGTAGTGGATTGCAAGAAAAGGAATTTGTGGAATGTCTACAAAATGGCTTTTTCGAGCAGCTTGTGGCGGAGCCCACTGGGGAACAGGCAATAATGGATTTAGTGTTGTGCAATGAGGCAGAATTGATAAGGGAGCTTAAGGTGAAGGGAATGTTAGGAGACAGTGATCGAATTTACTCTTCAACTTGAGAGGGACCAGATAGAATCAGAGGTAATGGTATTACAGCTGAATAAAGGCAACTACAGAGGCTTGAGGGAGGATGTAGGCAGAATTGACTGGAAGAGGAGCCTAGCAGGAATGACAGTAGAACAGCAATGGCAGGAGTCTTTAGGTGTAATTCAGGAAACACAGCAAAAATTCATGCCTAGGAAAAAGAAGCATGGTACAGGGACGATGAGGCAATCATGGCTGACTAAGGAAGTCAGGGATATCATAAAAGCAAAAGAGAAAGCATATAATGTGGCCAAGGGCCGTGGGAAACCAGAGGATTGGGAAGCTTACAAAGACCAGCAGAGGGCAACATAAAAAGAAATAAGGAGGGAGAACATTAAATATGAGAGTAAGCTAGCCATTAATATAAAGGAGGACTGTAAGAGTTTCTTTAGATATCTAAAGGGCAAAAGGGAGGCAAAAGTGGACATTGGACCACTGGAAAATGACGATGGAGAGACAGTAGTGGGGAACAAGGAAATGTCTGAGGAACTGAATTACTACTTTGAGTCAGTCTTCACAGTGGAAGAAACGAGTAATATCCCAAAAATTCGAGAGAGTCAGGGGGCAGAGCTGAGTATGGTGGCTATCCCCAAGGAGAAGGTGCTAGAAAAACTGAATGGCCTGAAGGTGGATAAATCACCTGGACCGGATGGACTACACCCAAGAGTTCTAAAGGATATAGCTGAAGAAATAGTGGAAGCATTAGTGGTGATCTTTCAGAAATCACTAGAGTCAGGGAGGGTCCCAGAGGACTGGAAAATCGCTAACGTGACACCTCCGTTTAAAAAGGGAGTAAGGCAAAACATGGAAAATTACAGGCTGATTAGCCTAACCTTGTGGGTTATATTTTGGAGTCCATTGTGAAGGATGAGATTTCTGAATACTTGGAAGTGTATGGTAAAATAGGACAAAGTCAGCATGGTTTCATCAAGGGGAGATCATGCCTGACAAATCTGCTAGAATTCTTTGAGGAAGTAATCAGCAGGTTAGACCAAAGGCCAATAAATGTTATCTACCTGGACTTCAAGAAGGCCTTTGACAAGGTGCCGCACAGGAGGCTGAGTAAGATAAGGGCCCATGGTGTTAAAGGCAAGGTGCTAGCATGGATAGAAGATTGGCTGTCTGGCAGAAAGCAGAGAGTGGGGATAAAAGGGTCTTTCTCAGGATGACAGCCAGTGACAAGTGGTGTTCCGCAAGGGTCAGTGTTGGGACCACAACTTTTCACTGTATACATTAATGATTTAGCTGAAGGAACTGTGGGCATTCTGGCTGAGTTTGCAGACAATACAAAGATGGGTGGAGGGACAGGTAGTATTGAGGAGACAGGAAGGCTACAGAAGGATTTGGACAGGTTAGAAAAGTGGGCAAAGAAGTGGCAGATGGAGTACAAAGTGGGAAAGTGTGAGGTCATGCACTTTGGTAAGAAGAATAGACGTATGGACTATTTTCTAAACGGGGAGAAAATTCAGAAGTCTGAAATGCAAAGAGACTTGGGAGTTCTAGTTCAGAATTTTCTCAAAGTAAACTTGCAGGTTGAGTCAGTAGTTAGGAAGGCAAATGCAACTTTGGCATTTATTTTGAGAGGACTTGAATATAAAAGCAGGGATGTATTTCTGAGGCTTTATAAGGCTCTGGTCAGGCCACATTTAGAGTATTGTGCACAGTTTTGGGCCCATATCTCAGTAAAGATGTACTGGTCCTGGAGCAGATTCAGAGGGGGTTCATGAGAATGGTCCCAGGAATGAAAAGCTTAACATATGAGGAATGTTTGAGGACTCTGGATCTATACTCAATGGAGTTTAGAAGGATGAGGCGATATCTAATTGAAACTTACAGATTGCTGAATGGCCTGGACAGAGTGGATGTTGGGAAGATGTTTCCATTGGTAGGAGAGACTAGAACCCGAGGGCACAGCCTTAGAGTAAAGGGAGAATGGAGATAAGTAGAAACTTCTTCAGCCAGAAGGTGGTGAATCAATGGAACTCATTGCCACAGGAGGCTATGGAGGCCAGCTCATTGAGTATATTTAAGATGGAGATAGATAGGTTCTTGATTGTCAAGGGGATCAAGGGTTATGGGGAGAAAGCGGGAGAATGGGGTTGAGAAACTTACCAGCCATGATTAAATGGCGAAGCAGACTCTGTAGACTGAATGGCCTAATTTCTGCTCCTATGTCTTACAGTCTTATGGTCTTAAGACAGCACAGAGCATAAGACCACAGATGAAAATGTGAAACTATAATTGACAATGAGACAACTTTGTGAAGATTGTGATTGTGGGTGGCTTGTGCACTGAATTCCACAATAGCGTCTCAAACAGAAAATCCTTGTGAGGTTGTCAGCAGTTTCCAGGCTGGACCAAAGGGGAAGTAGGAAGGGATACTGGGAGTTAAGTGAATCTAAGGGACCACATCTGGTGAAATTCTGAATGGTATTACTTTGAGGAAATGGTGAGCGAAGAGCAGTCACAGTGTAACAGAGAGTTATCTTTAATCTCTGCCACTCACTTTCTGAATGAGACTGGTCCAGTTCTGAGAACTGCTCAAATACCCTCCCTGACCATCTGCCTCATCCTCACTTGACTGTGAATTGTCATTGATACAAAAAGAACTATCAAGGAAAAGCAAAGTACATTTAACTTCCAAAGTTGCTTGATGATTTAAAAAAGTGTTTGCACCATGAATAAGGGCAAACTGAACTTTTGTCTTTCTTATAGGGTACTATGGGATTTGAGGCACAGATTGACAAGTGTTTGGAGCTTTCAGATTACTTGTACAATAAAATAAGGAACAGAGAAGGATTCGAAATGGTGCTTGATGGGAGAGTATGTTTAAATTTATTTTTCAGTTGTTACGATGAAATGGTTAAAATCAAATGGAGGACATGCAAAATCCTATCAAACATGAAAAATAAATATTTCAAATACAGTTTGCTTCCATTCTGTTCACATAGAATCCATGTAATTGTGATGTTGCATTTTGACTGAATAGAGTAATTTTTTTTGCCAGTTGTCAGTATTCTGAGCTGCCTTTCACCATCTAAGCTGCTTCTCATCCCTCCAAGCTACTGTCAACTTCATTGAGCAGCCCCTGAGCTAGGCAATCTGCTTGTTTCCTTTGAACTACCTCTGACTCAAGAGCTGTTTACAGCCTTCTGATCCTGCTGGGTCACCTCCAAGAGGTGGGAGGAGAAGGTCATCATATCAATAATTGTTTTGATATAAGACAAAGCCAAGTAATTCAGCATCGGCATGACAGTATTTATGAAATTAAGAGCGACTTGCCATTCATTGTTGGTCATGTGTCCTTACTGTTGGATCTAGAAGTCAGGAACAATTACAGCTCTGAAGTGAAAGATATAATTACTGTTTCCTGCTCGAACAGTTAACTGGAATACCAATTTAGAACGATAGGAATTGTGAGCTCACTAGATGTGTAAACAGTATCTCTTGAGACAACACACCAGCATCACAGAATCATAATTTGTGCTATAAACTCTCATTAAAAAGCACTGATCAATCACAACAATGAGAGTGACAGCCAAACACAAGAAGCTGAGTTACAATCCAACCAAGAGTCACTAGAATCCAGTGAAAGGGTCAGATTCACATTCAGCATGAATTAAGATAAAAAGTCAGAGCACAACAGATCTAAACCTCTGTTTCTCATCCTCTGTTTCTCAGATACAGAATAACAATCAAGGTGAAAATCAGAACAACAATCAGTAGAAACATTTTCTCCCCTTTATTATTTGCAGTACAATGAAATGCAGTTTGGGCTTTTGCTAAGTCATATAGAGAAAACTTCCTCTCAATGCAACAGTATACAAGAAACTAAATAGCACCATCCAAAAGCCTTAACGTTTGTTTATAATTTACTGATATATTAGGTGAAATAATTTAAGTGCTTGCTATTCATTTTGTTTAATTTAAGTCTCAGGTTCCTGAATGATCATTTTTGCTATTTCAATTGTTCAGCCACAGCACACCAATGTCTGCTTCTGGTACCTGCCTCACAGCATTCGTCACTTACCAGATAATGAAGAGCGAAGGAGCTTGCTCATGAAGGTGAGTCAGTTTACATTTATCTTGTATCAAGAAAAATACAACACAGGGTTCCCAATTTATTGATGAATAAGATGAGGCAATTAAGCTGGATTCCTGCTGTGTCATAATGAGGGGATGGAGCTATCTCAGTAGGTTGTTGTCTACTCTGGCATAGGCCATTCTAGCAAATTAAAACAATGAATAAAATGGTAACAAAAGCAAAATACTGAGGATGCTGGAAACCTGAAATGTAAACCGCAGCTCATGCAGTCTTTATGGAGAGAGAAACAATGTTAATAATTCAGGTTTCAAAAGAGCAAATCAGGATTAGCAAACATTAACATTTGCTTAAATTTTCCAGATTCGAGATCACCAAAAGATGTTTGTCAGGGCACTATGGAGATTCTAACATTAGTCATATGTGGGAATTGCATGGGAAGTTTAACCTCTGATGGCCAGATTACTGCTGCCCAGGAACCTACAAGAAGACTTTAGTCAGATATAAATGACTCATCTGGATACTTACTGAGGAAATGTTAGATAATTTAATATCTTGTCTAACACCTGTTTGAGCATTATATTTGAGACTCCCTCTCAATCACCATCCACTGCCAACTCAGCAACTATGCCCCAAATCACACCTGACAGACTTAGCCTCCCCCATGACCCAAACCACTATGACCCAACCACCTCCTGACCACTCCCTGAATATCTAATAAAATCTCCCCAACCTGATTCAAATACCCTCAACCACCCATCAAACCTGTGACCTGACCCCACTGCCCCTCAGGCTGATCAGGCCACCCCAACCATCTGACTCCTGCCCCACCATCAACAAGCTGCAAACCACACAGCAAACTGCCAAACTGATCAAACCACGCCCCCCCCGCAACTTGAAACTCAAAAACCTACCTACTGACTCAATTATTCACCCATTCACCCATTCACTAACCCAACCTCACTCAATAAAAGATGTGGAACTTCAAAAACTTACCTAAATGCAACATCCTCTCATCTCCTGCTCTTGACTTTACCACACCCACAGATCATACCCTGGAAATGCTGTGTTGCCATTTCTGCTTCGGCTGGGATAGGAAGACCTGGAAGAAATGGGCTGCATCATCAGATGGGGAAAGGCTTCATTGACAGTTGATTGGAAGAGCTTGCCAATAAGTTTCATCTTAGCTATTGCAATGCACTCCTGGCTGCCCATCTACTTTGATTTTTTTTTAAAAATGACAAAGGGTACATTCAGGGGATGCAAACATCACTGGCTGAGCCAGCGTTTATTGCTTATCCCTAATTGCCCTTAGAAAGGTAGTGGTGAGCTGCCTTTTTTTTACTGTTGGGAGCTCATGTGGTGTACGTATAACAATAAAGCTGTTAGTAAGAGAGTTCCAGGATTTTGACCAGTGACATCGTATGTTGATATAATTGCAAGTCAAAATGGTATGTGGTTTGGAGTGGAACTGAAGTCATCAAAACCTAAGGTCATCTACTGTCCATATCTTATCTTACATCATATCTTATTCTTATCACACTACTGCTTGCTGAAATATATTGGATCCCAGTCAAAAATAAATCTTGATTTTCAAATTCTCGTCCTTGTTTTCAAATTCGTTATGGCTTCTCTCCCTATCTCTGTCATTTTTTCAATGCCACAACCATCTGAGATATCTCTCTAAATCTGGTCTCTTGTGCATGCCTAATTTTAAATGTTTCACTCTTGGTGGATATATTTTCAGTAGCCTAGGCTCCAAACTCTGCAATTTCCTCCCTTTAGCACTCCACCTCTTTACCTCACTTTCCTCATTTAAGACACTCCTTAAGGCCTACCTCTTTGACCCTGCTTCAGGCCATCTGACCTAATATCTCCTTAAGTGACTTGGTGTCATGCTTTGTTTTATAAAGTTATTTGAGAAGCACCTTGGAACATCGTAATAAATTGAAGGCATTACATAAATATATCTGTTGGTACAGACAGAAACAGCTTCTGTTAGGGTGGAAGGCTAGAATTTGGGGGCTCAACCTGAAAGTAAATGCCAGACATTTCAAAAGTGAAGTTAGGAAACTCTTCTACTTACAAAGAGTAATGGAAATTTGGAACATTCTTCTAAATCAAATCTGAGATTGATCATATTTCGTTAACAAGAGTTATGGGATAAAGGGAAGTTTATGGAGTTAGGTCACATGACCTCATTGAATGCTAGGACATGCTGAAGCATTAAATTGCTGCCTTCTGTTCCAGTAGCTGCCTTTTTCATGGTGCCTTCTGCACCACCAGCCTTTGAGATCTTTAAATACTAATTTCCATTTAAGAGCCTTATTCTACAGTTCCTGGTATCAACCCTGTTCCTTATAGGCTGCCAGGCAGGAGGCTGTGGAATTGTCCTCCCTTCAAGGAACTCAGTGCCTCTTCAATGTACCTGGCAGCAGGAAGGGTGGGAACAATTTTGCCACCTCCCCCTCATCTCCTTCATGACCACCATCCCATAACCTGTCCTGCTGCAATTATTCACCTGTAGCAAGCTATCCAGCAATGATTCTAAACCTCACAAGTGTCATACCAGCAGCAACCAAAACCTTCTCAGTAGTAAAGCCATTCAATAGAGCTGTCAGCCTCAGACTGACAGTTTTTGATTGACAGGGCTTCCTCCTCCAGAGCCCTTGATCGCAGGCGAAGTGTCAGCTTGAGTACACGTGAAGTAATGGACCTGTACAAAACGCTAGTGCGGCCTCACTTGGAATATTGCGTACAGTTCTGGTCACCCCATTACAGGAAGGATGTGGAAGCATTGGAAAAGGTGCAGAGGAGATTTACCAGGATGTTGCCTGGTCTGGAGCGAAGGTCTTATGAGGAAAGGCTGAGGGACTTGGGTCTGTTCTCATTGGAGAGAAGAAGGCTAGGAGGGGATTTAATAGAGACCTACAAAATGATCAGAGGATTAGATAGGGTGGACAGTGAGAGTCTTTTTCCTAGGATGATGACGTCGGCTAGTACGAGGGGGGCATAGCTGCAAATTGAGGGGTGATAGATTTAAGACAGATGTCAGAGGCAGGTTCTTTACTCAGAGAGTGGTAAGGGCGTGGAATGCCCTGCCTGCCAATGTAGTTAACTCAGCCACATTAGGGGCATTTAAACAGTCCTTGGATAAGCATATGGATGATGACGGGATAGTGTAGGGGGATGGGCTTAGATTAGTTCACAGGTCGGCGCAACATCGAGGGCCGAAGGGCCTGTTCTGCGCTGTATTGTTCTATGTTCTATGTTCTGAAAGAGGTAGCGTGTGGCACTTGCCAGTGCTCTACCCAACACTCTAAACTCCCAGTGCCTCAATAATTTTCTGGTCTATAATTGTGAGATATAAATGAGGCATATTAATTCCTGTACGTTACACAGGTTTGTCTTAGTTGCCGGCCTATGTGTTTCTTAAGCAAGGCAATACCTGTATCCAAAGCGGTTACACGTATATCCAACTAGCTATGCAGTTCTTTTGTTACTATGCACTCACAGTGACCTCATATATTTCCTTTTGACTTGTATGATAACTTTACTTCACTCTCTTTAGAATGAAAGAAATATGATTTGAGCGTGCTGCGATGAGTTTGGATATTGCCAGTATCATGTGAAATAGAGCTGTACGTCTGCATTATGGCAAAAATATTTCCAAGATATGTTTGACGTACTAGATGGCAGACTGATGCTGAAAATGATACAAATTTGAAATGTTGAGGCTGTGGAAAGTCTAACTGGACATTCAATCCCAAGAAAAATATAATGTTTGAATTAATCATATTTGCATGGACTGACAACAAAATGATAAACCTGCAGATTTTGAGACATGCATGAAGCATATGTTAAGCAGCAAAATCAAGTTTTATTGATGCAGGTCAAGAAATCAAAACAAAAATTGTTGTTGTATGGTTGCTCTTCAGGAAAGTTGTCTTTAAAGTTCTAAGATGAGCAGTTAGAATCAGTGAATTCCAGACATGAAAAGACACAGCAGAATTTTAACTATCAAAGGTGAAAGGGAGAAGGAGAAGTCCAGCTTTGGGTGAAGGCGAATATAGTTCCGAAAACTGGCACAGGGTTAGAAACTTGACCTGATCCTACCCACTTCTGGGTTTTAACTCAGGAGCTTGCAAGACAGCGGGAAATGCCAGTGGTGCTGATAAATAAATAATTTCAATATATAAATCTCCATTTAACACCAGTTTTAACCTGGATTTCTGGCTTCAAAGGCCAGCAGACGGTTTGCCTGAGCTTTGTTGAATGCCTGAATGGGCGGCATAGTGGCTATGGGTGGCATGGTGGCTCAGTGGTTAGCACTGCTGCCTCACAGTGCCAGGAACCTAGGTTCAATTCCACCCTCAGGCGACTGTCTGTGTGGAGCTTGCATATTCTGCATGGGTTTCCTCTGGGTGCTCTGGTTTCCTCCCACAGTCCAAAGATGTGCAGTGTACGTGGATTGGCCATGCCAAATTGCCCGTAGTGTCCAGGTGAGTTAGACATGGGGAAATGGAGGGGTAGGGGAATGAGTCGGGGTGGGATGCTTTTCGGAGGGGAAGTGTGGACTTGTTGGGCCGTATGGCCAGTTTCCACACTGTAGGGATTCTATGAATGTCAATCAGATGAGAACAGGGAGAAATGCTCATTTAGTGAAATTGACAGGCTGGGAAACCTTGACCTGTATGAAACTGAATAGTTGCAGCCTTGTCTAGCTGAGAGGCTGGTGCTCACAGCAATTCTCTTGAGTAAGAGGAACATACTGTGGATCCTGCATAGCTCAAGCAGAAACAGGCAATGCTGAAGAAACTCAGCATGTCTGCCAACATTTGCAGGGAGGGTAACAGATTTAATGTTTCAAATCCCATGACTATTGTTCACTTCTCCAGCACTGTTTTAATTCTTCTGAGAGTCTGTTTTCTTGCTTGATTTCCAACTTCTTGGAAGTCAGTTCAGCTGTCTTGGTTTCCATACCATCTTTAACCACAGCATGGGAACAGTTTCTAGAACTCTACCTTGTACTTCTGATGAGAAACCAGTGAACCAGCAACACCAAAATCATCAGCAGTTAGAATTGCAATAGTAACATTAGCAGCGGTACCACCTGTCTACTCCTTTGCCATATCCTGCACCACGGGACAAAGGGAATGGGCGCAGATTATCAGATTGAAGGGGGTGAGACTCCCAACACAGTCTCAACTCCCTTAACATGAGTACCAGGGGCTCAGGTTTTCATGGTAGATTGTTGCCTACAGCCAAGATGTCTTTTCCAGTGCCAATGATTGACAAAGTGGCAATCGCAGGAACCATATTCCATATTGCCTTCTCCTCCCTGCTGTCCTGCACTCTCCTCTACTGCAAGGAGAGGCAAACAGGCAATAAACTGCATGGAGAGGAGAGGACTTCAATTATGGAGAGTCAACGAGAGTGCACAAAGACGATGGTGAAGGTCAGCACTGACTGTTCAAATGGGGATTCAAGGAATATCTGGTGAGAGAGGAATGAATGGAGCTGTATGGTATTTTGATCTAAGGAATGTCATGTGTGCGGATGCCAGAGAAGTTTGAGTATGGAGCTTGGCACTTAACTGATTTGCCCTCCTGTGGTCATTGAAAATCTTGGGATACAGTCTTCCTGTTCAAGGGGCCACACTCCTACCACTCACTCACTCAGACAATTCCATTCGTTCCTGCTTGGCTCAAGAAGCTGGCTTGTTTATATTGTCCATCACTTCACTTCTGCCTATCACAACTGAGCCTCCAAGTAAGAATTCAAGACTCAAGAGCCTTTAACTTGTGCTTTAAACCACTTGTACTTTGAGATACTGGTCTAAGGTATGTCAGGCTATGGATGTCAGTGTCCCTGAGGCTGTTACTTTTGATCCCTAAGTGAGTTTCTTCAACTCTTTATGTACTGTAATACTCTTTTACTTACATCTGTATATATTGGATTACCAAATACATCTCTTTCATGCAGTGTGTAAAAATCGTCCACTTGCTCATTCTAGATTGGAGTCTTCTCCTTCAAGAATATCAGAGACATATGATTAGTTACATCATCATGAGTTACATGTATCTTACATGCCCCCCCCACCGTATTTCTCTAAACTTGGTCTGCATTATTCCAGTGGTATATTTGCATTTACCAGCATAGTACAGCAAATTTTGTTTTAATCAGCACTGTTGATAATCCAGCAAAAATTATATACCTAAAATATTGTGAAGTTTACTGTACTATTCTGTCCAAATACTATAGTTTCTTTTAAATTTATTTAAATGTAAATGTACTATCTTCTCAATTGAATGGCCATATGAAATATCAACAGTTGATTCAATTTCGAGTCAATTTCTCTTCAAATACCGCAATATCCAAGTAGTCAGTTGAGAATGCAAGTGAGAAGGCTCTCTGCCGGCAAGCTTTATTTAAGGAAAACTTGCATTATTATTTAAGTGTTTTATGCTGTAAATAAAGTATAACAGTATTGTGTATATCCCCCGCACTACATTTCTATTACTTAGCACGTGTTTTTGATTATGCGGACTTTTTGATTATCCAGAATATTTGATCAATCGGCAGTCCCATAGGTGCCAGATAATAAGAGGTTTACTGTACCTGTAGTGTGTAACATTGTTATTACCATTATTACTCATCACCATTTTCACCAACTGTCCACTCCCTATCTCAAAAGCCAAATCTCAACGATCAAGAAAATCTGGAACTCTGATAGTGTCTACTGATCTGGTTTGCTTGAGTTTGACACTAGATTGATGCCATTGTATGAAGGATTTAGAGGGATATGGGTCAAATGTTGGCAAATGGGACTAAATTAATTTAGGATATCTGGTCAGCATGGAAGTGTTGGACCAAAGGGCCCATTTCCATGTTGTACAACTCTACAACTCCAAAACACTATGATCTTAGACAAGGCGTCTTGCTACAATTACTAGCCTTGGTGTAACCACACCTGGGAATATTATGTATAATTTTGATCTCCATACTTCAGAAAGGATATACCTGCTACAAAGGGAATGCAATCAAGTTTCAACTAGCTGTTTCCCGAAATTGTCTTAAGGAGGGATTGAGGAAATTGGTCTGTATTCTCTAGAATTTTGAAGAGTGTGAGGTAATCTTACTCAAACATACAACATCCTTACAGGGCTTGACAGGATGGATGGAGGAAGGATGCTTCTCTTGGATAGGGGTCTATAACCAGGGGATATAGTCTCAGAAAAAGGAGCAGACCGTTTAAGACTGAGCTGAGAAGAACTATTTTTCATTCAGAGCTTGGTGAATTTTTAGAATTCTTTTCATTTGAGAGTTTTTAAACACAGTCATTGAATGTGGCAAAGACTGAAATCAATAGGTTTCTAGACATTAAAGTCATCGAAGGAAATGGCTTTGAAGTAGAAGATCAACCACGATCTCATTAAATGGCAGAGTAAACAAATGTGAAAGACCTAATGGGCTACTTCAATTCCTACTTCCTATATTCCAATATTCCATGTAAAATACCTTGTGCATCCTAAAGTGCCGACAAGTGTTATATAAATCCAAATCTTTATTTTCTTTCTTTATCACATCAACGTACTTCAGTCTTAATAACAACATTATTTCAATGGTAACAAGCCATTTTGGGTAAATTTAATCACGTTAAATTTTGGACTAGAATAAAAAAAATTATGCCTCTGCAAAGAGAAAGTGTTCAGTAAATGGACAAACATTTCCATGTAGGTTCATGTTAAACAATCCAAGTTTTCATTTTAAGATAAATTATCCTTCTTCTGAATGGTACTCCTTTCTGCAATTCTATCATTACCTACATATTACAGTTCAAGATGTACAATGCTCATAAACATATACATAAATTAGCTTTATAAATGTAACTTCCGTGCGTCATCTCCCTGGAGCTGATCCTATCTTTGACCTTGAGCTTCATACTTGAGCTTTGCTTCTATCTTTCTCCATATGTCACAATGTATAATGTTGATTTACTGACAAAAGCAATTTAAGATGACCTAGTTAGCGCGATTTGTCCTTTCACTGTCATCTTCATTTTCTTTGTCAATCTAACATGCCCTGGAGTTTTCATGATCTCTTTGCCACATTTCTGCTTCCTATTCATGCCCTTTCAATATTGTAGGTTGTACATGTTTTAAAATATTCATGTGTTTTCCTCCCTTCTACACCCTAGGTTTTGTTTTACTGTGATGTTTCCAAACCTTTTGTGTTGCGAATAACCTACAAATATTAACATTGTCCAAGGTTCCTCATTCTTCAACTTCTGAGAGACCTGAATCTATTTGTACTCTGGGGCTGTGTGTTTGCCTTTAACAGAATGTGTTACCTGATGTGGCAAAGCTTATGCTATTTCCTGTGGCATAAGAAACTGGGCCTGGATATTCTGGTATTAAAAAATCTAACAGAAATGTATTACAATGAACTATTTTGTACAAACATAAATGCCTGGGCTAATATTAGGTTACAACAGAGAAGCCTGTTTCCAGTGTCAATGCACTGAATTAGTGGTCTACTGTACAATCTGTGATGGTCTCTTGTAGGCTGTTCCATGGATCACCACTTGCTGAGTTCCATGTCTTTCAGGACACTTAATGGTAATATCATGGAACTAGCTTCCATGTGGATTTTAGCTCTTGTGTGCTGTCCTGCCTTTTCAGGATATATGACATTAATGGCTGTAAACATTTCTGACCACATTACACCATTAACATGCTGTGTGAGATTTATGATGTGGAAAACTTGGTTGTCTTCTGAAATTAACTTGGTGACTCTAAACCTGACTGATGTGTTTGCATTTGTGCACTTTGTTAAAATTTTCCTTGTTGCCAATATTGTACCGTCTTTTGGTCACCTGTGTTTACTTCTGAGGTTTGACTTGACCTTTGGAACCAGAGTTCCTGGGCATAATTGTCCAATGTCCTTTGGTGTCACATGTTTTACAGGTATCAAGAAAAGCCGAACAGCTTTTGGCTGGGTGCAACAAACAACATCTGTTATCGATTTTGTTGGTTAGGTGCACTTGCTGTAATAGTGTTAACTTCACCTAAAGCATGTAATTATTGTTGGTCTGTCACTATGGCTTCATTGTGTCCATCCTCAAGTAGTATGTCATTAGAATGGCCCTTTTGTCTTTCCCAGAAGATCCTTCCTAAAGGCTTTAATTGGTATAGAAGTGATGATGAACGCAATGAGTCTCTCTGATACTTGTTCTTCAGAAAAATCACACATATGCCCTTTGTTCCTGCAGTGTCTTAAGAACTGGTCAATAAATTATGGATTTGCTGTTTGTTTGACATGAATTGGAGCCTGTTAGTCCTGTAGTTAATTCCTACATAGATCCAGATGTTTTTTGGATCTTTCTGCTTGTCCATAGAAAGATCAGATGTGCTAATTCAGTCAATCCTCACCTGGTCAATGTCAAGCAACATTTTTAGAGCTCTTTTTCTCGGAATCTTTCTATAATTTTGTCAACAAAATAGAGCTGCAAACATTGTTTGAACAGCTCTAATTCAATAAGGGTATTACTGGATGCCCAATCCATAATAATTTGTGATAGATACAGGACAGATCTCAGAGGTAGATTCTTTACTCAGAGAGTAGTAAGGGCATGGAATGCCTTGCCCGCAGCAGTTGTAGACTCGCCAACTTTAAGGGCATTTAAGTTGTAGTTGGATAAACATATGGATGATAAGGGAATAGTGTAGGTTAGATGGGCTTCAGATTGGTTTCACAGGTCGGCGCAACATCGAGGGCTGAAGGGCCTGTACTGCGCTGTAATGTTCTATGTTCTATGTTCTAATAAGGTTTCTGCTATCTGTGATTCAGCCTTAAAAACATTTAAGCTGAGTATCCTCACTTTGTGGCAGAGGAAGTGAAAACTGCTTCTCCCTTCATAACAAAGACTTAGCAGCTAATGTCATAAGAGACTGTTACTTATGTATCAACTGTCAGGAACAGAGCATTCTAGGCTTCTATATTGCATTACACTGGCTTTGTGTCCGAGCTCAAAAGTAGACGTCAGCTTTTTTTTTAGTTGAAACAATCATAGAAATTTATTTTATTGTGAAAGAACTTATGTTCTGGTCAAAATAAACTGTTTTTTCTTGGCCATTAACGCTTTACTACAAATCTGCACATCTATCTGTACTCACAAAAATTGTTGTTGCTTAAGAGTGAGCAACTCTCCCTTTGTTCGAATTTTTGGTTATCCAGAGCTTTTGTCGAGTTAGTTTTCAACTCATTTTCTAAACATTTGCCTAAAAGGTAATAGATTATTTTAAAGATGGTTACTGCAGCTATCATTGTGTGTGTTTATTTCTAACAGGGTGTTTTACCTGATGTAGCAACGGTCATATTATCATCCTTAACATAAACTGAACATGGATATTGTGAGATTGAAGAATCCAACAGATGTTTATTGTAACTAACTATTATGTAGAAACATCACACACTTCAGACAGATAGGTGTCAGGGCTAATATCAAGCTATTAGGTCACAACAAGGGAGCATGTTTCCAATAGATTGTCATGCTTCAAGTCATCCAAAATGAGATCAAGCATGAGATCTTTATACCTTCAGGTCACATGCTATAACACAGTATTGATATCGTAAGCATGACCCTTAAATGTATAATGACATACTAACCATGAGACAACAACATGGGCTACTTAATTGTGATAAGCCAATTGTGATAGATTGAGTTAGAGATAGTAGGAACTGCAGATGCTGGAGAATCTGAGGAAGAAGGGTTTAAGCCCGAAACATCAGCCTTCCTGCTCCTCTGATGCTGCTTGTCCTGCTGTGTTCATCCAGCTCTACACCATGTTATCTTACGATAGATTGAGTTATATTGTTTTGATGGTAATGGATGAATAGTAGCCAGTGAGTGAACAGCTGAGAAACTCAGATATGTTCTGTATGTGCATTCCATTCCCACCCAAATATTGAAATGACAAATTTGTTACCCCTGCTAATAAAGAGGCAGATCTTAAATTGTTCTTTCCTGTTTTAGGTGGCTCCACAGATTAAAACTAGAATGATGTCATTTGGAACCACAATGGTAAGTTATCAGCCACAAGGTGACAAAGTTAATTTCTTCCGCATGGTCATTTCAAACCCAGCAGCTACACAAGAAGACATTGACTTCCTCATTGAGGAAATAGAGCGACTTGGACAGGACCTGTGACTACAAGGTTCAAGACGTCGGCCCTAAAATAATGGAGATGTTGCTATTGTGTGAATGTATTTCATTGTTTATCTCCCCCAAACTAGTCTGGTGTGACATTCACCCTGTCTACAGGCACTGGAGCTGAAGACTCCCTGCGTGAAATTACGGAAATTAGATGTTATTTAATGCAATTAAACATTTTCTGAAGTTTTAAAAGGTATGAGTCATTTACAGCCTGTCGCATTTGAGACAAATTATCCTGAAGCATTAAGTGCTGAAATGATGTATTAACAGTAACTAGAACACTTTAGATATTTTGTTATGGTTCTATGGCAGCCGCACTCCAAGCAGATGTTACACACCAAAAATTCACAGCATTTCTGTCATTGCTTATGAAGGCCTTTATCAGCAAAGCTTTTTTTGGCTTCAAAAACTGCAGATTTTTGCAATTTTCTGCAGCCTCGAAAATAGTCAATAATGGAGATTTAATTCATTAATTTAGCCTCTTCAACTAGATGTGAGAAAAATTGTTTAAAAGATCTGTGCTTCAGATTTGTGAAATCATTATTATTTTGGCTCTGCATTAAAGTGTCAAATTCAGATATTCTATATTTATTTTGATAGAGAGAAAAAATGTTTTCATAATTTTAGTTGCTATCCTTGAAATTGAAAGTTAGTGTTTGAAATTTTCAGACCAGGAGTTTGCATATGCAATGTATACCAGTGATGTTGCTCTACATGCTATAAAGAAATGACAATTGACAACTCTGTCGACAACTGGATGGTGTTCAGTGTCTGTGAAAGTGTTTCCTTTGTAGAAGTTTGAGTAATGTCTAGTTCACCTCAGATTGAGGCTGTGCACTTTAGAATCAAACTGTACTATGTTGAATGATAGTGTTTTAATGTACTGTAGTATATTGTTACCACACATGGTATATTTAGATTTGGTAACCGGAAGTTTGAATTAAAACTCCGACATGGTTCTTCACGCCCAACATGCTCAAATTTGCATTAAATCTTATAAGCCAGAATATCTTTAAGTATTGTCAATGGGGAGGCCTTGCCTCTCGCACTAACATAAAATGTGCTATGTAACTAATCAGTCAAAGCATACTGACGATGCAGATGTGTGAATACTGAAAGGATATTCTCACATGAGTTGGATATCACTCATGCAGTCAATGTGAAGGCATTTTTTTTTAAAAAGATACTGATAGATCCATCAGATTCCAGTCAGGTCTCTCCTGATAATATAATCAAACTGTCCCTGAGTTTGATAGGTGGAGCCTTTTACAGTACTATGTTAAAAATGACAGAAGGAAAGCTTAACATTAATGTCAAATAATTCAATTTTATACAAAGAGTGACTGGCACTTGGGATAGTCTCTCTCATGGAAGCAAGGACTGTGAAGTTATTTAGGAGCTACTTGGATATTTCAGTGGAAGGAATTTACATTAATCTATGGAGATTCTGGTGAAATATATCTGATTGTAATTAAAATTAAAGTATTTAGCAATATTAGCTTTTAAAAGCTCAGTTTTGCCCATCCTGCTAAAGTAGATTTATGCTCAGACATGTGAAACAAGTCCATGTCACAAATGGATATCATTAGTTTTGTGATGTCTGCTACTACATTGAGTGTATACAGTACTTACCGTGTTAAATTTTAAAATGATAGACCAATTTTAAGGGAATCAAGGGGCATGGGGAGGAAGTGGCAACATGGCATTGAAATAGAGGACCAGCCATGAATGGCAGAACAGGTTCAAAGGCAACTGGCCAACTCCTGCTCCTTGTGTCTACATTACTATGTCATTTCTATGTCATTTTTATGGGCTTATTGATCATTTGTGTGATATTCTATTTATGTGATACTTTTCTGATGCATCAGTTAAATAAATACTTATTCCTCCATCATTGGCAAATAACACAATTAATTTACAGTATGCATGCTAAATGATTGGCAGTAAGACATCCCTTTATAGTGAAAAACATGTAACTCATCCTGTGTGAACTATATATTAAGCCACTTAGACTACCAGAAACTGGTTATACAAATCTCTTCAGTGAATACGTTTTTTAAAGAAAAAATGTGCTCAATGATCCTCCACATAAAGAGCATAAGAGCATGTACAACTGTACAAAATATGAGCAGGAGTAGCCCCTGGGGCTTGCTCTGTCATTCCATAAGGTCATGATTGGTGTTCTGCCTCACCTTCACTTTCCTGCTTGCTCCCCATATCACTTGACTCACTGTGATATCAAAATCTATCCATCATAGCCTTCTATATATTCAATGATGACATGTACACAACATTCTGGAATAGAGAATTCCAAAATTTCACAGGCCTCAGAGTATAAAAGATTCTTCTTATCACAGTCCCAAACCATTGAACTCTTTTCCAAAGACTGTGTCCCAGGTTCTGGATTTCCCAAGCAGGGGAAACAAACTCTCAGCATCTCCCTGTCAAGCCCCTTCTGAATCTTGTATATATCAATGATATCACCTCTCTTTCTAGGACAACCATCTCAGTCTAGGTCCCAGTCTAGTGAATCTTTCTTGTAAGATCTCCAAGGTAAATATATGCTTCCCTCAATATGGCGACTAAACCTGTACACAGTATTATAGCCCTATATAATTGCAACAACATTCATTGTTCTTTTACTTCAGTGCCCTTGCAATAAAAGTCAATATGCTATTTGCCTTCCAAAATATTTGTTATAACAACATGTTAACTTTCTGAATTCTTTTGCAAGTAAACCCAAATGTCTCTAAACATCAATGATACCCATTTCCATTACAGCATTGGCTCCTGAAGATGGTGAAAAGCATTATCATGATAAAATTGATGTTCATAAATGATATGGACATGCAAGCTCAAAGTAAGTGGTCAAATTTGCACATGGCATCAAATTAAATCAGTTAGTGTAAGTGGAAGAGGTATTGAGATTGGTTGGCTCACTGAGCTGGTTTGTTGTTTCACAGGCGTTTCGTTACCATGCTTGGTAACGAAACGTCTGCGAAACAACAAACCAGCTCAGCGAGCCAACCAACCTCAACACCCACAACCCGAGCTACAGATCTACTCCAAAACCTTAAGGAAGAGGTATTTCAGAAATTACGAAATAACTTGGGCAAGGTATGTAATTGGACAGAACAATGGTAGATGAGATTAATGCAGAAACATGTTCACTGCTGCTTATAATGGAATATAATTAACTTCCTCAAGCTGTATAAAAAGGAGCAGAGCATTAAGCTGAACAAGACCCAGGAATCTGAATAAATCTGATAAGCATGTCTATCCAGTGCAGAGCAGCAATCACATTCCCAATCAGAGACTGAACTCCATAGTAAAACATAGACTATCAATCAGAGGAGGCGGT
The DNA here is from genome assembly GCA_024137785.1 of Ginglymostoma cirratum. Lineage (NCBI taxonomy): Eukaryota > Metazoa > Chordata > Chondrichthyes > Orectolobiformes > Ginglymostomatidae > Ginglymostoma > Ginglymostoma cirratum. The sequence continues at coordinate 31,086,741 of JAHRHZ010000034.1, read as the reverse complement.
GATGAAACTGCATCATTCTCTGGCCAGGTTATAGTTTGGGTACTGTATTCTGTTCTAGTGACTGCGAAATTAAAGTAATGTTTCAGCACAGGAGGCTGTACAGAGAAGAGTAGCAAGACTGATGTAACAGCTTCTAAATTATTGGGAAAGACTGTAGGTACTCAGCAAAAATTGGAGCTATCAGAGTGGTAATCTTATGAAGATGAGCAAAATATTTCAGGGTATGAGCATTTAATACAAAATATTGTTTTATGTTGGGGTGATAGAAGAAAGAGACATAAGCTCAAATGATATTAGCTAATTTTAAACTTGATGTAAGGAGATAGTTGTTCAAAAAAGTGTGATCAATGGGTGCAATACATTTCCACATAGGCCTGGTTGATACAAAATCCATGAAAATATTGAAGAAAAAGTTTGATATACAACATTGGACAGCTAGGATGTCTAGGTGGATGAATCAAGATAGGTCAACTGGCCTTCCTTACCTGTAATTATCTTGTGATCTTACACACATGTAATGATTCTAACGTTGCCAGTAATGACCAAATCACTGCTCTAAATAAGATGAATTCAGAAAGATAACTAAAACTCCACGGTGGTCATAGTTGGACTTACTGATGCCTAACTTAGATAAAAGGTGACTCATTTGTACACCAGCTAAGACATGAAGAGTTTTGCTAAAATGATTTTCCCATTGTTGCACTAACAATCTGCGAAATTTTACTTTGGTCATTCTGACCTCGGGCATTGTATTTTGCTGAAACATTACCTAATTGATGATTCAATTTAAAGTTAAAACTTTAGCTTATCAAGATCTAATGTGAATTAGTATTTGTTGGGTTGGGGAAGACCACGGACTGGACAAACTGTGTAACTGTCTTAGTCGTGTCCACTTAACAGGCTAGGATATGCATCCCATTTATTTAGCAGGATCGACGGAGTCAAAATATGTGAAGTCAAAAAAAATTATTGTGAAGTGATTTTCTTGCATCTAATGTATATTTTGCAGCATTCTTTCCAATATGGAACTGTGTTTTGGAATCTGAATAGTAAACCCTGTCCTGTGTCTTTCCTGTTAAGATGCTTGTTGTATATCCAGCCAGCGACAGGTAGTTTGACCTGTAATAAAGAACTTTAGTGTTTATTACTTTGTCTGCTTTTTATTTTTTTCAGAAAATGGAATTGATCATGCTAAGGTTGATAAATGGAAAAACAATTGCATGTTACAGCAGATTTATTTCATAGACCTAGAAAGCCGAAAAATGAAGAATGTGTAATACCAAATGTTAGAAATTTTGGACTGAGTTTGTATCCATAGTTAACATAGACAAGTCTTTAAACAAATATTCAATTTTCTTGTCATTAGGTAATCATAATACACAAATGAACTGCTGTTGCTTGAGTTAGTTTACTTTAACTGCAAAAAAAAAATTATCTCCTGCCAAGAATCAACATGCACCTGGAGAACAGTTTTGGAAATCCTGATTTTCTGTCTTGTAATTGAAATGAATACATAATCAAGGGCCAGGGCCATTGGCTTGCTGACCCACATGACTACTTGCATGCCAAGTAGCGTAAGCAACGTATGATAGACACGGCAAAATGATCCCACAACCAATGGACCAGATCTAAGTCCTGCCACATTCATCCATGAATGGTGGTGGACAATAGGAGGAGTGGATTCACAATTACCTCTGTCCTCAATGATATGGGTGTCCAGCACATTGGTATAAAAGATAAGGCTGAAGCATTTGTAACAAGCTTCAACTAGAAGTGACAAGTGAATGAACCATCTCAGCCACCTCCTGAGCTTCCAAGCATCAAAGTTTCCAGTCTTCAACCAGTTCATTCACTTGAAATATCAAGTAATGGCTAAAGGAACTAGCTCTACACCTTGTTATCTCCTATATATTTCAATATCTTGTAGTCCAGAACTGGACCCATCCCTGGTCAAGCTGTTCCAGAAAAGTCAAAACATTGCTGTATACTTATAAATGTAGAATATTGCCCCTGTGACATCCTAGGCAACCCAATCCATTACAGAACTTTCAACCTATTTTCAATCATCAGCAAAGTGATGGAAGGAGTCATCGACTGTGCTATCAAATGCCACTTAATCAGCAGTAGCCTGCTTCCTGGAAGTTAGTCTGAGTTCCACCAGAGCCACTCACTTCCTGACCTCATTACAGCCTTGGTGCAAACAAAAGACCTGAATTTCAGAGATGGGCAACAGTGGTGGAGTGGCAATGTCTGATGATTACTAGCTACTGAGGATTTATTATGCCTCACTTGATGTGGATAATGCTGGCTAAGTTAGCATTTATTGTCCAGACTTCAGATAAGAGTCAACCACATTGCTATGGATATGGAGTCATGTGTACCAGACCAGGTAAAGATGGCAGTTTTCCTTCCAAGGACTTTAGTAAAATTGACAATGGTCACCATGAGGCCAGCTTATTTTTATTGAATCCAAATTTCACTGTCTGCTAGGGTGGGATTTTAAATGTCTACAAAACATTCATCTGGGCTTCTGAATTACTAGTCCAGTGACATTACTACTATACCACCATCCCTCCTTATTTCACTTCGAAATGCAGCAAGACTTGGACAGTATCCAGCTTGATCTGTTAAGTGGTAAGTAACATTTCCACCTCAGAGGTGCCAGGTAATGACCATCTCCAAAACAACTCGTCAAACTATTTCCCCTCAAAGACATTGGCATCACTGAATTCCACACTACCAACATTCTGGGAATTACCTATCATCAGAAACTGAACTGGACGAGCCATATAAATACTATGGCTACAAGAGTAGGTAGATGCTAGAAATTCTAGAGCAAGTAGCTCAGTTCCTGTGTCCCCAGTGCTTGCATACCATCTACGAGGCACATATTAGGAGTGTGACAAAATACTTGCCTGGATGAATGTAGTTTCAACAACACTTAAGAAGCTCAACACCAGCTAGGGCAAAGCAGCTGACTTAATGACAACACGTAATCAACATCCACAAGCATTCACTCCATCCTCCACCAAATCACAGTGTTAGCAATGTGTACCATCTATAAACAGCACTGCAACATATCACCAAGACTCCTCTGACAACATCTTGCAACCACATCCTCTAACATCTAGAAGGACAAATGCAGCGAATGCATGGGGCACAACAAGTACCAAACACAGCATCCTGACTTGGAATTATATTGCTGTTCATTCACTGTTGCTGGGTCTAAATCCTGGAATTCCCTTCTAAACACAACTTTGGGTAAATACTCCACATGGATTGTACCACCTTCACAAAGTCAATTAGGGATAGGCAATAAATGTAGGTTAAGCCAGTGACACCCACATCCTCTGGACAAATACAAAAAAAAACACATGGTGATTTCCCATGAACACAGCAGGTCAAGCAGCATCATAGGAGCAGGAAAACT
>JAHRHZ010000034.1:31070444-31082911 GCA_024137785.1 Ginglymostoma cirratum | reverse complement strand
TTCTGATGAAGGGTCTAGGCCCGAAATGTCAAGTTTTCCTGCTCCTATGATGCTGCTTGACCTGCTGTGTTCATCCAGCCCCATGCTTGTTATCTCGGATTCTCCAGCATCTGCAGTACCTTTTATCTGGTGATTTCCCATAGTGGTCAGGAATTTCTGAATCTTGATCTGACAGTGACAACAGGATGGAAGCGGACAGCTACATCAGAATTTGTGATGTGGAGACAAAGCCCTCCATCAACTTGTCCATGGTGGTAAAGTTCACAGCCAATGCTAGTTTATCAGAGGAAATCACAGTGAGCAGTGTATCCTATAGATCATACATGCTGCAACCTGGGTACCCTAGTGATGGAGGAGGTAGCTCTTCATCTTAATGACAAATGAGTTGCAGTGACATTACACTGCCTTCTCCTGGATGATATCAAGCCTCTTCTACCGCAACAGTGGCTCAGCAGTAGGACTACTGCTGGTCAAGCTGGTCCAGTCCTAAAGGACATAGCTGCTAGACCAGGTCTGCAGCAAGCGGTAAGGGAGCCTACAAGAGGGAACAACTTACTTGACCTTATCCTTACCAATCTGCCAGCTGCAGATGTGCATCTGTACATGACAGATCGATAAGAGCGACCACTGCACAGTCCTTGTGGTGTTGAAGTCTTGTCTTCACATTGAGAACAACCTCCATCGTGTTGTGTGGCACTATCACTGTGCTAAATAGGACAGTCTTCGAACAGATCTAGCAACTCAAGACTGGGCATCCCTGAGGCACTGTGGGCCATCAATAGCAGCAGAATCATACTCCATGTAACCTCATGGCCTAGCTTATCCCCCACTCAACCATTACCATGAAGCCAGGCCACCAACACAGGAGAGTGCAGGAAGGCATGCCAGGAGCAGCACCAGGCATACCTGAAGATGAGATACAAACCCGGTGAAGCAACCAAACAGGACTACTTGCATGTCAAATAGCATAAGCAGCAAGTGATAGACAGAGCTAAGCAATCCTACAACCAATGGATCAGATCTAAACTCTGCGGTCCTGTCACATCAAGTCATGAATGATGGTGGACAATTAAACAACTTACTGGAGGAGCAGACTCCACAAATATCCCCGACCTCAATGAGGGAAGATCTCAATACATCAGTGCAAAAGATAAGGCAAAAGCATTTGTGGCAATCTTCAGCCAGAAATGCCGAGTGGTTGATCCACCTCAGTCTCCTCTAGTGGTCCCCAACATCACAGATAGCGGTCTTCAGTCAATTTGATCACTCCATGTGACAACATTCTGGAAATAATACTAAAGATTGGCACTCTGGAACTTGCTACTCCCCTAGCCGAGATCATCCAGTATAGCTACAATGCCGGCATCTACCCAACAGTGTGGAAAATTGCCCGGGTATGTTCATACACAAAAAGCAGGACAAATCTAACCTACCAATTACCGTCCCATCAGTCTGCTCCTGATCATCAGCAAAGTGATGGAAGGTGTTATCAATAGTGCTATCAAGTAGCACCTACTTAGTGATGCCCAGTTTAGGTTACATGAGGGCCACTCAGTTGCTAACTTTGTTACAGCCTTGGTTCAAACATTTGTCCATGAATTCCAGAGGTGAGGTGAGAGTGACAGCCCTTAGCATCAAGGCTGCATTCGACTGAGCATAGCATCAAGGAAGATAATAGGTACTGCAGATGCTGGAGAATCCGAGATAACAAGGTGTGGAGCTGGATGAACACAGCACATCAGATGAAGGGTCTAGGCCCGAAACGTCAAGCTTTCCTGCTCCTATGATGCTGTTTGGCCTGCTGTGTTCATCCAGCTCCACACCTTGTTATCTCATAGCATCAAGGGACCCTGGCAAAACTGGAATCAATGAATATCAGGGGGCAAACGCTCCAGTGGTTAGAGTCGTAGCTGGCATAGGAAGATGGTTGCGGTTGCTGGAGGTCAATCATCTCAGCTTCAGTACATCTCTAGGGGAGTTCCTCGGGGTAGTGTCTTAGGCCCAATCATCTTCAGCTGCTTCATCAATGACTTTCACTCTATCATAATGTCCGAAGTGGGGGTGTTCACTGATGATTGCATCATGTTTAGCACCATTTGTGACTCCTCAGATGCTGAAGCAGTCCATGTCAAAATGCAACAAGATCTGGACAATTTCCAGGCTTGGGCTGACAAATGCCAGGCAATGACCAACTCCAAAATAAGACAATTTAACCAACACCCCTTGATATTTAATAAGATTAACACCACCAAATCCCCCACGATCAACATCCTGAGGGTTACTATTGACCAGAAACTTAACTGGACTCACCACATAAACACAATGGCTACAACAGCAGGCCAGAAGCTAGGAATACTGTGGTGAGTAACTCACCCCCTGACTCTTCAAAGCCTGTCCACTATCTACAAGGCACAAGTCAGGAGTGTGATGGGATACTTACCACTTATTTGAAGAGTGCAGCGCTAAGAAAACCCAAGATGCTTGTCAGCATCCAGGACAAATCAGCCCACATCCACAAACATCCATTCCCTCCACAACCGACGCTCAGTAGCATCACTGTATACAATCTACAAGAGGCACCACAGAAATTTGACAATGGTCCTTAGGCAGCACCTTCCAAACCCATGACCATTTCCATCTAGAAGGACAAGGGCAGCAGGTCCAAGAGAACACCACCACCTGCAACTTCCCCTCCAAACCACTCACCATCCTGACTTGGAAATATATCGCTGTTCTTTCACTGTTGCTGGGTCAAAATCCTGCAATTCCCTCCCTAAGGCATCATGGGTCAACCTACAAGACATGGACTGCAGCTGTTCAAGAAGGCAGCTCACCACCAGCTTCTCAACGACAACTAGGGATAGACAATAAATGCCGGCCCAGCTAATGACACACTTGTCCTATGAGCAAATAAAAAAATAACTTGCCATCACCTTGGTGGAAATGAGAGTACGGTGCATGGTCAGGAAACAGCAAGTGGGAATAAGGAATTCTTTTTCAGGCTGGTACACTGTGACCAGGGGAGTACCACAGGGATCAGTTTTAGGACTGCAATCGTTTACAATAAACATTTATGACCTGGAGGAAGGAAGCAAACATACTGTGGCCAGATTTGCACACAACATGAAAATAAGTGCAAAGGCAGGTTGTGAAAGGGATACAGTTTACAGAGAGATATTGATAAGTTAAGTAAATGGGCAAAAAGGTGGCAAATGGAATATAACCGAAAATGTGAAGTTGCTCATGTTGGAAGGCATAACAAAAAGAACCAAATATTATTTAAATAGAGAAAAACTGTAGAAAGCTGCAACACGAAGAGACTTGGATGATTTCTGCATGAAACACAGAAAGTTGGCACACAGGTGCAGTAGATAGCCAGGAAAGCTAATGGAATGTGGGCCTTTATATCAAGGAGGTTGAAGTATAAGAATAGAGAAGTATTACTGCAACTGTACTGAGACCACATCTGGAGTATTGTGAGCAATTTTTGTTTGCCTAATTAAGGAAAGATAGTAGGTCATTGGAGACAGTTCAGAGATGGCTCAGTAGGATGATCCCAGTATAGAGGGACTCTCCTTTGAGCAAAGGCTAAATAGGTAGGGACACTACTCACTGGAGTTTAGGAGAATGAGTGGTGATCTCATTGAAACATATGGGATTCTTAAGGGGCTTGGCAGGGTAAATGCTTTGAGAAGGTGTTTCCACTCAGAGTTTAGGACCAGAGTGCGCAGTCTCAGAATAAAGGGGTGTCAGTTCAAGACTGAGATGAGGAGGAATTTCTTCTCTCAGAGGGTTTTGCATCTTTGAAACTCCTTGCCATGGCGAGCTGTGAGGGCAGAGTTCTTGTGAACATTTAAGGCTGAGACAATGAATAGGGGAATCAAGAGTTATGGGGAAAGGGCAGGAAATTAGACATGAATAACGTCCAATCAGCTATCAGCCTATTGAATGGCACAGTAGGCTCTGAGGGGCCTACACTTGTTCCAATTTCTTGTGGCCTTAAGATCTTAAAGACTCTGCAGTGGTTACTTCTACTCTGAAATCTTGGACAAATATAGTAAAGACTGTGACAACCAAGCCATTTTCTTGGGTTAGTTCCCTCACCACCTGAGAGGTCCCACTTGACAGGAATATCTTTCAGGGTTCCACCAGCATAATCAATAGTGATGCTACCAAGTCACTTTTGGCAGAGGATGCTAAAGCTCCCCATCCGACATACGTTCAAACATTAAATTCATTTTCTTCAAGTGGAAACTATTACTACACTGTTATCAGATGAATGCCAGATCTAACAAACTCATGGTTATGTGGGAGCATGTTGGAGGAAAAGTTGGATGGAAATAAAAGTCCCAGGTAGGCTTATTTCATATCTGAATGAAAGCAATGAATACCCTGCTGGAGAAATTCAGCAACTCCGACAGCATCTGTGGAGAGAGAAACAGAGTTAATGTTTCGAGTTTGATGAGACGCTTCTTTAGAACATTCTGCTTGTTTTATTTGTGTTTAATTCACTGCCCTTCATTTCCAGGTATGCCCACCTTGAATAAAGTGCTACTCCTCTGGCCTATGGGATTTCCATTCGAAACTTGCAGCTTGTTCACCTTCATTGCTTTCTATTTCCCTCCTAGTGTTTGATTGAACAGTTCGGAGGAAGAGTCATTGAACTTGAAACATAAGTTCTGTTTCTGGTCCACAGATACTGCCAGACCTGTCGTGTTTCCAGCATTTTATTATTTCATGTTCACTTGGGGATTTTTTTAAAAAAACTGTTTTACACAGTGCTTTTCAGGGCCTTGGTACAACCTAATTGAGTACTTTCAGAAACAAAAACAGCAGTTGCTAGAAAAGCTCAGCAGGTCTGGCAGCATCAGTAGAGACAAATCAGAGTTAAGGGTCCAGAGACCCTTCCTCAAACCGATGCTGCCAGACCTGCTGAGCTTTTCCAGCAACTTCTGTTTTTGTTTCTGATTACAGCATCCGCAGTTCTTTCGGTTTTTAATAAGTACTTTTTCAAGTGCAGACACCATTGTAATGTAGGGAATTTGGCAGCAAATGGACGCACAGAAAAGGTTCTATAAACAGCAATGAGATAAATGAACAGTTTGATCCAAGAGATAATGTGTCCTGAAAATACCGCAGGTTGAAAAGTAGAATATTTTCCATTCTCCATTCCTAATATCCCTCATCTTGTAAAGCACACACCAAAAAAAAAATGCAATTCAAAGCATTTGAATTGCCTCTGTTTAACGGGTGACCACAAAACTGGAACCGGCTGTGATGCATCTCAGTTTAATAAAATGTTCAGCCTTTGGTTTAGAAACGTGCGGCGACAAATTGTTTGCAGAACTGTTGCAGAGCGGTGAAACTATTACAGGTTAAAGGTCTATATTTACTGATTAAAAGAGGTTGAATTGATTAAACATATTCAGTGTCCAAACTTGTCAATTCTTTTCAAGCTTAAGCTGCGCAGAACCTTTCACAGATTTTCAGATGTTTAAAATTAATCTGAAGAAAGTCAAGGAAACATATTTTCCTGCTTAGCTACAAGAATCGGCAAGTAATTGTCCTGAATGATAATTCATTACACAAACATTTATTTTCCGATAAGTGAAATCGTAATGAGTCATTAGACCTGTAGGTGGTGCTATCGCTGCATACTATAGAGGCAGTGCCATTCTGTCACGATCCCTGGTAGCAGAGAAACTGCTTTTTCTAGTTTTGCTTACTTGCAAATAGCAGAAGGCCAGCCATTTCAGTGGCTGATGGGACCTCAGGCTGCATTTGCTGACAGCAGCTGCTGGGACTGGCAGCTGCTGATGGACAGTAGCCTACAGCCAAGAGCTGCTAACTCCATCAGTGCAACAGTAGCTCTACAGACATAGCAGACATCTACATGAGTGACCATGGCTGAAGCTGCAACACCAGAGCAAGAGTTTCCACAATAACTCAGTGCCAGATACCCTTGAAAGGAGGTGCATTTTGTTGGTGGAAGCCACCAGGCAACAGGCCCCAATGATAAGGAGACAGTGGGGACAGGGGCTGGTGAGTGGCAAATGGAGATGTTGTGGTGCACCAGAAGTGCTATTGTTGCTAGGGTACTCTCCAGGGGAGTCAGTAAGAGAGGCCCCCATCATCAAACCAGCTGGGAGGATGCCAGGTTTCACCCAGCATTCTCCCATTTGGCAGCTGACCTCTCCAACATGAGTGAAATGCCCATGGACATGAGAAGCTACCTGCATTTGACCACTAAAGTCATTTAATTGATCACCCCACCAAATAGCCGACTGCTAAGCTGCCCACCCAGTGGTAATGTGGCTTAGCGGTGGAAAGATGTCAGGCTCCTCTGCCACGCCTTTCCCTGCCATTTTGTCAACACTCTCCCCCCTCAACCCGCACCATGTCATCCATGGGCCAGGAACCTCAGCGCATAGGCTTTGACCAAAAAGGTAAAACTGAAAGGGAAGATTTCACACAATCTTCCAAAGTGAAGAACAATTTCTTTCATAATTTTCACTATATTTTATTTATAAAATGACACATATTAGCCCCAAAATGCCATAGGTTACGGTCTGTCACGCCCCACCTGCCCTGACCTGAAATTCCCAATCCTCTGCCCAGGCATCGACGTCTGGAAACTTGGAAGTGGGCATGAGGAATCTGGAGAATCCACCTTTGGCCACCAGTGAGGTGAACATGCATTTCAACTCAACTTTGCCATTGGCTCATGCCACCAGGCTATATTCCAGGAACAGGAAAAATATCCAGATCCCACATATTGTAAAAACAAGTGGTCATAGACATTATTTATTCAATAGATAGGACTTGGCTGCTAACTATTTGACTGCATTTACACTGACTCAAATGGTTACATTCCTTCAGAGTGAAACATGAGGGAGATACCTTAATTCTTTTCCACAGGACGCTGAGATAGAGCACTGTTTGAAAACCCTGTTTGCAGCACACATTTCCCCTTCAATATATTTGTAGTTAACAAACTGAGGAAGGAATGGATTGTAAAAAAATCAGGAAAATAAATAGGGGTATTTTCAGCCTGATTAAACTTATTTAATAATGCACACCTGCAACAAACTGAAACGAGTGAGATAGCAGATGCTTGAATTTTATTTTGAGATCACAGTGATTCAAGGTGGCAACAGAAACACATGATAATTTCTCCAAAACTAGCCCACATTCATTGACAACTCTGGAGAAAGAGGTTTCCCTATATTTAACCCTTCCATAACAGCATGCTGTTAGTCAGATTCAACTTCTAAAAAATACCAATTGTCTACACTAAACATTAACTTACATATATACATCATTGTTTTCAGTTGATGAGCATTCAGAGAGTATTCAAAGAGTGCATGCATTTGATATTTGGCATGGAAACAGGCCATTCAAACCAACTACCCCATGCTAGAGTTTATAGCCCACTTGAGCCTCCATCCATCTTTCCTCGGCTACATCTACCATCATAACTATCTATTCTCTCCCTCGTCTGGTTGCCCCTTAAATGCAGTTATAGCACTTACTTCAAAAACTCTGTGTGGTATTGAGGTCCACATTCTCACCACCTTTTTTCAATAAAGAGGAGGATGCTAAAGCGAAATACACATGTGAATATGTTTACAATATGATCATATACCAAGGTGTTTAACTTTGTCAAAATTCAACAAAGAGAATTTGCCTTTGAAACTTTCAACGGTAAGAAAAATAATTTTGCTGATCAATCTGTTTAATATATACATGCTGACATTTTTGTTTATATACGCAGCCATTGTGAAAGCCAGGGTTGCTGGGCCGTGCAAACAGACAGTGCTGAATTCTTGTGTAGTACACCAGGCATGTATTTACTAAGCAGTTAAAATCTTGATCCTGAATACTTTAAACCTCTTCTGTTGATTGGTAACTAAAAGCAGTTTGCTACCAGATGGAAATGATCAAGCCTGGACCAGGTGCTTTGCAGATTCACAGAATAAAGGATACCTTAATGAAAAATGAAAGCATGTACAAAACAAAGCATTGCAACAACATACAGACACGTGCACATGCAGATTCACTTGTCAAACTGTAGGCCGAGAGAATGATTGAAAGTGAACTTCAAAGACTGCTGCTATTTCGTTTATGTCTTGCAGATTTTACATTTAAATTATCTCATTCCTCTGTATTTCAGGCACGTCATCAGAGAACATTATTAGCAAAAACCGAAATTGTTAGAGGAACTCAGCAGGAAAGAAAGCAGAGTCAATGTTTCGGGACCAGTGACCCTTCCTCAGAAATAGAGAAAATAATGATGAAGGGTCTGGGCCCGAAACGTCAGCTTTCCTGCTCCTCTGATGCTGCTTGGCCAGCTGTGTTCATCCAGCTCCACACCTTGTTATCCCTATTCCACCATAGCCATGGGGTTTGCAACGAAAAAGATTCTTGTCTTGTATGACTTCAAAAACTTCGCCAGACAGAGAGCGGGCAACTCTGTATGGTTAAGGGTATGTCAAAATGTCAAAATCAATCAAGCATTAGCCACTTTTGTGCTTGTGATTTTACAGGTAACTTAAAATCTTCACTAAAGCCACTATCATTTCATGAATCACTCTTTAGATTTAAATTCAAATTTAGATTTAGGTTTAGATTTTATTGTCGCATGTACTGAAGTACAGACATACAGGAGTACAGTGAAAAGTGCATAATGTCGCCACACATGGTACCACCTTAGGTACAAAGGTACCTAGGTGCAAAAAATTTAGGTATGAAGTAGTAAAAAACAAAATTAAAACAGGTAAACATTACCTTCTTAGAATAAGTAGAAAAATAAAGAAATGTTGTAATAATTAACATTAAAGTCCTTCTTAATATAGGCTATAAAAATAAAGGAATAAAGTTAAAAGCTCAACAATCTTCGATGAGTATTGTGAGAACATCATCAAATTTTCATAAATAAACCTCCTCAGTTCCGGATACTGATGTGATTTTATTAAGCTGTCTTCTAGTTTTAAACAAATGCATGAATATTTGTCTGCTAATCATACTGAGCTTCTCTAACAGCTGATATACTTACGGATAGCTGAGCCACACAATACAGCAAGTCCTAGATTCAATGGCTGTCTAAGTGAATCTCAGCAAAACCATGGGAGGGATGTTTATTATTTCCATTAGGGAACAGAAAAGTGCTTGAGGTGCCTTCTTCTGATCACCACCTACATAATCCCAATGCAAAGAGCATTAACAAGGCTGAATGCCTCTGATTAAATAGCGAGAGGACATTCACTCTGAAATCTCACACATGAATTATTTCTGATTGAATAAAATAATGGGAAGGAAAACAGTGCATGTGAGACAGTAGCTCAGCAAGGGGCCAATACAGACATAAATGGAGCTTAGGTTATGTGTTCAAATCAGGAATGGGGCGCTGAGGTTGATGGAAGCCAACATAGTTCAGTGATTTCAGGAGAAGTTGTGGATTTAGTGCAAATTCAACAACAGGCTGTGCTTTGGGTTTACAAAAGGCTAAGTATAGAAGGCCATCCAGAGGAGTACTAGATTTACTGTCTAAGCATCATTTGCATTAGCTGGATTGGGAATGAGCAGCTAATGGATACAAATCATAGTTGAAGGCTTCAGCATTTGGCTTACATCTTTGATGCCATTGTAGTTTTCTATATGTTAGCATTTGTAACATTTACCACAAACAGTTGAGCTGTTGTGAGGCACACATCATGAAGTTTATTTACAACACTATTTACAAGGCAACAAAATCAAAGACTTAAACATATAATCTAGGTACTGTGCTTACTGTGTTACTGGACATTATGCAATTATTACATAAATGCCTAACTACACTGACTCCTTGACACAGAGTGTCTGAAGGCAAGGTGGGTATCTACAGATTGGAAAATCACATGCTACAGTGTCTCTAAGCAATGGCCTAGTGGTATTAACGCTGGACTGTTAATCCAGAGTCCCAGATAACATTCTGGGGGCCCAGGTTTGAATCCCACCAAGGCAGATGGTGGAATTTGAATTCAATAAAAAAAATCTGGAATTAAGAATCTAACGATGACTGTGAATCCATTGCTGATTGTTGGAAAAACCCATCAGGTTCACTAATGCCCTTTAGGGAAGGAAACTGCCATCCTTACCTGGTCTGGCCTACATGTGACTCCAGACCCACAGCAATGTGGTTGACTCTGGGCAATTAGGAGTGGGGAATAAATGCTGCCTAGCCAGTGACACCCTCATCCTGTGAATAAATTTTTTAAAAATAACTCCCTTAAATATATAGGTCTGCTGAATTGGAATCTATGCCCTAATAAGCCTTGTTCACTCTTTTTCTGATAAACAGGTACAAAGATAAGCATAGATATATTATCTCTATATATTCAAATAACACCTTGGTTACATATGACACAACCAGATTGAGTCCTTATACAGTCATCAAGAACCAATGCATACCTTCACTTTGACTGCTGTCTGTTATTGCAGATGGATATGTATCATTTGTTGTAGATAAGCGATTGTTGTCAGGCTTGGTATGTTCTGTATCTGAGCCATTATTCCCATGTGACTTGTGGTTGATGATCTGCAGTTCAGGTATGTTATCTGCTTCTACACAGTTTTCGACAATTGCGCATTGTGGTGTCATGTGATCTATGCTGCTCACAATGATGTCGCATCTTTCCATGACCCAGGTGTTAGTGCAAAAAAGTCAAACTCTCATGCTTTTTCCCGCTTCAACTATGTGCGATGTGCTCACTGCTCATGTACCATAGACCCATTTCCTCCATTTATTTCAACAATGCATCATGTACATGAGGCTGGCTGATGAGTATGTGCAAGGGAAGAATTATCTGTCTCCCAAACATGAGACCTGCCACTGTCTAGAGGCATAGCACATAGATTTAACGTACCTATCTGAAAGTAGAAAAATAGAAAGTAAGAGCGATTCAACTCATCAAGCCTACTCTGCAAATCAACATGGTCATGCGATTGCCATATTCCTGCTCTCCCCACATACCTCTTGATTCCTAGAGCCTCTAGAAATCTATTTATTAATTTCTTAAATACGTGTATTGGCTTGACCTCCACAGCCTTCTGTGGTAGAGAATTCCATGGGTTTTCCATCCTTTGAATTGACGTTTCTGCAAATCTTACTCTGAGATAGTCTACCCTGAGCCCTGAGGCTGCTGGCTGTACATCCAAGATTCTGTGGTTTGGAATGTATCCATATGCAACAAGTTTAATCATCTTGTTGCTCCAGTGCTTTACACAGTTTCCCGTCCACAGTTTGGGACAAAGACATGGAGGAAAATCCATATGTCAGCATAATCAGGGATCTGGGATCTGGGCAGAGGAGCAACATTTTGATCAAGTTCATTGTGGCAGTTCTAAATGGATAGAAAAGATTTAAAGTTAATTAATGAAGGATAAGCCTTAAGGGAAGGCAGATGGTGGCATTGTCACTAGATTAGTAATTCAGAAACCCAAACTAATGCTCTGTGGATATGGGTTCAAATCCTACCATGGAATTAAAAGCTAGTGATGACCATATGTGATCATTATATAAAAATGTCTGCTTTAGCAATGTTTTTCAGGGAAGGAGATCAATTGTCCTTACCTGGTCTGGCCTCCATTTGATTCCAGTATTGTGGTTGAGTCTTAACTGCCTTCTAAAGTGGCCCGAGCAAGCAGCTCAGGGTAATTAGGGATATGTAACAATAGTTGGCCTAGCCAGTGATGCCCTCGTTCCATGAACAAATATAAAAAAGTGCAAATTCAAAGTGATCATCAAAATAAAAGTAAAATTTCAAAACCACATCTTGAAAAATTCCCTGAGCATTAATGGTAGATTTTACTTCTTGTTATAAGATAGAGGATAGTATAGTTGAAATGCCCTTTCATCTTGTCCTTTATTCAACCTTTCCTGATTGACTTATATGGCTGTTCATTACTGCTTAATGAGACCATTCTGCTAATCAGCATTGTTCAGCTTTGAAATACCATGGAGTCTTTTTTTAACTGTTTACTATCTGACTATCATCAAGTTCCCACATACAAATTAAACTTGACAGAAACATACAGAATGTGCACATCATGAGTTACATTGCAATTTTCCATTAGAAATATAAAGCTCAACAGCATGTAGAGAAGTAAGATGATCCCATGCTCACACCAAATTAAGTGAACAACCACATCAAGGACGGTAAAAATGAAAGAAGTTACAAGCCAGGTCTTGATGATCCCTCCTCAGCAATAAGCAATTCTTCAAGATCCAATTGTCATAGGCCAACTTAGAAGGGCTGTCGATTAAATTTTATTCTTCATGTGAAAGATCAGAGCTCACCTTTACTCTGCAAAATACATCAAATACCTGGGAATGTACTGTAGCAAAAACAACAACTTTCCAAGTCAGAGACAGTAGGAACTGCAGATGCTGGAGAATCTGAGATAACAAGGTGTAGAGCTGGATGAAC
>JAHRHZ010000034.1:31032901-31070044 GCA_024137785.1 Ginglymostoma cirratum | reverse complement strand
GCTGCTTGGCCTGCTGTGTTCATCCAGCTCTACACCTTGTTATCTCAAACTTTCCAAGACAGCTCACTGCAGCATGAGGGAAATATGTGTGGCAAGTCATGAGAGCAATAAGAGCAGGTGGATTAAATTTAGTCAGACAGCAGTTCTTAAAGCATGATAAGAGTGGGCAAGCAAGGCAGGCTAATAAAAACATAACAGAACATGAGCCTGTCAATGGTGGAAGAAAAAGAAGGAGGGAGGCAAAAGAGGTCTAAGTAAGAGGATTAATTAGTTTGAGGAACTGTTAAGATTTGAGAAATAGAAAATGACATTATGGAGAATTTTAAGCACATGGATTAGAATGTTTAAGTATAGGTTGTGGCAGACCAGCAGCTTGCACAGGCAAACACACTGCAAGTGCAGCAAGCAAGCAGTTATGTCTAAAACTCTTACGGGAGTAGTCCTTACTGAACTCTTTTCCTTTTCCTCAAATCCTTTTATTGTCATGTGTACTCCATTGTAGAAGTACAGTGAAAACCTTTTACAATGTCTTCTTATGGTGACATCTTAGGTACAATTCTTGGAAACAGCAAAGGAATAGAAGTAGTTGCTTAATTACAGAGTTGAAAATAAGAAAATATTAAGGGGTTAACATTATAGTGTTCTAAGGTAAGGATTGTTCCCTTGCACCCGCCTCCGTTCAGGACTCGCTGCCTACATGCTGCTATGGGGCTGCTCCCACGCTGCTCCATGCTCGCAGCTCATGTGCTGCTCCAGGGCTCACTGCTTGCGGTGTTCTGGGGCTCACAGGGCATGCCTGCAGGACCCCAAGCACAAAGCCATGCTGCCCAAGCTGGTTCCACCACGGAACTCGACCCGTGCTCACTGTGGTTTGCCGCAGGACTTGGCCCATGCTCGCTGTGGTCTGTCGCGGGATTCGGCCCGCTCTGGTCTGTTGCTGGACTTGGCCCATGCCTGCTCCAGTCCTCCGTGGGACTTGTTCCACGTCCACTCTGGTCCTCCGTGGTACTTGGCCTGCTCACTCTGCAATGCCATTCTCCAGGGGTGTAGGGGCACCTGTCAGTCAGTCAGAGTGTCTGGGCAGATTAATAAAGGCAGCCGCCGTTATCAAGGGTTTGGCCAAGGTGAGCCATTCACAGGGAGTGTGCTCAGTCAGCAGTGGGTCACAGTCAGTCCTCACTTCTCGTCTGGGGCTTTCCAGTCAGGTTGTTCAAGGGGTGAGACACGGTCAGTCTGTTACATCCCTCCACAGAAACTAAGGTTGCTGGCACAGCAGGGAAAGCCGATGGCCTTCCATCAGTATGGCCGACCATTCCACCGCGGCCCGGAAACCACTCGGATCCAGATGGTCGGTGTCGCCTCAGGCCAAACTGTCAGGAGCAGCCTCCTCTGCTGGTCCTCCATGAACAGGACAGTTCCCCCCACACTATCCTGTCCACTAGGACCTCCAGCTCCCTGTCAGTGAAGCATGGTGCCATCTTCCCTTTCTCCACCATGTTTGGATGCTGTCCCTGCTCCTTCAGGTGCGCAGCAGCCCTTTAAAGATGGCACATCTACAAGGGATACTGGTCTTGCAGCAGATAGCCATTGAGGGGCGAGTTGTTCTGGGAACAGTGCACGGTCAGATGGGGCCAGGATCATACATAGGAGACATCATTGGGGTAGTGTCGGCATTTCAAGAAGTGGGTTCAGTAAAAGAAACATAAAAGAGAACTCTCTTGACCTCACAGCAAAAAACCCTCCAAAAAACTCAACTCAACTTTGATTGAGCCAAAAGAATAAGATTCAGCCCAAAGTTTTGTATGTCTATCTATTTGGATTGCTTTCAAAAATGATGTGGTTGCTGTTGTTAATGTTAAGTTTCTTCTTTCTAGTAACATTCGGAATGCATATAATTGCTTTGGCTATGAGATTAGAATTTAAACACGTTCTAGATCTCCATCATCCACTGCCTTTTAGGAGAATAAATTCCCAATTTCTACTATCCTTTGTGTCAAAAGTGCTTCTTGATTCCACTCTCAAGTGGTATAGCTCTAACTTTAAGTTTACGACATCGACCAAGATGTCAGCAGAGTAGCAGCACAGCGTGAGGGGTCCTGCCCAGAGCTCATCCACTCCATTCACTTTAACTTTTTTTCCTTCTTTCACTGTTTTCTTTTCTTACCTTAATCTACTTACCTTCTGTGGACAGTGATCTTGTGCAGTGCACGGGTGATCGGCGTAGGTGGAAGCAAGGCGACCGCAGTGATGAGGGAGGGTCCCCCGGCATCTGCTGCAGGGGCGAGAGCAAGCAGCCTGAGGTTTTCTGGAGAGCAGGTCAAAGCGGAGGTGAGATAACAAGCATGGGGCTGGATGAACACAGCAGGTCAAGCAGCATCATAGGAGCAGGAAAACTTGACGTTTCGGGTTTTCTGATGAAGGGTCTAGGCCCAAAACGTCAAGTTTTCCTGCTCCTATGATGCTGCTTGACCTGCTGTGTTCATCCAGCCCCATGCTTGTTATCTCGGATTCTCCAGCATCTGCAGTACCTTTTATCTCTGATACAAAGCGGAGGTGATCAAGCTTTTGTAGGGAATGTGAGCTCAGCATGGCTAAGCTGAAGAAAGACATTTAACTTTTAACATTACTTCATTACATTTCTACTTAAAGGGACTGTAATCTTCAACTTTTAACATAGTTTCTTTATTTTTCTACTTTGTACCTAAGATTTTGTACCTAGGTACCTAAGATGGTACCAGGAATGGTGATATTGTACATTTTTCTCTGTACCTCTGTACTTGAGTACACATGACACTAGATCTAATTCTACTTCTAATTGTTCTGGAATTCTCCACAAGAGGAAATAGTTTGTCCCAGACAATTCTATAAAATCTATTTTAAGTATGGTGATTAGCTCACCCTCAATATTCTAAACTCATGGGAATGCAAAACATGTATTACATTGTTCAAGATGTGCTCTGTGAATTGATGTGGTATTCCCCACATCTCTGCTGTACATTAACTCACAGGATGCCCCATATGTTGCGATGTGCTTGAAGCTTAGCTTACACCCAGATCAACACATAGATTTCCTTAAAATAAAACATTCAGACAGCTGCATGTTTAAACTATCTCAGAGTACTCTTGCTCAATGTATCATTATGAATCCCATAGAGACCAATGACCTCTAAAAAGAAGTTCAAACTTCTAGTTGTTAGCTGAAGGGATGACATGACAACATCTCATGTACAGATCATGAAGAATAGGAGCAGGAGTAGGCAATTCAGCCCCTTGAGCCTGCTCCGCCATTTGATACTATCATAGTTGATCTCATCTTTGCTTCAACTCCACTTTCTGCTCGCTCAAAATAAACATTCAACCCATTATTAATTAAAATTTGTTTCCCCCCTAAATTTACACAATGCCCCAGCATCCATCATCCTCTGAGGCAGTGAATTCCATAGGTTTGTGACCCTTTGAGAGAAGTAAATTTTCCTCATCTCTGTTTAAAATCTGCTACTCTTTATCCTAAAACTATGACCTCTCATTCTAGATTGTTTCCTCTTGTGTGCATTCTCGTCTACTTTGTCAATCCCCTTTTGCATCTTTTATACTTTAATTAGATTTCCTCGTATTTGTTTAGACTCCAGAGTATAGGCCTAAATTTCTCAATGTCTCTTCATAAGATAAACTCCTCATCTCTGGAATCAATCAAGTGAACCTCCTCTGAACTGCTCCCAATAGAAGAACATTCCTCCTCAAGTAAGGGACCAAAATTATATGCAATACTCCAGGTGTGGTCTCACTAATGCCTTGAACAGTTACAACAACACTTCCCTATTTTATGCTCTATCCCTTTAGCAATAAATGACAAAATTCCATTTGGCTTCCTTATCATCTACTGTACCTGTATACTAGTCTTCTACGATTCATGCATGAGGACACTCAGATCCTGCTACACCAAAGCACTCTGTAGTTTCTGTCCATTTAAAAAGTAAGTTGTCTTTCTATTTCTCTGACTAAAATGAATAAACTCAGGTTGGCCTCCAAATTTGACCCATATTCATATCCATTTGTAAATTTCTTACTTCTTCATTGCAATTTACTTTCCCACCTGTTTTAGTGTCATCTGCAAATTTGGCCATAATACATTGTATCTCCACATCCAAGTCATTAATATAGATTGTAAATAGTTGGAACCCTGGGGCACCCTATTGGTTAAATCTTGCCAACCAGAAAAAAAAATACATTTATCCAGACTCTCTGATTTCTGTTGGTTAGCCAATTCTCTATCCAAGCTAATATTTTACCCCAACTCCTTGTGGTCTTCCCTTCTGTATCAGGATTTTGTGCAGCACCTTATCAAATGCTTTCTGGAAGTCCAGATATACCACATCTACAGGATCCCCATTATGTGTATCGGCTGATACATTAATATGCTTCGCGTGAGTAGTTGGGGGAAGGCACATCCTGAGTGAGGTCCAGCCTGAATGAGTGTGTTACTAAAAATTTAGGGTATCATGGGAACTCAGTGTAGCAGGGAAGAGGTGCTTTTTGCCTTTTTGTTCATACTTTGTAAGGTATTTTTAACAGAATAAACTGAAGCCCAGGAACAGGAACCCAGCACAGACAAAGAGTGACACCACTACAAAACCGTAGTTCATTGGTTGGTCAAAAACTGTTAATTTGAATGTCTATTATAAGTGACTTTCAGATTAAAAGTAAATAGGAGAAATATTTTACAGATTCAAAATTAAAAACCCAGTTGGAATTTTTTTAATTTAAGAGCTAAGTAAAGAAAATAAAGAGCTAGGTAATGTCGCACCTGCATGGTGTGGGAGATGGTAAACCCTGTTGTGGTTCATAGTGACCACATCTGCAACAAGTATTGGCTGCTTGAGGAACTCCAACTCAGAGTTGATGAGCTGGAGTCTGAACGTCAAACCCTGCAATACATCAGGGAGGGGGAGAGTTACCTGGATACTGTGTTTCAGGAGGCAGTGACACCCCTTAGATTAGCTACTTCAAATTCAGCCAGTGGTCAATGACAGGAGGGGCTGACTATGAGTGAGGTAGGTAGAAGGATCCAGGAGGTAGTGCTGAAGGATGCTCAGCCCTTGAGTTTGTCTAATAAGTTTGAGATTCTTACTCCCTGTACGGATGAGAGTGCGAGAATGTAAGGAGGGTGAGCAAACTGACCACAGCACTATGGTACAGCGAGCCATTCAAGAGTGAGAAATTTAGCTGTATTTTGAGATAGTATAGTCAGGGGAATAGACACTGCTCTCTATGGCCAGGATCAAGAGTTCAGCATATCTCATCTGGCCTGCAAAGGAACTTGGAGTGGGAGGAAAAGAGCCAGTTGTCATGTTCCACATGGGCACCAACGATACAGGCAGAAAGAGGAACAAGATCCTGCTGAGGGAATATGAACTATTCGGGTCTAAATTAAAAAGCAAAACCCAAAAGGTAATAATCTCAAGATTATTACCTGAGCCATGAGATTATTAGCACAGGGTCAATAAGATTAAAGAGGTAAATGCATGGCTCAAAGATTGGTGTGAGTGTACTGGGGAAGGAGAGAGCTGTTCTAATGGGACAGCCTCCATCTGAATCATGCTGGGACCAGAGTCCTCGTGAATTGCATAACTAGGGCCTTAGGTAAGGCTTTAAACTAAATTGTGAGGAGTTTGGGTTTCAGTTGCATGGAAAATGAGAATATCAAAGTTAAAGGAGAAGATGGGTTGGCCAGGTTAATAATGAGTTTTATTGTTACCAGAAATAAAAAACTGAAGGGAAAGAATTCCATCGAGGAATCAAGTAGAGAAATTTGATAATAGGCCATTTGTATCTGCATACACAAAGCATTTGGAACAAAATTAATGAGTTAAGAGCACAAACAGAGACAAATGGGTATGATGTGATGGTGATTATTGAGACATGGTTGCAGGGTGGCAGGTTTTGGCAATTGAATATCTAAGAGCACTCAGCGTTTCAGAAGGATAGGCAGCAAAGAAAAGGAGATGGTGTAGCTTTGTTAGTAAAAGAAATGATCAGGGCCATAGCTTCAGACATGTACTGTAACAAATTGTTAAATGCATCATTACTACTACTATTATACGAATACTACTTTTATAGGCGACTTATACTTTAAACCACCCATTTACCTATTTTTCGCAGAACCAAAGAAACACACTTCAAAGTTATGTATCACACTGTGAGACATGCAATTCTTACAGAATCAATCCAAAATGATTATTATGGCAGAATCTTCCCAGCCCTTGAATAATCAGGCAATAGTGAGAAAGTTGAGGGAATTATGTTAAATGGCCAATGAGGAATTTCTTGATGTTGGCAAAAAGTCCACTTTTTCCAATAGAGTATTGAAAAGAGAGATGAGATTCTCACTATTGACTGCCAAGGGGCCAATCTGCATGCATTAGCAGCGTCATTGATGTACACATGGATCACATGGACCTTCTATCTAGGTAGAGGTTTGCTGATCAGCTATCTTTCACCCTGGAACCAAATTGACACTTTAAGCAGAATTGCTTACAGCCTAACATTCTGAAAATATTTCTGGGGCTTCGGGAACTCCTAGCCTACCAACTAATGCTGTAATGAATACTGTAATTGGCTCCAAGTGTGAACATCATCTTCCCAGTAAAACAACCTTTAACAATCAAACCACCAAGCTTGCTATCAGGGAAACTTCAGAACAGGTCACATGACCCATTGCTTTACCTTAAATCAAAGATGGTCCCAAAACATAACAATATTACGAACTTCATAACTTCAACTCTATTGATTTGAGGTGATATATCCTCACGACTGCAGGATCATCTGGATATCTAATGTAATATAGCATGAGACATTTGATGTCAGCACTGTTGAAATGTCACCAGTACCGGCATTCAAATCAAACAGTGATCCATTGCCTGAAATCTGCAACATAAAGATACCTTCCTTTTTGCACTATTTTGATTGAGGATTCTTTCGCCCCCATGGTGTTTCCAGTTAAAGGTTGAATTTAGTTCATTTCTCCACTCACACCTGATCTTAGTCAGATAGTAGGTCAGCACAACATCATGGGCCGAAGGTCCTGTACTGTGCTGTACTGTTCTATGTTCTATGTTCTATGTTCTATAAATTTTATTAAGCTGCTATATTAAATAAAGGTTTGAGAATACAAATCCAACCAGCTACACTGAACCAATGAGAATATTTTGCAGGTATGTCTCTATTGAAGATAGGTGGATCTGTTGGTTAGGGAATAGGAGATGAACGATGGCAGTTGTACACGTAGGAGTTAACACAATTAGAGAGACACAGTCGGATCTGGTCAAAAATAGATTTTGGAATCCTAGTTAGAACCTGAAAGAGAAAATAGGTCATTTTAAATTTTTGGCAATTGTTATGAAGTCCCAAGTAGAATTTTTGCAGGAAATGATTGATGCCCAGATGTTGCTTTTCAAAAGGTCTTGCTTATTAAGATAACTGACCTTTCCTTTGTCTTTGAGGGGGTGGACAGGGTGAAATACCAGAGACACGTTCCGCCTCAATCTGACAGGTGTGTATAGACTACAAACATTCTGAGGCAGTTTCCTATGAAGAGTGCTTTAAGGGGTGGGGGAGGGAACAGCACTGCGGAAAGGAAGTCTGGGCTACAAAGGAAACAGTTTACAAGTATATGCTGTTTCAAACAAAGAACAAAGGACAAAAAGAGGAAGGGGTGAAATAACAAAAACAGGAAAGCAAGGTATTCTATATTAACATAAGAAGCAAAGGAAACAAGTTTGCAGATTAGAAACGTATGTGATGAGAAAAATGCTGCAATACAGGGGATTTATGAATATTTTAGTTGACCTAAGATATTAAGCAAGAGAATAAAATAGCCCTAAATAGCTCTTATAAGAAGGATGGGCGTAACGATGTGAATAAGAGAGAAGCGTGCCTTGGATGATGTGGTGGTGGATTAAGGTCATAGATAATAAAGGACAGTAATATCGGTTATGATTAGACCAAAGGAGAGGATGAATAACAAGGTGCTCTTTGAAGATTAACTGAAAAACAGACAGCAATAATCACAGGGAAGTATTGAGGCTAAACTGTCCAGCTGCATGCTCGTACAAACATTGCCCACCGGGGTTTCAAATTCAAAAGCCACATGTGACTGCACACAATTTTCCATCTGTTGGAATTAACAGATGGAAACTTTAGACTGTGCATTCACAATTTCCTGATGAGCACCCGAACTAGGCCAGACTCCCCAGCAGGAGTGTGCAATCACAGCATTTCACCCATAAAGAACACTATTGTGAATGGGCAGGAAGTCTGCAAGACATTAAGAAAAATGGATAAATTATAAAGCCAAGAAAAAGCGGGTCGCATCACCACATTTTTTTGAGTTGGTTAGGAGCATACCTTAAATATGTCTTACTTTTACTATTGTAATCACTTTGGATCCACTAGGTATTACAATAGGAACAGGAGAATGCCATTCAGCCCATCAAGCCTGCATGGCTACTCAGTTAGATCATGGCTGATCATTTACCTCGATTCCACTTCCCTGCTTGGCCTCCAAATCTCCTGATGGCATTATTCACTAGAAATTTATCAATTTCTGTCCTGAACATGCTCAATGATTGAGCTCCTATGGCACTTCGGAGTAGAGAATTTCAAAGATTTACCATTCTCAAAATGAAAAAACTTTCTGCTCAGATCAGCCTTAATGGCCATCCCTTTATTCTGACATTAGGTCCCCAGATACTAGACTAACCAGCCAAGGGAATTGAGTAAGGTTAGATCACGTGGGATCCAGGGAGAGCTAGCCAATTGGATACAAAATTGGCTGGACAGTAGGAAACAGAGTGTAGTGGTGGAGTGTTGTTTTTCAGACTGGAAGCCTGTAACCAAAGTGTGCTGAAAGAATCACAAGCTTGGAAACTTGCTGCTTCAACGATCCTATAAGGTTCTGTAAGAATTTTATATGTTTCAATCAATTCACTTGATTATTTCCAGAGATGAGGAATTTGTCTTAGGAGGAAAGCTCTAGAGTTTATAAGAATAAGAGTGATCTAATTGAATTATAAAACATATTAGAGGAGGTTGACAAAGTAAATGTAGGGTGGATATTTCCCCTTCCGGGGCAACCTGGAACATAGGTCATAGTTTTAGGATAAAGAATAGCATTATTCCAAAAAGAGATGAGTAGGAATTATTTCTCTCGAAGAGTTGTATATGTGAGGAATTCACTATCCCTGAATGTGGTGGATACCAGAACACTGAGTAAATTTAAGGAGGAGATGGGCAAAAGTTTAATTAGTAATGATTTGAAGGTTGTGGAGAGTTGGCAGAAAATGAGTTGAGGCCAAAATGAGATCAGCCGTGATCTGAATATGTTGATATTCATGATATTGAATGGTGCAGCAGGGTCAAGGAGCTGAACTGCCTTTTTCTGTTCCTGCTCCTGATTCTTACATCAATCTCTGTCATTCATCAAAACTGTAGAGAATTCAGGCTCAATTTCTATATCAATCCACCGCAGGGCCCAGAGGTTGAATGGTCCATAACTACTCCACGTTTGTATAAGACAATCCTGTCATCACAGGGATTAGTTTCTGATGCACTCTGTTTATGGCAAGTACGTCCTTCATTAGATAAGAAGACCTAACTATTCAGTGGTGGGCAAATTATTGGAAAGGGCTCTGAGAGACAGGATTTATGATCACTTGGAAAGGCACAGTTTGATTTGTGATAGTCAGCATGGATTTGTGAGGGGTAGATCATGCTTCACAAACCTTACTGAATTCTTCGAAGAGGTGACCAAACACATGGCTGAAGGTGGAGCAGTGGATGTGGTATACATGGATTTAAGTAAGGCGTTTGATAAGGTTCCTCTTGGTAGGCTCATGCAGAAAGTAAGGAGGCATGGCATGGGGGAAATGTGGCAGATTGGATTCAGATTTGGCTGACCCTTAGAAGACAAAGAATGGTAGTGGACGGAAAATATTCAACATGGTGCTCAGTTACGAGTGGTTTACCACAAGGATCTGTTCTGGGTCCTCTTCTATTTGTGATTTTTGTAAATGATTTGGATGAAGGAGTGGAAGGGTGGATTAGCAAGTTCGCGGATGATACAAAGGTGGGTCACATTGTGGACAGTGCGGAGGGCTGTTCTAGGTTACAAAGGGACATTGATAGGATGCAGAGCTGGGCTGAGAAGTGGCAGATGGAGTTTAACCTTGAAAAGTATGAGGTGATTCATTTTGGAAGGACAAACTTGAAAGCAGAATACAAGGTTAACAGAAAGATTCTTGGCAGTGTGGAGGTACAGAGGGATCTTGGGGTTCATGTCCCACAGTTCCCTGAAAGCTGCCGCCCAGGTGGATAGAGTTGTTAAGAAGGCGTATGGTGTGTTAACTTTCATTAATAGAGGGATCGCGTTCAAGAGCCATGAAGTTATGCTCCAGCTATACAAAAGCCTGGTTCGGCCACATCTGGAGTATTGTGTCCAGTTCTGGTCACCTCATTACAGGAAAGATGTGGAAGTGTTAGAAAAGGTGCAGAGGAGATTTACCAGGATGTTGCCTGGAATGGAGAGAAGGTCTTACGAAGAAAGGTTGAGAGAGCTAGGGCTTTTTTCTTTAGAACGTTGAAGGATGAGAGGTTACTTGATTGAGGTGTACAAAATGATCAGAGGTATAGATGGAGCGGACAGCCAGAGACTTTTTCGTAGGGTGGCGGTAGCTATTACGAGGGGACATAGTTTTAAAGTGATAGGAGGTAGATATTGGGGAGACGTCAGAGGTAGGTTCTTTACTCAGAGAGTGGTAGGGGCATGGAATGCATTGCTGGAGAGGGTAGTGGAGTCAGCCTCATTAGGGGCATTTAATTAGCTATTAGATAGGCATATGGATGATAATATAAGGTAGCGATGGAGGTTATATAGGCCCTAGGTTTAGGGTAAAATTTTGGCACAACATCATGGGTCGAAGGGCCTGTACTGTGCTGTACTGTTCTATGTTCTATGTTCTATTCACAATAACCAAACATGGTCTCATCAAGTTTGTAGACAGTTATACGAAAACATTTCACTATTACACTCAAAACCAATTGTGATGGAAAATGACACAAAACAAAAGAAGGGAACTATGGACTTGTTAGCCTTATATCGGTAAAAGGAAAAATACTAGAATCTATTATAAAGGATGTGATAAATGGACACTAGGATAGTAATAATCTGATTGAGCATGGCAGACATGGATTCACAAGTGGAAAATCAAGTTTGGTGAAGTTGTTGGATCTTTTTAGAGGATGCTACCAACAATATTGATAAAGGAGAACTAATGGACACTGAGTGGATCTTGATAAGATACCCAACAAGAGGCAGGTTAACAAAATTAAAGCACATTGGATAGTTGGTAATGTGCTGGTACAGATCAAAGATTGGCTAACAGACAGAAATCAGAGAGTGGGAATAAATGGGTTATTTTCATATCAGCTCACTGTGACTAATACCCAACTAGCAAAGGCCAGTACTTGTGCCCCAGCTGCTCACAAAATATAGCAATGATTTGGATGTGGGGACAAATGTAATATTTCCAAATTTTTGGATGATACGAAGCTAAGTGGGAATGTATGTTATGAAGAAGATATAAATTGGCTTCAGGAGGATTTGCACAGTTTTAGTGAGTGGACAAGAACATGGCACATGGAATAATGTCGATGGAATAATAATGTGGAAAAATGTCAGGTTATTCACTTTGCTATGAGAAATAGATGTGCAGCATGTATATCTAGGTGTGGGCAATAAATGTTGGCCAACCAGTGACACCCATGACTAACGAGTGAAAAGAAAATTAAATGGTAAGAGGTTAGAGACAGCTTGTAAAAGAGACCTAGGTGTCCTGGTCAATAAGTCATTTAAGACTAACATACAGATGCAGCAAGCTGTGAGAAGGCTAATGGAATGTTACCCATTAATGCAAGAGGATTTGAGTGCAGACTGGTGACACATTGCTTTAATTGTAAAGTTTGTTTCTATCATCTGGAGTACCTAATGCAGCTTTGGTCTCCTACTTCAGGAAGGATATTATTGCCACAGAGGGAGTGCAATGTATGTTCACCAGACTTGTTCTCAGAATTGT
The DNA here is from genome assembly GCA_024137785.1 of Ginglymostoma cirratum. Lineage (NCBI taxonomy): Eukaryota > Metazoa > Chordata > Chondrichthyes > Orectolobiformes > Ginglymostomatidae > Ginglymostoma > Ginglymostoma cirratum. The sequence continues at coordinate 31,057,916 of JAHRHZ010000034.1, read as the reverse complement.
GGGACTATCCCTATGAAGGGAAATTGGACTAACCGGCTCTGTATTCCTGAGAGTTTCAAAGAATGAGAGGTGATCTCATTGAAAATTACAACACAGTTAAAGGGGAAGATATGGTAAATGCAGGTAAAATATTCCTCTTTGAAAATCTAGAACCATGGAGGAGAATTTAAAAATAAGGGTGATGCTCCTTATTTCTGAGATGATTTTTTTAATTTAGAAGGTTGTGGATCTCTGGAGTTCTATGCAGTAGATGACTGTGGAAGTTCAATTCTTGAGTATGTTTAAAGTAGAGATTGCTAGATATCTGATTACCAATGGCACGGTGGATTATACAGCTAGTGTGTGTAAAATGTATTGATGTAGTTAATCAACCATGGTTGTATTAAACAGTGGAACAGTCTTGATAGGCTGAATATGCCACTCTTGTTCCTATATTTCTATAGAGGACAATGTATTACTTGCCTTTCTTTTTGATTAATGATCCTGCATACTAACTTTTAGAGACTGATGGACAAGTATAGCCAGGTCTCTTTAGACACCAACACTTCCCAACCCGTCACCATTTCAGAATTATTCTGTCTTGCTGCTTTTTCTACCAAAGTAGATAACTTCACAAATATTTAAGTTATATTCTATCTCCAATGTCCTTGTCCATTCTTTTAGCCTGAGCAAGTTGGCTTGAAGCCTCCTTCTATTTTCCTCACAATTTACATTCCTATTTTTTTTTGCCAAGAACAAATTTGGTAATGTTGCAGCTGGTGCCCAAATACAGCTCATCTACATAGCTGTGTTTGTATTACTGATCCTTCCAGTATCCTATTGTAATAATCTGCCATTTTGATAGTGGTCTTTTAATTCATACTTTCTGCTTTCTGTCTGTTAACCAGTTTTCAACCTTTAATAGTATTTTACTCACAATTCCATGCAGTCTGATTTTGGTTGCTAACTTCTATTCTGGGAGCTTATTAAAAGTCTTCAGAAAACTCAAATACATCACATCCATTGGCTCTCCTTTATCAATGCTACAAATACAAAAAACTCCAACAGCTTTGTCAAACTTGACTTCCTTTTCAAAGATCAATGTCCACTTTGTCTAATTTCAACATTATTTTCCAAATGTCCAGTTATCCTTGAGAATAAATTCTAACATCTTCCCTACTGCTGACATCAAACTAATATGTCTGTACTTTTCCATTCACCCTCTCCCTAATTTCTTAAATAATGGAGTTATATTTGCTATGTTCTATTCTAAATGCTAAATGCTGGAATATGTCTTCCGACTCTTGAGCAGTCATGGCTGGGTTAACCTGCAGCAAATGCAACATCCAAATTCATCTCTTAAGCATTTAGTTTATACGTTAAATATTGGTTCAAGTCTCAAGTTAAAATAATATGATTGTCTGTGAATACTGTATCTGTATAGCTTATGTTTTGCAATGTCCAGAGTGGTGAAATCTGAACTAAGGTATAGAATCATAGAATCCCTACAATGCAGAAAGAGGCCATTTAGCCCATCCAATCAACATCAACTGTGCTAAAAAGCATGTCCCGCATAACCCACATTTTACCTCAACCAACCCCTAACCTGCACACTATAGATAATTTATCATGGCTAATCCTGCACGTCTTTGGACTGTGGAAGGAAACTAAAGCACCCGGAGGAAATCCAAGCAAACACAGGGAGAATGTGCAAACTCTACACACATAGTCACCCAAGGGTGGAATCAAACCTGGGTCCCTGGTTCTGTGAAGCAGCAGTGCTAACCACTGAGCAACGGTGCCACCAATGATACTTTAGGAACTTGTTGTGTGTCAGGACGCTGAGGAAGTCCTGGAGCATGCACATGTGCTGTAATTGTTCAGGAAGATTAAACTTCCAATGGGTTTATTTGCAAAGTCCTGGATACTCCATAGAAGCCTCAAACTCTGACATTTGCATTAGAAACTTGGGCGAGCTTTATAGGATTTACATAAGCACTTAGCCTGGAAGTGTAACACTGGTAAATATCTGTATAACTCAACAAATAGAAAACATAGCCAAACTGAGTCCCACAATCGATACTCTCAAACACTACCCTCAGTCTGTTCAATCCAACTTACACTTGCAGTCAACTCAACTACCCCAACACAATTATATCCCAAACCTGACTACACTCCTGACTCAACCATCATCCCAATCCAACCAAACAATTATCCCACTCATCTGACCCAACTGCACGTCCATCCTGACATAACTAGCTCCTGCAACCTGACCAGACCCAGCCATCTCACTCACTGTCACTCTTGATCCATCCAAAAAAACAAGAGCTATTTCCTTTCTCTATTCCACTTGACCCCTCAGAATTTTGAACATCTCTGTCAAGTTTCCTCTCAGGCCTCTCTTCTAAGAAGATTACAGCCCTGCTCCTCCAACCTAATCTCATAGTGAAAGTTCCTGGAACTATTCATATACAACATTCCTACACCCATGCTAAAGCCTCATATCCTTCCTCTCACATGGTGCCCAGAAATGAATGCAACATCCCAGTAGAGGCCAAGCTAAGGTTTTATAAATTTTCATTATAACTTTTTTGCTATGCAATGCCTCATTTATAAATTTATAAATTTATAAATCTTGTACATCTTTTTAGCCATATTTTCAAAGTGCCATGCCAATGATTTATGCATAAGATATCCTCAGGATTCTGTGCTCCTGCAGCCCTTTTAGAATTATACTCATGTGTTTAGATTCCCTCCACGCATTCTTGCTACAATAATGAACGCCTTAAGATTTATTTGCACTGAATTATACCTGCCACCTGTGAGTCCATTCCAGCTGCCAATCTGTGCTCTTTTAAAACTTAAAACTACTTCTCTCACAGACTGCAGTACTTCCAAGTGTTAGGTCATCTGCAGATTTTGAGATTGTGATGTGTACTTTCAAGTTTAAGCTGTAAACATAGATCAAGTACCCGGTTTTGACTTGTGGGAAATATCACCAAAACATTCTCCAGTTCAAAAAACAACCTGTTTCCTATCATTCACTTGGCCTTGTATCCATGTGGCCACAGCTCCTAGTATTTCCTGAGCATCGACGCTGCTTAGAAGTGGATTACGTGACAGTTTATCGAAAATGTTTTGGAAGTCTAAATGCACCAGGGTCAACCGTATAACCATCATCAGCAATCTGTGATATCATGTCAAAAAATACAATCAATTTGATGTTGTTTGAAACAAAAACAGAAGCTGCTGGAGAAATTCCCCCCACTCCATCTTCAGCATATATGCCAACCTCTTCCTAGGCACAATCAGTTCCGAAGAAGGGTTATTGGACCCAAATCGTTAACTCTGCTTTCTCTCCAGAGATCCTGCCAGACCTGCTGAGTTTCTCCAGCAATTTATTTTGTTTCAGATTTCCAGTATCCACAGGTCTTTGTTTTTTTTTTATTTTGTTGTTTATTGTTTCTGGTTGTTGATGTGGTGTCCATGGACTTCGAGAAGGCATTGATACAATGCTACATAACAGACTTGTGAGGAAAGTTTAAATCCTGGTATAAAAGGGACAATAGCAACGTGGATACAAAATTGGCAGATGGACAGGAAACAGAGAGCAATGATCCAGGGGTCAGTACTAGGACCTTTGCTTTTCCTGATACATATTAATAATCCGGATCATGGTGTGCAGGGACAATTTCAAAGTTTGCAAATGACACAAAATTTGTGTCCACCATATTACAGAAAAGGTATGAATACGTTGGACACAATGCAAAAATGATTTACGAGACTAGTTCCAGAAATTGGAAATTTAAGGTATGAGGATCAAATGGAAGAAGTTGGGACTGTTCCCCTTAGAGAGTAGAAGGCTGAGAGGAGATTTGACAGAGGTCTTCAAATCCATGGGCAGGCTGAATAAAGGAGACAGGGAGAAGCTGGTGTAAAAAAAAAATGATTGAGAGTGCATAAATTTTAAATGATGTGCAAATGAAGCAAGGCTCATGTACAAAAAGCCTTTTTAACACAGTGAATAGCTAGCGTTTAGAATGCACTGGCTGGAAATGTGGTGGAGGCTGGTCCAATTGAGGCATTCAATTATATTGGATGATTATTTGGATAGAAATAGTGTGCATTGATAGGAGGAAAAGGCTGGAGATTGGCACTAGATAATAGAACCAGTGCAGATAAGATGGTCCGAATAGTTTCCTTCTGCTCTGTAACAATTTCATGAAGTTAATTAAAAATAATATGTTTGTAACAAATCTGTGTCAGTTTTCCAGAATACAGATTATTTATTTTGTCCAGATTATCATTTCTAAGATCTTTCCCAATGTCAACATTAAACAAACGGTTGAATTTGCTCAAAAACAGAAGCTGCTGGAAAAGCTCAACAAGTCTGGCAGCATCTGTGAAGAGAAAAATCAGAATTAATGTTTAGAGTTCTGAGCAAGGGTCACCGGACCCAAAACGTTAACTCTGATTTTTTCTTCACAGATGCTGCCAGACCTGCTGAGCTTTTCCAGCAATTTCTGTTTTTGTTCCTGATTTACAGCATCCACTGTTTTTCTGGTTTTTATTTAGTGTTGAACTCGCTCAGTTCATCCTTGCACACTTTTTTAAAGAGGGGTGTAGCATTTGCAATTTACCAGTCTCTGTTTCTAAGCACAACCAAAAAATTACAACCAGTGCTTCCAAAATTTCCTTTCTTGTTTTCCTTAGCATTCCCTGATGCATTCAGTCCATCGCTGATGACTTAAACTCATTAACTTAATTTAATTTATCACTTTTCACAGGCCTCAGCATAATTCTCCTTGTCTTCAATGGGTCAATTGAATTTACATTAAAGCAAGGCTCAAGTAATAAACCACTATTTTATTTAACATCAGCAAGTAAGTGGAACATACTCAATATAGAAGCATATTCATAGTACTACTTTGTGATCTATCAAAACCATTAAGATATTTCTCTGGGGCTATTTTTCAACATAACTAGAAATTATCTCAGCAAGTGCTTGCTTATTTCAGCAAGAGACATGTAAAACATAACCTTAAACAGACTAACCTGGGCCTTCTCTTTGTTCTACCTTAAATGACTCCAGATTTATTCACATGCAAGGCCCTAACCTGAAAAGTTTGTGCGAAAGGAGTGCAGCCAATCAGAAATCATGCCCCTTCTCCCAACAACTTTCAATCAACATTATTGACCCAGGCTGCTTTCGCTCCTTTATCTGTGCCAGAGAACTTGTACTGGATATTCAAAAAGCATGTTAAGACATCAAAACAAAAAACCTTTAAAGTATTTTTAATGATTGGGCAGCACAGTGGCTCAGTGGTTAGCACTGCAGCCTCACAGCGCCAGGGACCTGGGTTCGATTCCAGCCTCGGGCATCTGTCTGTGTGGAGTTTGCACATTCTCCCCGTGTCTGCGTGGGTTTCCTCCCACAGTCCAAAGATATGCAGGCTAGGTGGATTGGCCATGCTAAATTGCCTGTAGTGTTCAGGGCGGTGTAGGTTAGGTGGGTTGTTGGGGGGGTGGGATGGGTGGGATGCTCTGAGGTTCAGTGTGGACTTGTTGGGCCGAAGGGCCTGTTTCCACAATGTAGGGATTCTGTGAAATTAATTGAAATTTGTAGGAATCATAAAAAAGACACTGCTTTAGGAACAAGTATGACTGAAAGTCTTTGATTCAAAAAACTATTATCTCTATCTCTCTCTCTATTATCCAGTAGGACACAAAGATCTTCATTGATTACCAGAGCAAAGAGTATATTCCACTGCCTTATTGAATTGGTTCATAGTAACCAAATTTTACTCCATGTTTGCTGTAACCCACAATAAAGAAAGCAAACTGAAAACTAAATTCTTTTTTGTTACTCAAGTGGAAAGCAATGTGTGACCAGCGAAATTATGAAACTTGCCTATGATAACCATATTAGGACTCATCTGGAGAAGATTATATGTACATGGTAGGATGGGCATCGTATAGAAAACGCACTGTCGAACATCAAACACTGGTAAAGGAACAATGGAAGGAGGCAAATTACAAAGGACAGCTTGAATAAATTGCATTGTATAAATATCAGTCAGTGGACAGCTGAAATACTGTGTGCGTTCTAGTCATCTTAACCTTAGGAAGGATATCCTTGCCTCTGAATGTTCTGAAGGGAACAACAAAGTTAAAGTCAAATCTCAGCATTTGCTGTCCATTATTACTAGGCAATAACATTGATAGAGACACTGTAAAGGGTTTAAAACACATTTGGATATATTTATAAAGACAGCAGCAGTTGAAGAATATGGTGCAAAGATGGGGATTGGTGGGTTTCATCTATGATAAAGGGCCAGATACATGCCTGGCCATTTCCTGTTCGAAAGCATTTTATTTTCCTTCGAGACATTTGCATGTTTTCTTTTTCCTTCTACACTTCTGGGAGGAAAATTTGTTAAGATTATAGACAGGAATAAATTATATTGATAATCAATCGCAGCGTATGAGTATTTTGCTATTAGACAAACAAACAGCAATTTCTAAATACATGTGGCAGACACATTGAGTATATACTTAGCATAACTCCTTTGAATGGATTACTTTGCTCATATCTTTTCAATGCGGTTTTCAATCTGTTTCATAGTAACTTTAGTAATTACTGTCAAAGGGAAAATTGGAGGGAGGACTTTTAGGAAGCAACCACAATGCCTTCGAGATCAACTACTATCTGCATCAGTGATATAGATTTTTTCAGAAATGATTAAATCATGGTTGAGAAAATAAGTAAATCACTTTTTTAAAACCATAGATTTAATAATTCATGGCAAAAGAGCACTAAATATTTCATGTCCCTGCTTCCTTTAGGTTATTCCAAATCTTAGTTTTTATTCTCAAAATAAATATTCCCCATTTCTCAAGGATTTTTCCTATCTACAGCTCCTAGACAAAATGTTTTTTCCCCCACTGGAGAGACCATTTTATTCCCTGCTGCTCACACAAACTGCTTAATTGTATAGATAAAGTTTGTAGAAATGCCACAAATCCTATCACTCAAACTTAGCAAAGCACACCTGCACCAGATAGCCACATGCTGCGTTGCTTAAACCATCTGGAAACCTGACTAAGTCAGTGACTGTAATCAATCATTGTAATTTACCACCACCACCTTTAAACTATTGTAAATAAAATCAGTCTGGCAACAGTAAATATCAATAATGAGTTTCATCAACTTATGGAATAAATAGGGTAATATGTCAAATGGCAGGAGAACCAAGCAAATATGCGACAACATTTTCAATCTTCTATCCAGTGTCTCAGATACATTGGAGGCAGTTCGTGGAAGGTTCACTAGATTAATTCCAGGGATTAAAGGCTTGTTTTATGAAGAGTTTATGCCGATACTCGCTAGTGTTTAGAGAATGAGAGGAGGATGCTAAAGGGACTTGGCAAAATAGACATTGGAAGGAGGTTTCCCTTCGTGGGGTAATCGAAAAGGAGAAGTCATAGTTTTAGGACAAGGAGTAGCAGATTTAAAGGAATAGAAAGTACTATGACAAATTTGCAGATGATTCTAAAATAGGTGGGAAATTAGGTTGCAATGAAGAAATAAGAGATTTACAAATGGATATGGATAAGTGAGATGAATGGACCAAAATTTGGCTGATGAAGTTTAACTGTGCGATTATCCATTTTGGTCAGAAATGAAAGGCAACTTATTATCTAAATGGAGAAAAACTACAGAATGCTTCAGTGCAGAGAGCGTCCTTAAGCATGAATCACAGAAAACTTGTATGCAGATACAACAGGTAATAATGAAGGTAGATGGAATTTTTGCATTTATTGCTAAAGGAATAGAGAATGGAAGTAAGGAAGTGCTGCACTCCCATAACTTGCTACTCCAAGGAAACATTCTAAAGTGACTTGCTGTCAGAATCCGTCATTCACTTGCAGTTACTGATGACCATTGTCTTTGTTTGAGATTTAAGACTTCTGTAGTCAACTGGAACTAATATCTTAAAACTAAGTTGCTTCACTTGTTTAAAGGTCCTGATTTAAATTTCTTCTCTAAGATCTGTTCTATTACCATCAGTGTTTTTTTTTCTTCTAAGAACTCACAAAATGCTCAAAATCCCTTGAGGTTTACTTTAGTTACCTACCTAGTATCATAGAATCCTTACAGTGTGGAAGCAGGCCATTTGTACCATCACGTCAAAACTGACCCTCCAAACAGCATCCCACTCAGGCCTGCACCCCTACCCTATCCCAAGCTAATCCACCTAGCCTGCACACTACAGGCAACTTAAGCACGGCCAATCCACCTAACCTGCACATCTTTGGACTCTGGGAGGAAACTGGAGAAAACCCACATAGATATGGGGGGAACATGCAAACTCCACACAGACAGTCACTCAAGGAATCAAACCTGGGTCCCTGGCAATGTGAAGTAGCAGGGCTAACCACTGCCACCTTGTAATGATTGTGAATATGAGAATGTGTATATGACTTACTTTGGTTTATAATTGCATCATATGTTATGCTCCAGTAGGAAGTTAATGTCACAGGCAGGACGGTCCAAGCCGTTGGCATCAAAACAAACATCAGCCTCTTATTGACAAACTGACTGCTCTTTTTCAATCACATTATTACTGGAAAAGTACAAGTTAGGAGGTTAACAAAGCCAAAAAGTGAAATGAAACACTGCAAGAAGATATTGAGCGTTGGAATTGCTGATTACTATTTTCCAACTGACTAAGCATCATCTGTCACACCTGCCTAATCCTGCTGCTTTGCAGATCTGTGCACAACTGACTGCACTAATGCTGCCTGTTAAAGCTGTTGGCAACCAGTGTGAAATATGTTTGCCCTGCTGTGAAAGAAAGTACAGCTGATGAAGTCTAGCATCTTTCTTTATGCACAAAATGCTCCATCCTTCCTCAGATTCTGTTCATGTACCATAACTTATGGGAAGGTGATGGCCTGGTGCTTTTATCATTGGATTGCTAATCCAGAGACACAGATAATGTTCTGTGTGGACCTGAATTCTAATCCTGCCAAGGCAAATGGTGGAATTTGAATTCAATTAAAAAATAAACTGAATTAAGAGTCTAATGCTGACCATGAATCAATTGTCCGGAAATATACATCTGGTTCACTAATGTCCTTTAGGGAAGGAAACTGCCATCCTTACCTGGTCTGGCCTCATGTGACTCCAGACTAACAGCAATGTGGTCGACTCTTAACTGCCCTCTGGGCAATTAGGGATGGGCAATAAATGCTGCCTGGCCAGCAAGCCCTCATCCTGTGAATGAATAAAGGAAAAAAAAGCTTGCAGTTGCTTTGTTGTTGCGTTTGTACAAGTGAGAAGTGCTCCTGCAGCTTCATAGTCTTGTGGAAGCTCAGTACACCAATTCTTCATAAAAGTGTATAACTTGCAGCACAGGAGACCATGAAGCCCATTGTACTTCTTCCAACCATGACTCGTAGTATAAATCTTCTTATTCTCATCCTATTTCTTGCTTTAGGGATTGTGATATTTCCCTATTCACCAGTCATTTTGTCAGCATCATCTTCTCTTTGCTCCACTGTAGATTTCTTTGTTCACCACCAGTAGACAGAACGTGTTTCTGGTCCATATGAAAAGAATATTTCTACTATTTGACTTGAAAGCTGAAGAATTGATTAATTGACATCAACCACAGCAACAAACATGAGCACAAGACAAGAAACAGGCATAGTACATTTAAAAGACTACAAAATATTGTGGAATGCTGAGAATATATAAACTGTGCCAAGATCTTATTTGTACACTGATTCATGAGTTAAATTTAAACTTTGTAACACTTGCCCCACTGTCTGGCAAGGCTCATCTCAAGATTGAAATCATTTGTCCCCACCTTGACAGGCAGTGGTGAGTGACCAGACAATTATCACTTCTTCAAGTCCTTGTTGATGGCCCAACTCGCCTCATTATTGTTCAAGTTGCAATCTTGCAAGTAAACTAACTAGCAGGAAAACAAAGATTAAAAACCAGAGCAGGTGTTTGGTGGGTTCAGCTTGCTGCTTCCTTCAAACAGCCTCCATCTTGACAATGGCCAAATTGCAGACATCTTGACAATGGCCAAAAAGCACCAGTTACGGGTATCCTTCCACCCTAGGCATTGGCACATTACTTCCATGAAGCCATTGCCACCATTCTGGCATCTCTCTAATGCATTGTCAATGTCGCCTACAAGCTGAGGCCTGTTTAACAGGCCACAACAGCAACTGGCAGTGTCCAAATGCATTGGGTACTGTTACTGCACAGGGATGGGCACCCTGTCCATGGTGCCTACCGGGGCTGCTTACTTGTTCCCTCAGCGCACATTCACCTGTTGCCTGCTGTCATACCTGCAGCCTGAAAGTCTTACCCTGCTGTGCCTTGCAGTAGCAATTGGCACAGTCACTCAACAAGACAGGTAACCGTGTTGTTCAGGAGTCCACAGTCAAAGGGGAATATGTCTTGTCAGTGTGGCACATCTGTCTACAACCTATAACATGTGGCGCTGACATCTACTCTAAACCCAGTGCATCTGCTGCAAGAACTGAGACATGTCTGAAAGTCTTCAGGTAGTAGCCCACAGTGAAGTCCATGCAGCCCAGCTTGAATAGTCAAGGGAAGCCTCTCATTCCAGTCATAGGCTTTGACCACAGTCAGACATCCAGCTGGTGCTTCTCTGCACAGTGGGCCTGTGCCACTGTACTCCAGGGATTGGGTCGTGGTCAATCCTTTGCCTCCACTTGGGAGGAAAGGTTTTCCACAGTCAGGTGTGGCTAGCAACCAGGGGTCAGGGCCGGAAGTCAGGAGGCTTGAAAGAGTCGGACATGGTCGTCCCCTCATCTCCATTCACAGAAATGGAGGAGGGCTGTGCAAAACTTGGCAGTTTAGGTGCATATACCTGGCTTAAGTGATGACCCTCGGATATAGGAGGTCTGTGGGGTTCAGAGAGTGGGCATCTGGGAGCAGGGGGTCAGATGGTGATGTACAGTGTCAGTGACACATTAACACTGAGCCTGTGTGCCAGAGACTGTCCTTTCAATCATGAAGCTTGTGGAAATTGCGTAGTGCTCAGGAGAATAGCCACAAACACACACACAGTGGGAAGGGGGTCAAGTGAGCTGATGTTTGAAGGAGGGGCCTGCATCTGCAACTGGTCAGTGGACGTCTACAGGAGAAGACCACTGGTGAAACAGGCATTCAGGGTGCATAATCCATGGCCATCCTGCAGCATTAACACGCTGTGTGTCACACCTTCATGGCACCATCATTGCTGGGAACTGCCTGATATATATACGTTCTTACAAACACACGCTGTCAGCTGAACAGTGGACAATCTGGAAGGACAGGGGCCTAAGGTGACAGAGTGATGTACACTCATTGCTGGTGCTGTTTCCGCATGATATATTTGGTGCTTATTGTAGACCGCCAGCCGTTGCACCTTGTTACAGCCCAAGGGTAGATACTGCAGGGATCACAAAGCATCTAGGTCCTACACAGAGACATGAAACACTGCATTAATAGTGAAAAGCAAATAATAATGAACAAAACCCACAATTTACATAACTGTCAGCAATTGCATCGTTATGCCCTGAGTATAATTTCCTTCTCCTCTCCCCTTCGCTCTGACACACTGCTCCACAGATGGAGAGGAGGGAACCTGCTCCATAGGGAGTGCATTGTTTGGGCTGAGTGACCCTGGGGTTATTTGTATTTGGACAGGTCAGACATTCTGAGGGTCTTCTTGCCCTCCCCAGCTTGAACTTCCAAGGGTCAGATAAGGGCAGGCAGGGAGGATGTGGAGGACCCAGCCACTCCACAGCATCCTGATTGGGAAATGTTGAGGAGTCTATGCATGTTTCATGCTCTGGCTGGGTACCTCCTGGCACTGCCCTGTCTCTTTCTGAGGTCATGGCATCTGGACTGGGCATCCCACAAACTCCTGCTAGCCTCCCTTCAGTTCTTAGGACCAATGACTAAGGCAATAAAGTGTGACCCTGAGGGTGCTGGGCCTGACTATCCATGGCACACACCAACCTGTCCATGGAGGCAGACATTTGCTCACAGGATTGTCTGCATTGTTTCGGTGTCCGAGCAATGACGACCAGTGAGTTGCAGGGCTGGCTGCATCAATCCAGCTTTTCAGTGATGAGGGCTAATGCATTACACCTGTCTGCCACTGCTGCTCTTCCATCTGCATTTCTGTGAAGTCCCTGACTGCTGAGACCGCAAGGTCCTCTCCTGCCAGGGGCTGAGCATGTGCCTCATCTCCAGCATTCCTCCGAGGGGCCTGGGCCATTTCTCCCTCACCCCTACAATCTACGATACAGTCAGTCTGAGGTCCTAAGCAGCCTCTGGTCACTGAGCGAGTCCAATGACATTTCAGTATCGGAGCTGGTCGACAGCCTAGGTGGCACACTTGTTGATGTTTCCCCTAACCCCTGGATTCTGTCATCCATTGAGTTCAAGGACATGTGTCCCTGGGGCAGATGGACTGTTCTCTACAGACACTGACTACACCTGTAAGACCAAAATTCAGAAGGAGTCATGGTCACTGTTTACAAGTAGAGACACTGACCGTCTGGTTAATGTCAGCATATCAGTGCAATGACAAGTGACACTTACAGAGTTGCCAGGTTATGGACCTCTTGGAATCACCACTGGAGCAGGCCCAGTACTCTCTTGCAAGGGGACGGATCCTCTCCTTGTACAGATATTGGGACCTTCCTGCATGAGTACGTCATCATTCCCATTTTGTTACAGGGTGTCTTCTCCTGTACGGACATAAAGCGTGTGAATGAATAAGTCACAAGTGGGTGGTCTGGATGTTAGTGCTGGTGCCTGCGGGGATAGATGTTGAGGTGTACTGACTGAGTGAGAAGGCAAAGTGGATATGTTGATGTATTATTGGTGTGTAAGGATTGGGATTTAGGGAGAGCAAATGTGGGATGGTGTTGTATGCAACAGGAGGAGTGTCAGAACATGATCCTTGGTGGGAGGTAAGTGCGGTGGCAGAGACAGAATGACTATGAGGTAGCAGAGAGCAGTGTATGACACTTACCTAGCAGAATGGAGAAGGTCATTTACCTTCTTTGAGCAGTGCAGCCCTGTCTTTCAAAGCCCTGAGATAGCAATAACCTAGGTGGTGATCTCTGATCAGGCTGAGGTGGAGAGGACTTGTGATGTGGAGTCCTCGAATGGTCCTCCGGTAAGGGGAGTCATTAAGTCAGCACCACCCCATTGACCAGGGCCTTCAGGTTGGAGAAATGCAGGGCCAACTTTCCCTTGTCAGCCATCTCTCCTCACAGTCTCCAAACCAAGCAGAGCGGCTGCCTTTGGTCTTCCAGCGATATCGTGGGCTTTCAAAGATGGTGCAGACACAAGGATAATAAAACAAAGAACTGCAGATGCTGGAACTCTGAAACACAAAACAAATTGCTTCAGAAACTCAGCAGGTCTGGCAGCATCTGTGGGAAGAAAGTAGACTTAGCATTTCAAGTCGGTGATTCTTCAAGAAGGTACTGGTCTTGGTGCTAACAGCCTGTGAGTTGTTCTGAGCAAGGCGTGTGGTGAGATGAGGCAGAAATCAGGCAAGATACATGCCATAGGGGCAGCAGCAACAATGAATGCAGTGAGGTTGGTTCAATACAATGAGATAACTTCCTTAGTTTAGTGGTGAGAATCACCATCAAAATCAACATGACTCACATTTAGCCAAAAAAAAAGAACCAGTGAGATTTAGCCCTCAGTTTTTCCTCTTCTCACCTGAAGACAACACAGGTCAAACTATATGGGCAAAACCAGGAGCCGAGCTCAAGGTGAGAATTTGTCTCCAATCTCTTCTGTGTGCAAGCACAGCCCTCCATTGGATTGAGAAATGGCTGAGTTTACTTGCTATCCCTCAGTCATTGGCAGTTCTTAGTCATCACACCCTGATGAACATCCTTCGTGTAGGAGCATACTCAGTGAGGGTCGAGAGCTGTTTTACTGGTGAGGAGGTTGTAGGAACTGCAGATGCTGGAGAATTTGAGATAACAAGGTGTAGAGCTGGATGAACACAGCATACCAGCAGCATCAGAGGAGCAGGAAAGCTGACGTTTCGGGCCTAGACTCTTCTTCAGAAATTCTTCATTTCTGAAGAAGGGTCCAGGCCCGAAACATCAGCTTTCCTGCTCCTCTGATGCTGCTTGGCCTGCTGTGTTCATCCAGCTCTACACCTTGTTACCTCTATTACTGGTGAGGACGTCTCTATAGAACATAGTATCTGAGAAATGGATAAGGAATTGTCTGAAAACAACAGGTGCTTGTAGGAGGAATGATATCATGGGTGAAAAGAAGTTCTGAATGTGATGCCCAAAGGCTCACTTTTGGGATCCCAACTGTTTCGAATTTACTTTAATGGCATCAATTCAAAACTTGAATGCAGGTGACTCAAATTTGCAGATGATACTAAATGAGATGGTGTAGCCAAAAAAGGCAGCTGCTCAAAAATCACTGAACAAGTTGAACAAAATAAAAGGTTAGAATTTGATATGGACAGCGTAAAGGGAAACATAAGCAGCATGTGAATGGGTTTGAAACAGTTGCCAAAGAATTTGAAAAAGAAAGGAATTTTGTTGACATGTCCAGTCAAGTATGGGACAGCAATTAACAAGGACAATGGAATGTTAAACTTCATAGCTCAATGTCAATGGAATATAAATTAGAGGAAGTTGCTATAAAATGTGCAAAATGCTTTGGTTACATCGTTAATTAATGTGTTAGTTTCAGTTCTGTTCTCCAAGACACAAGGGAGACAATTAAGTGCTGGAAATAGTGTAGAGAATCACTTTGCAGTAAATTGTCAGAGTGAGACATGAAATCAATGATTCAAAACTATTTAAAAAATAAATTTGAAACAGGAATCATAAGGATTTATTCTCAAAAAAGAATAGTCAATATCTGGAAAAAAAGTTCTACTCCAGGATGAAAAATCTGAAAATGTTGAAGAAATGAGTAGATACTGAAATAGTGAGATTGTAGTTACATTTTGGATGAATGACTCATTGTGGGTAAAATGGACTTCCTTTAAATGATTTTAGGAGTCACATTGCAAGATTGGGCCTTTTACCAGTATTATTCAGTATCACAGTGCACATTTACCCTGCGGGAGATGGTGATCTCCACCTACCTAGACTCCATTTTCACCTCCTTGGTCCAGGAACTCCCTACCTATGTCCGTGACACCACCCACGCCCTCCACCTCCTCCAGAACTTCCAATTCCCAGGTCCCCAACACCTCATTTTTACTATGGACGTCCAGTCCCTATACACCTGTATTCCCCATGCTGATGGCCTAAAGGCCCTCCGCTTCTTCCTGTCCCGCAGAACGGACCAATCCCCCTCCACCGACACCCTCATCCGCCTAGCCGAACTCGTCCTCACCCTCAACAACTTTTCTTTCAATTCCTCCCACTTCCTACAGACAAAGGGGGTGGCCATGGGTACCCACATGGGCCCAAGCTATGCCTGCCTCTTTGTAGGTTATGTGGAACAATCCCTCTTCCGTACCTACACTGGCCCTAAACCCCACCTCTTCCTCCGTTACATTGATGACTGCATCGGCGCCGCCTCGTGCTCCCACGAGGAGCTCGAACAGTTCATCCAATTCACCAACACCTTCCACCCCAACCTGAAGTTGACCTGGACTATCTCCAACACTTCTCTCTCCTTCCTGGACCTCTCTGTCTCCGTCTCGGGCAACCACCTAGAGAAGGATGTCCATTTCAAGCCACTGACTCCCACAGCTACCTGGAATACACCTCCTCCCACCCACCCTCCTGCAAAAATGCCATCCCCTATTCCCAATTCCTTCGCCTCCGCCGCATCTGCTCCCAGGATGAGACATTCCAATCCCGCACACCTCAAATGTCCTCATTCTTCAAGGACCGCAACTTCCCCCCCACAGTGGTCGAGAACGCCCTCGACCGTGTCTCCCGCATTTCCTGGAACACATCCCTCATGCCCCGTCCCCGCAACAATAACCAAAAAAGAATCCCCCTCGTCCTCACATACCACCCCACCAACCTTCGGATCCAACGCATCATCCTCCGACACTTCCGCCATCTGCAATCAGACCCCATCACCAAAGACATTTTTCCCTCCCCACCCTTATCTGCCTTCCGGAGGGACCACTCCCTCCGCGACTCCCTAGTCCGCTCCACACTCCCCTCCAGCCCCACCACACCTGGCACTTTTCCTTGTAAGCAGGAAGTGCTACACCTGTCCCCACACCTCCTCCCTCACCCCAATCCCAGGCCCCAAGAAGACTTTCCACATCAGGCAGAGGTTCATCTGCACATCTGCCAATGTGGTATACTGCATCCGCTGTACCCGTTGTGGCTTCCTCTACATCGGGGAAA
This sequence comes from Ginglymostoma cirratum, assembly GCA_024137785.1. NCBI lineage: Eukaryota > Metazoa > Chordata > Chondrichthyes > Orectolobiformes > Ginglymostomatidae > Ginglymostoma > Ginglymostoma cirratum. The sequence goes on along the minus strand of JAHRHZ010000034.1, from coordinate 31,041,521 downwards.
CCAAGCGGAGGCTTGGGGACCGCTTTGCAGAACACCTGCGCTCAGTTCGCAACAAACAACTGCACCTCCCACTCGCGAACCATTTCAACTCCCCCTCCCATTCCTCAGATGACATGTCCATCCTCGGCCTCCTGCAATGCCACAGTGATGCCACCCGAAGGCTGCAGGAACAGCAAATCATATTCAGCCTGGGAACCCTGCAGCCCAATGGCATCAATGTGGATTTCACAAGCTTCAAAATCTCCCCTCCCCCAACCGCATCCCAAAGCCAGCCCAGCTCATCTCCACCTCCCTAACCTGTTTTACCTCTCACCTCAAGCCACACCCCCATCTCCTATCTACTAACATCATCCCGCCCCCTTGACCTGTCCGTCCTCCCTGGACTGACCTATCTCCTCCCTACGCCCCTACCTACACTCACCTTTACTGGCTCCATCCCCGCCTCTTCAACTTGTCTGCCTCCTCTCCACCTATCCTCCCCTCTATCCATCCTCTATCCACCTCCCCCTCTCTCTCAATTTATTTCAGAACCCTCTTCCCCTCCCCCATTTCTGATGAAGGGTTTAGGCCCGAAACGTCAAGTTTCCCTGCTCCTATGATGCTGCTTGACCTGCTGTGCTCATCCAGCCCCATGCTTGTTATCTCGGATTCTCCAGCATCTGCAGTACCTTTTATCTCGGAGATGGTGAATAGTTGTTTTATTAGGGGTAATTTTGACTATGAGCAATTGTATAACACAGGCTATAACAAGTCTTTAGCTCGTTTTAATTTTCTCATGCTGAAGTCAATAAGATCTGTTTGTACAATTGGGGAACATAGTATTATTGAAGGTTTGATTTTAAGCTAATTACTTACATGCAGGCTTACTAGCAGATTTAAAAATCTGACCAATTCAAGAATCAAGAATCAGAGAATACGGATTTAAGGTCATTGAGAAAAGAAGCAATGGAAAGATGAGGAATATATGAGGAAGGCTGGCATGGTGGCTCAGTGGTTAGCACTGCAGCCTCATAGCGCCAGGGACCCAGGGTCAATTCCACCCTCAGGCAACTGTGTGTGTGGAGTTTGCACATTCTCCCAGTGTGTGCGTGGGTTTCCTCCTGGTGCTCCAGTTTCCTCCCATAGTCCAAAGATGCATAGGCTAGGTGGGTTGGCCATGCTAAATTGCCCATAGTGTTCAGGGATGTATAGATTATGGGGGGTGGGTCTGGGTGGGATGCTGTGAGGGTCAGTGTGGACTTGTTGGACCAAAGGACCTGTTTCTGCACTGTAAGGATCCTATTAAAAAAATTCTATTCTATACTTTGTATCAGAGATAAAAGGTACTGCAGATGCTGGAGAATCCGAGATAACAAGCATGGGGCTGGATGAACACAGCAGGTCAAGCAGCATCACAGGAGCTATTCTATACTTTTTCCTGTTAGCAAGTGATTAGGATCTCAAATGTACGAACTGAGAACATTTTGAGAAAGGAGTTAATTGAGATTTTATAGCAATTTTGAATTAGTATCTGAAATGAAAAATGATTGCAGGGATCTGGGCAAAAGGCAGGGGAATCATCATAGTTTAAGGCTCCTTCATAGGGCCAGCACAGCAATGATGGGCCAAGTAATCTCTTTCTGCGCTGTAACCATTCTATGATTTACCTCAGCCTATGATGAAATAGTGCATGTACTTCTAAATATTTTAATGACTTTGGCAGTGTCTTGTGATTGCAAAAGGGAGAAAGTCCATTCTTGAGGTAGTGTTAGAAAGTAAGATTGCACCTTAGCTATGAAAAAACTTCTGCTTTTTTTCATTGCGGCAGACATTCCTGTCATTCGATCAGGTCTAACAGCTGGAATCACAACATTACAATTAAAGCAAAGAGTAATTTTTGTTCAAGGTAATTACCTCATCCATCTCTCACTCTCTGTTGATAGTTACAAGGAACAATTTTGCAGTGGAAAAGCTGTTCAATGAAAGCTGTCAAGTTGACACCTCTAGTGAGACTGGTTTTCTCTACTGTCACCAAAGTCAGTTATCACTTAGAACAGAAAAGCTTTGCTCAGTTCCAGCTTTCCTCTTGTACATTACCTCACTACGCTATTCAGTCATCAGACAAACTTGCAGTCATTATGCTGCAATCTGTCTTTGAATATGGCCTCCAAATTATATGGAAAACAGAAAATAGACAGGAGTCGTTAAAATGTGAAATTCACATGTATAGTAACAGAGGATGGCATCTTACTGGAGCCTGACTGACGTGGGCTATGGTGACAAATGTGACAGAATCATATGATAAGGTCAGCGAGGCCTATCTTTACATCAGGAACAGTTTGCTGTGATTTGTAACTAATTTCTGGGCGTCTGGGCAGATTCCTGCTAGGCAGTGGCACATTGCCTATTAAGAGGGATTATTGTTTTTTAATGACCTTATTAATTTCACAACGCACCTCATTAATGCAAAAATTGTTCTTCTACCATCTGCTGTGAGCAAACTAGGTGCTGAGAATTTTTGACATGGAAGTGAGCACCTGGTGACTTCAACTCATTGCTTGCTCGAAAAAGTTTCGATGATGGACAGATGGGCAAGCGTGGATCCAGCGACGAAGAGATAATGCCTGAAACGTAGCGACTCTGACGTTGGTGGGTCCGGTATTGGTGAAGGTGTTATGGCACAGTGTTGTTGTGAGCTGGCTCACGGTGGTGGCGGAGGGAAGAAGCCTTGAAATGGAGTAGCAGATAAACAATAAAGATGGACACTCAGTTTTTTTTAAAGTTACTCAAAAAGGCACAGAACATGGCAATAGTTGAAGCTTTTCACTGTCTTTTCCCTTAAATACAAGTGACAATGAGTCATTCGATTCAAAGTCAGGCTCAAACATCTCAAGGCATGCTCCATTGGCACCAGCCATATTGGCATCTGACAGTTTCCCCATTAAGAACTCTCACAGCACATTTCCAATCTACTTACAGTACACTTCTACACCTCAATGTTGCACCTTGGGACACAATCACAGCTATCATTGTAATGATACACTTTGCACTTGGGACACACTCTCAGCTCATTGACTGGGCCAGACTGCATTTCTAGCCTGTTTAGTTGGTCACATAGCGCTCACTCACTCTGAGATTACATTGATTCTCACAGCGTCCTGGCCTTCTCTTGCCTTTTTCCGCCCTGGCCTTCAGCTAGATATACCAGGCTCACAGTACTGCTGTATTGCTTTGTCAATTAATACAGACATGAAGCCAGGAACCTTGCCATGATTGACAGTAGTTGTCAGTCAAGCCAAGGGAGATAGCCTTCGGTCAGGGGGACCCAGCACAATCAGTCAAGGCAGGCTCCAAAGCCAGTCAAGGCGTTTGGACATGGTCAGCCAACTTCGAAGCAGCCAGTGTCAGGACGGTCTCCATGTTAGCAATGAGGAACCGAATGTCATTCAGCCCATCACCCATCTTCACACTTCCTGCCTAACTGTGGGCTGTCTTCTTCCTGGAGTGAGAGAGAGGCAGTTGTAAAGGGAGATGAAAGTGGGTAGCTCAGCTGTTATTTTTGGTGTGGGTGGGGATGTGTGCCAAGCGAATGAGTAGGCAGAGCAGAGGGAATACAGAGTTAGTTTTGTTGGGGGTTGGGATGGGTGCCAGCAAATGAGAGAAGACATTGCAGGTAATAGTGAGAGTGGTAGATCATGAGATGGATGCAGTAGCAGAAATAGAGTTGAGTGTAAGGTATCAGAAAGAAAATGGTGACACTGACACTAATAGACCTTCTTCCTACATGAAGTGCATCCCTCAGGTGCTAAGACTGCACAGACCTGTGTGGTAACCTCAGACCAGGCTGGCATGGTCTGGTGCCAAGGTATCCACTGTTAGTCCTGGGGCAAGAGGAGGTCCCTCCTCTATCACCGTCCCCTCTACCATGACTTCCTGGTCCTTACTTGAAAACTGGCTCCAAATTTCCTTCAAATCTGAGACAAAAGCCAGGAACCGTGTGGGGTGGCTCAGGACTGACAGTGCTTGCCCAGGTGCACAACGGGCTGTCAAACATGCCGCTGGTGCCTGGAATGCAGGTCAATTCACCTTCAACCATCTTTGTTGTGAAGACTTGGCAACAATCAGAACTGTGTAGTTCCAGCTACCGCTGCTGAGCTCTATAAGTTGCTGTTCCAGCATGTAGCTAATCTTCTCCTGCATCTGGGCAGGTTTTTGTGGGCCCAGTCAACTGGGATGTTGCCTTATGGGAAGGGTCTCTTCCACATTCACACCATGTGAGCCATGGTGGCACAGCCTGGCACATCACCGCATAAAGCCTTTAAAATAGTAAACAGCTTTGCAAAGTCCTGCCTCTGTTCTGTGCCTAGGTGGGTGAGTAAGTAGCCTAGGTTTGCTAATATATTTCTCTTGGTTAGCTGGTAGTAGGGATGCCCTGAATTTAGGGATGTAGGTAGACATCCTGAACACCTGATAAAGTATTGTATATAACATCAAGTTTCTTATTTCTTTTCTTTTCACAAAGACACAATATGTTGCAACTCTCAGCACACAGAGTTCATCTCTTCCTGAAAGACCCAGTTCCCACTTCACTTTACTCCTCTAATATAGCCTCTCTCCCAGTTCACAGAAAAACTCTTCCTCCACAAGTCTCAAGAACACAGAGCACATAAGTTGCCCTCCGCTTGCTCACAGAGACACTTTCTCTCTGCTATATTAAAATTAAGAGCAGGTTTCAGGCGACAAAGACAGTACCCGTGCGAACTGATGAATATTTATAAACTATTTACACAAAATACAGAGATGTAGTAGAGCAGGACTCTACGAGAGGCTTCTTCACTTAGTACCCAGTTCTATGCTATCTGGAATCCCCAGTGACGCAGTCCAACTGTTAGCATAAAGCTATTAATTCCATATACTGCATGTATTGTTGTGTCAGGCAGTTTGTACCCCCATCCATCACAACACAAATACTATCCTAGAAACAGCTAACTGAGCTTTTGTGTGCATTTGAGTGTTTCAATTCTTGTGTATACCTATTGGTAATGTGTGCTTAGGTTGAGCCTTATAGTCTCACAATGGTCTATCATGTATCTCATATCATGTAAATAGTTAAAGTGTACTATGTTGTGAGCTTTTACAGTTTATTAAGATTGAGCATATCTTCTGTTGAAGACATTATGGGTGCATCCTTCCCAACGTTGTATTGGCAACTTAGACTAATACCACTAAGGTGGATTGAAAACAGTGAAATAACCCAAGACACCTCAGTTAGCTGCAGTGAAAATGAGCACCATGATGACAGAGGGGTATTTTTCACCATATATACCATTGTTGCAATGGGTGGGCACCACATTCTCTTATATAATCTGCTAGCAGTGATATTCTTCTGAAGAAATCTTCTTGTTTGCAAAAAACACAGCGTCCAAGGAGAAAACAACAAAAATAGTTCGTTCAGAAACCTGAATGCATCTTTAAATATTCAAAAACTTAAAAGGGCACAGAGCTAGTTGGCTCCTATGAATACAACATCTGGCAGTTTAAAAAGGTAACAGAACTGACTGCAGTACTGAGGCTGCCTCTAGGTGCTTAAAACAGCTAGAAATAGTAAAAAGGCTTGAGAGGGCTGTGCAAAGTTTCACCAACACGCAAGGGAAAATGTTTGAGTCATAACCAGAGATACAGCAGTCAATGGAGGAGCCTAAATATCAGAGCCGGAAGATGGAACAATGTGGGATATACTCATGATGTTGATGGCAACAATGCGTTTCAGATCTTTAGTAAGGGTTAGAAATGTGGTTTGTGACTGGATATATTAAGTGATCCAAGTCAGGCTTTATAAAAAAACACTGTAGGTGACAAATGGATCCACAACTCATAAACTAGAAGTTCATTCAGTACCCAAAAGGTTAATGTGCATCACCAACTCGGAATGCCGCAGTCTCAAACCATATGAATTTCACATCAGGGTTTTTGTTTGAGGAGAAATGTGGCTCGGTTTGGTTTTGGAGTCCCTTTGTTGATAAAAAAAACACTTCAGATGTTACAGCTGGAATCCAATTAAAGAGCTGTCTGCCATGTGAGGAAAGTTGTGATTGATCTCTGAACTGAACGGAGGAGCAAGCAAAAAGAAATAAATTCATCCCAGTTTCTCTGTAAAATTAAATGATTTCAGTTTGCCAACATAGAGTGTGTGATTTTGTGATATGGTTGCATTTCTGAGTTAATCACTGACTCTTTGGTCACGATACAGAGAGTATCAGAATCTGGTCATAATTACACAGGCTTTTCAGTCAGGGTTCCAGTGATATTGTTGGTTATGAAACTCCGTTTACCTCAACGTAAAGATTAGATGTTTTCCTTGATAGCATCTCAAAGTATCAATTATTTGTGGCACATTTACTCATTCTATAGATTGCACTCATTCATATTGGTTCACCACCAAACAACTGCAACATGAACTCTCTCCTTAACCTCTCAGCACCATTTACCAGATTGATTCCCGGGATAGCAGAACTGACACATACGGAAAGACTGGATTGGCTGGGCTTGTACTCGCTGGAATTTAGAAAAATGAGAGGGATCTCATTGAAACATATAAAATCCTGATGGGACTGGACAGGCTAGATGCAGGAAGAATGATCCCAATGTTGCGGAAGTCCAGAACAATGGATCGCACTCTAAGAATAAGGGGTAAGCCATCCAGGACTGAGATGAGGAAGAATTTCTTCACTCAGGGAGTTGGGAAACTGTGGAATTCTCTCCCACAGAAAGCTGTTGGGGCCAGTTCATTAGAGATATTCAAGGGCGAGCTGGGCATGGCCCTTGTGGCAAAAGGAATCGAAGGGTATGGAGAGAAAGTGGGAATGGGATACTGAAATTGTATAAACAGCCATGATCATATTGAATGGTGGCTCAAGGAGCCGAATGACCTACTCCAGCACCTATCTTCTATGTTTCTATTTCACCTCCTTCAAAATTTCCTCAGAACCTATTTCCAGATCCTAGCTCTGATCTTGCCTATGTCCCTGAATCGTATCATGTAAGTTCATGTAAGGATTCCCTGTGCTGTTCTGCAGCAGATCACTTGATTCACCGAGTATCTGTTTAAAAGAAGATGACACTGGCAGCAATTCCAATCCATGCAAGCAGCTCAGGATACTGTTCATTTTGATGATAACTTGTAGTACCCTGAACAACCAAGCAGCCCTTATGAAAGATGGCACTGCTTGCTCTTCATTTGGACAGGGGCCTAGAATAGCTGGCTTAAGGTTCATTTTTCTCCAACCCAATTGACTTGCTACGGTCAATGGACATCTCCTCATGCAGCCAAACTGCAACAGAGCACAAAATGCACACTCCTGACTTCACTTCAAAAGGTTGGCAAAGGTGAAAAATTCTGAAACTTGCCTGTTGGAATGTGAGAACGATGTTCGACTCTGGTGACAGCAGCATTCATGATCCAATCCCGAAGGCTCACTGAGTTAGCAAAGTATAAGTGGAAAATGTTGGAGGTACTCAGCAGTTAACATTTTGAGTCTGACTGAACTCTAATTTGGAACTGAATGGGGCTCAAAACAAAGATAGTCTTTATGTTATTGAGAAAGGGTGGAGGAGAAGCAAGTGGAACAAATGATGATGACGCCCAGAGCGAGTGGCAAAGTCAGTGTGAATGGTACTAGAGGAGTGATAGAAATGAAGAGCAGGTGTTAACAGGAAATGTTAATAGCAGAAAATAGGTCAGATTTGCTGAGAGCAAACATATGCAAATAAGACATTGAAGGGGGAGATGTGGTTAGGTTGGGTAATTAATTTGGAGGACTAAATTTATGGTCTGAAGTTGTTGAACAGAACACAATTTGGAGTCCTGAAGACAGAAAATGAGTTCCTGACTATTTCCAGTACTTTTTATTCTATTCCCGATCTCCAACATCTATAATAGCCTGCTTTTCTATGAAAACTGTAAGTTCTACATCGATCTTTGTGAACTCATCTAGAATGAACGTCTGCAAGACAGATTTGTCATCCTGGCATCTTGGCAATTCCAATGTCAGGGTTGGCTGTGACAGTCTGGCATGGAAGGGAATACTAAAATTAAGATATTGCTTTAAACCAAGGAAACTAGAACAGAAGGTGACTGTAATTTTGTAAACAAGTTACTGAAGCATATTGTGAATTGTATAGAGATAACAAGCATGGGGCTGGATGAACACAGCAGGTCAAGCAGCATCATAGGAGCAGGAAAACTTGACGTTTCGGGCCTAAACCCTTCATCAGAAATGGGGGAGGGGAAGAGGGTTCTGAAATAAATAGGGAGAGAGGGGGAGGCGGATAGAGAATGGATAGAGGAGAGGATAGGTGGAGAGGAGGCAGACAAGTCGAAGAGGCGGGGATGGAACCAGTAAAGGTGAGTGTAGGTAGGGGCGTAGGGAGGAGATAGGTCAGTCCAGGGAGGACGGACAGGTCAAGGGGGCGGGATGATGTTAGTAGATAGGAGATGGGGGTGTGGCTTGAGGTGAGAGGAAAAACAGGTTAGGGAGGTGGAGATGAGCTGGGCTGGTTTTGGGATGCGGTTGGGGGAGGGGAGATTTTGAAACTTGTGAAATCCACATTGATGCCATTGGGCTGCAGGGTTCCCAGGCTA
>JAHRHZ010000034.1:31021502-31032501 GCA_024137785.1 Ginglymostoma cirratum | reverse complement strand
GAGGCGAAGGAATTGGGAATAGGGGATGGCATTTTTGCAGGAGGGTGGGTGGGAGGAGGTGTATTCCAGGTAGCTGTGGGAGTCAGTGGGCTTGAAATGGACATCTGTCTCTAGGTGGTTGCCCGAGATGGAGACAGAGAGGTCCAGGAAGGAGAGAGAAGTGTTAGAGATGGTCCAGGTGAACTTCAGGTTGGGGTGGAAAGTGTTGGTGAATTGGATGAACTGTGAATTGTATATACTATTCAAGCAGTCAAGGACAATTCCAGACATATTGACACCACCTTTAGTTCGTGTTCAGGACAATTCTGCCCAGAGACAGTCTTTTCAGTAGCTTTTCAATCAGCAGTAGTTGTTGTGAACTCAGGAGGGCTCAATTTAATAACAAACTCTTGATTAATTCCTGGACAGATTACAGCAGAAACAACCAGCCTGAAGCCAGACAGCACCCATCTCTCTTACTTTTCCTTCTTTGTGAAGAAGTAAAAGAAAATCCCTGACTGTTACTCTGTGAGCCACTTGCTCTGCAAATCCACTAATGCAAGGGCAATGGGAAAACCACCTTCAGAGATACTGAGAGGATGAATTTTCAATCAGGGAATGGAAGACTGAGAATTGATATCCCCACAGCTTCATGGCATCAGGAATGAATTGAAAGGAATCAAAATGAACCAAAAGAACCCAGCTTATCCGGGTCTGAACTGGTGCTATCAACTGTTCTTGATTGTTTTTTGTCCATCCATGGTATTCATGCCTTGATCATCTTTGTGAGCCTGTCTGTGTGCATTGGCAGGAACTTCCAAAAATAAGTTTTAATTGTTTACATTGGAGTTATAAGTTAGCAATTCAAGTTTCTGTTTTGCCATTGTAGAAAAATGGTTTGATTATAATGAGTAGTTATTTACTTGAGTTGTACATAACTGAGGTAACACACTGGAAATCAAGCCCTACTATTCGAGAGTCATCACAAACGTTAAATTTTTTAAAGAATACCCAAAAATGTCCAATTTACCTGTCTTTCAGACTCAGGTTAACAGAAAACATGGACCGGGATTCTGTAGTTAACGAGAATTAGTCCACTTATTATAAATGAATGGATTGTAGCTACAGGTAAAAGACAACAGACTGTCAACATATAGCTCTACTACCTAAAATTCCAATTCCTCATAAACTACAGACAGATAGACATAGACCCAGTAAACACATGGGTGTGATGGGTAGGGGCAAACACAGGGAGGGCAGCTCAATGGTCCCTGTTCATAGGATTCACGGAGATGGTCTTTTTGGTTTGTCAGGAAGTGCTGCTCTGTGATTCTTCTCCAAGTACATTTACTTGCTTCCAGATGCTACAGAGAGTGGCCTGTTTCTACTTATAAAGTCTTTGGCTTATTGGTTAAGAGTTACCACTTAAAGCATCTGCAGAGGGAAAAATAAATTGCTTCAGGCTTCAGACGAATTTTGTTGCAGAAAAAGGAGACAGCTCCTGCCTTTGCAGTGATAAGAGGCTTCTCCCAAACACTCACACTCCCCAGCTGTTCAGCTGCCTGGGAGTCAATCATATTGATGGCAGGCAGAAGGCCTTTGTCATCAATAATTGGTCACTAGTCCACAGACCAATCGACTGCTTGTTGCTGGCCAAAGCTCCATTTGTACCTTGGATCTAACTCATCTGAAATCAGACTCCCACGACTGTTTGAATAAACAGCTGCATAAACAGCACTTATAATGTGTGTCAGATATTTGCTTTTAAAATAGCAATCTTTCAACAGTCCTTGATTTTTAAATCAGTCCTTTTCACATTTCAGTCCACAATCAGAAAAGATGACAAATGGAGATGTGATCTTTATACTCATTAATGGGAAAAACCTAATGCGCATATTCTTTTAACCTGAATCAGACATCTAGGTAGAATTAGGGCAATGTTGGTGTTTAACCAAATTTTCATATTTGTGATGACTCTGGGAATAGTGATTTCTTGTGCACCACCCAGTGAGTTGTGACATACCTTGGTACATTGCAGAAAAGCAGCTATCCAACACAAACACATTTGTCAAGCAGAATGGTTGTTTCAAGACCATATGGATACATCGTCTCCCTAAGCACTAGCACATGATAGACCACATGTTGGTGCACCAATGTGATGTAAAATAAAGTCCCACACATTACAGTCACACTTGATAGAGTGTGTTGTTCAGACCACCAGTCTGTTTGCTCTTGAAATTCTATTTCAAGCCTGAGCCCAAGAACAGACTTAAAAACAACCCGTTAGTGAATTATTGAGTCAGCAACATACAAATGTCATCATGCAGAGGTAGCTATCAAGCAACCTTATTGACCAGGATGAAACATCTGATCTGACGATAGCTTCTGCTCCAGAATAACTGTGGGAATCCGTCAAAGCTGCAATACTGGACACTTCCAATGAATTCATCAGATTCAGCATCAGGAAGAACAAATGAAGGTTTCATGGAAATGAGTAGGAAATTTAAGATTTGTGAGCACTAAAAATATCAACTGCTCAGGCTGACCTGGCTTATCTGGGCAACCAGGAGATAAAGGCAAGATAGTTGGTGGATTGCACTTGTGAAAGTAACTGAACTGTACCTGATACTGGCTATATGTAGCAAGAACTGATTTCAATCAGAGCTCAAAACATGACAAGAGAGGCTGATGGGATATTTGTTTTCACATTTTCAATGCACTTTTGACAATAGGAAAAGTACAGTAATGTTCGGAAGACATTACTCAATGCTGGCCAATGCAAGAATGTTGGACAGATCCCTGTGATGAATTGTTGCATTACAAACATATTGATACCACAATATAACATCTAAATATAGATTAAAAAATTATAAAAATATAGCAATTATATCTGAACATATCATTGTACGTGATTAGATAAATATACGTTCAGAGAAGAATAAGTTAACACTAGACAGTCAACATGGTTTTGTCAAGGGCAGGCCACCTTTGACAAATTTAATTGAGTTCTTTGACAGGGTGACACAGGGAGTGGATAAGGTTAGTGTATGGCTGTTATATATTTGGACTGTCAGAAGGCATTTGATATGGTGCCACATGGCAGGTTCGTTAGCAAATTAGAAATGTTTGGGATTGATGAGTTCTTGGCAGCATGAATTAGAAGATGGCGACAGTATAAGAAACAGAGGGTAGGCATAGATGAGCATTTCTCAGATGGGAGATGAGTTGAAGGTGGTGTTCCTCAGGGGTCAGTTTTGGGACCCTTGATTTTTCTGATTTACTTAAATAATTAGGAAATGGGTATTAAGGGCAAAAGTCTCAACATTTGCAGATGATACTAAAGTTAGGGAGAATAGTGAATCGAGGGTGACACAGAACAACTTCAGAGCAACATTGACACGTTGGCCAAATGGGCAGACACACAGCAGATGAATTTCAATGCCGAGAAATGCATTTTAACAAATGAAACATGGAGAGACAATACAGGAGCAAAGGGACATCAGGGTTCATGTGCCTGACACTCTGTAGTGGTCAGGAAATTGAAGCCATTGTTAAGGCTTACAGGATCCATCAGTTTTGTAAATAGAGGCATGACAGATAAAAGAAAGGAAATGATGCTACACATCTACAAATCATTGGTCAGACCGCATTTGGAGTATTGTGTTCAGTTCTGGACGCTTTACCTAAGGAAGAATGTTAAAGTCCTAGAGAGAGCACGAAGGAGCCTTATTAGAATGACACCAGGATGTGGGATTGTAGATACAAGAAAAGATTAGAGAAATGGTTTTTTTCGTCTTGGAACAGAGAAGATTAAGAGATGACCTATTGAGGTGTTCAAAATTATGAACAATTTTAACACGGTAACAAAAGATATTCTGATTCAACTAGTTGGTATGTCTGAAATTAGGGGTGACATTCCAAGACTTTCAGCAAGAGAGCTAGGAGTGAGGTGAGGAGAAACTTCTTTACTCAGAGAGTTGTTAGCATTTGAAATGAGTGCCTGGGAGAGTGGTGGAGGCATGTTCCATAGGAGGTTTCAAAAGAGAGCAGGATATTTATTTGGAAGTGATGAATGGAGATGGATGTACACTGACAGGGCTAAAGAATGGGGTAAGCTGGATCGGGATGGCACGGAGGCTCAGTGATTAGCACTTCTGCCTCATAGCGCCAGGGATCCGACTTCAACTCGAGCCTCGGGCGACTGTCTGTTTGGAGTTTGCACATTGTATGTGTGGGTTTCCTCTGTGTGCTCCGGTTTCCTCCCACAGTCAAAAGATGTGCATGTTAGGTGGACTGGTCATGCTAACTTACCCATAGTGTGCAGGCTAGGTGGATTAGCCAATGGAAGTGCAGGGTTACAGGGTGGGGGTGTGGGTCTGGGTGGAATGCTCTTCGGAGGGTTGGTGTGGACATGATGGGCCGAATTGCCTGCTTCCACACTTGTAGGGATTCTATGATTTAGAGACAGATGAGAAATGCATCTTTGACATCCAAATCTCAAATGCAAAATTAAAATAATAGCTTAGCTGTGATGCTCATGTGTTCATAACAACAAGCAATGTAGATGACAACTTTCACAGTGAAAAGATTCATGCTGGTGTCATAATTAATGTATGTTCAAAAGAAACCAATTTCAAATCTATCTTGTAAAGTTCAATACACACTAGGCAGTCTAAGATTCTAAGCTGTTATTGAGATAGTTGTCAGGACTGTGTAATTACAGCATTGTATATTTTACAAAGAAGCCTACTCTGACCTTTTAAGATGGACTGAGCAGGTTAAAGCATGGCTCCCGTGTATCACATTACAATCCGTTGTTGATTCACTTTAGCTAGCAAGTCAGGAATGTTGAGATATTATCTCAGCTTCAACTGAAAGGGCACATTCTGAATTGGATTAACCCTTGGACAAGCACAATGGCTCCTTTTAAAGGTATGAGAATTCAAAGCTCCTAAAATAAAAACATGAAGACTTCAATGACCCCCGTTGGAATTCCAGCACACTTGACTTTGTCAGTATAGTTATAGTAAAATGTACAGTAACAGTAATAAAGACTAGTGTGCTAAAGTAGTAATTGCCTTCAATTTTAAGTCTGTTGATTCGAACGGGAAATTTTCTGAGCAGGCATGTGATGTGTTAAATTCCTAAATGGAAAACTGATTTGTATTCTCAATCATCTTCATGCTAATGTTTCCTGCTTGGTCATTTCTCATGTGTAAAAGAGCAGAATCCAGCATAAGAAACACAAAGTTATTGCGTAATTTCGCCAGCTTTTACAAATTCAGGGAAAGGCACTCTATTGAGATTGTGTCAGTGTTCACAGATGAATAGTCTGCACTCTGCAGTCCCATAAAGCAAAATGCTTGAGCTGACTTCTCAATCTGTGTCAGCTAATAAAAAGTTCTCAACACTGCAAGCATGAAGCAATTTGCACCTGATCAGATTGTTGCCAAGTTTTCAGAAGCTGTTCCTACCATTATCTCTCCAGTCTGTAACAACATAGCCCATTGGAAGATATGATCTGACTAAGTGGAATTGCTTATTTTCTTGACTCTAATGACCGTTGCTTTCAGAGATGGAAACATCTTCAGATTCAATGTGACCATTACATTGTATCAATCATAATGTCAACCTAAAAATAATCCACAAAAAAGTTTTGCTTTTCCCTGTCATTCCCATCCAATGAAATGTGTTTAAAATAATGTTTAATGCATCTGATGAAAGGGATTCAGTTGTCCTTCGAATGTATTATTTATCCATTCGATAAGACACACCTGGAAATGCTTTTTTTATCTTACTTCTTGTAATTGGAGATATAAAAACAAGTCTAGCATCGCAAAGGTGACTCTCTTCCTCATTTCTAGCTTCCAGCCTCTCCACCCTAAACTTTCTTGTTTATTTACGGTTTTATTGATGCTACCGTGATAGAAGAACATAGAACATAGAACATAGAACATAGAACAGTACAGTACAGGCCCTTCAGCCCACAATGTTGTGCCGACCTATTATCCTACAAAGATCAAACTACCCTGCATACCCTACATTTTACTATCCTCCATGTCCCTATCCAAGATTCACTTAAAAGTCTCTAAAGCATTTGACTCCACTAGCACTGGCGGGAGCACGTTCCACACGCCCACCACTCTCTGTGTGAAGAACCTACTTCTGACATCTCCCCTATACCTTCCTCCAATTACTTTAAAATTATATCCCCTCGTAATAGTCATTTCTGCCCTGGGAAAACGTCTCTGACTATCCACTCTATCTATGCCTCTCATCATCTTGTACACCTCGATCAAGTCACCTCTCATCCTTCTTCACTCCAATGAAAAAAGCCCTAGCTCCCTCAACCTTTCCTCATAAGACCTGCCCTCCAGTCCAGGCAGCATCCTGGTAAATCTCCTCTGCACGGTCTCTAAAGCTTCCACATTTTTCTTATAATGAGGTCACCAGAACTGAACACAATATTCCACGTGTGGTCTAGCCAGAATTTTATAGAGCTGCAGAACAACCTCACGGCTCTTAAACACAATTCCCCTGCCATTGAAGGCTAACACACCATACGCATTCTTTACAACCCTATCAACCTGGGTGGCAGCTTTGAGGGATTTATGGATGTGGACCCCAAGATCCCTCTGTTCCTCCACACTGCCAAGAATCCTGCCATTAACCCAGTATTCTGCATTCAAATTCGACCTTCCAAGATGAATCACTTCACACTTTCCTGAGTTGAATTCTATCTGCCACTTCTTTGCCGAACTCTGCATCCTGTAAATGTCCCATTGCAACCTACAACAGCCCTCCATGCTGTCCACAACTCCACCAACCTTCATGTCATCGGCAAATCTACTAACCAACCCTTCCACTTCCTCATCCAAGTCATTTATAAAGATCACAAAGAGCAGAGGTCCCACAACAGATCCCTGTGGAACACCACTGGTAACCGAGCTCCAGGCTGAATACATTCCATCTAATACAATCCTCTGTCTTCTGTTGGACAGCCGGTTTTGTAGCCAGACAGCCAAATTTCCCTGAATCCCATGCCTCCTTACTTTCTGAATGAGTCTACCATGTGGAACCTTGTCAAATGCCTTGCTAAAATCCGTATACACCATATCTACTGCTCTACCTCCATCAATGTGTTTTGTCACATCTTCAAAGAATTCAATAAGGCTTGAGAGGCGTGGCCTGCCCCTCACAAAGCCATGCTGACTATTTCTTATCAAACTGTGCTTTTCCAAAAAATCATAAATACTATCTCTCAGAATCCTCTCCAATAATTTTCCCACCACAGAAGTAAGATTGACCTGTCTGTAAGTTCCAGGATTATCCCTATTCCCTTTCTTAGACAAGGGAATGACATTTGCCGCCCTCCAATCTTCTCGTACTACTCCAGTGGATAGTGAGGACGCAAAGATCATTGCCAAAGGGACAGCAATCTCTTCCCTCACTTCCCACAGTAACCCTGGGTATATCCTGTCAAGCCCAGGGGATTTATCTATCCTCAGGTTTTTCAAAATTTCTAGCACTTACTGCTTCCTAACATAAACCTTTTTGAGCATATCTGCCGTTTCATACTGTCCTCACAAAAGTCAAGGTCCCTCTCACTGGTGAATACTG
This sequence comes from Ginglymostoma cirratum, assembly GCA_024137785.1. Taxonomy (NCBI): domain Eukaryota; kingdom Metazoa; phylum Chordata; class Chondrichthyes; order Orectolobiformes; family Ginglymostomatidae; genus Ginglymostoma; species Ginglymostoma cirratum. The sequence continues at coordinate 31,024,902 of JAHRHZ010000034.1, read as the reverse complement.
AAGCAGAGTATTCATTCAGGACCTCCCCTACCTCCTCTGACTCCACACACAAGTTCCCTCCACTATCCCTGATGGGCCCTACCCTCACTCTGGCCATTCGCTTGTTCCACACATAAGCATCCAACGCCTTGGGGTTTTCCTTGATCTGACTCGCCAAGGTTTTCTCGTACCCCCTGCTAGCGCTCCTAAGTCCATTCTTCAGTTCCTTCCTGGCTACCTTGTAGACCTCTAGAGCCCTGTCTGATCCTTGCTTCCTCAACCTTAAGCAAGCTTTCTTCTTCCTCTTGACCAGATGTTCCACATGTCTTGTCATCCAAGGTTCCTCCACCTTACTATCCCTTCCTTACCTCAGTGGGACAAACCTATCCGGTACTTGTAGCAACTGCTCCCTAAACAACCTCCACATTTCTGTTGTGCATTTCCCTCAGAACATCTGATCCCAATTGGTGCTCCATAGTTCTCACCTAATAGCACTGTAATTCCTCCTCTAAGGTTTTGGAGTGGATCTGTAGCTCGGGTTGTGGGTGTTGAGGTTGGTTGGCTTGCCGAGCTGGTTTGTTGTTCTGCAGACTTTTGGTTACCGTGCTTGGTAACATCCTCAGTGCAGCCTCTGATGAAGCGTCAGTATGTTTTCCCGCCTGGTTTTTAAACTCTGGGGTCCGTTGCGATGGATTACCTCACTTCCGGGTTTCCTCTGTAATGGAATGTAAATGGGGTCAAGTTCAATGTGTTTATTAATAGCATGCTTCGTGGAGTGCCATGCTTCCAGGAATTCTCGTGCTTGTCTCTGCCTAGCCTGTCCCAGCATCTTGGTGTTGTCCCAGTCGAAGTTGTGGTTCTCCTTGTCCATGTGGATTGAGATGAGTGAGTATTGGTCGTGTCTTTTTGGAGCCAGTTGGTACTCATGTACTCTTGTTGTAGTGTTTCTTTCCTGTTTGTCCGATGTAGTGTTTCTCGCAGTCTCTGCAGGGGATCTTGTAGATGACATTGGTCCTGTCCATGGCGGGGAGTGGGTCTTTATTTCGGGTGAGCATTTGTTGTAGGGTTGATGTGGGTTTGTGTGCCACTCTGATACCCAGCGATTGTAGAAGTCTTGTGGTGAGTTCTGATGTGTTCCTGATGTAGGGTAGCGTGATGAGTGTGTTGGGGCGTGTAGAATCTTTCTGACGCTGCTCCTGTAGGCATCTCCTGACACAGTTCTTTGGATATTCATTATCCTTGAACACTTGGAAGAGGTATTCCTCCTCCTCTTGGCGTAGTTCCATGTTGCTGCAGTGTGTTGTTGCCCTTTTAAATAGTGTTCGTACGTAGCTTCGTTTGTGTGTGCTGGGATGGTTACTGTTGAAGTTCAGTACCTGGTCTGTGTGTGCGGCTTTTCGGTGTACTTTCATTTGCAATTCCTCATTTGTCTTGCGCTCTACCATGACGTCGAGGAATGGGAGTTGTTTGTTCTTCTCCTCCTCCCTGGTGAATTTTATTCTGGTGAGGGTGTTGTTTATGAGTTTGTGTGTCTGTTCTAATTTGGTCCGTTTAATGATGACAAAGGTGTCGTCTACATAGCTTTTCCATAGTTTATGTTGGATTTGCGAAAGGGCGGTCCTTTCCAGTCTTTGCATCACTGCCTCTGCTATGAGTCTGGAGATAGGTGATCCCATGGGTGTCCCGTTGATTTGCTCGTATGTTTGGCTGTTGAAGGTGAAGTGGGTGGTCAGGCATAGGTCCAGTAGTTTAAGCCTGTTGTCCTTGGAGATGGTTTCACTGGGGTCGTGTTCTTGTTCAAGTCGTGTTGTCATTGTTTCCCTTGCTTGTGGTATGTCTATTGATGTGAATAGGGTGGTGACGTCAAACAATATCATGGTCTCTTCGTCCTCTATCTTTATGTCTTTGATGAATTCTTGGGCTGAGTGGATGGAGTGGGGTGATTTGTTGACTAGGTGTTTGAGTCTTCTTTGTAGCGCTCTGGCTAATCTGTGCGATGGACTGCCTGGTAGGGAGACTATGGGTCTGAGGGGGGCTTCCGGCTTGTGCACTTTAGGGAGGCCGTAGATTCGGGGTGTGTTGGTTCCTTCGGGTTTCATTCTTAAGAATTCTGTTTGTTGATCTGTCCCACTTGTTTAAGTCTTTGTAGCATGTATAGGATTTTGTTACCTAGTTGTTCATCAATTGTCCATTCATCAGGAATGTTCATCAATTTCTAAATCAGATGTTTACAATTAACTTGCAATTATCATTTAATTCTAAAAGCTTTATTTCCAAACATAGATTATGAATCAGATATTCATGACAATATAGGTAATTATTTTTACTATTCAAAGGTTTCCCAATATCCTGGCCAACATCTATCCCTCAACTGACACTGGCATGACAGATTGACTGGTTATTTATCATTGTTCTTTTACAATCTATGTAGACAGATTTCTTGCCATGCTAACCCACATAACAACATGCTTCAAAAGAAATTTATTGGCTGTGAATAGATGTCATGAGCACATAAAATCTACTACAATGTGAATACAGGCTTTTTTCTCTTTACTCGCCTTTTGCATACAATGTATTATGACAGTCTGTTCCATCCAGTATTTAATTTTATTTCTGAGCATAAAATCTAACTCATTAAAAAATCATCCATCTATCTTATAGTCAAGTCCCAGTTCACTTCTATCTGCTAATCCATCAAAATTAAGCACTAGATTACATCTCCCCCACTTTTGTAGTGAAACATATTTAACGCTTGGGTTGTCTGAAAGTCATTTTAAGAGCATGTTTAGGTAAATTACACTCTGGTCATTGCTGTGGAACAGAAAATATTTTTCATGGCCATGAGGGAAATATGATACCATGATATGGAAAAGTGCATCTATTATCGAAGGTATACATTAGCACCAGATGAAAACCCATTTGGAAATGATTAAATGCCACACAATGTTATATGAGGTTTACGTACTGTATGGAACTCAGTATTAGTAATATGGGCATTGTATTAGATGCAATAGAGATCCTGAAAACTTCCTCGCACCTGCATCTTTTAGTTGAAACATGACGTACCTCTCTGTGCATTTCCTGCACTCCCTGCTGCCGCACCGCACCCCCCCAAACCCCTTCCACCCTTAGACACAGCATAGACAAAGTTGTGTGTACATTGAACCTTAGGAGAGATGAATGTCTCAATTCAGTCTCCACATTGTAAATGGAAGTCGAAGGTCTCCAGAATCAGAGCAACTGAATGGTAGTAAGTTACATATAAAATAAGTGGTTCACCTGTGTCAGAGGCCCTTTGGAAACAAAAGAATGTAGGTTTAAAGTCCGAGATAACAAGCATGGGGCTGGATGAACACAGCAGGTCAAGCAGCATCATAGGAGCAGGAAAACTTGACGTTTCGCGCCTAAACCCTTCATCAGA
>JAHRHZ010000034.1:30997551-31021102 GCA_024137785.1 Ginglymostoma cirratum | reverse complement strand
CGAAACGTCAAGTTTTCCTGCTCCTATGATGCTGCTTGACCTGCTGTGTTCATCCAGCCCCATGCTTGTTATCTCGGATTCTCCAGCATCTGCAGTACCTTTTATCTCTAGGTTTAAAGTCCTTCAGCAACACAACATCCTGTTTGGATAACTCGGCAAATAGCATGTTCGTTGCCAACTCATCTGATTGTGGTCTCCTAACTTCCTGTTGGCTGTGTCAGTATTTTACCCTCTTTTTTTACATACCCATCATTAATGCTCTCTTAATTTGTCTCCATCAGTGTTTCTTTATTTCTGTGATTCACAATTTATAAGCATGTGTTAATCAGTGACACGGTGTGAAATATAGTAGCCAGGCCCAGTTAAACACATGACAGACTATCAGTCTCTTCAATGGCAGAGAAGGCTCACACAATTAAGTTAGAAGTGGTAAATGGACAATGCAAGAAACTCACCTGCTCACGGTAGAATTAGACTCTTGATAAGGCAATTCACACAATTTACCCTGAATTCACAGGGATATAATGGCAGCTTAGGCATTAAATGGGAGTCACACAGCCTTTCCCTGCCTTCTGAAGACCACCTAGTGACAACAGAGTCACACTTACTAGTGGCATCTTGAGGTAAGGACCCTCATTGTGCAATCTGTGCCTAATCAATCAAGTCAGATCAGGACGAAGAGGAGCATGTCACTGAATGCCATTTCCTGCCCTTCCCTCCAAGACACCCTACCCTCCCACCTCACCCTTTGCTTCCCTTATTTTAGTCCAGGAATTCAAAATTGGTTTTATGTATTTCAGATCCAAACATGGTCCCTGGTGATATTATTACCAATTGCCACTATGTCCAATGGCTCCATCTGAAACTGAGTTCTGCCAGTCTCAGATTGGTTTGCGGTGTTGGTGAGCAGGATTTCCACCACTGGGATTCATACATTTCAGGTAAGATTTGATTCCTCTGGACACATCTTCATCGAATCCAATGCAGGTTTCCTAATAGTTCTCCAACCGACAGGCAGGACCCATGTCAGGAACATTGAAAGCAATACAATATTTCCTTTCTCTCGCGCCCTTGATGTCTGTGCGAATGAGAATTTCTTGCGCACCAGACTGCAAATGCAAACCTTTGAAGTAAGGATAATTTAGAGGAAGCAAAAGGTTATCTGAAAGATCAAGTTACTCGCCATAATAAACCAGGCTTTTTGAATGCTGTCGGGAAGAACATATGGTTTCACCGGGCCTTAAAATGCACAGCAGGAAATCAGCGTCATTCAAACATCTGTTACAAAAACTTGCAATATCTTATTTCATTAGTGAAACAAGTGAAAAGAGAAAACATTTAAAAGGGAATGAAATCATCTTTATCCCTTTTGAAATCTGGAACTTAAGCACCAAAAAATTATCCCTCAATTCTGAAGCACAGCTCATTCTCACTGATTGGAGTTAACCTTTTCTGAAAATCCTTTTCTATCTGAAACGCTGCAGGAACCTGGTAATTAAGGTAATTGAATATCATCCACAGTTCAAAAATGCATCAATTTATGTCTGGTTACTTCTTATGTAGCACATATTTTGAAATTTTGGAGAACCTACATTTAAAGCTCATTCAAAGTTCAATCACTATTCTGACACCTTGAAATCAGGGGACATTGATAACTTAGGGATATTCAAGAGTAAAAATCCCTCTTGAAACAAGTGATGCTCCAGAGCACGGTGGAGGCCAAGAATGGGGCAGATGCTTTCTTGCAAATTGGCAACATTTTTGCAAGCTTACCAATTTAAAAAAGAAGTTCACAACTGAAAGGTAGGACTGGGATTTATATAGGCAATATCTTAACATCACATCAAAGCTATTAAATATACCTGAAGTGTAACCCCTTACATTGTGTAGCTGCATTCAAATTACATACAACAAGGCCCCACAAAAGCATAAGATTAATAAGCAATTATAAACTGATACAGTGACGTTGGAAACAAAAACAGAAATTGCTGGAAAAGCTCAACAGGCCTGGCACCATACATAGAACATAGAACATAGAACATTACAGCACAGTACAGGCCCTTCGGCCCACAATGTTGTGCCGACCAATTATCCTACTAAGATCAATCTACCTTGCATATCCTACATTTAACTATCCTCCATATGCCTATCCAAGAGTCGCTTAAAAGTCTCTGACTCCACTAGCACTGTCAGCAGCACATTCCACACACCCACCACTCTCTGTGTGAAAAACATACCTCTGACATCTCCCCTATACCTTCCTCCAATCTGTAGAGAGAAATCAAAGTTAATGTTTCAAAGTTAACTGAGGAAGGCTCACTCAACCCAAAATGTTAACTCTGATTTCTCTCCACACATACTGCCAGACCAGCTGAGCTTTTCCAGCAATTTCTATTCTTGCTTCTGATTTACAGCATCCGCAGTTCTTTCGGCTTTTTATGGTGATGTTAGGACAGGTGTTAGCCGATCACCAGAACTTTCCTGCTCCTCTTCCAAGCACTATGTGTGAAGACTGGGTTTGCTTTAAATAAAATGGCACTTCCATAGTACAAACATTCTACTAGAGCTACACCAGACTGTCGGCCCAGTTTATGAGCTTTAATCCCAGAGTGGAGGTTGAAGGGACAATGGCCAGATTCAGGCAAAAATGCCACCATTGAATCAGTGCTTCTGGCATCAACATGGGGTGAGTTCAAGAGGCTAGCGCTACTTGTAATTAACCAATTCGCAAAAGATTGTTCTTAATCCCTCCCCTCACTCTCGGACTATTTGATTTGTTTTTTGTTTAACTTCAGTCATTATTTACACCCTAATGATGTTGAGTCGCTAAAATGTTTTTCACAGATGTATCAGCCCCATTTTGATCCAGCCCCAAACTGGCCCACACAAACTATGTTATTTTCTGAAGTAATTTCCTTCCACAGCAACCATTTAGTAATGACCAGATGGTATTTGCATAAAATATTTTGATTTCAGGCAGGTTTGTGAGGAACAGAGCAAGTTTTATTTTTTCACTCATGGGATGTGGGCATCGCTGGCTGGCCAACATTTATGGCCGATCCCTAGTAGGGAAGTTGGTGGTGAGCTGCCTTCTTGAACTGCTTGCAATTATTGAGTTTAAATTCTAAGCTACTTGAGAAGCCAAGGGTAATTTTCTAGGTCATTGGTCAGGAGCAGACGATCACCTGGACACAATGAAAAGCAGAAGAGAGAGCAAGTCAGACCACCTCTAGGTATAAAACTGTGGCTGCTTTCTCTCCACTTAAAAGGATTTTGAACCACTTTCTTGTCCTGTTCTACAACGTACTGTAGATCCATGTGGTCTTTGGTCTAAATGGAAATGAGGTCCTGGGCAGCAGCCGCAATTGGTATAATGGGGAATCACACAGGGCCAGAGACGCAGCTTAGCCCTTCAGTCTGAAACCAACGTAACTTCAACCAAGTACACCCAACTTCACCGCTATACCTAGATGGTTTTAACAGAAGTGAGTTTAAGGGCCCAAGCCAGAGTCATTTGTGGACGCCAGAAGACTGGGGACAGAACATTTACCCATCTTTGATTTTTTTCCTTAATTAGTTGTGAGATATCTGAAGGATTTTCATTGGTTTTCCAAATGTGGTGTTGAATAATGCCCCAAATCAAGCCTTCCAGCTTTTATTGATACTCATGGCCTGTGCAATAGGGAAGTGCTGCAATTGTCTCATTAGTCAGTGCTTTCTATCCAGACAGCTTTTTCACTAGCTCTGCTTCTTTAAGACAGACTGGGGGAGGATATTTGTGTGATTGATGCTGCTCCTGTCATCCTGATTAATAATTGATGAAAAAGATGACAGGGGAAGTAAAGAAAATGTAAGAAAATGCAGGTCAAAATGGGCCCAGGTTCCAAGCTGCTCTGCAGTAAGACTGAAAGTTGCAAGTATGGTAGAGCATAAATGAACCAAGGGCTCCTCCAGTTGAGGTCTCTCTTAACAAGATGACTAATAGAGATAATTTGTTCCTTCAATGGATGAAGAAGAATACAGCTAAGGCAGCAATCCATCATTACTGATTGAGGTAGTTTCATATACACAGGAAAGACACGGTTATATCCCATCAAAATGTCATTTCTATATCTGACGAATGACAACACTTGAAGCTTTCAACAGCTGTTGTTTTCAGAAACCCATGAAATGACCCATCACTGTGACCTTGCAATATTAGTATTCGTGGAACACATTAACTCGTCATATCATCAATAAAAGTTGTGAGCCCAGGCCACTATTTGACTAGCATGAGCCATGATCCTTACAAGTCACATTTCTTTGGGGCAATAGGATTTGTGTTACTTGATCAAAGATTAATGGAAAGGAAAAAGAAAGGGTTTCCTGTCCTGAACATCAACATTTACAAGTGTCATGACTTTTTAAAAAATCCTATGCAATAGAATTCCAAATTCGCTGACTAAATAAATGCTTCCTTATCTCAGTCCTTTAATGGTCTACCTCTGACTCTGAGATTTCATCTCTAGGTCTAGTCCCCCCAGCCAGGAGAAATGGATTTCCTGCAACTATTCTTTTGAGCCCTCTAAGAATTTTGTGTTTCAAGTTTCTTCTAAAGACTAGATATTATAGATCCAGTCGCCTCACTTTCTCCTAATGGAGGAGGGATCAAATTCGTGAATGTTATTGCACTCCCACTATGGCAAGTAGATCGATAGGCAATGTGACAAACATTGTTCATTATATCAGAAATAAAAGGTACTGCAGATGCTGGAGAATCCGAGATAACAAGGTGTGGGGCTGGATGAACACAGCAGGCCAAGCAGCATCAGAGGAGCAGGAAAGCTTGACATTTCGGGTCTAGACCCTTCATCAGAAATGGGGGAGGGGAAGAGGGTTCTGAAATAAATAGGGAGAGAGGGGGAGGCGGATGGATAGAGGAGAGGATAGGTGGAGAGGCGGCAGACTAGTCGAAGAGGCGGGGAAGCAGGCCCCAAGAAGACTTTCCACATCAGGCAGATGTTCACCTGCACATCTGCCAATGTGGTATACTGCATCTGGTGTACCCGTTGTGGCTTCCTCTACATCGGGGAAACCAAACGGAAGCTTGGGGACCGCTTTGCAGAACACCTGCGCTCAGTTCACAACAAACAACTGCACCTCCCAGTCGCGAACCATTTCAACTTCCCCTCCCATTCCTCAGACGACATGTCCATCCTGGGCCTCCTGCAATGCCACAGTGATGCCACCTGAAGGCTGCAGGAACAGCAAATCATATTCAGCCTGGGAACCCTGCAGCCCAATGGTATCAATGTGGATTTCACAAGTTTCAAAATCTCCCCTCCCCCAACCGCATCCCAAAACCAGCCCAGCTCATCTCCACCTCCCTAACCTGTTTTTCCTCTCACCTATCCCCTCCTCCCACCTCAAGCCCCACCCCCATCTCCTATCTACTAACCTCATCCCGCCCCCTTGACCTGTCCGTCCTCCCTAGACTGACCTATCTCCTCCCTACACCCCCCACCTACACTCACCTTTACTGGCTCCAGCCCCACCTCTTTGACTTGTTTGCGTCTTCTTCACCTATCCTCTCCTCTATCCATCCTCTATCCGCCTCCCCATCTCTCCCTATTTATTTCAGAATCCTCTTCCCCTCCCCCATTTCTGATGAAGGGTCTAGGCCCGAAACATCAAGTTTTCCTGCTCCTATGATGCTGCTTGGCCTGCTGTGTTCATCCAGCCCCACACCTTGTTATCTCGTTGTCTAATCCGTGTTCTGTACAATTTCAAAAAGACTTTTTTACTCCTTTACTCAAATCCACTTGCAATAAAAGCCAACATATCATTTGCTTCCTTAATGGCTTGCTGCGTATCATGTTCGCATTCAGTGACACATGAACAAGAACACTCAGGTTCCTTTTAATATCAATGTTTTCCAATCCCATATCTCACATCAGTTTCTACTGTGGAGAAAGAAATGGAGGCTATAGAACTCAGGGCAATAAATATTGATGTTTTGAAAATAATTCACATTACAGAAGAGGAAGTGCTTGACGTCTTAAAAAATATAGTCAGAAGACGCATGACACCAGGTTATAGTCCAACAAGTTTATTTGAAATCACACAAGCTTTTGAAGCGCAGCCCCTTTGTCAGGTGCAGTGAGAGAGCACAGCACACATACCCAGAGTCTATAGGCAGAGAAATGAAGGATAGAGAGATCAAAGATCATACAACTGGTGTGAGTGCTGTCAGATGATAAATGTCTGTAGATGACCAAGAGTGTTGGTGAGAAAAATGTCAACAGCTGAATAACCAGCAAAGGGATGACCTATAATCCGATTAAATGAGGCAGAGAGATAATTACAACAAAACTAAAAATAAGGTGGTGCTAGAAACAAACTAAATGACTGGAATAACATGATAGGTATAAGAGTCACATGCTGAGGGTCTAATCAAAGTAATAAGTAAGCCAAAGCTGTACAAACTAATTAAGGTAGACAGATCATAACAATTTATCCAGGTGATGCTGTCAAAACAGGACAGTAGAAAGATTTTACTGATACAAAACGGTATGGTGGGGTCACGAGTGAGGTTTCGTCTGGAGTGCTGTGTCCAGTTCTGGTCATCTTCTTGTAGGAAGGATATTATTAAGCTGGAAAGGGTTCAGACAAGATTTCCAAGGTTATTACTGGGAATGGAGGGTTTGAATTATAAGAAAAGGCTGGACAGGCTAGCGCTTTTTTCACTGCAGTGTAGGAGGTTGAGAGGTGATCTTGTAGAGGTTAAGCCAATCTTGTATCCAACTATCCTATCCCGTACCACTGAAATCATAGCAAAATACTGCAGATGCTGTAAATCTGAAATAAAATTCAAAAATGCTGGAGAAACTCAGCAGATCTGACAGCGAGCCAAGGATGATTTCTCCAGAACTGTTTCTCCACAATTAGCTGTTTTATTTACAACTTTTACTACTACATTCCTGTAACTCCTCTGCTTGAATAATTTCCTATACAGTGCTTTTCCCTTCCCTCATTCAGAATACAACCCCTCTTTCACCAACGCAAACTGCACAAACGTGGACTTGGTGAATAGCTACAAGAGTTGAGGCTCATCTGCTTCTATCATCTCAATCCACAGCTGCACCCTCCTGTCCCTGACCATGGAGCAAATCAGACAACCTTTTCCAAAGCTATGTAACTGCCTCCTGCGACAAAATGTTCAGATAATTTCCCTCCTCCCTGATGGGCCACAGGGCCTGGAGTTCAGCTTCTAGAACAGTCACAGTAAGGCCAACTTCCTCCAGTCACAAACACTCAGTGTAAATGAGTTTGACATGGATTCAAAGGGAGGCAATGGCCTAGTGTTATTGTCACTGGATATTAATCCAGAGACCTAGGTAATGTTCCGGGGACTTGGGTTCAAATGCTGCCAGATGGTGGAATTTGAATTTAATTTAAAAAAACTCAAAGTAAAAGTCAAATGATGATCGTGAAGTTGTTGTGAGGGGTAAAAACCATAACTAATGTCCTCTAGGGAAAGAAACTGCTTGTCTGCATGTGACTCCAGACCCCGCAGCAACTGCCCTCTGGACTATTAGGGATGGACAATAAACCCTGGCCCAGCTAGTCATGCCCGCATCCCTGTGAATGAACAAAAAAGTACACAAAAGTATGGACAAGCTCCACATTCTACAGCTGCTACACATCACCAGTCACTTTCATACCACTTAATTCATTTATTAAAATGTCATCAATATTTTATTAACATCTCTGGTTGTGCTTAAAGTTGGCTTTTTAATAAATGTTCTACCTTTCCTGATTTGAATTCCCTGGTTATAATAAATATGAGGTACTGGCTGACCAATGTGATAAACTTTACTAATGGCAAGTTAACTTTTAAAGTAATTCATTTATGGTCTTCCCTAACTGGGTCAGCATTTTTTACCTACTTTAGTTGCCCTTGAAAAGGCAGCGGTGAGCTGCCTTCTTGTTTTGTACTGTGTCAAAAAAGTATTTTTAATGAAGTTACACCATTTTCTAGGATTTTCTGATATACTAATGAAATTATTCTTAAAAATTGCTTTGCGATCAGTTATCATAGTGGTAATGTGAACGGGCTCTCATAAGGGAAGATGACATCATTAGGAAATGGGGCAAACTCCAGCGCCTGTGCTTTAGCGTTTCAGGTAGAGCATGATGGATTGTGATTGTGTTTGGGATTTTGTTAATTCCCTCATGATCATGCTGTTTCATCAGTCATTACCACAGAGGGGACCCAATCAGTTCAGACTACAGTCAGTGCAGGAACCTCCCAGTCAACAAACTCATTCATGTCATTCTTGGCAAATACTTTTACAGCAATTCAAAGAGTTCACTTCCAAGCCACATATCTTCCTGACTTGGAAAAATATCCTTCAGTGTCACTGGGTCAAAATCTTGGAACTCCATCCGTAACAACACTGTAGTTGTCCTCACACTGCAAGGACTGCTGTGGTTGAAGTAGATAGCTCACCACACCTTCTCCAGGGCAATTAGTAATCAGCAATAAATATTGATCTAGCCAGCCATACCCACTTTTCATGATCAAAAATCACTTTGTACATTGTAACTGTGTACGTGGGATCTTCATATTATATTCAAGATATAAATTGAGTTATTACTTTCCCTTTATCTACACCACTCTTGGAAAGTATATTGTCACTTATCCACTGCAATTTGGTTTATGATTCCATTACGAAGTTGGTAGAGTAATTGTGAAGTGGAAGGCAGGAACCTAAAATGTGAGGTTCAAGATATTTGTGCTTTGCCTGTACTTAGAAATTTAAAAACAAGATATATGCCTGTGAGCAGCAGAAGTTGCCATTACAGAGAGTGTCAAAAAGTGAAACAAATGTATCAAAAAAGCCTTACAGGTGGCAGGCAAAACAGCAGTCTTGTTTTAATGCTGTGACAACGAGTTTGAATTCGGCCAACTAATTTAAACAAAGCACCTAGAAACAGAAAGCCAATTGAATTTAAATCTGATGGTGTTGACAACCTGAAACCAAACACATTATAAGAATTTGTTTATGTCATTACGGGTATATAAGACGAGGGTATTTGGAAAATTGGGGAGTGCCACTGTCATCTGAAAGGGAGAGACAACTGCCACTTACCAGAGTTAGCACCATTCAGCTCTCAGAGAAGGCCCATCTAATTAATCAAAGGTACCACGGTATTTTAGCTCAATGTCCTCATTGAAGAAATTATAGAGATAAAACATTCTTAACAGCAGAATTAATGGAAGAAATGTGTTTGCAGAGATGACAGAATATTTCTTTTAACCACTCTTTTAATAGATTATGAGGGGAAAGATAAGCTTCTCTGGGTGTTTTGGGGGTAATTGTTAGAGGGGAACCTCTACTCCTGTCATAACAGATTGAGGCTTATGTTTTAATTTAATTATCAGAAGGGTTTGGCCATTCCCCATCGTAACAAAAATTGGGGGCTTGTCAGAAGTCTGGATGGATTTAGACAGATTGAGTCTGTGATCTGGACTGTTTATGTATGGGATCTGAATGGATTTGGACAGAATTAAACAGATTTGGGGATTTACGTCCTAGATCTTTAAATAAAACTTTTAAATAAAGAGGGGAGAAGATGCTTCCCAAATTTGCCAAGCAAGTTTAGAAAAACAGGAAGGATATACTATTAGAATTAGCAAACAGATTAGAATTGGATTTAACTCAGGATAAAAGGAAAGCTAAAATTGCAATGGAGTTAGTCAAGCACTTAGGTATGTCAGAGAAGCAGGCAAGTGCAGTGGAGTTAGAAAAACTTAGATTGCCAATGAGACAACTGGAGTTAGAGAATGAAAGGAAGGTAAGAGAGTTTGAATTACAGTTACAAGCAGAAGAAAGGGAAAGATAAAACCATGTTAGAAGATAAAGAAAGGGAAGTAAGGTTCTTAGCTGAGGAAAAAGAAAGACAAAAGAGGGAGAAGAGAGAGCATTTGAACTTCAGAAGTTGCAAATTGAACAGCAAAGTCATTTTAAAAGAATGGAGATGAAGGTAAAAGATAGATTTAGTGAAGAGGAGATTGGTGATGAACAAACCCATCGTAGCCAAAGACATGGAAGGGATATATACAAATATGTCGAAACATTACCAAAATTCAATGAGAAAGATGTAGAAGCCTTTTTCATTTCATTTGAGAAACTGGCTGAACAGATGTACTGGCCAGAGGAGGTGTGGGTAATGTTCATTCAGACTAAGTTGGTAGATAGGGCTAATGAGGTGTTGGTAGTGCTGTCAGATGAGGCATCAAGAGATTATGAAGAGGTCAAACGGACAATTTTGAGTGACTATGAATTAGTACCAGAAGCATATAGACAACAGTGCAGAAACATAAAGAAGGAACCAGGTCAGAGTTACTTCGAATTTGAAAGAACTAAACATAGCAACATCGATAGATGGGTGAGAGCATTAAAAATGGAAAAGACACGAGGATCTTAGAGTGATTATTCTGCTGGAGGAGTTTAAAAACTCACTTCCAGAAATAAGAACTCCATATTGAGGAGCAGAAAGTTACCAAAATAAGAAGAGCTGTAGAGATGGTGGATGAATACACATTAGTGCATAAATTGAAATTTAGCTTTCAACAACAACTTCATTCCGCGAGGGATAGAAATTGGGGGAAAAAGGAGATCATTCAATGAAAAACAAAACGTAGATCACAGTGGGTACAGTTTACCACAGATGAAAAAAGAAACCCGACAGGGTGTAAAGGAGGCAAGAGGCCTCAGGTGTTTTCACTGTAAGGGAGCAGGACACATAAAGTCACAATGCTGGTCATTGAAGAAAGGCACTGGGAAAAAAGTTGTGGTAAAAGAGGCTAAACCAGTCGGATTATTTAAGCTGGTGAAGAAAATCCCAAAAGGAGTCGAGGATCTGCAGGAGAGTGCGCAGCCAAGTCACAGGCTAGATAGTGAGACAGTGTCCAATCTCCACAAAGACTTCACCTCTGTGAGTAAGGTTTACTCAGTAAGGGAGGAGGTAAAGAAGTTATAATACTGAGAGATATGGGAGCTGGCCAGACTCTGATAGTAAGAGATGAAAGTATTTGCACTCCTTCTGAAATGTTACCCAAGAGACCAATAGTCTGTGGAATAGATGGACAAAGATTTAGCATTCCCCTGTGTCAGATCAGGGAAAGTCCAATCAAGACTGGAGAAGTGATACTGGGAGTGATTGAAAGAGTGTCAATTCCAGGAATACAGTTTGTTGTTGTAAATGACCTGGCAGGAGCAAAAGTGTGAATGACACCCCTTGCAGTGGAGAAGCCAAAGAAACACCAGGGAACTGAGGAGTTAAAAGAAAAATATCCTGGAATTTTTCCAGACTGTGTGGTGACAAGATCCCACAGTCAGAGGTTAAAGCAAGAGGAGAAAACAGAAGAGAAAGACGAAGGAGTTGGGGTCCAGTTAGCTGACACTGTTTGACAAAATGATCAAGGGAGAACCTAAACAGATAAAAGATCAGGCAGAGATGTTTAGTTCTGAAAGATTACTGGAGTTACAACAAAAAGATGAGACAATAAAAGATCTATATCTTAAAGCTTAGTCGGAAAAGGAATCAGAATGTATTCCCGAGGGTTATTACCTTAAGGATAGAATCCTAAGGCGAAAATGGAGACGTTGGCAGGTTTGTGCAGTGGAGACATGGGCCAGAGTTCACCAGGTTGTGTTGCCGGTAGCATACAGACAGGAAGTATTACGGGTAGCATACAGATTATCGTTAGGAGGTCATTTAAACGTGAGGAAGACTCAGGCTAAAATACAAAAGCATTTCTATTGTCCTGGATTACATAAAGATATGGTTCAATTTTGCTGTACCTGTCAGATGTGTAAGATGGCAGGAAAGCCACAGGCAGTAATAAAACCAGCACCTTTGATGCCAATTCCGCATTTGAAGAACCTTTTACGTGGGTTATACTTGATTGGGTAGGTCCCCTCCCTAAAACCAGAAGTGGAAACCAATATTTGCTAACCATAATGGATGTGTCTACCAGGTTGCCAGAGGCAATTCCATTGCGGGATGTCAAGGCAAAAATGGTTGTGGAGGAGTTACTTGCTTCCTTTACCCATTATGGACCACCCATGGAGATTCAATCAGACCAAGGGTCCAATTTTACTGCCAAACTATTTAAGACGGTCATGGATAGTTCGGGCATCAAACACTTTAAATCAAGTGCGTACCATCCTGAATCCGAGGGGGCAGCAGAAATGTGGCATCAGAGCCTAAAAACCATGCTGAGAGCTTATTGCCAGTAATACCCAATTGATTGGGGTAAAGGTATCCTATTTATATTGTTTGCCATTAGAGATGCCTCAAATGAATCAACTCTGTTTACTCCATTTGAATTGAATTTGGACATGAAGTAAGAGAGCCTTTAAAATTATTTACGGAAAGGTCGAGCGGTCCAAAGTCTGAGATCTCACAGTTGGATTATGTATCTGAGCTGAGAGAAAGATTAAACAGAGTAGGTGAATTAGCTAGAAAACATCTGAAGGTGGCACAGCATCTAATGAAGCAAGAAGCAGGTAAGAAATCTAAAATTCGGATGTTTGCCGGTGGGGATAACGTATTGGTGCTGTTACCAGTGGTAGGAGATACCTTCAAAGCAAGGTTTAGTGGTCCTTATCAGAATGAGAAGAAGTTGAGTCAGGTGAATTATCTGGTAAAGACGCCAGATAGGAAAAAAATTATTGAGTATGTCATGCGAGTATGTTGAAACCAAGGCCATCAAGGAATTTAAGACCAATCCTTGAAGAAACAGGTGCTTTGATTTTTGGGACTGAGCAGATTCTACCGGAAGTTTGTGCTGAACTTTAGTTAGCAAAGTGGCACCGCTGACGCACTTGCTAAGGAAGAGCACAAAGTTTCGGTGGACGGAACAATGCCAGGAAGCATTAGAGAATTTAAAAGCCATATTAACCATCGCACCAGTTTTAGCTATACCGAATTTCTTGAAACCGTTCAAAGTCATTATTGATACTGGTGATTTAAGGGTTGGAGCTGTGTTGACGTTTTCTTCTGTAGCCCAGAGTCAGTCCTCACTTGAGGAGATTTTTTTCTTCTAGTCCTCAACTGAGGAGATTCTGATCGCCTGGTTATATTTTTTTCATTTCTTTTTTGCGTGTGCATGTGTGAGACATGGTAAAAACATGTATGCACGTAACTTTATTAACATACCACTACCAGGAGAGATATACATGTGACTAAAGGGCCAGTAGCAAGCAAAACCACTGGGGGAAATGCCTATGTGAACAAAAAAGTGAAGGGGAGGGCTATGACCATCACCAATAAGAGACTATCTAACTACCATCCCTTGGCATTCAACAGTGTTACCATCACTAAATCCCCCACTATCAACATCCTCGGGGTTACCGTTGACCAGAAACTCAACTGGACTCACCACATAAACACAATGGCTACAAGGGCAGGTCAGAAGCTAGAAATACTGCAGCAAGTAACTCACCTGCTGTCTCCTCAAAGCCTGTCCGCCATCTACAAGGCACAAGTCAGGAATGTGATGGAATACTACCCACTGGCCTGGATGGGTGCAGCTCCAACAACACTTAGGAAGCTTGACACCATCCAGGACAAAGCAGCCTGCTTGATTGGCATTACATCCACAAGCATTCACTCCCTCCACCGCCGACACTCAGTAACAGCGGTGTGTACTAGCTACATGATGCACTGCAGAAATTCATCAAAGATCCTCAGACAGCACCTTCCAAACCCATGAACACTTCCATCTAGAAGGGCAAGGACAGCAGACATATGGGAACACCACTACCTTCAAGTTCCTCTCCAAGCCGCTCACCATCCTGACTTGAAAATATATCGCTGTTCCTTCACTGTTGCTGGGTCAAAATCCTGGAAATCCCTACCTAATGACATTGTAGGTCAACTTACAGCAGGTGGACTGCGGCAGTTCTAGAAGGCAGCTCAACTCCACCTTCTCCAGGGCAACTAGGGATGGGCAATAAATGCTGGTCAGCCAGCAACTCCCACATCCCACAAATGAAACAAAAAGAAAATTTGATAAAGGTTTTCAAAATCATGAGTGGACTGGATAGAGTAGATGGGGAGAAGCTGTTCTCACTCGTAAAAGGAACAAGAGGAGAGGGCATAGATTTAAAGCCACGTGCAAAAGAAGCAAGGATGATCTGAGAAAATCCTTTTCAGTCATTGAGTAGTTAGGGTATGGAATTCCTTAGTTGGAAATGTCGTGGAGGCAGGTTAAATCAAGGCATTCAACAGGGCATTGAATGATTATTATAACATAAATAGTGTGCAAGGGGCTCGGGAAATGCAGCAGATTGTGATACAAGGTAATGATACTTGTTTGCAGAGTGGTGCAGACATGATAGACTGATATGATAGACATGATAGAATGGCCTCCTTCTGTGCTGCAGTAGTTCTATGATTCTGTGAAGTGAATCTATGCCATTTTTTGAATTATCCTGAAACGTGGGAAACTTATAATTCCTGTTACTTTCTCCATGGAAATAACTTGATTAGAGTCAACTTGTCAACCAATCAACATCCCTTTTCTCCTGAAGTATAACTTGTTGTCATCATTTGAAATTTGGCATTCTTATGTTTGACCTGACAATACTAGACAAAAAGCTTTCCCAGTTCTCTCCCTTTTCAGCAATATTCAAACATTGTAACTGTCAATATGTACAAAATTTGTTCAAGATAACATATGCTGCACTGATAACAGAGACATGATGACTCATTATATTAAAAAAGTCTCTCAATTCCAAGATTGCCAGTTCCCACTTCTTATCAAAGTCTCAAGGGCACTTGAATACTTCTTTGTCAGCTTTAATATGTAGTGACTTGATTGAACGTTAAAGTCACATAAGAAAATTAGCTGGAATCATAGAATCCCTACAATGTGAAAAGAGGTCAATTGGCCCATCAAGTCTGCACTAATCCTCTGAAGAACATCCCACCCAGTTTCAGACCACTTGTGCAATTCCCACATGATAACTAACAGTCTTTTGACACCTAAAAGAGTGATCAATCAAAAGTTTGTATACATATGAAAATAGAATGAAGAACAGCTTCTCCATTATTACCAGAGTTTTGAACGGACCTCTTTAATGTCAATGTTGATCTCTCTCTCTGCACTTTCTCAGCAGCTGTTACACTGTATCCTGCCCTCTGTTCTGTTACCCGGATGCACTTGTATAGTACGATCTGCCTGTAAAGCATCCAACTCTTTTCACTGTACCTCAATCAAATCAATCATTAGGTAAACTAAAACAAAATGAAGTTTCAACAGCAGGCACAAATTACAGGGAAATCCATCACTGTGATGGAGGATTTGATATATGTTAAATGTATTCTTAAACATAACTTTTAAAGTTGTTTTTCCTGAAAATATTGAACAGAGGAAGTTACTTATTACTTATAACTGAGTACTTAATGGGTCATTTCTCCAGAAATGCACCTGTTTTATTTTTATGTATTTGGAGAGAAAAGTCTAGAATCGCTGCAGGTATGTGGAAACATGCATCATTGAAATCTATGATGTATGGTCTCTATAAAATTAACAAGATCTCAGGGAAACGTTAGGTTAAATCTACCTTCACACTGCCTTGGTGTCTTTAATAGCTGCAGTCTTGGTCCAAGGTTATGTATAGTTGTTTAGCAATAGTGGTTAGACTTCCTTTGTGTGATAAGTGTGATTCCTAATATTCTTAAAATTTGGTTGGTTTTAAATCTAATCCAAAGCTTTTCCTACATTGAAGGCGTCCTATGATGATGGTCGATAGTGATTGCTGTTAGATCTTTTCCTTTTTTAAAAAAAGTTTATTTAATGGATTTTAAAATTCTTATCCTTGTTTTCAAATTCACTACCCCACCACTCTATCTCTATAATCTCCTCAGGCTTCACAACATCTCAGATAACCCTAATCTGCTAATTCTGGCCTCTTGAGCATTCTTGATACTAGTCCCTCCACCATTAGTGACTGTGCCATCATTTAATACTGGAATTCCCCCACCAAACCTTACCATCAAATCTTCCTCATTTAAGACACTCCTTAAAAGTTCTGACTGGTCATCTACGGTAACATCTCCTGTATGTAGGTTCTGTGTTCCAGAATGGTCCTATGATTTTCCCTGGGATGTTTTATCAAATTAAAACTTTCATAGAAATACAATGCTCTTGGTTCAATTTGATATAAAAGAAACAATGGGTCAGGAGGCTCAAAGTGTGTCCTTGTTAAGGATCATAGATAGTTTTACTCAAAAGTAGGACTCAACATCAGCAAGTGTTGTATCGCTATGGGAACTATGATTCCTGGAGGTGATTGTCTCAAAGATAATCCACTCTATCCATCCAGGTTCCTGGCTTAGATGGCATTCACAATGAAGGTCGGGGGAGAACTTTTGGGAGGTGAGTCTATCCCACTTTCTCATTTTCTATAACCACCGCGAGAAGAGGGAAAACAATACCTGGAAATGGGAGCATGCAGAAATGAATGGAAGATAACCAAATTCTTTACTAAACTAGGCAAGGACAAACAGAATAAGTGGTTGAATACGTTTATATTATTGAGCTTGAGCCCCTGTTCTGTGGAGAAGCCAATCATAGGTATGTACATTGTCAAGGTAGCCTCAAGGTATCACCCCCAAGAAGTGATAAAGGTCTATCAAAATATTTCCTTGTTGACACTTTTGATGCATATTATATTTTATTATAGCAAAAGCAATACAAATATTTGAAAACAATTAAACATTTTAAAATCCTTTTGTTACAATATATTGTTTAAGCTACAGTGTCAATATAATAAATAGTGTACATGTTATACTTATGATAACAGTGACATTGTTTTAACACATTATATATAGTTCAAAAAAAAGAAAAAAAAAACACCTTTAAGTGTTATCAAACATTCACTGCCCACTTTTGGCAAAGGACTTTAAATGGAAACATGCATATGATTCTTTTTAGTTTTGATAGATAATACAATTGCATTAAATGTGGTCTTAACTAAAATACAGGAGCACTAACTTGCCTAGTACTTAGGCTCACTGGCAACCAAAACAAAACTCTATTCACAAAATGTTTCATTGTTACCTTCCCCTTTCCAGGGTACTTTCCTGATAATTTTCTGTGATTACATTTTCATCTCATCAGCACCTGTGTTAACTATGATCTTGAAAGTACACCATATGGATATTAGCACTAAGCATATTTATTTGTTTCCATGTCTCACTTTTCAATTTAGTATAAACTGACAAAATCATTAAAGAAATTGAACAAGGAATCTGAAAATGGTCACAATAAGCGTTCATAAACTAATATGCACACAGAAAATTTCAAAATCAACATACATACACCTCTGTTGTGGATATCTTAAAAAAATTACTTTCCTTTTACACCCTGCAAAAAATAGTGAAAAATATGAGATTAATCACAAAACCAATATGCTTAAAGTTCTGGTTTCCACTGGCTTCTGACACATGTAGATATTAGGAGTGGAAAATTGCTCTGTCTTGCTATCTGCAGCAATACTAAATATATTCAGAGAGATCACACATATAATTTTGCTCCATACAGTAATCAGTTTTTTCCTCTATGTTAGTGATCAGTTGGCAATGCCAACTGAAATTAATTTTCACAGAGAACATCTGGAACAGTGCCAAACAAATGACAATGTGCACCAGGGATAAAAAGTAAAACAAAAAAAAATCCCCATGGACAGGCTATAGCTGGGTTTACAACAGTGCTTACAGCAAAGGATGAAACATCATTTATATTGTCATAAATTGTTTCCAGCCTGTAGTCAACTGTTTTTATTGCTAGCACTTGAAGAGGTAGAAACTGTAAATTTTTCCCAGTAGCTGAGAATGCCAGCACAGGCCCAGAGGATATCTCCCATCTATAAAGGAGGAGAAACAATTGAGGCACAGTCTACATCACATAAAACCACTCTTTGCTTATATATTGCCCAAAAAGTGACTTTCAGTATCCATTAGCACTAATTTCAAAGCTGCTGCTTAAAGTGTAAGATTTCGGTTTTTTTCAAGCTTGTTAAGTTACTTAAATGCAAAAGGAAATGTTTAAGTAAATAACATCTTCATATTTAATTATCTTCTGTCTGTTTAAGCTTTTCTAATGAATGGTTTCAGGGTGATGGTGGTGGTTAGAACTTTGAACTGAAGTTTAAATAAAGTTTTGGTCAGAGAAGAGCTGGAAATAACTAGGCAAAAGTTTACTGACACAATGGTAACGTACTTGTCGTATTGTGACAGCACTGCCACATTACACAATCACCAAACAATGTTCATTCATCAAGCGGTGGGATTTTACCAGAAGAACTATTTGCTGCATTGCAATGTTGGATCCAAGACATAATGTTCAGTAAAGCAGCACTTACAATGAACATTAGAAATCTTGCAGTGTGCACAAACTCAGTTTGAAGTTTGTTTTTGCTTTCCATTTCTTTCCATTTGTCTAGCTTAATACAGCTCTGGAGGTGGGGTGTTATTGGAATGCACGGGTAAATAACATTTCTATTGGTTGCACTCTTTTCAATTATAGATCTCCCCACTTCAAAGATCACGTTAACAAATTGCAAAACGACAACAGTAGTTCATTATCTGAAATTCAATAACTCAGGATGAAATCCATAAAATGGAGAGGTGTGTCCCATGCCTGTGTGCAATCTGATTTATCCGTCCTCGTACACAGTCCAGGGAGATGGCAGCCATTGTGCCATTTTGGACAGCAAATGAAGCACTTAGGCCAACACTTGTCCATTGGCTACCCACAGGCATCTGACCCCCAATTTGGCGTGCAACAACAGATGGCTCAGCGTGATTGCTCTGCAGTCGATTCAGGGTGACTTTGACAATATCGCAAGAATGAATCAGTTTGATATTGAATGCAAGGCTGGCCACTCCACTCTGCCGGAATAGGACATACTTGCATGCAAACTGCCCAGATGTCACCAGCACAATCTGATTCTGTTCTGCCACTGGTGAAATGCTCTGGAAACTGAGCAACTTATTCCTCACTGCTCCTGTTGGTAATGCAGATGCCGAAACTGAAAGGGAAAGAGCTGCCGAAATTGCTGACGGGATCCAAATCAGGCTGAAAACACTGATCCCAGAAGAGTCTCCAAAGTAACGCACACTGCACTGTGCAGGAGAGTGGATCTGAAAGCTGATGGTGTCTCCACCATTTACCATGGCAGCTCCAGAGGCAGAAATTGAAGTATCCCGGTAGTTGACACCAGATTTATAAACTTGCATTAACTCTTCATTCGTCCCATTCCTGTTAATGTAGGAAAGTAATGTAAAGCCTTCACAAATGCATGTGTGACCCATTGCATATAGAGCCTGGTGATATACAAATTTTATGACCCCTTGTTCAGTGAATCGCACAGCCCTGCCATCATGGAACAAAGTGATCATATAGGGATCAGAGATGGAAATGACCTTGAAGACAGGCCGATAGTTGGTCTGGTAGTGGACAGAGCTTGCCATGTGAGCACTCATAGCTACTGCTCCTGTGTCATGAGATAGCCAGAAAAAGCTGAATGGGTTCTGAAGTGGGTAGAAGTTAAGGTCATTGCTTTGGTTGCAGAACTGATTGGGGCTTTTCATGAAGATTTGGAGCATGTGGCTGGGCTCCACTTCAGCTGAGCCACTCACACTGCTGCTCTGGTAGTATTTCCCCTCAGGTTGTTCAACACGGACACCACTGAGATCACAACTTTCCTCCTCTTCCTCCTCCTTGTTCAGTCTTAACGAAAGTTGGAGAAAGTTTCTGCAGTCGTGTCTGATAGCAAAATTGTAATCAACCCAGATCAGTCCATGTTGCCTGAAGACCAACCTGCCGCCTTCGCTGGTAACCAGGTCAGTCTGGGGCTTTCCCTTTAAGGGGAGGTTCAAGCCCAAGTGAACTGGGCTCTGTCGGGATTTTAGTGACGGGGCTTCGGTGTTTGTTGACCACGATGCCGAGAGATGATTTTCAGATGACTGGGTGCAAACAGTATCACTCTGCAGGGAGCACTGGAAAGCTACCATGCCATCATGACACAATGAACAAGCCTGGCATTCTTGCATTTCTCTATTGAAGAAGTAGCCATGCCCACAAAATCCTGAGGCTATGTCCCAGTCAGTAACGCCCAGACACCTGAATCCACCTGTTAAAAACAGCAGAAGAGAGACTGACTGCAATGCCCTTGACTAGGTTTCACACTTGTCACTTTGTGATGAACATAAATTATCTGGACCCACCTGGAGTGTTAAGACATTTTATCTGATCGCCACAAAGATCTGCTGATTCCAGACACTCATCTTTGTCCTGAATTGAAGACAAAACGTACAGAAAGTCATTATCTCTGCAAGTAATTTAGCACAATGATCTTATTAATGCTCTGAAATTCCATAAGATGCTGTCTTGGATTTATGGAGATAAGAAATATGTTTCCTGCAATAGCTCGAGTCAAAATTAATTGAGTTTGTAAAAATAGAAAGTGCTACAGAAACTTAGCAGGTCTGGTGGTATTTGCAGAGAGAGAAACTGAGTCAACGTCTCAAATCTGATAGGATTCTTCTTCTGATGTAGTCAGACCTGTTGAGTTTCCTCAGCGTGTTCCATTTTATTTCAGACTTACAGTGTCCACAGTATTTTGATATTATTCAAATAAATGCCAGCTCTTGCAGGAACCTTTAATGGCCACATCGCATTAATAAATCATGGCCATCAAATGCTTATAAATCACTCTAAGGAAACAGGCAAGAGACACCTCTCCTATTAGGAATTGAAGAGGACCCCAGACTGACAGTAGGTCCAGCATAGAGGAGACCATGCTGACCAACCTCCTGAAAGAGCTAAAATAAATTAGTCCCACTCCACTGGTATTCCAACATAGACCTGCAATTTTTTTCTTATCAATTATTTATCCAATTTCCTTTTAAAAAATAATAATGAATCTCCTTCCATCACCCTTTCAGGTAGTGCATTTCAAATTTGAACTATCATTGAGAAAACAATTTTTTCCCTCACATTGCCTCTGTAATTTACCTTAAAATTGTGGTCAACCCCTCTGTTACTGGAAACATTTCCAACAACCTCTTAGATACTGAACACCTTTGTTTACTCTCAACTTCAACTTCTCTGCTGTGTACACTATCGACATGGGTTCCACCCATCATTGAAATTTCTGGAGGGGAGACCCATGTTACTTAGTGGGGTATATCTGACCAAATTAAGACTTGTCAGTCTTAATTTATAAACAAAATTGTCCCAATTTTAGTAGTGGGACCGGTGCAGACATCGGCAAGGATAGGGTTACGAATGACAAGATGTCTGAGCTATAGAACAAAGAACAATACAGGACAGGAACAGGCCCTTTCGGCCCTCCAAGCCTGCGCCGACACATTGTGCCCTTCCATACTAAACTGTCTTCACTTACAGGATCCATATCCCTCTATTCCCTTCCTATTCATGCATTCATCGAGGCGCTTCTTGAATGCTGCTTTTGTGTCTGCTTCCACCACCTCCTCCGGCAGTGCTTTCCAGGCACTCACCACCCTTTTTGTGGAGCATGTTCCTCGCAAATCTCTTCTGAACTTCCCCCCCTTGCACCTATGTCCCCTAGTAATTGAACCCTCCACCCTGGGAAAATGCCTCATACTTTCCACCTTATCCATGCCAACCTTATAAACTTCTATCAGGTCGCCTCTCAACCTCCTGCATCCCAGTGAAAACAAACTCAGTTTATCCAACCTTTCCTCATAGCTAAAATCCCCCAAGTCAGGCAACATCCTGGTAAACCTTTTCTGTACCTTCTCCAAAGCATCCACATCCTTCTGGTAGTGTGGTGACCAGAATTGTACACAACATTCCAAGTGTGGCCTAACTAAAGTTCTACAAAGCTGCAGCATAATTTGTCCATCTTCATACTCAGTGTCCCTTCTAATGAAGGCAAAATTGGCCTTTTTTACTACCTCACCTACCAGCACTGCCACTTTCGGTGATCTATGGACCTGCACACCCAGATCCCTCTGAATGTCAACATTCCTAAGAGTTCTGTCATTCACTGTATAATTTCCACCTGTACTAGACCTTCCAAAATGTATCACCTCATATTTGTCCGGATTAAACTCCATCTGCCATTTTTCTGCCAATGCTTCCAACTGATCTATATCCTGTTGTATCCTCTGACAATCCTCCTCACTATCCACAACTCCAGCAATTTTTGTTTTCTCTGCAAACTTGCTAATTAGACCTGCCATGTTTTCCTCCAAATCATTTATGTAGGTCTCAAACAGCAACAGCTGTATTCCAACCCATCACCATCTAAACCTGCCTAAATTCAGGTACGGGATTGCTGCCTGTCCCTGAAGAACAGGTTCATTTCAATGATAAAGTTGCATCCCAACGACATTATGTGTATTCCATTTTAATCCCAGGCTGCTTAGTTTTCAACACTTTGCCAGTGAAAACTGCAAGCAGCAAAGTGTATCCACAAGATTACATTGTGCTGCCCCTGCCTCAGGTTTTGCACACTGTTTCTTAAATTCTTTCATGGTGTTTGGGCCAGGCCAGTATTTATTGCCCATCCTTAATTGCCAACAAGAATCTGGACATATGCTATCCTCTTAAACTGCTGCAATCCATCTTCTTTATTCATTCACGGGATGAGGGTGTCACTGGCTAGGCAGCATTTATTGTCCATCCCTAATTGTCCAGAGAGCAGTTATGGGTCAACCACATTGCTGTGGGTCTGGAGTCACATGTAGGCCAGACCAGGTAAGGATGGTAGTTTCCTTCCCTAAAGGACATTAGTGAACCAGGTGGTTTTTTCCGACAACTGACAATGGGTTCACAGTCATCGTTAGTTTCTTAATTCCAGATATTTATTGAATTCAAATTCCACCATCTGCCATGGCGGGATTCAAACCCGGGTCCCCAAAACATTATCTGGGTCTCTGGATTAACAGTCCAGCATAATACCACTAGGCCATTGCCTTCCCTAGTGTCCTCTCTAGGAACACCTAGAGTGCTGTTAGAAATGGATGTCATTCCCTGTAAAGTTTTATCCAATATATGGGTTTAATCATGGACAGCATTCAGTATACAATCTTCTGAAACTTTTATTTTGAAAGTTATTTAAAAGTGAGTTTAAACAGAACTGCTAGATGGCTGCCAAAGATCAGGTGAATTTCTGCCTCAGATCTCAAGAATGTTTCTGGTAGAATAACCTTAGGTGGGAGCCAATCCCTTCAATGGACGTACCCAGAGGAAAGCAATCAGTGTGATTTACACTTGCCTCTTGTTTGTGGTTTCCTTAAACTCAAAATCTATACATTCCTTGAACGACCATCTCAGATCTCAATATTTAGCCACTAAGGTCTAAAGGTTCATTATGACTTGGTGTGAATGGCAATCCTTTATTGCCTAGAAATGTCTTTGGGCTGCCAAACCAATCTGAGTGGACATTAGAGAGAGAGAGAGAGAGAGAGAGAGAGAGAGAGAGAGAGAGAGAGA
>JAHRHZ010000034.1:30980167-30997541 GCA_024137785.1 Ginglymostoma cirratum | reverse complement strand
AGAGAGAGAGAGAGAGAGAGAGAGAGAGAGAGAGAGAGAGAGAGAGAGAGAGAACAGATCAGTCTATATAGAACACCAACTGCAGGTACATCAGCAGCAGAAATGACCTAACTTCTTTCAAACTAGAGAATGGCACATCTTAAAAGTCTCCCAACCTGCTCCTATTCTACATTGACCTGTAAAGAAACAACCTCTTGGCAAGAAAACCACAAGTATCCAACCTCTAAACCTGCTACGAAAATCCATTACCTCAAGAGAACCCTGTGGTAACTTGAACATACAGCTGTGACTATTGTAATCCACCCAGACTAACCCTTTAGAAGTGAAAATGTTCTCTTCAACAGACTTGCAATGACAATTATTCAAATGATGAGCCAAAGGTTTAACAATTGTTACAACTTGTCATTATATCATCCTTTCTAACTACATTTTTCTTCAGTGTGTATGGCTAAGCAAGTGCCGAATGATAAACATAGTATTAGATTTTCAGAATGAATATGTAAATAAACAATCCTCTATTTAAACTCAATAAAGCTTGCTGCTGGTTTAATAAATGAGTACACAGTCAGGGATTGAAAAACAAATACACCTTCCTTTCCCAAAGCACATTGATTATCAGCTGAAAGGGGTGGGGTAAAAGGGTTTCAGTTCTTTCTTGTCCCTGTCTGTAACAGAGTTTCAAGGTTTTCACTCAGCGACAATGGACAATGAAGGAATGGTCATATACTTCCAAGTCAGGATGGAATGCAAATTGAAAGGAACCCTTGAGAGAATTTGATTTTGATTTGATTTGATTTATTGTAGTCACATGAACCCAAGTATAGTGAAAAGCTTTGTTTTGTAAGCAGTACAGGCAGATCATAGCAAATAAGGACATACTGATCATTTGGTACTTAGAGGCATACAACGTTACGGCTGCACAGGAGGTGCACAAAGCAAGATTAACATTATTTGAAATTAGAGAGGTCCATTTGGCACAAAGAAACAGCGAAGAAGCTGTTCTTGAACATGTTGGTCCACGTGTTCAAGCTTCTGTATCTTCTTGACAGAAGAGGTTGAAAGAGAGTATTACCAAGGTGGGAGGGGTCTTTGATGCCGGCAACCTTTCCATGTCAACGAGAAGTGTAAATGGAGTCCATGATGGAAGGTTGGCTTTTGTGATGGTCTGGGTTGTGCACACAACTTTCTGTAGTTTCTCACGGTCCTGGGCAGAGCAGTTACTGTACCAGGCCATTATATACCCAGACAGAATGCTTTTAATGGTGCATCTGTAAAAGTTTGTGAGGGTCCTCAAAGACATGCCTCCTTTCCCCCAGGTCATTTTGTACCTTGCCAGGAACTTTCTGGTGGTCCCTGAAAATGGATGTCACTATCTCCCAACCCATCTTTAATTCCTCCTGCTAGCAGAGACATTAATCTTGTGGCATTTGATGTGAGACATCAATAGGATATGCAAGCTTAGCCTGGAGTTAAAACCTCTCAGGCCTCAGATTCAAAAGGTGGGCCAGATGGATTGTTAGACCTTTCAGATGGATTTAACCAATTACTGAAAGCAATGTCACGGTGCAATTATCCTGCTTTTTTCCTCAAGCCTGCAAACTGTCTTGATACAGGGCTGTCAGTCAAGTCAAAACTCAAAGACACAGTGGCTTCCTCTGAAATACTTGATTTCTAACAGATTCTTTCACCTCCAGGTCAAAGTAAATCTGCAAGGATTGGCAAACAGCCTAGTATTAGTACACACTTTACTGATAATGACTTTCCCTTTCAAAGGAAACTGGCAACATTGCCTGAAGAATTAATCAAACCAATTTTGACTTGTTAAGGGAGTATTTTCCACACATAACACAAAAATGGATGACAAACTTGAGTCGTCAAAGAACACTCCAGGCAGGCAGGTGTAGATTTCATTACTCTCTAAAATGAAGGAAGCTTATTACTTGTCAAGTTTAAGGCATTCTGAACAGACACCTTGAGAGCACTGACTTGCAATTTTAATTATTTCTCGAATCTACACACTACAAATTCAGATGAGAGAAAAATTAAAAGAAACAGAAATTTAGCAGCTCTCCCGTTTCGCCCAGTTTGCTGATACTTCCAGTTGACCCTGAGCAATATTACATTATTCACATCAACTATAGTAAGACCAACATCAAACAATCTCAAGGGAGATAGATAGTGAGTTTAAGGAGGTAGCACCAAACGCCTACAGCCTTCCAAACATACACAAAGCCAACACACCTGGACGTCCCATCGTATCAGGTAATGGGACCCCGTGTAAGAACCTCTCTGGCAATGTCGAAGGCAGCTTGAAACCCATTGTACAGGGAACTGCTAGCTTCTGTCGCGACAGTACAGGTTTCTTACAGAAACTCAGCATCCATGGACCAGTCAAACCAGGAACATTCCTCATCTCAATGGATGTTTCAGCACTCTACAGCAGCATCCTCAGTACTCAATACCACCAACTGCCAATTTCCAGACACCATCCTACAACTCATCCACTTTATTCTTGATCACAATGGCTTTACCTTCGACAACCAATTCTTCATCCAGACATACAGAACAGCCATGGGGACCAGATTTGCTCCCAGATGTGCCAACATTTTCATGCACAGGTTCGAACAAGACTTCTTTGCTGCACAGAACCTCTGACCAATGCTATGTACCAGTTACACTGACAATTTTTATTCCTTTGAACTCATGGCAAGGAATCACTGAAACAACTATATAGCAATATCAGAGATAGTAGGAACTGCTGACGCTGAAGGATCTGAGATAACAAGGTGTAGAGCTGGATGAACACAGCAGGCCAGGCAGCATTAGAGGAGCAGGAAAGCTGACGTTTCGGGTCTGGACCCTTCTTCAGAAATGGGGGAGGGGAAGGGGACTCTGAAATAAATGGTAGGGGGGGGAAGCGATGATGGAAGGTGGATAAAGGAGCAGATAGGTGGAGAGAAGACGGACAGGTCAAGGAGACTGGGATGAGGCTGGTAGGTAGGAGGTTGGGTTGGGACTTGGTCAGTGAGGTGGGAGGAGCGGATAGGTGGGAGAAAAGACGGACAGGTCAAGGAGGCGGGGATGAGCTGGGCTAGTTTTGGGATGAGGTTGGGAGTGGGGAGATTTTGAAGCTTGTGAAGTCTCCATTGATACCATTGGGCTGCAGGGTTCCCAAGCGGAATATGAGGTGCTGTTCTTGCATCAGCAATTTTCCTCCCACAATCAGACTTACTACGGACTACTCTTTTGAATCAGTCTCAGTCTTGGAAACATGCATCTCCATCAAGGACAGACACCTCTATACCTCACTCAACCACAAGCTCATGGATAACCTCACGATGCTGCATTTCTTCTGCTTCCACCCCAAACATATTAAAACAGCCATCCCCTACGGACAGTCCCTGCGCATACACAGGATCTGTTTGGATGAGGAGCAATGAGACAGACACCTGAAGGTGTTGAAGGACACCCTCATAGGAACAGGATACGATGCTCAACTCATCGATCGCCAGTTCCGACGTGCCACAGCGAAAAACCGTAATGACCTCCTCAGAAGACAGACACAGGATACGTTTGAAAGGGTACCCTTTGTCGTCCAGTACTTCCTGGGAACAGAGAAACTACGCCATGTTCATTGCAGCCTTCAACCCATTATCGATGATGATGAGCACCTCGCCAAGATCATTTCCACGCCTCCATTTCTCGTCTTCAAACAATAGCATACCTTAAACAGGCCATTGTTCGTAGCAAACTACCCAGCCTTCAGGACAACATCCACCACAACACTAGTTATTACGAGGGGGCATAGTTTTAAAATAAGTGGAGGTAGGTATAGGGGGGACGTCAGAGATAGGTCCTTTACTCAGAGAGTGGTCGGAGCATGGAATGCATTGCGGAGCGGGTAGTGGAGTCGGCATCTTTAGGGGCATTTAAACGCATATGCATAGGCATATGGATAATAGTGTACGGTAGGAGTGGAGGTTAGATAGACCTTAGGTTTAGGGTAAAAGTTTGGCACAATATCGTGGGCTGAAGGGCCTGTACTCTGCTGTACTGTTCTATGTTCTAACACTATACAACTCTGTCATGGTAACCTCTGCAAGACATGTCAGATCATCGACATGGCCAGTACCATCGCACGTGGGAATACCACCCACCACGTGCATGGCAGACAGTCATGTGACTCAGCCAACACTGTCTATCTCATACACAAGGATGCCCTGAGGCATGGTACATTGGTGAAACCATGCAGACGCTATGACAATGGATGAATGGACACCATGCAACAATTACCAGACAGGGATGTCCTGGGGGAACACTTCAACGGTCAAGGGCATTTTGCCTCGGATCTTCGGGTAAACATCCTCCAAGGCGGACTTCAGGATACACAACAACACAGAGTTGCCAAGCAGAAGCTGACAGCCAAGTTCGGTACTCATGAAGACAGCCTCAACCAGGATCTCGGTTTCGTGTCACACTACAGGTGACCCTGCCACACCACACACTCCCACACACACATACACACACACACATAAATACATACGCTGACAGATCCTCTCTCAAACACACACTGTCTCTCACACACACAAACACTCTCACATATACTGTCTTTCACACACACATACACACACATGCATGCGCACACACTCTCTCGTTGCCCTCCCTCACACACAAACAAACTCTCTCCCACACGTAGCAGGCCAAGCAGCATCCTGCTCCTAGGATGCTGCTTGGCCTGCTGTGTTCATCCAGCTCCACACCTTGTTATCTCGGATTCTCCAGCATCTGCAGTACCTATTATCTCTCCCACATGCACTCTTTCTTTTTCTCTCTCTCTCCACACACACACACAAACACACGCGCACACCAACACACACACTCAAACAGATCCTCTCTTATACACGTACACACTCTCTCTCTACACACACACACACACACACACGCTCTCACTCTCCACCGCCTCCCCACCCCCACACGCACTCTCTGTCTCTCTCTCTCCTTCACATGCACACTCTCTCTCTCCCCCTCCATGCACACACACACACACAAACACACTGTCTCTCTCACTCCCCCTCACATGCACACTCTCCCTCCCCCTCCACACACACACACAGACACACACACACTCTCGCTCTCTCCCCCCCCACTCCCTCTCACACTCACACAGAAACATACACACCAATCTATGGGGTGAATTTATATATGCAGATACATTCTATTTTGTTCAAAAAGCACACAATTTATAGACAGTCAGTCAATACGGCATTTTATAAATTCCTACTTTAGAAATAAAACCAGTCTGACTCCAAACCAAAACATAAACAGATTATAAACAAAATCTCACACCTAACAAGCACTGTCTGAGTGAAAACGTCACCCCTTCTTTACACTGATAAAATCTTTAGTTCTTTCAGGACCGTGACTTCAAAGGAATTTGGGGATTTACATATACATATTAACTAATTAAAACCTTCTAAATGATTAAAGATTTAACAGCATCTTAGTTTTTTTAGTACATCCTCATCAGTGGTGTAACCCTATGATCTTTTATTCATAAATGCTGTGTCTGATACTACCTCTCTCACTAACACCTGTAGAAGAAGTAAGACTCTGAAAGCTTGGGTTTTCAAAAAACCTTTTGAACTATAACCTGGTGTCATGTGATTTCTGACCTTGTCCACCCCAGTCCAACACCGGTACCTCCACATCATGTAACAAAGGCAGACATGGGGATTCAGGAAGTAGCAATGTAGGAGCTACAGCTGTTGGAACTTTACAACAGCTTTAAAGTTCTTGCAACTTGTGTGGACAAGGGTAGGGACTTCAGGGAAGTTGAGCAAACTGACCACACTACCATGGTACAGAAACCACTCAAGCAAGGGAGTTAAAAAGAAATGCAGTTGAAGAAAGGAACAGTACAGTTAGGGGGCAGATACAGTTCTCTGCAGCTGAGAATGAGAATTCCAAAGGCTATGTTGCCTGCCCAGTACGAGTTAAAGACATTACAATAGGTTGAGAGAGGAACTTGTCACAGGAAAGGAAGGTTGCAGTTATTGTTGTGCACATGGCTACCAACTGCAGGATTTTCAGTTGGTTAGTCTGAAGTAATATTTCAAGTTTTTGCCTTAAATATTCTTTGAAACAGTTTAGTTTGAATTTCTGAGATAACAAGCATGGGGCTGGATGAACACAGCAGGTCAAGCAGCATCATAGGAGCAGGAAAACTTGACATTTCTGATGAAGGGTCTAGGCCTGAAACGTCAAGTTTTCCTGCTCCTATGATGCTGCTTGACCTGCTGTGTTCATCCAGCCCCATGCTTGTTATCTCGGATTCCCCAGCATCTGCAGTACCTTTTATCTCTGATACAGTTTGAATTTCTGCTAGCTGGGCAATTAGCTGTTAGCCATAAGCAGCTGCTTGTGATAAACTGGTCTTTTTGACCTAAAGATGTCAAGGAATATGACTTTAAAAAGAGTTGTATCTCTCGTCAGCTTTAAAGAATTAAACAAAAATTTTGAATTTAGCTGCTTGAACAGAATAGGATACCTGGCTGTAAACAAGAACTATACATTTTACGAAGTTTGCTAACTGAATTGATCAATTAATGATATTTGTAGAATAAACGAGCTATATTTTAGAAAGACATATTGATATTCTGCTGTAAACGTTTGTGCCTAATTCCTTTAGTATTTAAGAAAACAAGCATGGGGCTGGATGAACACAGCAGGTCAAGCAGCATCATAGGAGCAGGAGATAAAAGGTACTGCAGATGCTGGAGAATCCGAGATAACAAGCATGGGGCTGGATGAACACAGCAGGTCAAGCAGCATCATAGGAGCAGGAAAACTTGACGTTTTCTGATGAAAGGTTTAGGCCCGAAACGGCAAGTTTTCCTGCTCCTATGATGCTGCTTGACCTGCTGTGTTCATCCAGCCCCATGCTTGTTATCATAGGAGCAGGAATTACTTTTGTTTTAATGTTTACTGGAATGTTGAGGCGAATGGTTAATACCAATTGGCATTATTCATTAGGAGAATGTAACATTCTTTTAAAATGCAAAGCAGTTGTGGAAACAATGTGTCATTTATCCACACAATGAAAGGTTAATTCAGGAGCTGGGGAATAACAGATGGGCATTTGTTTAGCTTACATGACTCTAACTCGATTCAGGGTGACACTGGGTGACTGTCATCTTGAGTTTATGGAAAGAGTTAATCTAAAACATTTCGTAATAAGAGATAAGGAACTCTTGAAAGTAGAGACAAGGAACAGAAACTCCATCTTTTTTGGAACAATTTACCCTGGCTTCTATGATATAATTCTTCCAGGACACAGTTCAACAATAATAACACTTCAGAAACAGGAGAAGAAAGGCATTAGCCTTGCTGGCAAACTTCAATGAAGAATTTAAAAAACTTCCCTATTCCCTTCGCTGTTAGTTTGTTAAGTAAATAAAGAATCTTGCTTAACAAATTCTAGTTGATTCATGACATTGGTTATTTATACCAAATTAGTTCAGGCGCAACTTAAGACTCCCAAAGTCAAAAATTAAAATTTCAGAAATTAGAGTTTTAAGTCAAAAAGTTTCATACTGCAAACCTCTAAACTGTAGTGGGAGGGGAAGGATCCCGTTGTTATGGTGCACGTGGGTATCAACAACGTGAGTAGGATTAAGAAAGAGATTCTCTTGATGGAGTACTCAGAGCGAGGAACTAAATTAGAAAGAACCACCAAAACAGTGCAAAGTTGCGCTGCAAGTAATGATAACCAGAATGTGACATAAAGAGAGAATGTATAAACTAAAGTGTGCACATGTAATTAATATTAGAATAGGAAAACATGGTTAAAGACGGAATTAAAGGCTCTATATCTGAATGCACACAGCATTTGTAATAAGATGGACAAATAATAACACAAATAGAAATAAATGGATTTGACATGATTGGCATTCCAGACACAATGCTGTGAAGTGACCACAGCTGGGACTTGGACATTTAGGGATATTTGACACTTTGAAAGGATAGGAAGAAAGTGGAAGCAGGAATGGTGGCTCTGTTAGTGACCCATGAAAATCAAGACAGTAGCAGGAAATGATTTTGGTTTAGAACTTTAAAAGTGTAGAAGCAGTTCGGCTGGCAGTAAGAAATAGCAAGGGAAATAAGTCACTGGAGGGAGCAGTTTGTAGGTTCTCAGAGTAGTTAACTCTTTCTGACACAGTATAAACCGATAAATAATACGGCCTTATACAGAAGGCACTGCAATAATTACACATTTTTGAATCTTTATATGGATTGGACAAATGAAATTGGCAAAGGTAACCCAGAAGAGGACTTCATATGGTGTGTTTGGGACAGTTTTGTCTGGGAACAAGTTATTTCAGGCCTGGTAATATGTAATGAAACAGATTGATTAATGACCTCAAAGTAAATGATCCTCTCGGTAAAAGCAATCGTAAGATGATGAATTTCTCACTTAAACTGAAGACAAGAAATTTAGGTTTGATCTAGTCTCATAGACTTAAATAAAGGTAATTGCAAAGGTACAAAGACTGAAATTGTTTAATGTGAACAAAGAAAACCTGTGTAGGTATACAGAAGCAGTGGTATATGTTTAAGGAACTTAAAAATACATATATTCCATTGAGTAGGAAAGGCTCTAACAGAAGGAGGAACCATCCATGCCTAACTAAGGACCATGCCACTAAGTGGCATCAAATTGAAATAAAGTGTAAAATGTGGTAGGAATTGTAGCATGTGACAAAAACAGCAATAACTTTAATAAAAAGTAAAATAAGCTACAATGAGATAAAAAGGAAATGGTTGATATTGAAGGTTGGCCCTTTAGAGGATAAGGTCACAAAAATAATTATGGGAAACAGAAAAGCAGCAGAGGCTTTGCACAAGCATCTTAATATTTAAAAAACCTGAAAAACATCCCATGAATAGTACAAAAGCAGGGGGGAAAAGATGGAGAGAGGAAATCAAACAATCCCAATCATTACAGAAACTGTACTAGCAAAAGGATTAAAGTCTGACAAGTCCTGTGGACTTGATGGTTTGCATTCTAGAGTCTTAAAAGATGTTACATCGATAGTGAATACATTGGTTGAAATTCCCTACATTTTTGAAATAGTGTCATGGATTAAAGCCTCTTGAACACCACTATTCAAGAAGCGATGGAGACACAAAACAGAACATTACAGGCCAGTTAGTCCAACAACCTGCATTCAGAAAATGAGGAAGCCCATTATTATGGGAACAGTAACCGAACTGTTAGAAAATCATAATACAATCGAAGCGGACTTAAACAGATTTTTAATTGACAAGGAAGTTAAGTATAATGGGAGAAGGCAGGAAAATGGAACTAAAGGCACAATCAGATCAGTTATAATCTCATTAAATGGTGGATTAGACTCGAGGACTACTCCGAGTCCATTTCTTGTGTTCTACTGTTATTTTTGCCATTAATCATCTGCAAATGAGAAGCAGAATCTAACTCAATGACCCTCGCAGTGGAATAAACTAGAGATCACTGCCAATAGCTTAATGATTAAATAACTTACTAGTAACCAATAGCGGGCTAAAAGATCCTTAGACCAATCTTTACTTTCTACTGCTAGATTCAGTCTCAGCTGGATTCACTGCAGGATGCTGTAATTATTCGGGTAAGATTAGGGAAATAAAAATCAGTCAGTACTTTTGCTTCTGACTAGCAACTGAGTTTGTGGATGTGGGTGTGGATTTCACAGGAACAGATGTCAGCTAAAGTGGATTAGAGGTACAGAGATCAGCTGTGATCAAATGGAAGGGTGGAGCAGGCTAAAAGGGCTAATTCGATTCCTATGTAAAGAGGCTCAACTGTGACAATGGCAGAGGAATGAAGCAAGAATACCTGAGGCAAGTTATTGATGGGCTCTTCCATTCATGGAATCATCACAAGTCTGGACAAGAGCAAATGAAAATTCTGAAGAAGAAAGCATCAATGTTTTTACTCTAATTTCAAGCTGTAGCCAAAACCGTGATACACAGACTGAAGGAAGGAAGGAGGTAACTTAAAACAGTGATTTAAATTGAATGGTGTAAAAGAGGGGATCTGTTTTACCTGACAAATTCGGTCAGCAGTGGCAGAGCATTCAGCCACCTGGAAAAACCCTGCCGGGCACATGGTACACCTTTCACACTGGGGTGGCATCTTCTGGAAATCACAGTATTCATCACTTTGGCACAAATTGCACTGCAGAAGGTGATCAGTGACATCAATCACCTTTGCATCCAAATCCACTTTGTGCACAGCATAGGTCTTTTGCAGTTGACTCTGAATCTGACTCTGCAGACCCTGAAGGTGAGACTCAAACTGGTTCCGGACCTCAGCCTGCACATTCGAAAATGATGTCTGCTTAATGGTATCAAAGAGCATTGTGTACTGGACTTTCACCAGCTCCATCTGTTCAAACATGTTTCTCTGTTGTGCCAGAATTTCTCTTTGCTGGTTTATCAACATGGCTTGTTGCTCAGTGAGCCTCTGCTGCAAATCAGTGATCGTCTTCTGCTGACTCTTCAGCATTTCCACAAACTTCTCTTGTCCCTTCGATAGCTGAAGTTGCAAGATCAAGGCATCTTCAGACGGCACCTCATTGTCCCCTGAAATAGGATGGAAGTTTAGCGGTCAGTACACAGGAGGCTCTGCTAAATCTTCCCCATCTCCGCAACTTGCATATGCTGACATTCAGACCCAAATGCTTCCACTGAATGTTCTACTACAGGGTTCCTCAAAACACTAAGGGTTACAGAATCAGATATAAATATATTTCCACTATAACTTTTGACTGACTGCTGGCAATGGGGTAAGGGATCTGTTTTTATAAGTTTAAATTTTTCTTAAAAGAATTAACATTTTGTTGAAATTTGCTG
This sequence comes from Ginglymostoma cirratum, assembly GCA_024137785.1. Classification (NCBI taxonomy): domain Eukaryota; kingdom Metazoa; phylum Chordata; class Chondrichthyes; order Orectolobiformes; family Ginglymostomatidae; genus Ginglymostoma; species Ginglymostoma cirratum. The sequence goes on along the minus strand of JAHRHZ010000034.1, from coordinate 30,986,630 downwards.
AAGCCTTAAGAGTTTTGGAAGGTCTCCACTGGAAGAATAGCTGGCATTAGTTAATGAAGGAAATCAGCTGAATTTCAGCTAACCTTTTTTCTATCAAAAGCGTATAAATAGTGGCATCTCAGTGTGACTCTACACTGAGTGTGACATTGAACAGAGTTCTCAGCGTTGGGTGGTTAAGGGAGTTAAGTGCATTGCTATTTTTAAAAACTTTTCATCCTGTAGGAATTGGTTCTTTCACTGCTACAGGGAAGAAGCCAGATATTTTTTGAGTATCTGGTAAACAGTTTAGAGGTCTATGCTATTCAGCATTGCTGAAAAAATGGCACATTTTGCTAAAACATTTTGTTTTGCACTCATCAGGACAATTCCTAAGACCAAAGTAAAGGAAAAATATATATACTGCAAGCACTGACTGTAGAACAGCTTTTGTAAATTTATTGATAGTAACAAAGTTTAAATCAGGTGTGCAGGGATTATGAATTATATTAATAAATCAACAAATTATGAAGATAGCAGGGCATTTGATGACCTGTGTCTGCAGGATGCAGGAGCTTCTGACCTCCACTGTAATCCAGTACAAATGCATCTGTAGAAAATGTGTACACGAATTTGAGCTCAGAGTCAACAAGCTGGGGGTGACTTGATTTCTGGCTGACCAACTAACTTATACAACGTTCCACCACTCACTGCATGATTCCTGTCATAGTCTATCGCTGAAAGGATGTTCGGCTACAATATTTATGGCCATGACGTTTTTACTTTCACATCTCTGAACCTGTTATTGGCAACTTCTTTCTATTATTTGTCAGACACTTTGTTGGTGCCCAAGTCTCGCTCCTATCCATGTATGCATGATTTTTTAAAAAATAATAATCCTTTTGTGTTAACCAAGTACAAAAGAAAATGAGCTAGATGCTGTGCCGCGGACAGTAGAACATGCCAAAAAAGGAGCAAAGTTAATCGAACAATTTGTTCCAGGAGGTGGTAACACCCATTATCTAATTTGGTCAGTGGTCAGGGACAGAAGGGTGTGACTGCGAGTGAGGCTGGTAACATATGAAGAAAGACTGGATTGACTGCGCTTGTACTCACTGGAATTTAGAAGAACGAGCAAGGATGTCATTGAAACATATAAAATCCTGATGGGACTGGACAGGCTAGATGTGGGAAGAATATTCCCGATGTTGGAGAAGTCCAGAACCAGGGGGCACAGTCTAAGAATAAGGGGTAAGCCATTCAGGTCAGGGATGTGGAAGAATTGTGAACCTTTGAGTTCTGAACCTGTGGAATTCTCTACCACAGGAAGCTGTTGGGGCCAGTTTGTCAGATACATTCAAGAGGGATCTGGACATGGCCCTGGCAGCTAAAGGGATCAAAGCAAATGGAAAGAAGGTGGGCATGGGATATTGAAATTGCATGATCAGCCATGATTACATTCAATGGTAGTGCAGGCTCAAAGGGCCAAATGGACTCCTCCTGAAAATAATTTTTTTTATGTAAAGGGACCCAGTGAGCAAGAGCATAGCAATGTCAGCATTTAATCAGTGGGTTTAAGGCTCTTTCAGCTTCTCTGGATGAGGATGAAGGCTGCAGGATAGATGAGCTAACTGACCATGGTACTGTGGTACAGGAAGGTGGGGGTGGCTGCTAGCAAAAAGGGATATAGCAGGGCATAACATACTGAGGGAGACTGATCCCCTGGAACTAAAAGTGCAAATCCAGATGGCTGTGTTGCCTGCCAGGTTTCAGGAGTCAGGACATTTGCTTAGGCTAGAGATAGAGTGGGACAGGGAGGATTCAGTCATTGTGGTCTCTGTAGATACCAGTGTCAGAGGTCGGACTAGGAATGAGGTTCTGCTTAGAAAGTATGGAACAGAATTTTGAACTAAATTGAAAGCACACTTTCAAGGTGGTGATCTCTGGTGATTTCTAGCATCATAATCACATGTTATTACATCAGCCATGTGCCAACTGGGAGATGGCATTTAAGATTAGTGAAATTCATGTGTCTTCATCACTGGTGTGGGAGAAGTGGGTCCCAGTTCATAGGGCATTGGCATCAGTGCTGAGGAAAGCAGGGGCTGCTGGGCCAGTCAGTATTTGCACTGTGCTGGGACCAATGTCATAATAAGCCATACAACCAGGAAAGCAGAGAGAACTTTAAACATTGGCATAAGGAATCAACCCTGAGTCGATGTGGATAATTAAGGGGTACAGTCAAACAAAATAGTGATATAGGAAATAAAGGTCAGAAATGGCAAGAAGGGACAGAGACAATAAACCTCAGAACAATTAAGGCTAAATTTTACAATGATAACAAAAAAGGGAAAACTTAAGGTTTTGTAAAGGAATGTGTGAAGCATATAGAACAAAATAAACACATTGATAATGCACATTAACGTAAATAAATATGATCTGGTAGCTGTTACAGAGGTGTTGCTGCACGATGTCAGGGATTGGGTTTTAAAATATTGAGGGGTACGTGACATTCAAGGAGAATAAGAAACTGGGTAAAGGTGGAGAGGTAGCACTGTTAATCAAATGTCATTGGTGCAATAGTTACAGAAAGCCTTGTTTCAGGAGATCAGAATACAAAATCAATTTAGCTTAAGATGAGTAATAATAAGAGAAAAGAATTCACTACTGGCAGTGATATACAGGCCTGCAAACAGTAACCGCAATGTAGAATGAGAAGAAATAAAAACCAAAGGAACTGCGGTTGCTGTAAATCAGGGACAAAAACCATAGTTGCTGGAAAAGCTCAGCAGGTCTGGCAGCATCTGTGAAGAAAAAATCAGAGTTAATATTTTGGGTCCAGTGACCCTTCCCCAGGACTGATGGTAGGTGGGAAAACGTCAGTTTATCCATGCTGACGTTGGGTAAACTGTCTTTTTCCCAGCTACCATCAGTTCTGAGGGAGGGTCACCGGACCCAAAATGTTAACTCTGATTTTTTTCTTCACGGATGCTATCAGAACTGCTGAGCTTTTCCGGCAACTTCTGATTTTGTACCTGTATACAAGAAGAAATATTGGGTGCTTGTGATGAAGGGACTGAAATAATCAATTCTGTGTTTGAATTTACAACTAGGAAAATCAGTTTGGCAATGGCAGTTTGGATGAGGAGTTCATAGAATGCTTTTGAGATACATTCTTAGTGCAGCACATCTCCAGAAATCCACTATATTCCATCTTGAATATACGGAATGATTGAGCTTCTACAACCTTCTGCAGTTCAGAACTTCAAATATTAACCACCCACCACTTAAAGAAATTTCTCCTCACCTCAGTCTTAAATGACCTACCCCTTATTTCAATAGTGACCTTAGTTCTAGAAGCCCCAGGTAGGGAAACATCCCATTTACATCTACCCTCTCTCGCCCTGTAAGAATTTTGCAAGTTACATTGCAATAACCTCTCATTATTCAAAATTCTAGATAGCACAGGGCCAGTTTCCTCAGCCTCATGAGGCAATACTGGAGATTAGCCTGCTGAGCCTCTGTTACATTCTTACTATGGTACGTACATCCTTTTACAGGAAGACCAAAACTTGAGGCATGATCTAATTAAGTCTCTTTACAATACAGCAAGACATCTTTATTACTGTACTCAAATCCTCTTGTGATGATGAAGGTCAACATACCATATTACTTCCTAATTGCTTGCTGCATCTGAATGTTAGCTTTTAGCGATTCATGGACAAAGACATTCAAATATCTTTAGACATCCGGTGTTCCCAACATTGCACCAGAATCATAGAATCCCTACAGTGTGGAAGGAGGCCATTTGGCCCATCAAGTCCACACTGACCCTCTGAAGAGAAACCCGCCTCCTAGCCAATTCCTGTAACCTTGCATTTCCCATGGCTAATCCACCTAGCCTGCATATCCCTGGGCACTATGGGCAATTTAGCACAGTTAATCCACCTAACCTGCACATCTTTGGGCAGTGGGAGGAAACTGGAGCACCGGGAGGAACCCATGCAGACACGGGGAGAATGTGCAAACTCCACACAGACAGAGGCTGGAATCGAACCCAGGTCCCTAGTGCTGTGAGGCAGCAGTGCTAACCACTGAACAACCATTTCAGAAATATTCTTTTCTTTCTTGCTGGCCAAAGTGGATAATTTCACATCTGCCATTTTATTGTCCATTCTGTTAACCTGTCCAAGCTGCTTGAAACCTCCTTGCATTCTCTTCACAACATACATTCCCGCCTAGTTTTGTGTCATTAGCAAATTTGGAAATCCATCATAAAAGCTGGTTGTGTGCTGTGATTTTACAATCGCATTTACTGAATTTCATGTCTAAACCCTGCAACATAGTGACAGACTTCTAATAGTTTCCATATTAAGGATGGCACATGAAATATCAAATTACCCCAAGTCTTTCTGCACCTTTCACAGAGAATCTTGAAAATCCTGGATTTCAGCTTTATATGCTTCAGACACATTAAGATATTATGCAAGGTTTTTCATTCTGCTGTTACTCTGCGGTGCACACACTCCTGAAGCAGTGATGAACAACACACAAGCTTTAAGAGACAGACTATCTTTCCACCCTTGGGTATACCTGAGCAAGGGAGCATCAGGCAGTAATTTAACGTGAGCCTCTAAGACCTTGAGTCCAGATGGCCCACCAAAGTATTTTTACAAAATATAAGAACCACCCAAGTCTTCTCTTAGCCATGTGCATAAGCAGTTAAAAACGTGCTCTTGATCCTTCAGAAAAAAAAATCAGTGTTGCAGTGTAGAGCAAAACGGCACTTCCAGTATCTTAAGTAACGTGTCAAAAATAAAATCTGCTTTGAGTATAGTTTATCTTTACTAAAGGAGGGGTTGCTTTGAATTGTTCTCTTATTGTGTTATGGTCAGGAAATAAACCATCAAAAATGCAGGAGGTGGCTCAAACAGGTTCTATGATGATAACAGCCAAATGAGGGAGTGATGTTACTTGCATTTCCATTATCAGCACTGCCACAGCAGCAATGTTGCCGTCCTGCATTCCTTTCTGATTGTGGTGACAGCAATGCTAGCAATGTGATCCATTATGGATACAACACAGGCTGGATAGCCAATTTACAGACTTTTAGGAGCCTGTTCCTGTTTGTTTTAGTTTTAGCAAAGTGCCTCCTCCAAAAATGGACGGGCATCTGCACACTGCAAAATGTCTTTCTCTTCAGAAAGTACACGAAAATACAACTAATAACTAACCAGCACAAGAATCTGGAAGGATAGCCTTTAAATGCCACCAAGTCCAGGAAACATATCTGCAGCAAAGACATTTATCCACAATATAACAACCTAATCGAGGTCATAGAGTCATACAGGTCTACAGCATGAAAACAGACTTGCCCATGCCGCCCAACTTTCACAATTTAGACTAATTCCATTCTCCTGCATTTGGTCCATATCCCACCATGCCTATCCTATCCACGTATCTATCCAAATGTTTCTTAAATGACGAAATTGTACTCACTTCCAGCACTACCTCTGGCAGCCTGATCCTGACATTCACCACCCTCTAGGTAAAAAATTGCCACTCTGGACCCTTTGTACCGCTGCCCTCTCACCTTAAGCCTGTACCCTTTAGTTTTAGACTCCCTGAGCATGGGAAAACTGTCCGATATCTACCTTTTCTACTTGTCTCATGATTTTATATACTTCTATAAGGTCACCCCTTAGTCTCCTACACTCCAGAGAAATAAGCCCCAGCATATCCAACCTTTATTTATAACTCAAGCCTTCCAGCCTAGGCATAATCTTAGTAAAGCTTTTCTAGACTCATTCTAGTTTAATATTATCCTTTCTATAGTAGGGCAACCAGAACTGCACACAGAACTCCAATGTCTTGGACAACTGCAAAAAGACGTCCCATCTCCTATACTCAATGTTCTGACCAATGAAAACTAGCACGCCAAAACCCTTCTCCACCACCCTGTCTACCTGTGACTCCATTTTCAAGGAGCTATGAATGTGTATCCCTAAATTTTTGGAGGAGGCACTATGCTAAAACTAAAACAAACAGGAAAAGACTCCAAAAAATCTGTTCTACAACAGTCCCCAGGGCCTTACTGTTGACTGTATAAATCCTGCTCTGGTTTGCCTTATCATAATGTAACACCCTGCATTTATCTAAATTAAACTCCACCTGCCATTCCTCAGCCCACTGGCCCAGTTGATCAAGATCTCACTGCATTCCTAGATAACCTTCTTCATTGTCAGTGGCAGATGGAGTTTAACCCTGAAAAGTGTGATTCATTTTGGAAGGGCAAACTTGAAAGCAGAATACAGGGTTAACGGAAAGATTCTTGGCGGTGTGGAGGTGCAGAGGGATCTTGGGGTTCATGTCCCACAGTTCCCTGAAAGCTGCCGCCCAGGTGGATAGAGTTGTTAGGAAGGCATATGGTGTGTTAGCTCTCATTAATAGAGGGATCGAGTTCAAGAGCCGTGAAGTTATGCTCCAG
>JAHRHZ010000034.1:30964508-30979767 GCA_024137785.1 Ginglymostoma cirratum | reverse complement strand
GCTCCAGCTATACAAAAGCCTGGTTCGGCCACATCTGGAGTATTGTGCCCAGTTTTGGTCGCCTCATTACAGGGAAGATGTGGAAGCGTTGGAAAGGGTGCAGAGGAGATTTACCAGGGTGTTACCTGGAATGTAGGGAAGGTTGAGAGAGCTCGGGCTTTTCTCTTTAGAAGGATGAGAGGTGACTTGATAGAGGTGTACAAAATGATCAGAGGTATAGACAGAGATAGTAGGAACTGCAGATGCTGGAGAATCTGAGATAACAAGGTGTAGAGCTGGATGAACACAGCAGGCCAAGCAGCATCAGAGGAGCAGGAAAGCTGATGTTTCGGGCCTAGACCCTTCTTCAGTGACTCTATAGATAGAGTGGGAAGCCAGAGACTTTTTCCTAGGGTGAAGGTAGCTATTATGAGGGGGCATAGTTTTAAAGTGCGTGGAGGTAGATATAGGGGAGATGTCAGAGGTAGGTTCTTTACTCAGACAGTGGTTGGGGCGTGGAATGTATTGCCAGAGAGGGTAGCGGAGTCGGCATCATTACGGGCATTTAAGTGGCTATTAGATAGGCATATGGATGATAATATAAGGTAGGGGTGGAGGTTAGATAGACCTTAGGACTAGGGTAAAAGTTTGGCACAACATCGTGGGCCGAAGGGTCTGTACTGTGCTGTACTGTTCTATGTTCTATTGTCCACCATATGATCAATCTCGGTATCATTTGCAAACTTACTAACCATACCTCCTAAATTCTCATTCAAATCATTTATATAAATGACAAATAACAGTGGACCAGTACCGATTCCTGTGGCACGCTGCTGCTCAGAGGCCTCCAGTCTGAAAAACAACCCTCTACCACCACTCTCTGTCTTCTATCATCAAGCCAATTTTGTATCCAGTTGACAGCACCCCGCCCACACCCCCACCACACCTCTCCATCCCGGATCCTGCGAGATTTTGCTCAACAATGTTCCATGAGGTACTTCGTCGAAGGCTTACTAAAGTCCATGTGGACACATCTATCGCACTGCCCTTATCTACTTTCTTGGTCACCCCTTCAAAAAAGCTATGCTATCCCAAATGAGTCCGTGCCTCTGCAAATGCCTGTAGATCCTATGTCTCAGAATCCCCTCTAACAATTTACCTACCATGGATGTTAGGCTGATCGGCCTGTAATTCCCAGGCATTCCCCTGCAGCCTTTCTTAAATAATGGCATAACATTAGTAACCTCCAGTCTTTGGGCACTTCACCCATGGCTGTCGATGATATAAACATCTCTGCCAGGGGCCCCACAATTTCCTCCTTAACCTCCCACAATGTCCTGGTGTACACTTCATTAGGTCCTGGGGATTTATCTACCTCAATGCGTTTTAAGACTTTCAGCAATTCCTCTTCTGTAATATGGACACTCTTCAAGATATCACAATTTATTTCCCCAAGTTCCCTAGCATCCATACCTTTCCCAACTGTAACTACTGATGAGAAATATTCATTTAGGATCTCGTCAATCTCTTGTGGCTCCATACATAGATATAACTTTGTTGATCTTTAACAGGCCCTATTCCCTCTCTATTACTCTTTTGTCTTTCATGTATTTGTAGAATCTCTTTGGATTCTCCTTTACCTTACCTGTCAATACCATCTTGCGTCCCCTTTTAGCCCTCCTGTTTTCTCTCTATGTACTTCGACATCCTCTATACTCCCCAAGGAATTCACTAGATCCCAGCTGCTTATGCATGTCATATGCCTCCTTCTCAAGACCCAGGCCTCAATAACTCTAGTCGTCCAGGATTCCCTGCTCCTGCCAGCCTTAACCCTTCACTCTAACAGGTACATGCTGGTCCTGAACCCTCCAATTCACTTTTGAAAGCTTCCCACTTACCAGACGTCCCTTTGCCTGCAAACAGACTCTCCCAATCAACTTTTGAAAGTTCCTGTCTGAGACCATCAAAATTAGCCTTGCCCCAGTTTTAAACTTTAACTTGTGTACCAGATCTATCCTTTTCAATAGCTATTTTAAAACTAATGGAATTATCGTCAATGGTTCCAAAGTGCTCCCCCACTAACACTTCTGTCATTTGCCCTGCCTTATTTCCCAACAGGAGATCAAGTTTTGCCCCTTCTCTAGTAGGGCCATCTACATAATGCATGAGAAATTCTTCCTGAACAATTTACAAATTTCCCTGCATCCAAGCCCTTAAACCTAAGGCAATCCCAGTCGACGCTCGGAAAGTTAAAATCCCCTACTATTACAACCCTATTATTCTTGCAGCCATCTGCAAACTTAATACATATTTGCTCCTCAATCCCCCACTAACTAGTAGGCGGGGACTATATACAATGCTAGCAAAGTGATCTCCTACTTTTTATTTCTCAGTTCTACCCATATAGACTCAGTGAACAAACCCTCGAGTGTCTTTTCTCACTACTGCCGTGATGTTCTCCCTAATCAAAAACACAACAACTCCTCCTCTCTTGTGTCCCCTTCTATCCTTCCTGTAGCATCTGTGCTCCAGAACATTGAACTTCCAGTCCTGTGCTTCCCTCAGCCATGTTTCTGTAATAGCTATAATATCCCAGTCCCATGTTTCAAGTTCGTTTGCCTTACCTGTCAGGCCTCTTGCATTGCAATAAATGCACTTTAACTCCGACTTCACTTACTTCCTGCCATGCTGTTGCCTGCTCTGTCCAGGACTGAGGCTACTAACACTGCCTTTACTGTTTAACTTGCTCTCATTATGCTCTGTATTGTACTCAACCTTCTCTTTTGTCTCACTACTGCTTTGGATTCCACCGCCGCAGACTAATTTAAAACCTCCTGAGTGGCTCTAGCAAATCTCCTCGCCGGGATATCGGAACCCCTTCAGTTTAGGTGCAACCCATTCGTCTTGTACAGATCACCTCTACCCAGAATAGATCCCAATGATCCAAGAATCTGAGTCCCAGACCCTGCACCAGCCCTCAAGCCACACATTCATCTGTCAAATCGTCCTATTCCTACCGTAGCTAACACGTGGCACTGGAAGTAGTCCAGGAATTAATACCCTTGATGTCCTGCATTTTAACATTCTGCTGAACTCCCTACAATCACTCTTCAGGACCTCATCCCTTTTGCTACCTATGTTATTGGCATCAATATATCGGTAACTTGAACCAAGGCAGTACTTGACAGATATGCGATATAGAAGTTGAATCAGTCACAAAGCAGTTACAATTCTGGTGCAGCATGTTAGACATCCTAAGACCACAAACCAGTCTGCCTGCCTCATTTATTACCACAAGAAGTATGTTTCAACTGCTGTGTTACAGCCACCTCACGGGAACTGGGATCTTGACCAGTTCATGGATCTTGACGAGTTCATGGATGTAATATAGACGGAATTTGGGAATAAAGTATAATAGTTGAATCCTACCTCTCTGACAGTGGCCATTTAAGGACTCATGGTTTGAATGTTCAGCGTCTGAAGAAAATGACTTCTCATCTTGCAGTCAAAAGTTTCCAAAGGACATATCAAACAGACTTTAAGCCTTTATTTAGATATGAAAAGAAGCATTACACCTGTTTCAGGCACAAGTCTTGGATATCTTTGGAGATGCCTTTATCAGTATGGAAGTGGGGTATTTCTATCATAAATAAATAATATGTACCTCCCGCTCCATTGGCCCACATTGTACCATCAGTGGCCATTGATCAAACTTACAAGACATAGAAGCCAATGTCCGTTGTTCAAGTAAAATGCCTTGGTTTCAGAGACTAACTCTTGAAAGGTAATTCATTTCATGGAGACAAGAATCAGGAGACTTTTGACTTACAATTAAGTTACAGATTTGACCTCATCACTGCAGATGGGGAAGCAAGGCATAGCTTCAGGTTTAGAACTGTCCAAATAATACACAGGCGGCTATCAATCTGAGAAGGATTTATCAATTTTATGTTTCAAAGATCTGTAACAAAATCCACTGAAAAAGAATTTAACTGACTAGTTTGTTGGTTTAACCCTTTCCTGAATAGGTTCTAACCTGCTGTTAGTTGAATCTTGGTCACTCACACTTAAAAGTTTGCTTCCGCGAAGCTTTCCAGATATAATTTTGCTTGGTAGTTTTGTACAATTTGTCTGTTGTGACTGCATATTAATAGTCATTTATAGTTAACGTGGAGGCATTTTGGAAATCCTTCTTCTAATTCAGAGCAAGAAACAAGTTTATTTTCTCACGGCATAGATTCTAAAGTTACTTTTTACCTAAAGTATAGGTTTTACCGAAAGTAAAGCTCAATAATAAGGAAGTAGTGGCTTGACAGGCTTTTCTATTGGGTGCAAGAGACAAAAAAAATCTGTAGAGGGGTAGATTGTAACAACATCCTTGAAGAAGCTCCAAAAGAAATCAAATCAAAGCATTTTTTATTGCATAGAGCCTGATACTCATTGCAGAAATGCAAAATGAATAATAATTCATCAGGTACTGGTTTCAAGCACTGAACATTTTGCCTGGAATTTTGGAGAGGGGAGGTAGGGGTGGGGATTAACAAGAAACTATCAGCATTCATTGTCACTACCTTGCTGAAACTGACTGTGACTTTGAGATGCCAAATATGCCCACATAAGCAGAGACACAAGTTGTACTGCACTGACCGCTTGGAAGCTCCTAAAGCAGCAATCCCACTCCCACATGACTGTTAGGTGTGACTGAACTTTTTAAGCAGTGATGGGATTAACACATTTAAACAGAGCTGGCCCTGGTAAATTAAGCTTATAATGGTATAGCAGAGTATTGTTAAATGATCATTCAGTCAATTTTTAGTTAATTTTCTAAGGCTGCTGAGTATTTTAGCCTCTAACTTTACCTTACAGGCCTGTTGTAATATTGAATTTGCTCAATATAACAGTAGTTAAAAGCGATTTTAATACTTTTTGATTCTTGCTTCTGTGTCTATCAAAATCTATTAACATGCTTAGCTGTTTGGACAACCTGATAACATCACTACAACTCCATGCTGGGAATTTCCAAAAATAGAATGTTGCTATCAGATAGCATTACCACTGCACAGAGTAAAGAGGTGAAATTCTCACTGAGAGATTAACTGATCTCAGCAAGAGTTAATTCATGATCAGCAGTGACTGCCTATGCTTCACTGCTCACTGTAAACTCCAGGCCATAAACCGTCATTTTCATTTCTGCACTATGGGGAATATGTCACCAAGTATCACATCAGTCAGTTGAACTGCTTGTTGTTCCTGCATTTCTGACCCTGCTCAGCATTGAGTGTTGTAATTATGACCTATGAAACCGCTAGTTACAATAATGGTCAATCCTAAACTGAATGTTATCAAAATCTATTGTTCCTTGTTATTCATTTCTGCCAAGACAAAATACAACAAACAGAGACAAAAGATAATGAATGAGAGGCAGCATGATGGCTCAGTGGTTAACACTGCTTCCTCACAGCACCAGGGACACAGGTTTGATTCCAGCCTTGGGTGAATGTCTGTGTGGAGTTTGCACATTCTGCCTGTACGTGTGCGGGTTTCTCCCGGGTACTCCGGTTTCCTTTCCACAGTCCACAGATGTGCAGGTTAGGTAGATTGGCCATGATAAATTGCCCATAGTGTCCAGGGATGTGCAGGCGAGGTGGATTAGCCATGGGAAATGTAAGATTACGGGCATATGGTAGGGGTGGTGGGTCTGGACGGGATGCTCCCCAGAGGGTTGATGTGGACACGACTGTCCTGCATTCACACTGTAGGGATTCTAAAATATTAAGTCCCGGACTTGCCATGGGTTTATTAACATGCTATAATTTCTTTCTGTCGGAGCTTAACAATAGTGTAATTATTCAATTTCCAAAATGGCAAATAAGATAAATGTCCCTCTTGATTTTTACAATCACATGAAGCAGGCAACGTAAGGATGAGGCGTTATAAAATGTAGCAGTACCATTTGTATTTATCTACTCCTTGCAAGAGACCATGGATTAGATTCCAGATGAGCTGTTAGTTAATTGTCCAAGAAGTAGTACAGTTTATGATTTCTATATCTACGACATTTTTAAATGAACATTCGTGTTTCCCAGCTGATTCATTGTGTTATTAGTAATAGTGGCATGTAGGAGTTGTGTTTTAATGCTTGTTCGCCTTTTACGTTAGTCTGTGAAATAATCAGATTTCATCATCCATAAAGTACCCTCATTGGACTGGTGCAGATACTCACTGCGACAATACTGCACTTGTAGAACATTGCCAAAAAAATTACTAGACCAGTTTGTTTTAAAGCGCCACGTCACTCCATTCATTCTGCTGTGCAGGCTACGTTCTGCAACAGCCACCTCATAAAATCTCCATTCAAACATTGGCGTATTTGTGCCTTTGGAGAGAGAATACTATAACAGATGGTTCTGCAAACTTATAACATTACAAAACTACACTTTCTTGATGTCTTTTCTAATTATGTTTTAATTTTTAGCTGTTCACGGCCCTAAGGTCACAGAACGTATCTTTAAACAACTTTTTGTTTAAGTATCACACTTCACTGGGGTAACACACTGGAAATCAAACCCTGCTATTCCTGGAGTAACCACAACAGTGAAAAGCTTTTATCAATGTATGCAAAATTCCTTAATTTGCTGTCTTTTTAGTCCTAGGTTGTCAGAAAGCACAGACCACATTTCTGTAATTATCAAGAATTGTGAATAAATAAGTTCTAGCTACTTTGATTGATTTATTGTCACATGTACCAAAGTACAGTGAAAAGCTTTGTTTTATGAGCAGTACAGGCAGTTCATAGTAAGCAAGGATGTACAAATCAAAAAGACTTAGACACAGCCATACAGGTTATTTTGCACAGGGTGTGCACTAGGCGAGATCAATGTTAGCGAGATCAGCGTTATTTGAGGCTAGACAGTCCATTCATCAGTCTAATAACAGCCGGGAAGAAGCTGTTCCTGAATCTGCTGGTGCATGTATTCAAGTTTCTGTATCTTCTGCCTGACGGAAGAGGTTGTAGGAGATCACTACCAGGGCACGATGGGTCTTTGGTGACGTTACCAGCCTTTCCCCAGCAGCAAGCTGTAAATGGAGTCCATGGATGGAAGGTCGGCTTCCGTGATTGTCTGATGATAGCTAGGAAAATGTCAGTTTAAATGCTGAAGCTGGGTGAGGGGGAGGGGGCAAAGAGTAAACAATAGCTGGGGCTAGAGCCCAGAGAGAGAGAAAAACAGTTGGACAAAGGAGTGGGTAATGATCAGGCCAGGAGGGTGAATAGCTATTAATGGGGACTGTTAGTTCCTTACAATGGATTGTGTGCAATAGCAGACTGTGTGATAACCAGGCCTGGTGTGTGGGGATTGGACTAAGGACAAGAGAGAACTCAAGTCTTAAAGCTGTCGAACTCAATATTGAGTCTGCAGGGTCCCCAGGTGGAAAATGGGGTACTGTTCTTCCAGTTTGCACTAAGTTTCACTGGAACGCTGCAGCAAGCCTGAGACAGAGATGTTGGCCAGGGAACAGGGTGGTGTGTTGAAGTGGCAGATGTTCAGGGTCTTTTCTGCAGACAGAATGTAGATGTTCTGTGAAGTGGTCACCGAATCTATGCTTTGTTTCCCCAATGTAGGGGAGGCCTCATTGTGAGCAGCGAATGCAGTAGACAAGATTGTGCGAGGTGCAGGTAAAGTGCTGCTTCACCTGGAAGGTGTGTTAGGGCCCTTGGATACTGAGGAGGGAGGAAGTAAACGGACAGGTGTTACACCTTCTGCAGTTGCAGGGGAAGGTGCCGTGAGCCTGTAGGGGGAGTGCTGGGAGTGAATGAAGAGTGGACCACAGTGTCCCAGAGGGAACAGTCCCTGCAGAAGGCTGAACAGGGAGGAAAGTGGAATATGTGTATGGTAGTGGCATCATGGTGGAGTTGGCAGAAGTGGCAGCTAATGATCGTCTGGATGTGGATGCTAGTGGGATGGTAGGTAAGGACAAAGGAGACCCTCTCACTGTTGTGGGAGGGAAGAGAGGGGCTGAGGGCTAAAGTGCAGGAGATGGGTCGGACCTGGCTGAGGGCCCTGTAAACAATGATGCTGGGGAATCCTCGGTTGACGAAGAAGGTAGGCACTTCGGAGGCTCCCTGGTTGAAGTTAGCATCATCAGAAAAATGTGATGGAGATGGAGAAACCAGGAGAATGGAATAGACTCTTTACAGGAAGCAGAGTGCGAGGATATATAGGCCAAGTAACCGTGGGAGTTGGTGGGTTTGTCATGGATATTGGTGGCCAGTCTATCCCCAGAAATGGAATCAGAGTTGTTGAGAAAGGGAAGAAAAGAAATGGACCAGGCGAAGGAGAGCGCAGTGTGAAAATTGGAAGTGAACTCAATAAACCTTTTCAACTCCGAACAAGAGAGGAAGGCCGCACCAATATCATTGATATACTGGAGAAAGTGTTGTGGGTGGGGGCCAGAATAGAATCCCTACAGTGTAGAAACAGTCCATTCAGCCCATCAAGTCCACACCACCCCTCCGAAAAGCATCCCATCCAGACCCATTCCCCACGTCTAACCCACCTAATCTAAACATCCCTCGACACTATGGGCAATTTAGCATGGCCAATCCACCTAGCCTGCACATCTTTGGACTGTGGAAGGAAACCGGAGCACCCAGAGGAAACCAGTGCAGACATGGGGAGAACGTGCAAACTCTACACAGACAGTTGCCCGAGGGTGGAATCAAACCCAGATCTCTGGCGCTGTGAGGCAGCAGTGCTAACCACTGAGCCACCATGCTGCCCAGACTGGAACAAAGAATGTTCCACATACCCCACAAAGAGGTAGGAATAACTGGGGCCCATGCGGGTACCCATGGCCACCCCTCTGATCTGAAGAAAATGAGAGGAATTAAAACAGAAGTTGTTCAGGGTGAGGATGAGTGCAGCCAGGCAGAGGAGGCTCGTGGTGGATGGGGACAGTTCAAGCCTTTGTTCTGGGAAGAAGCGGAGAGCTCTGAGACCAGGGAGTCTCCCACCAGCGTCAACATCCAGAGGATCATTAGCTGCTATCTCCAGTGAGATGCTACCACCAGTCACAAATTCCCCTTCCCGTCTTGTCAGCCTTCCGCGGGGACTGCTCCCTCCGGCTCACACTGGTCCACTCTTCCTTCACTTCAAACACCCTCCCAGAGCCCCACAGCATGTTCCCCTGCAACTGCAGAAGGTGTAACAGCTATCCATTTACTTCCTCCCTCCCCAGTATCCGTGGGCCCAAACACACCTTCCAGGTGAAACAGCGCTTTACGTGCACATCACACAATCTTGTCTATTGCATTCGCTGCTCACAATGTGGTCTCCTCTACAGTGGGGAAATAAAGCATAGACTGGGTGACAGCTTCGCAGAACACTTGCATTCTGTCCGCAAAAAAGACCCTGAACATCTGCCACTTCAACACACCACCCTGTTCCCTGGCCAACATTCTGTCTCAGGTTTGCTGCAGTGCTCCAATGAATCCCAGTGTAAGCTGGAAGAACTGCACCTTATCTTCCAACTGGGGATCCTGCAGCCTTCTGGACACAATACTGAATTCAACAACTTTAGGGCTTGAGCTCTCCCATGTCCTTAACCCAACCCAACACACCACAGGCCTTGTTATCACATAGTCTATTATACACAATCCATTATTAGCCACTAACAGTCCCCATTAATAGCTATTCACCCTCCTAGCCAGATTGTTACCCATTTCTTTGACTGGCTGACTGTTTGTTTTTTTTTCCCCTCATTCTTTAGGCTGTAACCCCAGCTATCAATAACTCCTTACCCCCCGCCACCCCCCCCAACCCGATCCTCTGCATAAAGTTAAGGGCTTAGATGGGGTGGAAATGTTAAATGTGTTCAGGAAAGTTTCTTCAAGCAGTATATAGAGGGTCCTACTTCGGAAGGTGCAAAATCTGACCTACTCTTGGGAAATAGGACAGGACGGGAGATTGAGGTGACAGTGGGGTGCACTTTGGGACCAGTGACCATAGTTGTATTCATTTTAAAATAGTTATGGAGAAGGACAAAACTGCTCCACAGGTTCAAGGTTTAAATTGGGGCAAGATGAATTTTGATAGAATTAGACAGGAGCTTTCAGGGGTTGGTTGGAGTAGTTTGTTTGCAGCCAAAGGGACCTCAGGTAAGTGGAAGGCCTTTAAAAGCGTGGTAGCTAGAGTTCAAGGTCTATATGTTCCTGTGAGGGTGAAGGGCAAGGTTGGCAGAAGTAGGGAACCCTGGATGACAAATGATATTGAGGCTTTGACCAGAAAAAAAAGGTGGCATGGCTCGGGAACAGGCAGCTGGGATCAAGGGAATCCCTGGAAGTGTATATAGGAGTTTACTGAAGAAGGAAACCGGGGCGGCAAAAAGGAGGCACAAGATAGCTTTGGCTGAGAAGATTAGGGTGAATCCGAAGAGATTCTTTAAGTACATTAATGGTAAAAGAATAACTAGAGAGAGAATAGGACCCCTCAAGGACCAAAGTGGACATGTATCTGTGGAACCGCAGTAGATGGGTGAGGTCCTGAATGAATATTTCTCTTCTGTGTTTACCGTGGAGAAAGACATGAAGACTTGGGAACTTGGGGAAGTCAGCGGCGATATCTTGGGGACAGTGCATATCACAGTAGAGGAGGTGTTGAAATTATTAGAATGTATGAAGGTGGATAAATCTTCTGGTCCTGATCAGATATATCCAAGAACCCTGCAAGAGGCTAGAGAAGAAGTTGCAAGGGCCCTGGCTGATATATTTGCATCATCGTTAGCCACAGGTGAGGTTCCAGAAGACTGGAGGCTAGCGAACATTGTGCCATTATTGAAGAAGAGCTGCAAAGAAAAATCTGGGAATTATATACCAGTAAGCTTAATATCTGTGGTAGATAAGTTACTCGAGAAAATTCTGAGAGATAAGATATACATGCATTTAGAAAGACAGGGTTTGATAATGAGTAGTCAGCATGGCTTTCTGCTTGGCAGATCATGCCTCACAAACTTGTCACAGTTCTTTGATGAAGTGACCAGGAAGGTTGATGAGGGCAAGGCGGATTTCAGTAAGGCCTTTGATAAGGTTCTACAGGGTAGGCTGCTCTAGAAGGTTAGATCGCACGGAATGCAGGGAGAGGTGGCAAATTGGATACACAATTTGCTTGATGGTAGGAAGCACAGAGTAATTGTAGAAGGATGCTTGTACTGAGTGAGGCTATGCAATTGCCTTTACTGAAGTGATGATCCCCACGCTCAGTTGGACTAGCGAGGATGTTCACCTCCATCGGAATACTCTGCAACTTATATGCTCCACTTGCCACATTTTCCAATGATAAAGCCAATTGTAGAGCCTGTTTGAAGTCCAGTTGGGCTTCAGCTAGTAGGTGATTTTGCATGGTTACTTCATTTATCCCCCTTACCAAACAGTCTCTCTGCATCTCATTAAGGGTTAAACAAAAGTCACATTCCTCTACCAGTCATCTTAAAGAATCTCTTTGGGAAGCACGGTGGCTCAGTGGTTAGCACTGGGACCTGGGTTCAAATTCACCCTCAGGCAACTGTCTGTGTGGAATTTGTACATTCTCCCCATGTCTGCATGGGTTTCCTCCGGGTGCTCCAATTTCCTCCCACAATCCAAAGATGTGCAGGTTAGGTGGATTGGCCATGCTAAATTGCCCATAGTGTTCAGGGATGTGTAGGTTAGGTGGGTTATGGGTCTGGGTGGAATGCTCCAATGGTCAGTGTGGACTTGTTGGGCCAAAGGGCCTGTTTCCACACTGTAGGGATTCTATGATTAACCTAGTCAAAAATCCCAGTATGGATTACCCGGTTCTCAAATTGCCAAGTAAAACCAACAGCATGTCAGAATTAGAGGAGGCTTGGGGTCGTTATATTTCTTAACCAAATCCATCAACTCTTGAAAGGTTTTAGTATCTGGTGCCTCAGAGAAAGTTATGCTCCTGAAAACCAAAAATGCTGTGAGTCCACAAGATATCAGGAGAATTACTCGTTACTTTCCAACTATCCCAATGTCATTTGCCCAGAAAAATTAACACATTCTTTCCACATAGTGGGCCCAATCTTTGATAGCGGGATCGAATCAGTCAAGTTTCCCAAATAATGGCATGATGCCAGAAATGTTCACCCCAACACTTTCAGTGTTGCAGGCAAATTTCTTCAAGTGCATGTTTTTCTCTCTTCGCCACTAAAATAACTCCACAGAGGCCAACATCCCATCACCAAATCTCCCTTTATTTACATATTGTGAGTTCTTGACACTGATCCAGCTCCGTCACAGCTTGTACAGTGAATAGGATGTCTAATATCCCTGTTCTTATCTGTCAGCCAGGGCTCCCTGATTGGACCAGGTTAACAATCCAAACAAAAAAATTATATTCTATGAGATCCACCTGGCTGACCTTGTTACAATCACTACACTGTGACCTCTGGTGGTCAACTTTGCTAAGCCATTGCTCTGGCTACTACACATGATGGAAAAATACCTGAAACCTGTTCTTAAGACCATAAGACCACAATATGTAGGAGCAGAATTAAGCCATTCAGCCCACTGAGTCTGCTCCGCCATTCGATCATAGCTGATATGTTCCTCAACTCCATTCACCGGCCTTCTCCCTGTAACCCTTGATCCCCTTATCAATCAGAAACCTATCTCTGTATTAAATACACTCAATGACTTGCCCTCCACAGCCCTCTCCGGCAATGAGTTCCACATATTAACCACCCACTAGCTAAAGAAATTCCTCCTCATCTCAGTTCTAAAGTGTTGTCCCTTCACTCCAATGCTGTGCCCCTGGGTCCTCGTCTCTCCTACTAGTGGAAACATCTTCTCTATGTTCCCTCTATCTAGACCTCTCAGTATTCTATCAGGTCCTCCCTCATTCTTCAGAACTCCATGAAGTTCAGACCCAGAGTCCTCAACCGCTCTTCATATTGACAAGTTCTTCATTCCCAGAATCATTCTAGTAAACCTCATCAGGACCCCATCCAAAGCCAGCACGTCATTCCTCAGATATGAATCCCAAAACTGCTCACAATATTCTAAATGCAGCCTGACCAGAGCCTTCACCATCCTCAGAAGCACATACCTGGTTTTGTATTCTACCCTCTTGAAATGAATACTAACATTGTATTTGCTTTCCGAATTGAACCTGCGTGTTAACCTTTGGAGAAGAATCCTGTACTAAGACCCCCAAGTCACTTAGAATAGAATAGAATCCCTACAGTGTGGAAACAGGCCCTTCAGCCCAACAAGTCCACACCGAACCTCAGAGCATCCCACGCAGACTCATCCCCCTATAACCCACTTAATCTACACATCCCTGGACACTACAGGCAATTTAGCATGGCCAATCCACCTAACCTGCACATCTTTAGACTGTGGGAGGAAACCAGAGTACCCAGAGGAAACCCACGCAGACACAGGGAGAATGTACAAACTCCACACAGACAGCTACCCGAGGGTGGAATCAAACCCGGGTCCCTGGCACTGTGAGGCAGCAGTGCTAACCACTGGGCCACTGTGCTGCCCTGAACCCTGTGTTCAGATTTCCAAAACCTATCTCCATTTAGAAAATAGTCTACTCCTCCCTTCTTCCTACCAAAGTGCATAACCTCACATTTTCCCATACTGTATTCTATCTGCCACTTCTTGGCCCATACTCCTAGCTTGTTCAATTCCTTCTGCAGCCTGTCCAATTCTTCAACGCTACCTGTCCCTCTATGTATTGAGGGGGAGGCAATGACATCATGGTATTATCGCTGGACTGGTAATCCAGAAACCCAGATAACATTCTGGGGACCTGGGTTTGAATCCTGCCATGGCAGATGGTAAAACACGTGTACTTCATACATATTCAATATAACTGTATGAATCATTTTTTGAGAAATCAGACAGCACCAAAGGCTGATTCCAGTCACAGAATCAGCTAATGTTATGATTGAAATCACTCGTGAACAATTAGCCGATTCTCCTTTGCAATAAAACAAAATGACAGCAGGGAACGGTGAAAAAAATTGGTTGGTGATGCAAGCCACTTCTACACTGCACAACATCCCAACTTCACTGAGCCACCAGACAGGCCAGTTCTTGCCCACTTGTACATGTCACTGCTGGCGGTGGGAAAGGGTGGAGATCCTTTGCAGACTTTCTCTGCTCCTCCCCATGTTACCACTGACTCTGAAGGCCACTGCGGGGAAGGAAGATCTCAGAAAGCAGCAGTAAATGACCTGGCATTCTCCAAGTCAATAAAAACTTAACATAGCTGTGGAAGTGCCAGTCAAGCATAATAGAAATCCTACCCCATGTATCACCATAATCCCAAAGAAAACTGTGTTAGGGAATTAACTGAATAAATCCCACACCCCATAATGTCAGTATACATAATTGTGCTCATGTGAAAAAGCTGGGTGTAGGAAGCTAACTATTGCAATGAATATGTCACCAGATGGTTAACTGGTTGCACAGCTTAAACCCTAATTATAAATCTTTCTTGAATATCTATCCTCAATTGAAGCACAGCACTAGTGCTGGACAAGTTCCAGAAGGTCCATAAAACATGTTTTATATTAACAAATCGTAAAAATGTGAAATGAAAAAGAACCATATGGTATTGTCCTTTTACCACACCCAAAGCAACCAGATAATATGGAAATTAATACAATATCAGAGCTGTTGAAATTGTCAAAGAAGTGTATATTGCACAGATAGAACATAGAACAGTACAGGCCCTTCGGCCCATGATGTTGTGCTGAACTTTTACCCTAAACCTAAGGTCTATCTAACCTCCACCGCTACCTTATACTATCATCCATATGCCTATCTAATAGCCACTTAATTGCCCCTAATGAGGCTGACTCCACTACCCTCTCCAGCAATGCATTCCATGCCCCTACCACTCTCTGAGTAAACAACCTACCTCTGACATCTCCCCGATATCTACCTCCTTTCACTTTAAAACTATGTCCCCTTGTAAAAGCTACCTCCACCCTAGGAAAAAATCTCTGGCTGTCTATTCTATCTATACCTCTGATCATTTTGTACACCTCTATCAAGTCACCTCTCATCCTGTGTAGTTCTAAAGAGAAAAGCCCTAGTGCTCTCAACCTTTCCTCGTAAGACCTTCCTTCCATTCCAGGCAACATCCTGGTAAATCTCCTCTGCACCTTTTCCAATGCTTCCACATCTTTCTTGTAATGAGGCGACCAGAACTGGACACAATACTCCAGATGTGGCCGAACCAGGCTTTTGTATAGCTGGAGC
>JAHRHZ010000034.1:30940545-30959508 GCA_024137785.1 Ginglymostoma cirratum | reverse complement strand
CTAGGCCCAAAACGTCAGCTTTCCTGCTCCTCTGATGCAGCTTGGCCAGCTGTGTTCACCCAGCTCTATAACTTGTTATCTCAGATTCTCCAGCATCTGCAGTTCCTACTACCTCTCTACATTACAGAAGTGGAAGTTTTCTGAGGCAGACTTGCTGATGGAGAGGTTGTATGATCAGAAGTTCAGCTTTGGGTCAAATAAGATGCTAAGTTTGCAAATGTTTTGATTCAGCTTGTGTTTAAAAAAACTATCAGTAGAGGAACAAAAGGAATTTAGTGCCCTTGTATACTAAAAGCTTAGAGGCACTAAAAGTCAAAAATGTTTAGGAATGTTGTTTACAAAAGTGCAAGAATTAAAAGTGGAGCACTTACACTTCATTTATATGAATCTTGACCAGACTGCATCTGGAATACTGCATTCAGTTTTAGGCACTGATCATCAGGAAAAGTATTTTTTCTATGAAAGGGGTGCAGCACAGATCCACCACTGATATACGATGATTTGAAGGGTTAAATTATAAGGACAGGGTGCAAACGTATAACTTGTATTCGCTTGAATTTGGAAGGTTGAGCAGTGATTTATTTACATTTTTACAATGTAAAGAATTTGAGAAAACCCTACCAGAAATTGTTGACACCAAATGTTCTCATTTAGAAATAAATGAAGCACTTAAAGATAACTAAGTGCTGCAATACATTTTAAGCATCAAAATGAAGCTCTACTGTTGCCATCAAGGCAGTCATGTAGGCATCAATATGAAACTCTCAAAAGTTTCAAAATGAAACTCTCAAAGGCATCAAAACAAAGTTTTCAAAGACATCAAAAGGGAACTCTTGGATGTATCAAAGTGATGTCAAATGCAATCAGCAAGCCGTACATTGTAAAAGCTTTTCAAAAAATGTACAGCAAATGGCAAGTAAGGTCAGAATCTATAAATATTTTAATTTAGTGCAAACAATCTTGTCACTGTATATGTCTTAAACTTGTAAATTTATAAAACCATAAAATTGTAAAAACAATAACTGCGAAAGGGATAAAAATTTCAAAAACTATAAAAGCAATAAATTATAAAATTGATGAAAACTGTAAAAATAAATAACACTATAAAAGAAACAAGAGCCATAAAAAATCTGAACCCAGATCCCTGTCAGTTTTTAATTAGCTGCATGGCTCCATTTACTTGACCCTAATTATGCTAGATACTGAGCTTACACAGCAGCTGTTTATGTTGTGTTGAGCTCCAACTCACTCATCACTGCTGCTCTATTTTTTATAGTGCTGTCTCATGAAGCCTGCAAAGATAACACATTATGTTTGTTCAACTCACAAGAGATTACAGTTCATCTTTGAATACACAAATCGAAGGGGTCTGAAGGATTTTTGTGCAAACACCGATGGCTGGCTACATTTTATGGTGAAGGAGATGATAGGAAAATATATAGAATACTGGGACTCCTGCCCTTAAAATGCAAAAGTTCATTAACAAGGCACCTTGCCATGATTTACAATAAAAAAATTATCTCCACATGCTCTTGAATGTGTATCAGATGCCCTGCATTTCTTGATGCCTTCTCAGTTAGCGATGATTAAAATATCATTGATACCTCAGTCCTGAGTTCCAGAACTGAGTGTATTTATTTCACCACCCAGCTATGGGTCTTCCCCAAGAATATTCTTTATGCAAGACTGTCATGACAAGTAATCATAGCCCTAGATTATTTATGGATGCATTGAACTTTTGAGACGGGTAACTTTTTTAAAAGAAAGGACGTAGAATTCAGTGATGACTGAGATTGCAATTCAGTGACTATCTGGAAAATTCCTGTGTGGTTCTAGCCTGAGAGAGAGCACGGAATTTTGTACACAGAAGGCTATTAAGGAATTTTAGAGAACTGCTTCAAGGAAAGAGATACAATCCAACTGCTGACCCATCTCCAGACAATAGACACAATTTGAGATAACAGAAAGCTCACTCACCAAGAGACATAAAAATAGAAACCGAAAGAACTGCAGATGCTGTAAATCAAAGACAAATATAGAGATTGCTGGAAAAGCTCAGCAGGTCTGGCAGCAGTGACCCTTCCTCAGAACTTCCTCAGAATGAGCAAAAGACATGTTTATGTTTCTCCCTGCCAGGAATATGCAAAAGAAGTGTTTTATAAACCAACCGCACCTCTGGTGTGTTTGTATCTCTGCTATCTGGAGTTCTGTCGCTACTGGGCAAAACTGTCTCATCAAGGTTACAGCTGAAGAACATCTACTAGACACCTTGTATTTGCATGTATGAAGGAAAAGGACAGCACATCCCTCTTTCTCTTGCTGATGGCTGGAAGCAATTAACCAGTCAAAAGCCACAGTTGACTGAAAAACAGGAAAACTACTTTCAGCAAATCTGCAGAATGCAGGGTCTCCAAATCAACTAATCAACTGCCAGAGTCAAAGCCACTGGAATCACCCAACTCGACAGCCACAATGTTTTATTAGCTACCCTGCAGAGACAAATCATACACTGATCTGCAGCTATAACACAATGTGGAGCTGGAGGAACACAGCAGGCCAGGCAGCATCAGAGGAATAGGAAAGTTGATGTTTCGGGTCTTGACGCTTCAAAAACGATTTTTGAAGAAGGGTCCCGACCCAAAACATCAACTTTCCTGGCTTCCAACTCCACACTGTGCTATCTCTGACTCCAGCATCTGCAGTTCTTGCTACCTCTAAATACTGATCTGTACTTCTTTTGTTGACTGTTACCTTTATTACTTCTCATTTCTAATCTGTGTATGTTGCATTTTATTTTTTTCCCCATGTTTTTAGTAACTAATAAAGTCTTTATTTCTTTAAAACGAAAGTACTGTGGATGCTGGAAATCTAAAACAGAGAAAACGCTGGAGAAAGTCAGCAGGTCTGGCAGCATCTGTGGAGAAAAGAACGGAAATATTGTTTTGAGTCCAGTATGAATCTTCCTCAGAACTGAAAGGGGTTGGAAAATACATTATTTTATTCTTTTGACAAAGGCAGAGGGAGACTGAAGAGAACAAATCTGTGCAGAGGCCACCAACCAAAGACAAAAGAATTGGCAATAGTGAAGAAAGAGAAAAAGAAATGTAAAATGAGTATAAATTAAGGCGTGAAAGGCAGATATTCGGTCTCCACTGAGAACAAAGTAAACAGGACAAAGCTATGGGGGTAGTGGTGGGGAAAATGCAAGAAAAACAGAACAGACATTATGCTGTCAGTTTCCTCTTTAACTGTAGAATTCCATATTGAGTCCTAGAGGCTATAAAGCACGTTAGGCATTTTACCAGCTTTGGCTGAGGTCATAGTTTCAGAATATAGGGTAGCAGATTTAAAATTAAGATGAGGAGAAATTACTTCTCTCAGATGCTAGTGAATCCATGGAATTCACTGCCCAAGAGTGTGGTGGATGCTGGGACACTGAGTAAATTTAAGGAGGAGATAGACAAATTTTTAATTAGTAATGGGTTGAAGGTTATGAAGAGTGAGCAGGAAATTGGAGTTGAGATCGCAATCAACCATGATCGTAATAAATGGTAGAGCAGGCTCAAGGGGCCAAATTGCCTACTCCTGCTCTGAGGTCTTATGTTCTCATGTTCTCTCACTTTACCTGGCATGTCACACCATCCCTTTGGTCACCCTCGCTTCTCCATTGACTTCGATTGGGTTGTGTACTCTACAGAGATGATGAGGTCGTTAGCATTCAGATGCAATGGTGTCCTGATGACTGGAGAGTCCACTCAGTACCTAGTGAGGCAAGACAATGAATTCCAAATAATCATTATGACAAGTACCACTCTCCGAGAACTGCATTAAAATGTTGATATCTGTGGGTCATTTTATTGGGCTGCTACCACAATGTGCTTCAAGTGTGCTGAACATTAGCTTTCCCTCTGGTAACGAAGGAGACTGTGCAGTCTACCAAGATTTCCTTTAACTTCAATCTAGCCCCTCCAAGGTTCCCAATCCCCCTTCCCTTCTGGACCCATGAGGTTATCCTTGCACCCTCCAACCTCATTGGTTCCTGCCACAACTAGTTTTCCCGTACCACTGTAATTCCCTGGACTTGGGCTGCAAGAATGGCCATTTTTACAGCTGCTTTGCATCCAAAATGGCCACCCTGCTGTTACTATTGTCTTCCCTTCAGCCACATTAATTTGCCAACCCCACGTACACAACAACTATCCAGTGGCCATTACTGCCAACCCTGAGACTGCAGGTCGCCTTCCTCGTGGTCACAATGCCCTTTCCTGCAGCCACAATAATGACCTTTTCTGCAAATGACACACTGTAGCAACTATTGCCATCTCTGCAGCTACATTGTACACATAGTGGTCACTATTACCTTTCCCACAGCAGTATTGGTGTCTCCCCGGAAACTGTTTTCTTCAAGGCAGCCGCAGTTAATGGCTGCTCCACAACTGGAATGTAAGGAGGTGTCATCCAATACAAATTAACAAGATGCTTGTGATTCTGGTTCACTGATCCTTGCTATGACTATAGACTCACCTTCAACTTTTCTGGATTTACTGGCTGCCAGCAACATGCCCTGCCACTTACAAAACCGAAGGGCAGAAGTTGGCAACAGTGATGACTCTTCATGTCGTGAACCAAAGACTGTTGAAGGTTGCACTGCCAGTCTTTCTGTTTGCTGAAATGGGAGTGAAGATAAGCCAGTTTGCTCACAAGCGCAAACATATTATTCTGTGTGGTGCTTAATGTTATGAATGGATTACAGTGACTCATGAGCTTGATTTGCAGATTGATGAATTCTCTTGCAGCATACAAGATACAGCCAGATTCCTCTTCCAAATCACCCACCAGGGAAACAGTTAGGACACAGGAGAACACACTTCATCAATAAGATACGAATGAAAAGCTAGTTTTTGAAGATGGCATGGATTCAGCTTTTAAAATAAAACTTGAGCATGATTGCTGCTCTGTTAAGACACACTAAATTGGGAAGAGTCATTGTCATAGAGGCAAGTGTGCAGGAGCATCTACCTACACGCCAAAGGTTCCCCTTGCAGTCCACTTCCAAAGACACTTTGGAATGAAAAACACTGTAAACTATGCTCAGCATCCTCTATCTTACTGGAAACAATGCAAGATTATCGCCATGCACAGATATGTAGTGTAACCATTCACTTATCTTAAAATTACCCAATGTTTGGCTTGGGATCACAGTATGGCCAACCCACTGGAGACTAACATCAGCTGGTCACCTGTCATATATCTGAACTGAAAACATACTGCAAATATATGAATTTATAGTGATTCTGACAGAAACGTGGCTGTTAATGACCTGTATCGTTTCTCTTTAGCATGTACATGTTCATGTGCTGACTCTAAATCATTTGTAACAGACTTGTATGGCGTAGCTGTAGTGTCCCTGCCTCTGGACCAGGTCAAGTCTCAGCTGCTCCAGAAGTGTGTCATAATGTCTCTGAACAGGTTGATTAAAAACCCATTTTTATTGCAATAGTTGACTCTGAAGATGGATTTATTGGAATATAAGACAACTACCCTTTTCTGGAATATGATTCATAGAGTCTTTATGGCATAAAAGGAGGCCATTTGGTCCTTTGAGTCCATGCTGGCTGTAGAACAAACCAATCAATCAATGCTTTTCCCCACTTTAGAACTGTAGTCCTTCAAGTTTATTTTACTCAGGTGCCAATTTAATTTTCTTTTGAAATAATTCATTGTCTCACCCTCACTGAATCTGCAGGTGGTAGATTTTCCTAATCACGCTCTTAATGAAGATGGCCCAATTCTGCATGCAAGTCCTCCATTACAATCTCAGAACATGCATTATTGACACTAACGCACTCAGGCACGCACGTTCCAGGGAATCTCTATATGATTTTCTGTACCTAATTGAATTACACCGTCCTTCCCTGAACTCTTGCAGTATATCTCTGTTCTACACAATTCCAAGATTTCTCCTCAACTTACACAGGTTTGCAATTGTAATGACCTGTACATAAGTGAGAAGAATGGTATTGGTCAATGCACACATCCTAGCTGTGGAAGGGTGTGTTGTAATTCTGCGTATCTGTCATTCTTTATTGAAGTGCTTGCAGAAAAACAGTTGAAACACTTATTTAAGAGAACTCATTTTCATCAGGATCTCATACATGCTAGAAAAAAGGCTTGAAGACCTTATGTGACATCTATGATAGCACTCTGTACCAGCAACCTTTCAGCTTGGGGTTTCTTGTCCAACAATTTCATTCTTGTGGTATGTCGATGGGGCACAGAGTTAAGGAGGAATTTCTTTTTTTCAGAGAGAAGTGAATCTGTAGATTTCTGTTCCACTCAGGGCTGTTGAGATTGAATTGTTAAGTACATTGACGGCTGAGAGAAACAGATTTTTAATCAGTAAGGGAATTAAGGGTTATGGAGAAAGGCAGGGAAGAAGCATTGAGAATTGTCAGATCAACCATGATTTCATGGAATGTTGGAGCAGATTTGATGGGCTAAATGGCCTAATTCTGCTCCTCCAGCTTATAGCCTTATGGCTGCAAGAGCCTGTCTCCATCACACTTTTTAGCAGCATATTCTGACCACCTCTTGTGTGAAAATGCTTTTTTCACACATTGCGTGTGATTATCTTCCAAATCTCAATAAATCTGTGTTCCTTTCTTGATTCTTTTACAAGCAGAAACAATTTCTACCTGTCTACTCTGTATAGTCCTCTTAACGTATAAAAACTCCTTTCAAATCTCCCTTTAGCTTTTTGCATCTTCAACTATCCCAACTTCTCAAATCTATTTTCATAGCTGAAGTTTCTCATCCCTATGATCATTCTCGTAAACCTTTTTGCGCAGTCTTTGATGCTTTCACATCTTTCACATCTGATGCCCCAAACTGTGCAGAATGCTCCAGCTGAGGTCTCATGTATAAATGGGTTGGGTAAGGACTTGGGGAAGTGTGAAGCCTATGAGGTTTACAGGATGGTATACCAACAAGAGGATGTGGATATCTGTGGGCTCCCTGTCATGGTCAGACTGAGACTGGAAGCCCCTGGAAGAGGATTACTCATTGTCGCCTTCCCTCCTGTTGGAAATTGAAAGTGTGCAATGGGAAAGAAAATAAAGGCAACCACATTCAGAGTGGGTGGGATTCATGACTCAACCTGTAAGAGAAGAAGCTGCAGCAAACACCAGTCATAGGGCTTCTAAAGGGAAAGAACATTAGTCATCAACCCAAGCAATGGACAGGACCCAGGCTGCCTCTCCCATTTCTATTGACCCTCTCTGTGTGTTGTACCTCTCTGACACAGCCATTGCTGAACAACTCTTCAATAACTACACCTTTGTGCACAGTGGGAGTCAAACATTGGGGATCTTGAACAAGGAAGGACAAAGGTGTCACCATGACCCAATGCCATGTGTACACATTGCTCCCCCTGCTCCAAATGGTGTAGTAAGTTCTCAGCGTAGACCAGGATCTGGGGAGCCTTGTCTGTGGCCATGAAATGCTGCTGGATGGTGAGAAAATGCATTTAGTGTCTACACCGAGAGACTCACACCACATGAAAGTTTGCATCAAGAATATTTATGTATAAACTGTGAGTGGCGTACGAGTCTTTTTCACCCCTACCACCAAAGTGTACTCAATTGTTTTCTTCTTTCTCTCCCTCTCATATGTCTTAGTGCACTCCCTGCTTCTACAGCTCGGGTGAAAGGAGTTTGCTTATCTGTTGACCAGGAGGGTTTGTGGGGTGACCCTGGGAACACTTGGTGTCAGGTCAATGCAGATATGTGTGTCTCTCCAGCAGAGCCTGAGGGGGCTGGACCTGGCTGTCCATGGAGGCAGCCAGACAGCCGCACTGCATCCCCTATCGCTGTGAGCAACTCTTCTTCCTCCCTGTGCCGACATCATAGGGTCATCGCCTGCCTGGGGCTGATCAGGTACTTGGTGTCTCAATCCTCCAAGTGCCAGTAGACTGGGTTGCTTCTCCCTCAGCCAACTGCAGAGCTGTTGCTGTGAAGTCCTCACCAGACTGTGTACCTACACTGTCTGCATGTATGCTTTCCAACAAGGTGTCAGTGTCTGAGCTGATGGAGAATGCAGGAGGCAGCATTTCCAAGCTTTCCTCTGGGGCCTCAGTATTAGAGGTCAAAGAGAGCCCTTCTGGGGGAGCTGGACGTTTCTCTGCAAAGATCAATGGGAGAAGAGCAAAACCTGTAAGAGCAAAGCGAGAGAAAACATTGTGGTCAGTGATTAGAATGATTGAGAGTAACAACGGAGTTAAAGGGTGATATGTAGGGATTGAAGAATGGTACTTATTCATTTGGCGGAACTTGGATGTTTCAATATCCCCACAGTCTTCTGTCTTCTCCTGGGAAGGCCAGGCTTTCCTACTTGTAGCTGGTGATGGGCATCCCCCCACCCTGGGTGCTCCCTATGACTTGTAATGGACTGTCTTCTCCTGTAATTAGAAAAGGAGTGTGGTAATGAGTGAGATTACAGTGGGTGGCACAGCTGTTAGTGCTGGTGCATGTGTCAGAAAGGTGGCAAGGTGTGCCAAAGGACTGAGGAGACAGCACAGAGGGCATAAAAGGTTAATGGTGTGTGAGGATGGGGAAGGGGTTTGGAGAGAGCAGTTGAGAGAAATGCGTTGCAGGCACTAATGAAAGTGGCAGAACATTGGTCTCGATAGGAGATGGATGTAGTGCAGCAGTTGAATGAGTGTGAGGTGACAGAGAGAAGGATATGGCACTTAACCTGGCAGAGCTAGGATTGTCATTGACATTTTTTCTACATTGCCGGCCATTTCTCTGGCCGGGTTGGCAGGGTCTCATGACACAGCCCCTTCAGCCTTGACTCTGTTTTCTCCCCCCTGGCCCAGGAACTCCCACCTACGTCCGGGACACCACCCACACCCTCTACCTCCTCCAAGATTTCCAATTCCCTGGCACCCATTTCCTCATCTTCACTAAGGACATTCAATCCCTGTACACTTGCATTCCCCACACGGATGGCCGAAAACCCCTCCACTTCTTCCTCTCCCGCAGTCTCAACCAGTCCCCTTCCACCGACACCCTCATCCACCTAACCGAACTCCTCCTTACCCTTAACAACTTCTCCTTTAACTCCTCCCACTTCTTACAGACGAAGTGGGTGGCCATGGTCACCTGCATGGGCCCAAGCTATGCCTCCCTCTTCATAGGATACGTGGAACAGTCCCTTTTCCACAGCTACACTGGCACTATCCCCCACCTCTTCCTCTGCTACATTGATGACTGTGTGGGCGCTGCCTTGTGCTCTCACAGGGAGTTTGAACAGTTCATCAACTTTACTAATACCTTTCACCCCGACCTCAAATTCACCTGGACCATTTCCAATACCTCTCTCTCCTTCCTGGACCTCTCTGTCTCCATCTCTGGTGACCGCCTCAAAACTGACATCTATTTCAAGCCCACCCACTCCCACAGCTACCTAGACTACACCTCCTCTCACCCACCTTCCTGCAAGAATGCGATTCCCTACTCACAATTCTTCCACCTCCGCAGGGTCCGCTCCCAAGGTGGGGTGTTCCACTCCAGAACATCCCAGATGACCTCCTATTTCAAGGACCACAACTTCCTACCCTTTGATGATAAAAATGCCCTCAATCGCATCTTTTGCGTTTCCCGCACTTCTACCCTTACGTCCCCTGACCCCTACAAAAACAAAGACAGAATCCTCCTTGCCCTCACATATCACCCCACCAACCTCCACATCCAATGTATCATTCCCGGCCACGTCTGCCACCTACAATCCGACCATCCCCTCCCCACCTCTATCTGCCTTTCGTAGGGACCGCTCTCTCCACGACTCCCTCATCTGCTCAACACTCCTCACTAACCCCACCACCCCTGGCACCTTTCCCTGCA
Organism: Ginglymostoma cirratum; assembly: GCA_024137785.1. Classification (NCBI taxonomy): domain Eukaryota; kingdom Metazoa; phylum Chordata; class Chondrichthyes; order Orectolobiformes; family Ginglymostomatidae; genus Ginglymostoma; species Ginglymostoma cirratum. The sequence continues at coordinate 30,949,606 of JAHRHZ010000034.1, read as the reverse complement.
ACCACAGGAAGTGCTACACCTGCACCTACACCTGCCCCGTCACCTCCATTCAAGGCACCAAACAAACCTTTCATATCAGACAGGGGTTCACCTGTACATTCGTCAACTTGGTCTACTATATCTGCTGCTCCCAATGTGGCCTCCTGTACATTGGTGAGACCAAGTGGAGGCTCGGAGACTGTTTCGCAGATCATCTGCACGCTGTACGCAGCAAACGACAACACCTTCCAGTCGCCAAACATTTTAACTCCCCCTCCCACTCCCTGGGTAACATGTCCATCCTAGGCCTCCTCCACTGTCACAAAGACACCACCCGCAAACTGGAGGAGCAGCACCTCATATTTCACCTCGGAAGCCTACAGCCCAATGACCTATAAGATAAAAATAAAATGTATTTTAAACTACTACCAAAAGGCAAAATTACATGATAAAGTATTTTACTGTCATGCACTGCATAGCTATGCACATGAAATGAACAAGTGGAGAGGAGAAGAGAGAATTGAAAGGATGGTATTAATAATACAACAACAGCAAAATCTTTTTTAATCGAAACAAAAGCAAAAATTGCTGGAGAAACTCAGCAGATATGGCAGCATTTGTCGAGAGAGAAAGCAAAGTTAATGTTTCAAGTCCAGTAACTCTTTAGAACTGATGGTAGCCATATACTGAAAACAAGGGAATGTTGATATGAGGTGGGGTGGTGTCGGTTAGGGTGGTGGTAGTGGAAGGAGTGAGCTGATAGTTGGAAATGGAGCCGAGAGAGAGAACAGCAGTTAGGCAGACAAAGGGATGATAATAGAAAACCAGGGAGAAAGAAAAGCTGATAATAGGGACCATAATTAGGTAAAAATGGATTGGGGATAGTAGGAACTGCTGATCCTGGAGAATCTGAGATAACAAGTAATTTTCTAACCTGATCCACACCTCCTTCCCTTACCCCCACACATGTGCTTTCAGCACAACCAATCCGGTTTCAGAGATAACAAGACGTAGAGCTGGATGAATACAGCAGGCCAAGCAGCATCAGAGGAACAGGAAACCTTTCTGAAGAAGGGTCCTGACCCAAAACGTCAGCTTTCCTGCTCCACTGATGCTGCCTGGCCTGCTGTGTTCATCCAGCTCTACGTCTTGTTATCGCTGAAAACGGATTGGTTGTGCTGAAAGCACATGTGTGGGGGTAAGGGAAGGAGGTGTGGATCAGGTTAGAAAATTACTGAACTCGATATTGAGGCCTGATGGCCGCAGGATCCTCAAGCGGAAAATAAGATGCTGTTCCTCTGGCTTCCACTGAGCCTCACTGGAGCACTGCAGCAGGCCTGAGACTGAGATTTGGCAAAGGAACATAGTGGTGTGTTGAAGTGGCAAGAAATCAGAAACTCAGAGTTATTTTTGCAGACAGAATCCTTCCTAAAAATGTTGAGCAGCTGTACCTGTTTTATTTGGTGAGAAGCACTCTATGAGTGTAAAAGTCTTGAAGTATTTTGTATTGTTCCAAAAATCACAGGTAATAAAATACAGCATGATGGGAATGGGATGTGAAAGATTCAATGCCAGGTTTGCTGACCTACACCTATCCTCAGTGGAGTTTCATTAAATCAGTACTTTGAGACTATAAAGTGCTGTCAGCTTGAAATCTTGGCTTGAAGTCTCCTTCTCTTGAGTCCTTTGTTTAACGCCGAGTAAACTAACTAAATAATGATGTCTATTTATTCAAAGGAATGGTTTATTAAGACAATGAGTAGGAAACAATTAGGCTTTATTTGCATACATTTACACTACTGGCCTTGGTGCAAAGCAGTTGTCCATCATGCTAGCACTAAAGATGTAGGGGGAAAGTTACCAATGGAATATCACACCAGTTGGGAAGGTGAAATCAAACTGACCATTATTTTACACTACACTCAATGAAGGCAGTGGAAAGGAAAACCAGGTGGCTTGTTGGAAGAACAGTTTTATACCAGGTGGATTTAAAACTACTCCATGGCGGAAGTTGACAAAAGTGGGAACCGACCATGGCTAACAAGGTAAATTAGAGATAGGATTAGGTCCAAGGAAGGGGAATATAAATAGACCAAAAAAAAAGCAACAGACCAGTGGATTGGGAACTATTTAGATTCCATCAAAAGGGGAAAATATGAGATCAAGCACATGGGGAACTTGCAAACTGATTGTAAAAGCTTCTATTGGTATGTGACGAGGGAAAGTTTAGTGAAGACAAACATAAATCCCTTCCAGTCAGAAACAGGAGAAGTTATACTTGGGAAAAAAAATGATAGCAGTCTAATTAAGTACATGTTTTGGTTCTGTGTGCACAAAAGAGCTAATAACATTGCAAAAAGTTTGGGGAATAGAGGGCAAAATAAATTGGGGAAACTGAAAGGAAATTAATAGTAATAGGAAAATGAAGTAGGCAGGATTCATGGGATTAAAGGCTGATAAATCCCCATGGCCCAATAATCTACACTTTAAAGTACTTAAGGAAGTCAGTTTAGAAATAGTGGATGCATTAGTGGTCTGGAACAATTCCTATGGATTGGACAGTAGCTAATGCAACTCCACTATTTAAAAAAGGAGGTAGAGAACAAGGGAATTATAGGTCAGTTAGCCTTACTTCAGTAGGAGGGAAAATGTTAAATCTAAAAGATTTAATAGTACAGCCCTTTGAAAATTGACAGGGTCAGACAGAATCACCATGAATTTACAAAAGGGAAATTAAGCTCAACAAATCTACTGGAATTTTTTCAAGATGAAACTGATAGAGTTGATAAGCAAGAGCCATTGGATGTGATTTATTGGACTTTCAGAAGGCTGTTGATGAGGTTCCATATAAGAGATTATGTAAAATTAAAGTGTATGGGGTTGAGGAGGAATAAAAGGGTCATTTCTTGAGTGGCTGCCTGTGAGCAGAGGCGCACCATAGGGTTCAATGTTTGGACCCCAGCTATTCACAATGTATGTTAATGATGTATATGAGGGTATGAAACATAATCTCTCCAAGTTTACAGATCACGCTAAGTTGGGTAAGAGGGTGAACCGTGAGGAAGATGCAGAGATGCTTCAGCGTGATTTGGACAAGTTGAGTGAGTGGGCAAATACATGGCAGATGAAATATAATGTGGATAAAAGTGAGGTTACCCACTTTGGTAGAAACAAAGCAAGGCGGATTATTATCTGAATGGCGATAGTTTGGGAAAGAAGGAGATGCAAAGAGAACTGGGTGTCCTTGTACACCAGACACTGAAAATAAGCAGTGCAGGTGCAGCAGGTGGTGAATAAGGTCGATGTTATGTTGGCCTTCATAGGAAGACGACTTGAGTACAGGAGAAGGGATGTTTTGATTGCAATTGTTTAGGGCCTTGTTGAGACCACACCTGGAATACTGTATGTAGTTTTGTTCCCTTTATCTGAGGAAGGGCATATTGGCTATTGGAGAAGTGCAACAAAGGTTTACCAGATGGATTCCTGATGCATGGTACGAAAAAAGATTGGATTAGTTAGGACTATTTTCTCTGGAGTTTAGAGGAATGTGGAGGACTCTCACAGAAACCAATAAAATTCCAACAGAGCTAGACAGAATAAATGCAGGGAAAATGCAGGAAAAAATGAGGGGACATAGCTGCAAATTGAGGGGTGATAGATTTCAGACAGATGTCAGAGGCAGGTTCTTTACTCAGAGAGTGGTAAGGGTGTGGAATGCCCTGCCTGTCAATGTAGTTAACTCAGCCACATTAGGGGCATTTAAACAGTCCTTGGATAAGCATATGGATGATGATGGGATAGTATAGGGGGATGGGCTTAGATTAGTTCACAGGGCGGCGCAACATCGAGGGCCGAAGGGCCTGTTCTGCGCTGTATTGTTCTATGTTCTATGTTCTAAAATGATCCTGCTGACCTGAGAGCCCAAAGCATAGGGTCACAGTTTAAAGATGCTGCTAAGCCATTTAGGACTGAGATGAAGAGAAATTTCTTCACCCAGAAAGTGGTGAGCCTGTGGAATTCTTCTCCATAGGAAGCAGTTGAACCCAAAATACTGAATGTTTTCAAGGAGTTAGCTATAGATCTTACAGTGAAAGATATCAAACGGTATGGAGAGAAAGCAGCAATAGGGTACTGAATTGAATGATCAAGCATGATCATATTGAACGGCAGAACAGATTCAAAGGTAGCAATAGCCTATTCCTGCTCCTATTGTATATGTTTCTATGTTTGATTTCAGGGTCAAGACGAGTGAGACACCCTTGTCTGTACTAAATCATTTTTTGGATTCAGTTGCTATAGTAAAACCATTAAATGAGGTTGGTCATATTTCATTGCTTTTTGGTTTATTGATTTAGCCAGCGAGACACAGATGGAAACAAAAAGTCTTGCAGCATTTTTACACACAAAACCTTGGTATACCGCTGGTCTCCTGGCACATCAGACAAGAAATTCCACAGAAACAACGTAAATAAACAGAGTGCATTTGTCTATTTATCTCCCCATTTTCAGTGTAGTTGAAGGACCCCAGTATGTAATTTATTGCCAGTGAGCAGGAATGCTCAATAATCCCTGTGGGCACTAACAAAGGCTAAATTAACATTTAGCAGACTCAGGATTAGCAGGAGTGGTGCCCTTGTACACCTCTCCCACACTCACCACTGGAATCTCTAAACAAATACTTTTGAAAGGAGTTCACACAGCAGAGTGGATTTTAACAATGTATACGCTTGACACAGAATTTATCCTGCTGGGAACATTTGCCAGGATCCAGAGGTCACCAGGCCTGTAATTACTGTTTTCATTGGGGATCATCATCACTGCACCATGAAAGTTTTTCTGTTTTCCTAACCATGTGCGCTATCGAAGTGAATTTTCTCTGGTGTGAGAGGAGGAAATTAACAGGGTGGCTGGCCAACTGTTCCCTTCGTCTCAGTCCATCTTTGTGCTTGCCAATAGGTGGCTCTGCAGCTCCATGACCAGGGATACGATAGTGAGATATTGGCTGTACAGTTTCTGACACGTCCAGAGTCATTTGAGTTGGGACACCTGGGTGTTACGGATATAGCTTTGCAATGAGTGACATCTCCATTATCAGCAATTAGTATTGTTCTGTTTTTTGAAAAATGTACTCATGGGACAGACATGGACTTTGCAGGCTAGGGCAACTTCTATTTCCTAAATAATATCACCCTAATTGCCCTGGACTGAGTGGCTTGTTCGGCTACCTCAGAGAGTGTGGAGTCACATATAGGCCAGGCCAGGCAATCCTTCCCTAAAGGACATTGGTGAACTAGATAGGTTTATTACACCAATCACCACTACAGGGGCTTTTTAAGTACTGAATATTATGAGATTCATTTTCACCATCAGCTATGGCAGGATTTGAACACAGGTTCACACAGCCTTAGCTGTGGACCTTGGATTACAAGTCCAATGACATTACCACTATGCCACCTACTCCCCACAGCAACTGCAGAGCTCTGTGTGGGAGCAGTCACAGGACAAAAGTACAGGATTCTCCAAAAAGGGAATTTAGACAAAAGACTGTGATTTGAAACTTATATCTCTCATTTTGAAATCTATTTGCAAGTTTGGGACCTCAGACTAGGGGTAAAGAGTTCTCACAGTCATAGAGTTATACAGCATAGAAACAGGCCCCTCTGCCCACCATATCTATGCTGAAAACAAACACCAAACTAGACTAATCCCATTTACCTAGAGTAGCCATTCAGGTTCTCAGTCAAATGGTCATAAAGCGCTGCATGAATGTACGTCACGGACTCTTGTGTAGACTGCACTGGGTGTTTGACCCATCCTTAAATACCTGTGTAAAAATCTGTAGTCTGTACATCTTACATCTGTAGTCTCGCTCTGTTCATTCTGCCTCTTGAAGCCAGCATCTGATGAAGTTGGATCTCCGGTCAGGAGATTAGGCATCAGTGAATTCCCAGGAATACCATCAGCTTTTGTGCTTTCTCATTCAAACATACTGATTCATTGAATGTCCCCTTCACCTGGTAAGTTGGCAGCAGGGTAAGATACTCCAGTCGGAGTTCCTCTGCTCGCCAGTTCCTTTTTCCTTTTCATTACTCTTTTTTTCTCTTTTTTTCTTTCTTTCTCCCTCCCTCTCCCCTTTGCGGTATTCCCCCATCATCCCCTCCAAACCCCAACCTTTAACTATTTTTAGCTCCAACTATTTGGCCTGAAGGAAAGGAGTTGTTCCAGTGACCAGGTAGGAACTGAGTGCGCGGGCCATGTCCTGCAGAGACAGTGGAGTAAGCGCAGGCCAGAGCAATGTGGGCAGATAAGACGTGGCTCAGAGCGAGTCCCGGAGGGGCTGAGCCCCCGAAGTGACAGAGGGGCCAAGGGGCCACATCCCGGAGCAGCAGAGGAGCCGTGACCTCAGAGCGATGAAGGGCCATGTACCCAGAGCAACAGTGAGGCCACGTACCGGGGCATCGTGGGTGCCAAGTCCAAAGGCAACAAGCGGCCCAGAGAGCTGTTTGACAGGAAGCAGCTTTGATGGGCTTCGGAGCGATGGTGGCATTTTCAGAGGCAGCTGCTGAGTCAGTCCGTCGGCCTGTGAGGCCTGGAGTAGGGCTTTCGTTTTCCACGTGGAGTAGGCCCCCGACAGCAGAATGGCATGGACTGGTGTGGCCCGGAGCAGGACATTCTCGGCAGCATAGCGTGGGCTAGAAAGCTCTGGCGGGACTCTGGCGGTGGTATAGCAGGGAAGTAGGAAAGTTGAAACTCTCTTTAAGTTATTAATTCTTATTTTATTCTGTAAATGGCGCTTATGTATGAGCGATGGTGCACACTTTTCACAGGATTTTGTTTTGAATGTATATGACAATAAATTTGATTCAATTTACTCGCTGGACTCCTTGGATCAGAGTAATCTGTGCAGGTACCTGCCAGTGGTTATTGTCGCTGCTCTGTTTAAGGTGACCTGTCCCATCAAGTTTCTCTTTTACTTGGCTTGCATCATTCCAACTTTGTTTTTAACTTTTTACATCACCATTATTATCGTTAATATCATTATCACCATCTCTCCCCATCTCCTCAAAATCTGAAGGTCACAGGTCGAGACAATTTGCCTAGAACTCTGCCTGGTCAGCCCAATCTGATTCACTTGAATTCTATACCAATTCAAAACCAATGGTTTTCTACCATTCCTGGAACAATTGTACCATTCTTTTCAATATTCGATGTAGTCTCGGTGCGTCTGCCCCATATCCTGTGATAACCCTATATGGTCTCACTTCCTGACTTGAGTAAGAGTGAATGCCTCCCGGTTTCTCCTGAAATTTAGCTGTTCTGACAATATATGCTCCCTTTTGATCTGGTCATTTAAGTATTGTTGCCTCTGCTTGTTTATCTCTTGCCTAGACTGTCTGACTAAGTATCAAAGTCACCGGTGTTTTGAGTTACGCCACTTCTGCTGCTTTTTGAGAATGAAGTCTGAATTAAACCAAAGAGATAGCAAGAACTGCCAATGCTGGAGTCAGTGTCAATACAATGTGAAGCTGGATGAACACAGCAGGTCAGGCAGCATCAGAGGAGCAGGAAAGTTGACATTTCGGGTCATGACGAAGGATGTAAACCCAAAACATCGACTTTCCTGCTCCTCTGATACTGCCTGACCTGCTGTGTTCCTCCAGCTCCACATTGCATTAAACCACATTGTTTACAGCACAGAATCTTTGCTGGCCCCCATGAACGTTGCCTTATTTTGCTGATCTTCATCCTTGATTTCTTGGGTCTTTTCCTTTTCCAAATGGCTTTCTTGTCTCTTGGATTTTCCCCTTGCTTTGGCTTCTTCTGCTTCTATATATTTTCCTAATCAACCTATTATACACCTTTGGAGCAGGTAGGACTTGAATCCTAGTCTCCAAGTTCAGAGACAGAAGCACTATCTCCAAGCCACTCACCACCTTAACTTGGAAATATATTGCCGTTCCTTCACTGTTGCTTGGTCAAAATCCTGGAATTCCTTCCCAAATGGCATTATGTGTCAACACACAACAGGAGGACTGCAGCAGTTCAAGAAGGCAGCTCAATACCACTTTCTCAAGGGCAACTAGGGATGGGCAATAAATGCAGGCCAGACAGCAATGCCTGCATCCTGCAAAAAGGAATAAATAAAAGAAAAACCACAAGACCCTTTCTTTTCCTGTTTCAATAGACTCTACTGATCTGTAGCATTGTCTGAAATGCCCTTTGTTTTCAGCTTCACCTGCTGGACACTTGTGTCTGTAGGTTGACCCATTAAACATGGGTAAAGTCACTATTGTCCTGGATGGTTGCTCTCCCAATAGAGAGTGATGATTTGTGATAGCTTAACATGAGAGTCACCACACCTCCTGCAAGGTGCAAAGTCAAGAAGATAGAACCTTTACAATGACCAAAGCCAATGCAGGAATTGAACCCACAATTTTGGCATTACTCTGCATTGTAAAACCATCAATCCAACCAACTGAGCTAAACCAAGTCCCTTGTTAACTTATACCACAGGTTGAATATCCTAATCTGGGCCATGATGTTGCTTCCTGCTCTTTTGGCATTTTGGCAGGCTTTCAGGATAATGACAACGCCATCATGGGGCCTACCCGTCCAACTAAATTTCTTCTAAGAACTAATTGATTCTACGCTCTGATCTCAGCATGAATGGCATATTGAATCTATCTTCTCCTTTAGAAACATAGAATCTTACAGTACAGAAGGAGGCTGTTCGATTCATTGTGTCTGTAACACCTCCCAAAAGAGCTATCCAGCTAGTCCCATTTTCTAGCCCTATCTCTAAATTCCTCACTTTCAAATATATGTCCAGCCCTCTTTAGAAATCTACGATGGAATCTGCCTCTTCCATTCTCCAAGGCAGCACATTACCAGAGAGTTGTTAGGATTTGGAAAGAAGTTTCTCCTAATCTCACTCCTAGTTCTCATGCTGACAATCTTGAAATTGTGATGCCTAGTCACTGACATGCCAACTAGTGAAAATAGAAAGCAAGCATGGGGCTGGATGAACACAGCAAGTCAAGCAGCATCACAGGAGCAGGAAAACTTGACGTTTCGGGCCTAA
>JAHRHZ010000034.1:30904927-30935545 GCA_024137785.1 Ginglymostoma cirratum | reverse complement strand
GCTGACATTTCGGGCCTAGACCCTTCCCATTTCTGAAGAAGGGTCTAGGCCTGAAACGTCAGCCTTCCCGCTCCTCTGATGCTGCTTGGCCTGCTGTGTTCATCCAGCTCTACACCTTGTTATCTCGGATTCTCCAGCATCTGCAGTTCCTATTATCTCAAGAATTTCAAATGACCATTTCCAGGAATGGCCTAATAATATGAATAAAGTTCCTGAGGACATTTATTCATTTGGCCATGCAGAGAGAAACTTGGTATGTAGAAGCAAGTCAGTTTCAAGAGCAAACAGGTCCTAATTAAAAAGCATTCTTTAAAAAAATTGCATTCTTCCCTGATGTACTTTGAAGACTATCAGATTGCAAAACTTTCAACTGTGACTCCAGGCAAAGCAGAGTGGAAGACCAATATTTTCCCATGGACGCAGCAAAGGAAAGGCTAGATGTTCACACAGAGCTGGAAAAAAGGGGTTGGATGGGCTTCAGGGTCAGAAACCTGTCTGTGGTGGGAAGTTCAGATTTTCACAAGTATGAACCTTTAATTGGGATGGAGACACGTTTCCCACCCACTTAGATCCAAATGAATGAGGTGGAGCAGGTGGCATTCAGCTAGATGTTCCATAGTAACCATCCCGGAGGCTGTTGGTTGCCCAGATGGAAAATCTGCTGAATGTGCCAAAGCCTTCCACAGCATCAGAGAGAAAAGTGAGGTTTCTCAGAAAAAATCTGAGACAGGAACCTCTCACTTCTTTGACGCTGGCCTGGAATCGATGAGTGGATGTTTAACATACTGATAGCCATATATTGAATTAGGCATCAGAAGGTTTTTTTGCAGGTTGACACGGGCCTTATAGTAACTCTGCAGTTTAGCACAAACCCCAGTTTTCACCTCCAAGACCCATCTGTCCAGAAGCCAGTTTCCAACTGGCAAAGAACCCAGCTGCTCTTTATTTCTTTTAAACCCATGATCAAACCATCCATTCTACGATATAAGTAACAAATTACAACAAACAGCTATGGTTTTTTTGAAATAGACCTTCACCAATTCACCTGCTTCACCAATTAAAAGAGCAAATAAGAAGCACTGCCCATCGGGGACAAAGGAGGGAGAGAAATAAATTAAAATACTTTGGGAAAGGAGAATGCAACTCTTTTTCAAAATCAACCTGTTTAACATGTTTTGACACACCTCTGCAGTAGATAGGATCTGAGCCTAGACCTCCTGGCTCAGAGTCACTACCACTGCACCACAAGACCCCCTCTCATCCCCTCTTTCTTTCACCTATTTTTAGTAACTCGCCTCAAAATCCACGTCACAGAAGAAATATTTACCAAATTGTGGGCATTGCCCATCAGTGATGTGATTACACAACTCTAAATTTTTTTTAGCACTACTAAAACAGCAGTGTTACTTTGTCCTTACTTTTCTCCCCAGCACCATCTCAAGTGTGTCACTAATTAAGTGATCAATTTACATGCAAAGCTTCTCATGGCTAGTGCAATGACAACAAAAGTGGCAGAAAGGTAGGGAGAGACGAGAGGGACTAAATTAAAATGGTGTTGAAGAGGAGAACACAGCTCTTAAACATAAAGTCCAAGATGCATCATATGCCCTCAATCAACTCTGGAGCTGATCTATTTCACCCTTCAATGGGCCTGCATTTTTAACATTGGCAGGAGAAGCTGATGGAGAGAAAGTTATCGACAATTACCAGCATTGCAGATCCGACACCAAGATCATGGTTTACAGAGCTGTGGTGGTTCCCACCGCCCTATATGGCCCTAAGACATTGACTGTATACAGCAGACACCTTGAAGTGCTAGAGAAGTACCACCAAAGCTTCCTGTGCAAGATCCTGTAAATCACCTGGGAAGAAAGACGCACCAACAGCAGTATCACAAGCCAGGCCAATATCTCCAACACTGAAGCACTGACCACCCTTGATTGTACGATGGGCTGGGCACATCATCCACTAGACTCCCCAGGCAGATGTTCTACTGCCGGCTCCGAAACAGCAGGTGAGACCCAGGAGGACAGAGGAAGCACTTCATTGATACCCTCAAGGCCTCACTGGTGGAGTGTGGCATTCCCACAGACTCCCGGGGATCACTGGCCCAAGACTGTCCAAAGTGGAGGAGGAGCATCCGGAAAGGGGTCGAGCACATTGAGACTTGCTGTCGGGAAAAGGTGGAAGTCAGCTGAAAACAGTGAAAGGAGTGCCCTGCCACCCAACGGCCCACCCACGCCTTCCCATGACCACTGCCTGCCCCTAACAGAGTTTCTACCATCTACGGACTCACCCTGAGAGTGGAAGTCAGTCATCCTCGTTTGCGAGAGGATGATGATTGATGATTGCAGTACTGGACCGGCTCTCGTTTTGAAGTTACTGCTGCAAGGGTAGATTTCAGTAAATAGTTCCGTCCTTAATTAATCAATGAGAGAGGAAAGAATGTAAATCTGTAAGAAACAAAGTGACTTGACTAAATATGAAACAATTGCAGTTGGCAATATACTTCAACCAGTAGGTGGCATTTACAGGTCTCTTGCCAATTTAAACAAAGGTTTAAACTAAATATTCATAAAACTTCCGTTAACACAGGAAATACCCAATCCCCAGTGAAGTGTGTGATAGATTGTCTCAGACTGAAGTCACTGGATGTTGAATACGATAAATTTCGTGCCCATTAAAGCAAATTTGTATTTGTTTTGAAACTGAAAGTGTTCAAAGGTGAGTTGCAATTGATTTTCAATAGTACTTTTAATATATTTAGTATTTTTTAAAAATTATCTTGGAGTCCATGGACCTAGTAGTATGGAGTAGCATGGAGCTACTGGCAAGTGCGTAAGTCAGATTTAACTCCAGTTACTGAAATAGTTGTTCAGAGCTTCATCATATTTATCATGCAATAACTCAAATCGTAAAAAAAAAGCTGGAAAATAAGTGACATGGTATCATCTATGAAATTTATGTTCTAAGTGGTGTTGTCAGTAATTTTAATTATCTGGCATGTAGGTTGCAACAACAGGGTGTGAAATGTTTCATGCTCCCTACATTGGTTTGCTTTACGTTGCTTTGTATTTTGTAATTGTTGCAAAATTTGTGAAAGAATTTCAAGCCAACTTTTCTGATGCAGTGGAACTTCTTTGGCAACCAGAAAAACATTCAAAATAAAACACTTGACCATGTTGAAGAGCATAGGATGAATGATTTAGATGTCAAATTGACATTTTCATTTGTTGTGTTGTCAACTTTGCTTTTGGTAAAATTAAACAATGGTAGTTATTGGCAATAGTAATAGCAAAAAACTGGACTTAGTTATTTCTCTAACCATTAATTGTTCTTGTAACCATGCACACAGAACCTCCTCTTTGCTTGTGATTAGACAAATTTGATTCTTTTATTGCTCCTGGAAACCCAATTTAGAAAACGTTCAGTGAATACATTTTGATCATGTATATTGAAACATATCTTTAGCTAAATTTCCATTTTATTTTCAGAATAATACACAAATTACAGTTTAGGAAACTACTATACAGCTTTTTGTATGGCCCTAAAGGGGAGTTGATTACACAAACACTTTAGGAATTAATTTGCAGTAATTCTTGGGGTTCAGCATGAAGCAGACTAGGAGACTTGCTGAGGTAGAGTGCTGAGGTTGGATGAAGCTGTCTTGTTCATTGGATCTTCTTTTAGAAACATAGAAGATAGGAGCAGAAGTATGCCATTTGACCCTTCGAACCTGCTAGCCATTCAATAAAGCCATGGCTGATCATTGAGTTCAATAACCTAATCCCATCCATGATCGTTTTAGCCACAAGAGCTATATCTACCTCCTCCTTGAAAACACATACCGTTTGACCTCAATCTCTTTTGTATATTGTTCCAGCCTTCCCTTTTAGGAATGATGTATCACAGTATGTCATGCAAACAAGACCTAAATCCAATTTTTGGGATAGCACAAGGCCGTGTGGATGCATAACCTATCAATCAAGAGAATCAATGATGATGGGACTGTAGAGAGAAAATCAATAGTATTGATAATCAGCAAATTTCTCATGACCCTCAAGTTTAATAATTCGATCTGAGGTTGGCATGAGAGAAGGGAGGGTGGAGAATAAGCGAGTGCAATGTACCGTCTACCCTCAGCTTCAGGCTGGGGATTTTACCTGTTGTGCCTAATTTAAATTCCACCAGAATTGTGGGAAGTGGGCACAGGGCATCTGCCAGCTGGAAAGGTTGTTTAACATTTGCCAGCCCACAGGTTTGCAATCAAGGGGTGTGAAGGTCTTCATAGGAGGGTGTGTACTATGGAGGGCCTCATTGTCCTTTCCACAAAATATCCACTAGGTAGGAAAACTGAAGGTAGCAGTTTCCCTGCTCAGACTCAGTTAAAATGCCAGCAGGGTCCTATTGGAAACTTAAATATGTGGAATTCCTAGCTGATTTAGGCCCAGACTTGTTTGCATGTGAGCACCTAAGTTTACAATTTGGAAATGAAGGAGAATGCCATGTTTAATAGATCATAATCAACTGTGCCCTGTTTCTGCAGAGAGTGAGATTAGGTTTAAAATTGATCTATTTGTACTTGTTCTTATCTGACATAAAACCTAAAGTTATGTAATTAATCTTAAAGATTATTTTCACAACTGTAGAAAATGGATGAAACTGGGACTTCCTCCTTAAATTCATTACTGTGAAATTTTAGCCTGCAAACTTATTTGAGACATACAAATTATACAATGTCTGTTGCCAAAGTGATGAGGAATGCTGTGTTTGTTTCCAGGCTGCTTCAGATAAACAATGGTTTCAATGTTGCTTAATCAATACATAGATATTCAATGCTTGAACTAACTGCTGCAATATCACAATGTGAATATTTAACATCTTAAGGGAGACATTATTCCGTTAAAGAGACCGGTGCTTTCTTAAGTAGGAGACAGAGGAAAGTCACACAAACATACTAAGTGCTCATATGATAGTGTCATTGCAGATAACATTAAACTTGGAAGAACTGTAATTTGAGAAGGACAGAGTGGAACTCGAAAACAACAGTGACAAGTTGGAGGAGTGGGTGGATAGGTAGAAAATGAGGTTCAATGCAGAAAGCTTTGAGGTGATATATTTCGGTCAGAGAATATTAAAACACTGTCTAAAAGGGGAGGCAATTCTAGAGGGGCATTCTAAAACAAAAAAGGAAGAGCATAGATTTAAAGTGACGTGTAAAGGAAGCAAGGGCGATGTGCGAAAAAAATTTCTTCACACAGCAAGTAATAAGAGTATAGAATGCACTGCCTGGAAATGCAGTGGAAGCAGCTTCAACTGAGGAATTCAAAAGGGATAAAAATGGTGTGCAGGAATATGGGGAAAAGGCCTGAGGTCGGTAATTGGCAATAGAACTAGTGCAGGCACAATGGGTTGAATGGCTTCTACACCATAACAATTTGATTCTGTGATAACACAGGCATAGTTTTCAGGTGCAAATTTTGATCAAATGTTAGCAATGCTTTAGAGGAGGAACCTGCCTTGTCTTGTTGCTACTTATTCTTTGCGCTTAGAGTCTCAGTGAACACTAAGGTGGCCACAAGAACCAATGCCAGTTGTAGGAGTCTGGTTCAGTTAAATAGAGATAGCAAGGTGTGGAGCTGGATGAACACAGCAGGCCAAGCAGCATCATAGGAGCAGGAAAGCTTCACGTTTCGGGCCTAGACCCATCATATCTCTGGTTCAGTTAAATAGTTGGGTTGAGCCTCTTACAGTCTTAAACGATTCCATCATCTTTGGAAACATTGAAGAAAATCATTCCTTTTTGAAATTTTGTGAAATGCAGTCATTAGCCTATCTCAATGGTAATAAAAATGAAGACAGGTGTTAAACAGGCCTATTACACAAAGTTAATGCATCATAAATCCCTTTGACTGGGAAAATTGGTTGTACGTCAGTGGATTCAATGTTGCATTTAGTTCAATTGACATGCTTGCACAGATTTTGACGCAACACTGTTGCAATCCAAGTTTGCAGTTTCGAAGGCCTTATCATCGGCTGCTCTTCTCCCAGAAAGTCTGACCGAAATGTTGCTGCCGTACAATTTGAGGCAAATGAGCTGAAAGATCATTTCTCCATTCAAAGCAGAGAGTTTGATCAAAAATTGTGTTGATATGTATTTGTTTAAGAATTGACTTCACCCATTCATCTCCTGGACCCAGTTATCATAGCTCTAGAATTAGCATCAGTGCCATTGGACCAGAAAGAGGATAAATCAGTACCTTGGTCACTGGAGGCTCTGGCTGAAAATTGAGTGGTGGTAGGATCAAGTTGAGCTGTGATTCTTACCTGGCGGAATAGCAAAGGACCAAGAATGCAGTATTCATAATATTTATTGAGTTAATTAATTACAAGATTCAGCACTTCTTCATGAGACTGACCAACGTCCTCTCAGGTTTTTCATGCCCTACCCCTGAACTCATCCATTTCTCTAATTTTTTTTTCTTTTATCCCCTACAAAGTCTTCTCCAAACTCATTCTATCAGATCCATATCCTGCTCTCTTGGCCTTATTTTTACTAATCTAGTGGTCAGCCATCTTCTAATCCATGTGAAAACTTTGCAAATGTCAGACCTTAGTGAGATCTTTTACACTCCTCCAACTGAGAGATAATTGTTGTTCTCAGTGAGGAAACTCCATGGGAATAATTACTAAACATAGCAACCTAGAAAATAGGAACAGGAGTAGGCCATTTGTCCCTTCAAATCTACTCCACTGTTCAACACAATCGTGGCTGGTCATTTAACTCATCTTTCATTTCCCCTTTCTCTCCATACCTTTTCCATAGCCAGAACATCCTTCCTCAGATAAGGAGACCAAAATTGCACAATTCCAGACAAAAACAGAAATTTCTGAAAATGCTCAGGAGGTCTGGCAGCATCTGTGGAGAGAAATCAAGAGTTAATGTTTTGTGTTGAGTAACCCTTCCTCAGAATACCTAAATTCTGAGGAAGGGTCACTCAACCTGAAACGTTAACTCCAATTTCTCTCTACAGATGCTGCCAGGCCTTCTGAGCTTTTCCAGCAATTTCTCTTTTTGTCTCTGATTTACAGCATCCGCAGTTCTTGCACAATTCTAAGTGTGGTCTCATCAAGGCACGGCATAATTGCAGTAAGACACTCCTGCTCCCGTACTTAAATTCCCTTTCTATAAAGACCAATATACCATTTGTCTTCTTCACCACCTGCTGCACCTGTGTGCTTACTTCCAGCACTGGTGTGAAAGGGCACCCAGGTCTCATTGCACATCTCCCTTGCCCAATCTGTCACTATTCAGACAAAGTGGAGAACCTTACATTTACCCACATTATACGCCATCTGTGATGCATTTACTCACTCATTGAACTTGTCCAAATCACACTGAAGCATCTTCGCATCCTTCTCACTGCTCACCCTCACATCCAGCTTTGCTGTCTGCAAGTCTGGAGATATTAAACAATAATATTTAATTGCCGGACATTTCTGGGACTTCATTTATTGCCACAGGCCTCCACATACAAATTACTGCCCTCTGCTAGACTCTCTCCCTCTTATCAATTACTGCAGCTCTACAGCTTCCAACAAGCCTTCAAGTGGGCCCGAAGAAGAATAAGGTTAATCAGGTGACAGCATCATTCTAGGTTTTCCATTTGAACTTCAAGCCGATGATACTCAACTTTAATATGCATGTACTTTTACAGTTCATGTAAGTTTAAGGTGTTAATTGAAAATGTGACATGACATAGATATTCATCTAAATATGTCAATCTAGCAATTGACAAAGGATAACTGACAGTCTTGAAATGGCCAATGTAGCCTCAAAAAACACCGACAGGTCAGAAATATTGAATATAGATATATAACATGTAGTTATATTCAAAGTGCAATTGATATCATGAGCCTGACACTGCAGGTCTAGCATTCCATTGTTTCTATAGTGTAAATAAAAACCCAGAAATTATTTAGGTTGCTGAATTGGTACATTCAGTTGCTAGCATTGACAATATTACCGCATGAATAACACTATTAATTTGTGTACTTTATTGATGACATAAATCCATAGTTTGCTCATTATCGAATTTTAGTGCCAGCATTATCAGCCAGATCTGCAAGTTTTAATTAGATTTGTATCAGATTCCCCACTAACTGGCATAAAATATGACACTCATTTCTATTTGTCTATTTCTCTGAAAGCCTTAATTTTAAAACGAATTTAAAATTGCACATTAAAAAAAATTGTACTTATGGATTTTGTTCTTGATTTTGGCTCCCAAAATGCCATGCTTTACTTCATAAACAAAAACAGGAATTACTGGGAAAACTTAAAAGATCTGGCAGCATCTGTGGAGTGAAAGCAACATTAACATTTTCAGTTCAGTCATCCTTCTTCAGAACTGATTGTATCTAGGAAAAGGTTGGTATGTAAACTGAGGATGGGGTGGGAGAGTGGGGAGGAGTAATGATAGGTGGAGCTGAAGTCCCTGAGAGAGAACAACAGTTGATCAGAATAAGAAATAGGCAAATGTTAGCTTGGGAGAATGAATAGCTACTGATTGGGACCATTAGTAGCTGACAATAGGATGGCTGCGGTAGCAGCCCATGTGATGGCAAGGCCTGGTGTATGGGGGTTGGGGTAAGGACATGGGTGTCTGGCTTATCACTTCATGTGGACTTTGATTTAGAATTAGCCTAATTGCTGTCAACAAGTTGAAGAGATTTCTGTAAGTTCCCCTGCATATCTTCACAGAATCCCTACAGTGTGAAAACAGGCCACTCAGCCCAATGAGTCCACGCTGACCCTCCGAAGAGCATCCCACTCAGACCCATCCCCCTACCCTATCCCTGTAATCCTGCATTTCCCATGGCTAACCCACTTTGCCTGCATATCCCTGAACACTATGGGAAATTTAGCATGGCCAAGCCACCTAACTTGCACATCTTTGGACTATGGGAGAAAACTGGAGCACCCAGCGGAAACCCATGCAGACACAGGGGGGACGTGCAAACTCCACACAGACAGTTGCCACCACAAGGTGGAATCAATACCCAGGTCCCTGGTGCTGTGAGGCAGCAGAGCTAACCACTGAGCCACCGTGCTGCCCATTTTCTCGAACGTTTTTAGACAATAAATACAGGAGCAGAATTAGGCCATTTGGCCCATTGAGTCTGTTCTGCCATTCAATCATGGCTGATATGTTTCTCAACCCCATTCTCCTTCCTTTTTTCCAGTAATGTTTGATCCCCTTACCAATCAAGAAGCTATCTCTGTCTTAAATACACTCAATGATTTGGCCTCCACAGTCTTCTGCAGCAATGAGTTCCACAGATTCACCAGCAAGATAATCAAGCTTGCTACATTTTGTAAATAAGATTTGCCTCTATTCCCCTCTGAATGCGATTTCCTTTCAGGTAACCACAGCCACTGCAACAGATGGTGAGTCTATATTTTACACTGTGTTTCCGGAAACCATTTGTGCCCTGCAATCTTCAGAGCTTTAGGTTAAAAATTGCATCAAATCGCTGCATAAAACAAAACAATTTAACATGTTGGGCTGAATTTTCAACAGCCCATGGAAGTGGGTCTGGAGGAGGGCACGCCAAAAATGAAGGGAAAATCCCACTGGGCTGGTTCCTTCTTGTGCAGAAGATTGAATGGTTGTCACGCTGGTTACCCAGCCAGCTGTGACGGTTAACCAATTAACCAGTTGGTCCAGCTCAGCTTTCAGTCAATAGTAATCCTCAGGAAACTGATGGTGTGAGATACAGCAGTAAAATGGCAAGGGGGGTCGATTACTGTCTCTCTCATTGGAGACCATGCCTGGCACTCGTGTGGCACAATTGTTACATGCCAATTATCAACACAAGCCTGAATTTTATCCAGGCCTTGCTTCTTATGGACACTGACTACTTCCATATCTGAGGAGTGAATTAATTAAGGGCATGTTTAAAATGCCTCCTGAAATTTCCAGGCAGTATACAGGGCAACTGTTGAGCCAGGAGACTGCTCATAAATTAGTGGCAGAATCCCAGTATCAGGTCTACCAGAATTCAGAGCCAAAGTCTCCATTCAATAGGAAGGTGCCATGCTAGTGAAAACTTCCATCCATGGGCAGTGCCACTTCCTGTGGTGGAGTCTGTCCAATGGCCTTGACATTTTTGATCTTTTTCATATTCCCTGTTTGTAACCAATGATAGGGAACGGAGATAAGAATTGAAAGATAAAAGCAGGCACAATATTAAATAGTTCTCATGTTTTCAAAAACAAGTCTTGTGGGCCCTGTTGCCAAGGCCAGCATTTATTGTCCCATCACAGTAGTCCTTGTGAATGTGCTGGTAACCTTGAACTGGCATTATCTGTTACAGTTACACCCACTGTGTTGTTAGGTAGGAATTTCAGGATTTTGATCCAGTGACCATGAGGAATACTGATATTGTTCCAAGTCAGGATGCTTT
The DNA here is from genome assembly GCA_024137785.1 of Ginglymostoma cirratum. Lineage (NCBI taxonomy): Eukaryota > Metazoa > Chordata > Chondrichthyes > Orectolobiformes > Ginglymostomatidae > Ginglymostoma > Ginglymostoma cirratum. The sequence goes on along the minus strand of JAHRHZ010000034.1, from coordinate 30,925,075 downwards.
GTGGGTCAGAGGTGAACTTACAGATGATGGTGTTCCCATGTATTTGCTGCCCTTATCTATTGAGATTTAGAGGTCATAGGTTTGGAAGGTGCTGTCCAAGTTGTTGCAGCTCACCTCTTATATGGGACACACAACTGTGCATCAGTGGTGATGGGGGTGAATGTTAAGGTTACAGGAAGTAGGTAGTGGGGGACTCAGCAGTAGTAATATCATTGAATATTAATTCTCTCTTGTTGGGCAATGTCACTAACTGGCACTTATGTGGCACAAGTGTTTTGTCACTTGTCAACTCAAGCCTGAATGTGTCCAAGCCTTGCTGCTCGCCTTTGTAATCCAGAAACCCAGGTTAATGTTCTAGGGACATGGTTTCAAATCCCACCATAGCTGGAAGAATTTATATCTAATTAATAAATCTCGGATTGAAAGCAAATCTCAGTAATAGTGATCATGTAACTGTCACTAATTGTTGTTAAAACCCATTTCGTTCACTCAGTCCTCTTGGTAAAATCTGCAATCCTTACATAATCTGTCCTGCGTGCTTAAGATTCCAGACCCTCAATAACGTGGTTGACTCTGAGCTGATCTCTGAAAAAGTCCAGAAAGCTACTCATCTCAGGGGCAATTAAGGATCAGCAACAAATGCTGGACTTGTCAGTGATGCTCATAGCTCAAGGAAGAATAAACAAAATGGGCACAGACTGCTTCTGTATCTGGATTGTCGTGAATGGTATTTGGTGATGGCGTAGTGGTAATGTCATTGGACTAGTAATCCAGTAGACCCAGACTAATTGTGGGGGACATGGATTCAAATCCTGCCATGAAAGATGGTGAAATTGAGTTTAATAAGTAAAACTCCTGAAGTTAAAACCTAAACTAATGGTGACCATCAACATTGCCAGTAAATCCATTGATTAACTAATGCCCTTTAAGGAAAGAAACCTGCCATTCTGGTCTGGACTACACTCATAGAGTCAAACAGCACAGACGCAGACCCTTCGGTCCAACTGCTGTCTGAAATGGCCCAGCAAATAATATGAGACCTGAAGAAAATAATTAAACAAAGTGGGCCACTTAACATCACCTCAGCACCGGAAATAGCAATAGCCCATCCGATGCAGTCAACCTGGCAAAATCCTCCTTACTAATGTCTGGGGTCTCGTGCCAAAATTGGGAGAACTGTCCCAAAGGCTAATAAGGCAATGGCCTGATATAATCATACTTATGGACTCATGCCCTATAGTCAACAATCCAGACATCACCATAACCATACCTGAGTATGCCCAGTCCCTCCAGAAGTGGTAGCAGAGTGGTGCACAGTCAGAAAGGAGTCACTATTGGAATCTTCAAGATTTCTCCAGATCCCATGAAGTCTCATGATTTCAGATCAAACATTAGCAAGGAAATCTTCTGTTGATTACCACCTAACAAGCACCCACTAACAGCCTACCTACTTCAGCTGATGATTCAGTACTCCTCCAAGTTGAATATCAATTGGAAGAAGCATAGAGGATTGGTAAGAAGATAGCATGTACTCTGGGTATGGGACTTAAATGCCGATTGCCAACATTGGTTTGACAACAACACTGCTGACTCTTAAAAGGACGTACCTGCTAGATTGGGTCTGTGACAGGTAGTGACGGAACCAACAAGATGGATGAACCTACTTGGCTTTGACGTCCCTAGCCTGCTTGTATCAGATGCATTTATCTATGTCAGTAGGTGCAACTACTATATAGCACTTATGGAGATGGGGACAACATGGTGGCACAGTGGTTACCACTGCTGTCTCACAGCACCAGAAATTCAGGTTCATTCCACCCTCGGGCAACAGTCTGTGTGGAGTTTGCACATTCTCCCCGTACTTGCGTGGATTTCCTCCAGGTGCTCCGGTTTCCCCCCACAGTCCAAAGATGTGCAAGTTAGGTAAATAGGCACACTAAGTTGCCTGTAGCGTCCAGGGATGTGCAGGATAGGTGGGTTAGCCCAAGGAAATGCAGGTCTGGGTGGGATGCTCATCGGAGAGCTCATGTGGACTTGATGGGATGAATAGATTGCTTCCACATTGTAGCAGTTCTGTGTTCTTCTCTCTATGGATTCTATGATGAAATCCTGCCATCGCATCGAAGATACCTTCCATCATGTTAAGTATAACCAACTCTGCAGCAAAGTTCGAGGGAATATTATGCATGATGCTTTGTGGCTTGGAGGGGAATGCACAAGTGAGATGGTGTTCTCCTACTTCAAATACAATTGTCCTTCTAGATGATAGATGTCAGAAAGAAAAAAACTCATGTATCACTTATTGGCAAGGATAGAAGGTTGACTGACTACAGTAACTGAGAGTAGGTGTAAATGGGTCTTTTATAGTTTGGGAAGATGTAACACTAGGATTGTTGCTGGGATCTCAACATTTTTGAAGAAATTACTCAAATGAAGGTATGCTTCTCAAATTTTCTGATAACACAAAACTGGGTAGGAATGTGAGGTTATGGAGAGACTCAAGGAGGTTGCAAAAAGCTATAGATAGGTTAAGTGAGTAAGCAAAGAAGTGGCAAATGGAGTATAATGTCAGAAAATGTGGAATTGTCCATTCTGACACGCAGAATGCAAAAGAAGCGGGTTATCTCATGGGTGAGAGATCTCAGAGCTCTGGGATGCAGAGGGATCTGTATATCCTGGTAAATAAATCAAAAAAGATTTGTATGTAGGTATAGCAAATAAAATGTTATCATTTATCGTCAGGGAAACTGAATACAAATGTAGGGAGATTATGCTTCAGTTATACAGTACACTGGTGTGACTGCATCTGGAGCACTATGTACAGTATTGGTCACCTTATTTAAGACGTGAATGTATTGGGGGTAATTCAGAGAAAGTTGAGTAGACATCTACCTGAAATGGGCAGATTGTTTGGTATATAAGGAAATGTTGGACAGGCTAGACTTGAAACTGCTGGAGTTTAGGAATGTAAGGGGTGATAGGATAGTTAGACAAGTTCAAAGTAATCAGGCAAAGCCATCATGATTTTGTCAAAGGAAAATTATTTTTAGCTAATTTATTGGAGTTCTTTGAAAAAATAACTTATGCTGCAGATGAACAGGAACTACTGGATGTACTATATTTAGATTTCCAGAATGCTTTGGATATGGTGACACTTAAGAGGTTATAAAGTCATAGTGTTATAGAGTTGTGCAGCATGGAAACAGACGCATTGGTCCAATTCATCCGTGCAGACAAGGTATCCTAAATGAATCGAGCTCCATTCGCCAGCATTTGGCCCATATCCCTCTAAACCCTTTCTATTCATATATCCACCCAAATGCCTTTAAAATGTTGTAATTGCACCAACCTCCACTACCTGCCTTTAGGTCCCTTTTAAATCTTTCCCCTCTCACCTTAAACCTGTGCGCTCTAGCTTTGGACTCCCCTAACCTGGGAAAAAGACCTTGGTTATACACCCTATCCATGTCCCTCATGATTTTATAAACCTCTATAAGGTCATCGTTCACCCTCCAACACTCCAGGAATAATAGCCCCATTGTATTCAGCCTCTCCTTTTAGTTCAAACTCTCCAACACTAGCAACATCCTTGTAAATCTTTTTGCACCCTTTCAAGTTTAACAACAACTTTCCTAAAGCAGGGAGACTTGAATTGAACATAATATTCCAAAAGTGGCCCAGACAATGTCCTGTACAGCCGTAACATGGCATCTCAACTCCTATAGTCAATATACTGACCAATAGACACAAGCGTACCAAATAACGTCTTCACTGCCCTGTCTACCTGCAACTCCACTTTCAACGAACTATGAAACTGCACCCCGATGTATTTTTGTTCAGCCACATTCCCCAGGGCCCTACCCATTAAGTGTATAAGTCCCACCCTGATTTGCCTTACCAAAATGCAATACCTCATATTTATTTAAATGAAACTTCATCTGCCATTCTTTGGCCTATCAACCCATCTGATCAAGGTCCTGTTGTACCCTGAGATAGCCTTCTTCGCTGTCCACTACAGCATCAATTTTGGTGTCATCTGCAAACTTATTAACCATTCCTCCTATTATCACATGCAAATCATTTTGTGAAAAATAATTGCTGATGGTGTTGGGCATAATATATTGACATGGATAGAAGAATAGCCACCGAACAGGAGGCAGAGAATAGGAATAAATAGGTGCTTTTCAGGCTGGCAAGCTGTCACAAATTGTGTGCCACGGGGGTCAATAATGGGGCCTCAACTCTTCACGATTTATGTAAATTATTTGCATGAAGAAATCAAAGGTATGGTAGCTAAATTTGCTGGTGACACAAAGATAAGTAGGAAAATAGTTGTGAAAAGGACATAAGACCATAAGATAGAAGAGCAGAATTAGGCCATTCAGCCCATTGAGTTTGCTCTGCCATTCTATCATAGCTAAAATGTTTCTCAGCCCATTCTCCTGCCTTCTCCCCATAAACTTTGATCCCTTTACTAATCAAGAACCCATCTATCTCTCACTTAAATACTTGACATCATATTAGAGCTTCAATGACTTGGCCTCACAGCCTTCCGCAGCAGTGAGTTCCACAGGTCTCGGTATTCTCTGGCTAAAAAATATCTTCCTCATCTCAGTTTTAAAGAGTTTTCCCTTCGCTCTGAGGCTGTGCCCTTAGGTCCTAGTCTCTCCTACTAGTGGAACCATCTTCTCCACATCCACTCTACCCAGACCTTTCAATTTCCTATAAGTTTCATTGAGACCTCCTCCTCATCCTTCTGAACTCCATAGTGTGCAGAGGCCTTAAAAGGAATATGGATAGGTTAACAGAGTGGGCAAAGGTCTGGCAAATGGAGTATAATGTGGGAAAGTGGGAAATTATCTATTTTGGCTGAAAGAATAATAAAGAAGCATATCATCTAAATGCCAAGGGGTCACAGATTTCTATGATGCAGTGAAATCTGAGTGTCTTAGTGCATGAATCACAGAAGGTTAATTTGCAGGCACAACAAGTAATCGGGAAAGCTTGTAGAATGTAATGTTTAATAGCAAGGGGAATTGAATGCAAGAGTGGAGAGGTTATGCTTGAGTTATACAGGGCATCAATGAGACTACATTTAGACTACTGAGTACACTGTATTTTCAGAAGGATGTTAATGCACTGGAAGCAGTTCAGAGAAGGTTTACTAAACAACTTGGAATGAAAAAAATTCTTTATAAGGAAAGGCTAGATAGGCTGGACTCCTTTCCTCAGCAGTTTTTAGAAGAGTAAGAGGTAAGGTAATTGAAGGAAAAAAAGGTAATTGAAATATGTAAGATCTCGAGGCGTCTTCACTAGATAGATATTGAAGGTATGTTTCCTCACTAGGGTTCATATTTTAAAAAGAAGATGGCGTCCATTTAAAACAGAAATGAGAAAGCATTTTTTCTCTAAGAAGGTTTGTGAAGCTTTGAAATTCCTTTCCTCTAAAGGCAGTGGATGCAGAATCTTTAAATGTTTTTAAGTCAGAGGTAGATAGATTCTTGATTACCAAGCGATTGAAAGATTATTGAGGATACATAGGAATGTAGAGTTCAGGTAAAAATCAGATCAACCACAATCTTAATGAATGCCAGGACAGGCTGAAAGGGCCAATTGGCCTAATCTTGTTCCTTGTTCATATGATTTGATTTGATTTGATTCATTGTCACATGTACCTTAGCACAGTGAAAATTTTTGTTTATGAACAGTACAGGTAGATCATAATAAGCAAGGACATACAGATCATAGGATGAGAAAAAGACACGGACAGAGCCATACAGGTTACGGCGTGCGCTAGGCAAGATCAACATTAGCAAGATCAGCATTATTTGGAGTTACAGAGCCCATTCATCAGTCTAATAATGGCCAGGAAGAAGATGTTCTCTGAACCTGCTGGTGTGTATGTTCGAGCTTCTGTGTCTTCTGCCTGACAGAAGAAGTTGTAGGCGGTCATTACCAAAGTACGATGGGTCTTCGATGATTTTGGGAGCCTTTCCACAGCAACAAGCCATGTACATGGAATCCATGGATGGAAGGTTGGCTTCCGCGATGGTCTGGGCTGTGCACATCACCTTCTGTGGTTTCTTACGGTCCCGGGCAGAGCAGTTGCCGTACCAGGTCATCATGCACCCGGACCCTATGCTTTCAGTGGTGCATCTGCAAATGTTGGTGAGGGTCTTCACTGGACATGGCAAATTTCCCAAGCCTTCTGAGGAAGAAGAGGCATTGTTGTGCCTTCTTGACCATCACATATACATGGGAAGTCCAGGAGAGGTTGTCGGTTATCGTCACTCCTAGGAACCTGATGCTCTTCCCCCTGTCAACCTCAGTTCCTTTGGTGTAGGTGGGGGTGTGTTCTCTTCCTTTCTTTCTGACATCAATGTTCAGTTCTTAGTTTTGCTGACATTGAAAGAAAGGTTGTTCTTATTGCACCATTTCACCAAGCCTTCTATCTCCTTTCTGTTTTATGACTCGTCGTTGTTTGATATCCGTCCTACCACAGTGGTGTCATCAGCGAACTTGTAGATGACGTTCATTTGGAATTTGGAAACACAGTTGTACGTGTACAGGGAGTACAATACGAGGCTAAGGATGCATCTTTGGGGGGGGTCCAATGTTGAGTCATATCATGGAGGAGGTACAGTTGTCTATCTTCACTGATTGCAATCTGTGAGTCAGAAAGCTGAGGATCCAGTTGCAGACGGCAGAGATGATACTGAAGTCTCAGAGTTTTGAGATCAGTTTGGAGGGGATAATGGTGTTGGCAGCCGAGTTGTAGTCATCTGATGTAGTTGTCCTTGTCCAGACGTTCCAGGGATGAGTGCAAGGCTGTGGACCTATTACATCTGTTGGCAAATTGTAGGGGATTGAGGCAGGCTGGGAGATTAAAGTTGATGTGGGCCATGACCAGCTCTCAAAGCTGTTCATATGTATGATTCTCTGGGAAGTTAAGTAGTTTGATGGAATGAGGGGAAGGGTTAGTGTGCAAAGTCAAGAACATGAAAGGAATCCTCCTACCACCATCTTACCTCGGCCTGCACTCCTCCAGCTGCTGTCATCTGAATTGCCAGGGACAGAGAAGTGTTGGGTTGTTCAAATCTATCCCACTATTTCTGGCCTACAGTGCTGTGGTCACTGTGGTAAGATATAACAGGGAAGAGTTGTAGTTCTATTTATAAAGAAATCGTTAGCACATCTAACTGGATCACACTTACAAAGAATGAAATACGGATTTTGCCATAAATTTCACACAGACAAAATCTTTCTGCTGACCGCAGGGAAAGATAGTAACAGAACATAATTGAAAATCTTGTTGCAGTAATAATTTGATAATCATAAGGCCAATTCCAAGTAGAAGGCAACCAAACTAAGGGAGCAATGATGTGGCCTCAGTGAATGAAGTTTGAGGAAATAACAGTTGAAGTAATTGGTTCCTCTTTTTGAGGCCAACTACGAAACGTTTGCAGCTTTTAAGCAAACATCAATTTATAAGCTACACTGCACTTTTTTTTATTGTATTCCTTTCTACCTTGCTGTTTACTGCTGAGGAAAAGAGTTGGTGTCGAAACAATAAAAGATGTGATGGACTTCTTCCATTGTGGAATATTCATAAGCCTATTTTAGGGCCATGGGCAGAGATTCATTAAACAGGATTATTTGAGAATTTACCCCAATTTTGATCAGTTAGTTTCCTCATTATTATTATCCTGATGAATAACTTTGCAATGTGTTTGTCAAATGAAGCCATGTTAGATAGAAAGATGGGTTGGAGGCGGGGCAACAACCTCATAGGGCAAGATTCATGGAATTACACAAAAGAGAAGGCATCCATTCAGCCCATCAGGCCAGCATTCTCTCTTTGAAAGAGCTTTACAATTAAACCTACTCCCCTATACTTTTACACATGGTCCTGAAATTTATTTCCCTTTTCATGTATATGTCCAAAACCCTTTTGAAAATTACTGCTTCCAGCTCTTTCTCAGACAATATATTTCAGTTTATAACAACTTGCTGCACATTTTGTCAATTATCTTAAAACTGCATCAAATGGAAAAATAATTCCCCTGTCTATGTTATCAAAATTCCACGTCATTTGAACATCTCTATTCAGTCTACCCACCTCCCCTCTTCACGCCACCAAAACTCTGTGTTCTTAGGAGTACAATTCAAACTTTTCTAGCTACTACCCATAATTGAAGTCCTTTATCCCTAAATTGATTCCAGTAAATCTCCACTCCGCCCTCTCCAAGACCTACTTTTTCCCATTGTTTCCATTTAATTCATACGCTGATGAGCCGTGTGTGTGTTTTCAATATTTTCTATTACTGTTTTTTTCACTTAAACTGAAGATGTCAATCTCAGCTTTCCTACAATGCAATACAGAGAAATAATAAGGAAATCTTTTGGACATGTATTTCAGTGAGATTGGCAAAGAGGAACTGCGCACTTGAATGATAACATGATGAAATGTGTGGTCAAATGAGAGTAAATGGCTAAGCTTCCTACACATCATTTTGGCTCTTTTCAATGCCACAGATTCAGACTTCAGCTCATTATTATGACTGATGTTGTTGTGAGAGTTAGTAAGGGCATTAGAATTATCACCTGTCATCTGAGATACAAAAACTGATTGTTTTCTTAATTTACTCAACAGTTAAGTAAGTGATGTACCCAGTAATCCATTGGAGTCTCCTCATGCATAAAAAACTGGTAATATGACAATAAAAGATTAGTCTGAATGTTTTCTTCTCATTGCATGATTTGGTCCAATCACACCCGAACAACCAAAGATGATATAATTTACAAGGCTAAAGAGTATAAATAAGCATATATAAACACACATCCTTTAACTGTTATCAGTGATGTACATTATGGATTTAACTAAATTCTACGGGGCTAAAATTTCTCTTGCATTATAATCGAAAACATAAGAGATGCAGTAATGTATATTGTTTGTATGCATAATATATCACCATTCCTTCGCCGTTGTTGAGTCAAAATCCTGAAACTCCCTCCTTTGTAAGTCCACCTTCACCAAATGGACTGCAGTGGTTCAAGAAGGTGGCTCACTCACACCTTCTCAAGGGCAAGTAGGGACAAACAATAAATGCTGGGCCAACCACCAATGTCCACATCTCATGAGTGAATGAATAAAACAAAGCTGCTAACTCCTGCAGGTACCATTAATATTACTCCTGAGAGTAAACAACTGTACAACATAATGTGGAGGTGCTGGTGTTGGACTGGAGTGTGATCTTGTCCATCCCAGTCCAACACCAGCACCTCCACACCAGCACACAGAAGTCACACAACACCAAGTTGTAGTCCGACAAGTTTATTTGAAATCACAAGTTTTCAGAGCACCACTCCTTCATCAGAAGTAAAGCACACAGGCACAGAATTTATAGGCAGAGAGATCAATAGGCAGAGATCAAATGATCATGCAAAAGGTGTGAGTGGAGTTTTGACAGGCTGAATAATAAGTCTCTGCAGGTGATCAAAAGTGTCAGATGGTGTCAACAGTTGAATAGCAGGTGAATGGATAACCTATAATCCGATTAATTGAGGCAGAGATATGACTACAAAGAGTTAAAACTAAGGTGGTGCAGGAGTCAAACCAAGCAGTTGGAATAACACAAAAGGTAGAAGAGTCGCATGTCGAGGGCCTACTTGGATTACTGTTACTCTGGTTAGACCCTTGACATGCAAATCTTATCCCTATCATGTTATCCTTGCCATTTGATTTGTCTCCAGCACCACTTTATTTTTGTTTTTTAGTAATTATCTCCCTGCATCAATTAATCAGATTATAGGTCATGCCTTCATTTACTATTCAACAGTTGACACTTTACCCACACCATCTGACACTTTTGATCACCTGCAGAGATTTATTACTCAGCCTGTCAACACTCCACTTACACATTTTGTGTGATTTTTTGATCTGTCTGCCGATTGATCTCTCTGCCTATAACTTCTGTGCCTGTGTTCTTCTCTCTCACTTCACCTGACGAAGGAGCAGTGCTCCGAAAGCTTGTGATTTCAAATAAACCTGTTGAACTATACTCTGGTGTCGTGTGACTTCTGATCAACACTAAGACATATTAAACCACTGCCCTTTACCCATTTTGCTTGTTAAGCTGTGATTAATGCTTGTTTACTAAGTTCTTGAGACTTGCTGTAGAGAATACGTTCAGCCCCACTCACTTTCATTCTAATTTCTAAAACATATTGCCAGCTATACAAAGGAAAACAAGCCAGGTTTATGGAAAAGAAAATTTTATTGCTGGAATGGTAAACCAGTGGTTTAAATTGTTTAGAAACCAGGGGCTCAGGATATAGGAAAAAGAAAAGTACTATGCTTGCTGAAGTTCCAAAATAAAAACAGAAAGTGGCAGAGAAACTGTCAGTGTTTATGGAGAGAGATGTTCATTTTGCGATGTGTGCTAATGGTGGACCATCAGGCTGTAAAAGGATGTGCAGATATATCACACATGTTTATATTAAATGTGTAGTTAGTATGATATTATTTAATTTTACTTTTCACTTCAGTTCTACATATGTGAGCCAAATATGATTCCTGATTTTAGTGGGACATATTCTGGAGCATATCAACAATTGAACGACTACTTGCTTCCAATCACTGTCCCCACACTCCCCATTTGCCTGGATATCTGCGGCTCCAACACCACTCAAGAAGCTTGATGCCATCCAGGACAAAGTAGTTGCTTAATTGACACCACATCCACAAACATTCATTCCCTCCACCTCTGACTCTCAGTCGCAGCACACCGTACCATCTTAAAGATGCACTGCAGAAATTCACCAAGTTGCTTAGACAGTCCTTTTCAAACCTATGACTACAATGATCTAGAAGAACCATGGCATTTGATACATGGAAATATCACCACCTGCAAGTTCCCTTCCAAGTTGCTCACCATTCTGACTTAGAAATATGTTGCTTTTCCTTCAGTGTTGCTGAGTCAAAGTCCTGGAACTCCCTCCCTAACAGTATTGAAGGTCTACCAATAGCATCTGGACTGCAGCAGTTCAAGAAGGCTGCTCACCAATTAGAGATGAACAATTAGAGATGTGAGAGAATAAAGAAAAATGAGGAGCAGTAAGAATAGAAGGATTGTTGACACCATTAGATGAAGCAGATCACATGGATGGAAACTCATTTGGTGTGATAATACTGATGTGTCAAGTGGTGGTTCTGTACTGTAAGTACTCTATAATTGTGTAATGCAATTTCAGGGAACTTTAATGAGCTGGTTAATTTTGTGGAAGTGCTAGAGCAGTTCCTGTCAGTGAGTCTCATTTCTCCTATAAACTACAAGCTGCAACAGTTTCTTGCAGAAACCATGTACTGCTTTAGACTCAGACAATCTGGATTGTTGTCCCTTTAGTTCTTCCCTAGTGTCTCTATAAGGTGGCATCAACAGCAAAATACATTCTGTTCATGAAGCTAATTCAATGTCGACTACCATTACGCTCATAGAAGCATAGAAATGTTTACAAGGAGCAACAGAAAAATCACTTTAATACCAATTGCCTGAAGATAGGTCACTGTAATTAACATTGATCTGGTTGTGGATCTGGCTTGCAGTTTAGTTTACAAGTTTTAGTTTAGATAGATGGATAATGGATATGGGCCAGGTCAGAACATAAAACAAGAATAGAAAGTGCTGGAGAAAAGCAGCAGGTCAGACAGCATCTATCAGAGTTAACCTTTCCAGTCCAGTATGACTCTTCTTCAATGAGAATACAGGTTGGAAACATGGCTGTGAACTTTGGATTTGGCTTAAGTATGAATCTATCATAGGCCTAGACCAGAGCTGTTTTATTTCAGCGCACTATTTTAAATGGCCAATTTAGATGTTCTCTGTTTCAGTACAGATACTTCATACAAATCCATTTATTGATACAGTCAACTATTCCAATGTGCTTTTAACTATGGAAAACATGGTCTTTCACATAGCGAAGAAGGCATTCGGTATGCTTTCCCTTATTGGTCAGTGCATTGAGCATAGGAGTTGGGAGGTCATGTTGCGGCTATGCGGGATATTGATTAAGCCACTTTTGGAATACTGTGTGCAATTCTGGTCTCCCAAAAAGGGTTCAGAGAATATTTACGAGGATATTCCAAGGGTTGGAGGGTTTGTGCTACAGGGAGAGGCTGAATAGACTAGGGCTATTTTCCCTGCAGCAGTGGGGTCTGAGGAGTGACCTTATAGAGGTTTATAAAATCATGAGGGGCATGGATAGGATAAATATACAAGGTCTTTTCCCAGGGGTGGATGAGTCCAAAACTAGAGGGCGTTGGTTGAATGTGAGAGGGGAAAGATTTAAAAGGGACCTAAGGAGCGATGTTCTCACACAGAGGGTTGTGCATGCATGGAATGAGCTGCCAGAGGAAGTGGTGGAGGCTGGTGCAATTATGGCATTTAAAAGGCATCTGGATGGATGTATGAATAGGAAGCATTTGGAGGGATATGAGCCAAATGCTGGCAAGTGAGACTAATCTAGGATATCTGGTCAGCATTGACGAGTTGGACTGAAGGGTCTGTTTCTGCGCTGTACATGTCTATGACTCTACATGTTCCTACTAATGCTCATCAAAAACATATAAACACAGTCTGCCCTTGTACCACAGAAAACTGAATTATTGAAGAGGAATTAAACATTCTGCTTTCCACTGGACGCAGATCCACTTTAGCCGGATCATGTTTTTAATCAGAACTGGATGCCAGTAGGATCCACTTCACTGGATTTTTGTGAAAGGTCAAATGTGGCTGTGTAGTTTCCCTTCCAAAATTGGTTTAGTTATGCTTCAAAAGCTTGAAACAGTTGGGTAATTGTTGCATTGTAACTCACCAGCCTCAGTGGGGTGATTTCCTGCACTGACCGGGAAGGACACACTGACTGGCAGTTTAATACCATGCGGTTAATAATTGCAGGCTTGTGCCCTGTCATCAAGTTTTAAAAACAAAATTTTGGACACATTTCACTTAGCTTTCTCCTGGTTTGCTTTACCATCTCACAAAGCATTCTATATACGTTCATCACAATAGTTTCATTGTTACTGCTTTTTAGAAATAAGTTTGAAGAAAATGACTTAAAAGGACAGGATCAAAGTTGTCCCACTGCTGAGCTGAAAGAGAAATCCAATTCCATGCCAGCAGGTCCCATTGGATGACATTTTTCCAGTGACAAACTGCTGGTACTGGCATCCAATTGAAGGTGGCAATGTACATTCCAGAGCTACAAGCCCAATCAAAGAGCCAGCAGCAGGGCAACCTTGGCAATGCCTCCAATAGTAGTGGTCTTTGCCGAGGCAGCAGGATGAAGGGGAGGCCATCTCCATGTCCACTGCTATGGAAGAGGAGATGGGTTTCCTTAAATTTACTGCCATGAGGTTGGTAAAATTCTGGCCAAAGTTTCTCATCGTAATGTCAGTCATAACACAAGAATTTTTGCTGCTCCAATGCCATTTCAAGCCAAAATAGCATCAGTAGCATGCATTTCTGATGTTACATATGGCAGCTGTCCATGGTAAGGATGTCAGTGCAGTGCAGCATGGGTGCGGTGAAAAGTATGCAGAGTTGGCATAACGTGACATCAGTCAACATGTAACACTGATTTGATGCCAATTGTCCTTTTTTGACCTGATCCTCTAATGTCTTGTCTTAACCTTGCTCAACTGAACAAGCTGGCAGTTGTAGGACGGGTCAGTTATCCCCATCACCATCTGTGTCTCCCCTTACCAACCAGCACCTTTTAAATGAATCTGTTTCAATGAGTTATTAACGAAAGTGAATAAGGAACATTGATGTGGCACATGCTAAGGAGCTTAGTTCTGTCATCACAAGCCCACTAATATCACTTGGTTGCAGACATAGATGTTATAGTTTCTATGCCCCTTGACCTGCAGTATGACGGGGGAATGACAGGATGGTGACACAGAGAGGGACAAGCTGCTTTAAGAGAGATGAGGGAGAGAAGTATTCTCAGTGGAAAGCCATTTCTGGCCAGGGTGTTCAGGCAGCAATTCTCTCATCCCTTTCAAGTGAGAAACACCCATGTCTGATGCTTCTGCTTCATTAAGGAGATGCTGACTGAAATCTGGAACCTGTTCCAGCCCAAAGTGTGGAGTTCAAGCAGGATGTGCACAGCAGTCAAAATGAATGTGACCATGGTGACAGACATTTATCTATCAGATTCTTTCCAGGGTAAAGCACGTGCTGCATCCAATCTTTTGCAGCTTGCCATTCACAAGTGTGTCAGGAAGGATATGGACTCTCTCTGTAATAAAAACAGATGACTGCATTTCACTGTCCAGGGAAAGCAGGTGGATTGAGCACAGGCTTTCTGAGATTTGCCCAAGGTACAGAGCATATTTACACTGGTCACTTGGTTGGCACAACATGTCCTTTCTATGTCTGACAAATAGAAGAGATACCATTCTGTCAACATCCAGCTGGTGGAGGCCTATATGTACTGCATCGTTCAAGTCAATGACAAGTGCCCTGACAGCAAACATGTAGCAGTTCACTGTATTGATTGCATTTCTGCCATCATGACAAACTAAAAACCACTGTCTCATAGTTCTAGCGTGAGTAGCAGGCACGTAGTGAAAGCAATGCTGCCGCACAAAATGACAATGAGCAGATGATTGGAGAGTTCAGCCACCTGACTGTTCTGGAAGAGTTGTGCAGTAACCACCAGAGGTGGGTGTAACAATTTGCTGTGGTCTACTGCACTGTTGCATCATTGTGAGAATACTGCTTTTGTATTGGAGAGGATATATGATGAGCAACTAAGGAGGAGAAGAGCAGAAGAAAGAAGGGAGGGAATCATTTCTGGATAGGCAGTCTGTGATCAGCTCTCCCAACTGTAGTACCACAGACTGTAACTCCAATTCCATTCTAAACCAACCATATAAGTCAAATATAAAAAACAATCCCATGTGAAAGTCACTTATCGTCTTTGCCTGTCACACTGTTCAAACATAGTTCTACTTTCCAGTGGATGCAGCTTGGCTGGTGGAAGGTTATTAACTTTCAATGTGGGAGACTGCTGATGGAGGATGACCACAAGGAGCTCTGGATCTAGTCTGGCTCTGGAGGGACTACCTCATATGGGTAAGGGCAGTCCGGGCTGCCCATCAAACAGACCACAGAAAGGGCACCATCGGATTGACAGCATGAATGCTTCATGTTGAGATGGGTTTCTGTTCTGTAAAGCATTGTCATTCTCCCAGAGTGATGCTTCAGCAATCCTAGCAGTGTATTTGAGAAAACAATCACTGGACTGCTGTGACACCTTGCAATCCCATTTGAACATTGATATCTGTAGCCGTGGTGACACCACTCTCAGTTTCATGGTAGCGTGACTTTAATCTGAGATTCCAAACCAGCAACCAGACATCAAGTGGCTTCTGGTTGTGTTGCAATGGAAACTGACACGTCAGCCATCAGATAGTGCATCCTGGTTGGGTTCATAAATATCAGTTCTATCCTGTGTATAATCGAGTTCCGATCTCTGTACCCAGACGGAGAAAGGCAATGGCCTAGTGGTATTATTGCTGCACTGTTAATCCAGAGACCCAGACCCCAGATGTTCTGGGGACCCATGTTCGAATCCCGCCACAGCTAAGGGTGGAATTTGATTTCAATAATAATCTGGAATTAAAAGTCTAATGACGACCATGAAACCATTGCCAATTGTGAGGAAAAACCCATCTGGTTCACTGATGTCCTTTAGGGAAGGAAATTGGCCATCTTTACCTGGTCTGGCCTACATGTGACTCCAGACCACGGCAATGTGGTTGACTTATAACTACCCTCTGGGCAATTAGGGATGGGCAGCAAATGCTGTCTAGCCAGTAATGCCCTCATCCCATGAATGAATAAAGAAAATAAAACTTGCACCAAATTGGTATGGGGCACTTCCATGTTCTAGAACAGTGACCAAGGGTTTTTGGCAGGCCCGACAAAACACTAAGCATTGCAGTTTACATACCCATCATCCTTTTTTTAAATCTTCTCACTGAGGTCTTTATCAGAAACCTTTGCAATAGAACCTACATGTAACCCCAACCAACAGTCAACAAATACCTGTGCCACCCTTGCCCTGGCTGCAGGCCACTAATGCCCACTGTCTCATAGAGCCATAGAGTCATACAGCATGGAAAAAGACCCCTTGGTCCAACTCATCTATGTGAACAATTTTCTCAAACTAAATGAGTCCCATTTGCCTGCTTTTGGCCCATATCCCTGTAAACCTCTAGATCCCACCTGTATCCTACCTTCCAGACAACAAACAGTTTCAGCAGCTGAGTTGTTGGCTGTGAGTGTCAGAATGAGAAATGGTATCCCTTTTTTATTATAGCATCTTCTTCTTTGGTTCTGTCACTGCCCAGTCATGTTGGTCATCTTGGATATCTAAAAGGAGAAATGTACAATTGTGATGAAAGCAGAGAGGTAAAGCAAGAATGCATGCTTAAATCATCAGCAGTTCGTGAATCATTGTGGGATGACAGAAATCATTGTCAGAATGACAGAACACATTGTCTTCTACAGTGGGTTCAGTCGAGCCATTGGCCACTTCTGTAGTCATAATCATTCCAATAATGGCAAGTATCATTTCCTTCATCAGGATTAGGACCAGCAGGCTTGCCTTTCCCCTACTGCTATTCACTGATCCTGACCACTCATGTGAATTTAATGAATGCTTTACAGCACTGGATCCAGGCCCTTGGTGCTAGATTCCTTATATCGACTACCCTGGCTGTCTTCTCCCAAAGCCTTCTGAGAGTTAATTCCTTACACCTTCTGGATTTATTGCATCTCTTCTCCTGTGTACCTCCTACACCAAGACCTCCAGTGCAATGTCATAACATTTTAGATACACTGTCTGCCCATTTAGAAAAAAAAATAAAGAATTGCAGAAACTGGAAACCTGAAGCAAAAACAAAAATTCAGCAGATCTAGCAGCATCTGTGGAGGGAAAACAGAGGTACTGTTTTGGGTCTAGTAATTCTTCGTCAGAACTGGTAGTAGTTGGAAAAAGGTTAATATGTATACTGAAGACAGGGAGTGGTGGGGAAATGCAAAATGAGTAAGTGATAGGTGGAGATGGAGCCCTGAGAGAAAGAACAGCAGTAGGCAGTAAAAGACAAAGGGATGGATAATGGTGAGACAGGGACAAGAAAGAAAATGTCCAGGCCCTTAAATTATTGAACTCTATATTGAGCCCTAAAGGATGCAGGCTCCCCAAGTTGAAAATGAGGTGTTGCTCTTCCATCTTGCGCTGAGCCTTGTTGGAGCACTGCAGCAAGCCTGAGACAGAGATGTTGGCCAGGGCACAGTGCTGTGTGTTAAAGTGGCAGGCAACCGGAAGCTCAGGATCAATTTTGTGGACAGATAGTAGGTGTTCCGCAAATTTCTTATTCACAACTCTTATGAAACCAACTCTGGCACCTGCTACAGTCAGAATGCACCTGCCATTTTAGAAGTGCAAATTGGCTTTAAGCAGTGCAGGCTGGCTTAAAGTTTAGTTACTCTTTCATAATTTTGCAAGCAGAGCCTCTCGATAGCGTGCTTAGCAATGGCGAACCATGTCAATCATTTAAAGGAGTAAGAAACAAAATTTTGCCTGTTACCTGCAGGCCATGGGGATCGTGATGCATGATTAATCTATGTGCATTATCAGGCTTTATTAAATTTACACATACTAACTTTATAGGTTGTTTTACTAGAATGATAGAAGCAATAACTTTTCCAGGCACATGAAAACCAGGCCATGTACTTTTGAAAAGGATAATTTTTCATAATTTATAATCTGAATATGTGCTTCATTAAATTTCTAACAAAGGTCTTTCAGCACACTCTCACTGCATGTGACTAATTGTATATTTTAGTAAATTCTGGGCTATCAACACTTTTTCCATTAACATACGTTGCCATGACGAAATTAGGAGGGCAAACTGATTGCTTTCCTTGTCCCACTCCACCATTGGTTACAGCAAAGTTTGTATTCAAGAAGGGACGTAAAATTGCCAGTCATATCAAAAAGAAAGCAACCAGACTTTTATGTAACAAATAAAGAATCTTTTGCAGACAAAATTTATACACGTATAGATAATAAAAGGCTTCAAGTGTGTACACTCGTGTGTGCAAACATGCACACTCAAGACTGAAAAAATAAAAATAAATCAACAGAAAATTATCTTAAAACATTTTGTCTAAGTTACAATTAAATTCAAAAATAAAAATATTCAGATTGTTCAGACGGTGGA
Organism: Ginglymostoma cirratum; assembly: GCA_024137785.1. Lineage (NCBI taxonomy): Eukaryota > Metazoa > Chordata > Chondrichthyes > Orectolobiformes > Ginglymostomatidae > Ginglymostoma > Ginglymostoma cirratum. Next base: position 30,906,777 of record JAHRHZ010000034.1, on the reverse strand, counting down.
TTATAGCCAAATTCACTTTGCACAAACTATTGGCAATGACGTGTCTTCAAGGATCAGTTATGGCTGGCTGAAATTGCTTTTCTGAAGATAATGGTGTTAATTTTGAATTGTCCTTTAGAAACCCTCCACTTATGGAGCTGAGGTCTTTCAATCGGTTTCTGATATTGCAAACTTGAATGGAAGGGAAATCAAAGAAATAGAGAGCAAATGTTATTGCTCTTGGGACAAGTCATCTAAGAGTCTCTTTGTCAAATCTCATATATTTTTCTTAGCAACAAACATTGGTCAAGTGACCTCCCTCTGAAAGTGTTACAGTCTCAGCAGCTCCTTTCAGGCAGCTTCAACCTCATGAAAGTAACAGCATTGCTGCTGAAGCCAGAGCCTTTTGTTTAGTGAAGTGCTCTTTCCAAAAGTTTCAAGGCATACACAGATATGTACAATCAATTATATTATAAGTTAATATTTTAGATAACAGGTATTCATAATAACATGAGAAGTTTAAATGAAGATTTTTATTTGTTTGGTGATGTGGCATTTAATCCAATACCCTCTGTCTCTTTTAATTGTACATTCCAATCCATCAGAAACTGTTTGGAATTACAAAGCAACATGGAACATAGTCTGGTGTTCTAGTTACGACATCATGTTTTACTATAAGAAGAACAAAAACTTGTATCCATATACTGCCTGTAAACTGTTAAATATCAAAAGTAGGAAGCAAAGTTTTTGGAAGGTGCTCGAAATGTAAACCACTCAAAAATGGAAAAAAAGGATAGGAGACTGTAAAGAACAAAGGAGTTACACAAAAATGTTCAGGCAGAATATGATCCAAAAGACGATAAATGTTTTAGGATTTAAGGGCAAACACTGTTGTTTTTGACACACTCTGCATGAGAGGGAGGGTTGCAGATGTTAATCTTGGTTCTTTATGCCATGTGTCAGTATTTCCTGTCAGCACTGTAGCATTGTATTATCGCTCACTGAAGTTACACGGTTCTTTTTGTGGTATCCCACTTCCTACCTAAGCTACTTGCGAAAAGAGCACATTGAACTAAGGCATGTGTGGCAACATCCCCTCATCTTAATGTATCAGCAGCTCTGCTGGATATTGTATTTATTCCAATTGCATAAGTCAGTAACAAAACAGGAAATAAAAAACATATTGAATGCTGCATTCCTTTTTCTACTTTCAGAGAGTCAATTGATGAAATGTGTTGATGTATTTCAGAAGGGGATTGAGTTCCACTTCGTCCAAGTCATGCAGTTCAGGCTATCTACTCACAATCGCTCTTGGACACTCCCTTAATAACCACAGGCTTACAAAGCAAATATGCAATTATATGAAAACCAGCAAAAAGCTAGTTTTAGTTTTCATAAACATGGCTTATAAACCTTCTGTCCACTGTGCAATATGCCCTTTGCAAATGGAATAACCATATCACAGCATCCTGACTGTGAGAAAATAATATATTTCAATTTCTTGAGGCACGCAGTCCGGTCAAGATTCTAGTGCATTGTTAAGCAGGGATTTGGAAAACTACCCAGCAGCAGCTTCCAGAGTTCTGAGTGCTCCTAATATACCATGCACATTTGTCACCTCCCCCACCTTCTTCTTCACTCCTGTTGTGCTATTTAGATATTTTGCAGCAGTTTGCATTTTCTCACTCAGTTAAAGTTGAAAAACGAGATAAACTCAAAATAACCTAAGGATTTTTTTGACATTAGTGTCTAAAGAGATCAACCTATTGACATTACAAGCATGGGGCTGGATGAACACAGCCGGTCAAGCAGCATCATAGGAGCAGGAAAACTTGACGTTTCGGGCCTAAACCCTTCATCAGAAATGGGGG
>JAHRHZ010000034.1:30839831-30904527 GCA_024137785.1 Ginglymostoma cirratum | reverse complement strand
GAAGGGTTTAGGCCCGAAACGTCAAGTTTTCCTGCTCCTATGATGCTGCTTGACCTGCTGTGTTCATCCAGCCCCATGCTTGTTTTCTCGGATTCTCCAGCATCTGCAGTACCTTTTATCTCTGAACCTATTGACATTGATGTTACTGGGCAGATATATGTGCTGCACCAGAATTTCTTTGATCTATGCTCCTACATGTTCTTTGGAGGAAAAAAACAGAAAACCAATGTACTTGGAGTAACTACTGGAAAAAATAGTATATGACATGCAATCACATCTACCACTTTTATACCATGCAGTTATAAAAATTCTTTCAAACTATTACGCTCCTAAGTTTGCAGGTACTGAAATGCTCTGGTGACATTTGCTTTGAATTTTAGGTTGATTATAACTTAGTACAAACGGTTCAAAATGTTCCTAATTTTTTGCAATATTCAATTGTTCTGCTATCTGACTCATAAATTATGCTGTCTGATATAAATCTAACATTAACGCTTCTCTTCTGCCAATGAGGCTTCACTATTCAAGGTTCTATTTTTACATCTCTCTTTTTATGCTTTTGTTTATTCCCAATGAAAACCAGATCCACACTTGATGAGGTAGCTATTTCCTGTCAGTACAACAAGCATCTTGCAGGCATGGCTAACAGCTACTCCATATCATTCATAATAACATCCATAAACCTCCACCCCCACCCCCATTAAATGTTGCAATGTTTTATATTTCAAAGTTGCTGCCTCAAGACAGCTTTATAACAGACATTTCTTACAGAATACTTCTAAATTCAATTGCTCTATAAACTGTGGACTGAGGACAGCATGAAAGTCTTGTGGCACAGTGCGTAATACCCCTGTCTCTGAGTTCAAGTCCAATTCCAGGGCTTAATGGCTAAGGAAGGTGAGTACATAACATGGAAAAACAGGTTATGTATTGCTGCGAGTTAAGTGGAGATGAGTTCGGTGGGGCGGGAGAACAGAGAGGGCCGGAGAATTTCTGAAGAAGGGTCTAGACCCGAAACGTCAGCTTTCCTGCTCCTCTGATGCTGCTTGGCCTGCTGTGTTCATCCAGCTCTGCATCTTGTTATCTCAAGTTATGTATTGACATGTAAATCATTCCTACGTATGCTAACGGCAGGCAGTAAGAGCTGAAGTGATTTCTGGTGCTCCTATATGCCTGCTGCCCTTTCCCTTCTAGGTGGTAGAGTCAAAGGAGACTTGATGAGTTTTAGCAGTACATCTTGTAGATGGTGACATTGTTGCCATTGTGTGTCAGTGATGAAGGGATCGAATGTTGAAGGTGGTGGATGGGGTGACAATCAAGAAAGCTATTTTGGCCTTAATGGTGCTGAGTAACTTGAATGTTGTTGGAGCTTCACACATCCAGGAATGCTCCAGCAACGTTCAAGGCTTGAGCCTTGTACATGATGGACAGACATTAGGGAGTCAGAAGGTGAGTTATTTGCTGCAGGATTCCTAGCCTCTGACTTGCTCTTGTAGCAACAGTTTGCATATGGCTGGTCCACTTCGGCTTCTGGTCAATGGTAACCCCCAGCATGTCGACAGTGTGGGATTCAATTACGGTAATGCCATTGAATGTCAAGAGATGATTGATTCTTTCTAGCTTGAGATGGTCATTGATCTGTACCACTTGTGTGGTACAAATGTTGTAAATGTTATTAGTCCAAGCCTAAATATTATCAGAGTTTTGTTGCATATGGACAACAGACTGTTTCAGCATCTGAGGAGACATGAATGCTGCTGAACATTGTGTAATCATCAGTGAACGTCCCAATCTCTGACCTTATGATGGAGGTAAAGTCATTGACAAAGCTTCTGACTGTACAGTCTGTCCATGCCCTTCATAATCTTATAGACTTCTATCAGGTCACCCTTCAACCTCTGTCGTTCTAGTGAGAACTTCCCAAGTTTCTTCAACCTCTCCTGTGGCTAAAGCCCTCCATACCAGGCAACATCCAGGTAAATCTTTTTGGTACCCTCTCCAAAGCCACCACATCCTTCTGGTAGTGTGGCGACGAGAATTGAACACAATATTCCAAATGTGGCCTAACTAAGGGTCTATAAAGCTGCAACATTACCTGCCAATTTTTAAATTCCGTGCCCTGGCCAATGAAGGCAAGTATGCCATATGCCTTGTTGACTACCTTTTCCAGGTACAGGTACACCCAGATCACTCTGCCTATCAGTACTTATAAGAGTTCTGCCATTTACTGTATATTTTCCATCTGGATTAGACATTCCAAAATGCATTACCTCACATTTTTCTGGATTAAACTCCATCTGCCATCTCACTGCCCAAGTATATCCAGCTGCATCCTTTGACAGTCCTCATAGTTATCCGCAATTCCACCAACCTTTGTGTCATTGGCAAACTTACTAATCAGACCAGTTACATTCTCCTCCAAATCATTTATATAAATTACAAACAGCAAAGCTCCCAACACTGATCCCTGAAGAACGCCACTAGTCACAACCCTCCATTCAGAAATGCACCCTTCCACAGCTACCCTCTGTCTTCTATGACTGAGCCAGTTTTTTTTATTCATCTTGCAAGCTCACCCCTGACCCCATGTGACTTTACCTTCTGTATCAGCCTGCCATGAGGGACCTTTTCAAAGGCTTTACTGAAGTCCATGTAGACAACATCCACTGCCCTACCTTCATCGATCATCTTCATCACTTCCTCAAAAAACTCAACCAAGTTAGTGAGACACAACCTCCCCTTCACAAAACCATGCTGCTTCTCGTTAATACGCCCAGTGATCTCCAGTTTGGTGTAAATCCTGTCTCAAAGAATCCTCTCCAATAATTTCCCTACCACTGACATAATGCTCACTGGCCTGTAAATAGCTGGATTTTCCTTGCCACCTTTCTTAAACAAAGGAAAAACATTGGCTATTCTCCAATCCCCTGGGACCTCCATTGTAGCCAGTGAGGATACAAAGATTTCCCTCAAGGCCCCAACAATTTCCTCCCTTGCCTCTTTCAGTATTCTGAGGTATATCCTGTCAGGCCTTGGGGACTTATCTACCTTAATGTTCTTCAAGAACCCAATGCCTCCTCCCTTTTGATCTCAACATGACCCAAACTATCTACACATCCTTCCCCAGACTCATAATCCCCCAAGTCCTCCTCTATGGTGAATACTGACGCAAAGTATTCATTTAATACCTCATCCATTTCCTCTGGTTCCACACATAAATTCCCTTCCCTGTCCTTGAGTGGGCCAATCCTCTGCCTGGCTACCCTCTTACTCTTTATATACGTATAAAAAGCCTTGGGATTTTCCTTAATCCTGTTGGCCAATGACTTTTCATGAGTCCTTTTAGCTCTCCTGACACCTTGCTTAAATTTCTTTTGGCTTTCCTTGTATTCCACCCTAGCTTCATGTATTCCCAGCCTCCTAGCCTCGACAAATGCTTCCTTTTTCTTTTTGATTAGTCTCACAATATCTCTCGGTATCCAAGGTTCCCTAAACTTGCCATGCTTATCCTTCATCCTTGAAGGAACATGCCAGTCCTGAGTTCCCAACGACTTACATTTGAAAGCCTCCCACATACCAGATGTTGATTTGCCATCAAACATCTGTCTCCAATCTACATTCTTCAGTTCTTGCTTAATATTGTTGTAACTAGCCTTCTCCCAATTTAGCACTTTTACCTGACAACTACACCGATCTTTATCTATCAGTATCTTAAAACTTACTAAATTGTGATCACTGCTTCCGAGCTGCTCCCCTACTAAGACATCGACCACCTGGCCAGGCTCATTCCCCAATAATAGGTCCAGTACAGCCCCTTTCATAGTTGGATGGTCTGGTGGTAGTTGATGAGGTCAGGGAAATTAATTATGTCAGGGTCGGGGATCAGTTGGGCCAGGTTGAAGGATTACTTGGAGGGTCTGGATTGATTTCTGGTGCTCGGAAAGCAATTGGAGGGGTTAAGGGTCTGGTTGGGTCAGGTCAGGATAGGGAATTAGTCCAGGGGAATCCAGGGATACTTGGGTAGAATCTTCATCAAATGCTGTTTGGATTTTTTTAACGTATGGAAAGCAGTAACTGCTGAAGATTGAGTAAATCACACGTTCTCAACAGGCCACTGAAGGCATATTGGCTCCTCAATCTTCATTCCCAACTAATGGATGTCAGTTATAATCACTACTTCCTCTTTGTGTGGTGTCAGATTTTGAACAATCATACATTCTTCTCCAATAGGCTTTTTCCCTGGCAGTATGTGTCCTGTCTTCCCCTACACGGGGATGCAAAGTATTGATTATGTAATAGATTCCAGACATGCAGTCTCATATATTCAGGGTTCATTAAAGGTGGGAAGGGACCTGGGGCCACAGATACATGACTTCAGTATATTTCAGTCGGTATTGATGAATGTAAACTATAATTAAACATAACTGCTACCAATTAGTGATTGGCACGTCTACAAATATCAACTCACTCCACCACTGACACTCAGTAGCAGCAGTATATATCATCTACAAGATGTTCTGCAGAAATTCATCAAGACTCCTGAGACAGCACCTTCCAAACCCATGATCTCTTCCATCTAGAAGGGCAGCAGATACATGGAACTCCACCGTCTGAAAGTTCTCCTCAAAGCCAGTCACCAAACAGACTTGGAAATACATCGCCATTCCTTCAGCGTCATTAGGTCAAACTGCTGGAAGTGTCTTTAACAGCATTATGGATCTACCTACAGTCCATAGACGGCTGAGGTTGAAGAAGGCAGCCCATCACCGCCTTCTCAACGGCAACTAAAGATGGGCAATAAGTGCTGACCTGACCAGTGATGTCCACGTCCCGTGAGTGAATTCTAAAAAAAATTATTGTCACTCTCACTGAAATGTTCATCCATTGACACATCTGCACTTGCCTGACTTTGATCATTAAAAATACATCCAGCATTGTCCCCTGTCTTGTAGGACTTTCTACATGCTGGTTGGAAACTGTCCTAGTCACATTTTAAGAATTCCACCCACTCTAAGCCTTTCGCACTTTGTCTGCACCAGTTAATAATGGAATGTTGAAATGCCCAGCTATGTGCTTATGCCTTTCCTCCTTCATGAAGCATCCGGTTTCCCTTAACGTGAGTGGCCCTCTACCAGTGAGCAGTCCACTCTGGTCACACCGGCTGAAAAGAATGTCCAATGGGCTCAGCCTCCTGCAGTCTTTGTGGTCTGAAATTATGCTAGACGGACTTCAGAAGTTAAATTAGCAGGAGTGATTATACAAATTAGGCCTGTTAAACCTAGAATTTAGAAGATCAAGGGGTGACCTGATCAAAGTCTTCAAGATATTAACAGGAAAAGATAGGGTAGATAAAAATAAACTATTTCCACTGGTTGGGGATTCATCAACTATGGGCATAGTCTGAGGATTAGGGCCAGACCGTTCAGGAGAGATGTTAGGAAGCACTTCTACACATAAAACATGGTAAATGTTTGGAAGTCGCTTCCACAAATGGATTTGGATGCTGGATATGTTGTTATTTTTGTATCTAAGTTAGAATCTTTCTTGTTGTTGGGCAAAAGGGATCTGTTTTTGTTAAAGATGTGGGCCAAAAGCAGGTATATGGAGTTAGGCCACAGATCAGCCACGATCTCACTGAATGACAGAACAAGCTCAAGAGGCTGAATGGCCATCTTCTGTTCCTATCTTCCTATTACAATATACCACCGAAGCAGGAAGCCAGACCCTAGAAACCTTCAAGATTTTACTTCCAAGTTTACTACATTTATTGTCTAATCTGCGCACTTTTTAGGGAGTACAAATTGCATTAAACTTGTTCTAACTTCGTCCCACAATTGACACTTTTATCAATCCAAACCTGGTGTCGCCCTGAACCAAAACTTCTTGTCGATCAGGTTGTTGTTGCGTAACATTGGTCCTCGTTCTCATTTAAATTTGTCAGCATATCAATAGAAAAGAGAGAAATTTGAGATCACAAACACATTAAAACACTGGGACAAATGCGTCTGTATTTGTCTTGAGTGAAAAAATTAGCCAAGCTGCATTCAAGAGAGGTTTGACAGGTCTGTTTTCTAGTGAAAGGGCTCAAACTGGAGATCAACTGTTCCAGGTCATGGGAAACAGACTCCAAGTAGATATAATGTGACCCCTTCAGTTGAAGCTGTCTAAACATCTAGAAGATTCAATCATAATCATTTCCCAATAGATTTGACACCCATTAGCTAACACCACTCCTGCCAACAATAATCACAGACCTACTCTCACTGAAACATCCATTTTAGTTTGACGCCCTGCATCTGGTCAGAATTCCGTACTTTTGGTGTGATTGCTGCTTCTCAGATAGCTGTTAGGTGGCAATGAGAAGAAGTCAAGGCCAGAATATGCAAAGTGACAGTCAACGGACAGAAAGCCAGCCTTGCTGATGCTACAACTTGTTTAATTTTGTTTCATTTAAGGAGCCAGTTTTAAAAGTTTAAAGAAGGGCTAAAGCCCCAATTTTCAGTTGGAGGGTGGTTGAGACGGGCAGATCTTCACACACTGTCTGCCACGCCAGTGTGAGTCCAGCCATATTTAACCCATTTAAATAAGTAACGCCCTAAACCCGCACACTCCCAATGCTTATCAATGATAGGCAGGCCAGGGATAAAGGGTGTTGCCAGAAAGAATAGGCCCTGTCAATAATAAGTCTGGGTATGTGAGGGGAGCCTGTGATCTGATTGCTGGGCCCCAGAAGGAATCTTTAAAAATTACATTAAGTAGCTGGCCTTTCTAAAGTTGTCAATCATATTTAACACATGAAAAGTATGAAGTGAAATATAATGGAAGGAAAATTAATTGAGGCAATATCAATGAAATCCTGCAATTTTACACGAGGCGAGGGAACAGAAAGATCTGTGGGTTTACATTAACCTCTGAAGGCAACAGGACTTGTTATAGTTTATAGAATTTTATAATATTGTGTAATTATTAACAGAATACAAGAGCAGAATGTTATGTTAAAGTTTAATCGTAGAATCCCTACAGTGTGGAAGCAGGCCATTCAGCCCATCAATTCCACACTGACCCTCTGAAGAGGATCCCACCAGACACATTTCCCTACCCTATCCCTGTAACCCTGCATTTCCCATGGATAATCCACCTAACCTGCACATCCCTGACATGTCCATCCTTGGCCTCCTGCAATGCCACAGTGATGCCACCCGAAGGCTGCAGGAACAGCAAGTCATATTCAGCCTGGGAACCCTGCAGCCCAATGGCATCAATGTGGATTTCACAAGCTTCAAAATCTCCCCTCCCCCAACCGCATCCCAAAACCAGCCCAGCTCATCTCCACCTCCCTAACCTGTTTTTCCTCTCACCTCAAGCCACACCCCCATCTCCTATCTACTAACATCATCCCGCCCCCTTCACCTGTCCGTCCTCCCTGGACTGACCTATCTCCTCCCCACCCCCCTACCTACACTCACCTTTACTGGCTCCATCCCCGCCTCTTCGACTTGTCTGCCTCCTCTCCACCTATCCTCTCCTCTATCCATCTTCTATCCACCTCCCCCTCTCTCCCTATTTATTTCAGAACCCTCTTCCCCTCCCCCATTTCTGATGAAGGGTTTAGGCCCGAAACGTCAAGTTTTCCTGCTCCTATGATGCTGCTTGACCTGCTGTGTTCATCCAGCCCCATGCTTGTTATCTCGGATTCTCCAGCATCTGCAGTACCTTTTATCTCTAATGTAAATGTCGCCCTGTTCCACTCAGTGTGATTGCATCATGAATGCATGCATCCACGGGAGGTTATCATAACAAAGGCTAGCACAGGGAACACTCTAGCCTCAGAACAAACATAGCAGCTTCTGCATGTGAAAAAAATTGCTTACACGCATAGCCACCCTCCAGTGCATTCCACTGGCAACAGCAAAACCTTTCACTAAAGGCTTGTGCTGAAACATTTCATTTTAAAAGTTCGCATTATGCATTGCATATTCCATTAAATGTTACAACTTTAACAGACATTTTTGGTGATTTGTTGACTTTGCTGATGAGGAATGAGGTAGACTTGATTAGGGAGTATAAGGTGAAGGAACCCCTAGGTGGCAGTGAACACAATATGATGGAATTCAAGATAACAAGGCGTGGGGCTGGACGAACACAGCAGGCCAAGCAGCATCATAGGAGCAGGAAAGCTTGACTTTTCAGGCCTAGACCCTTCATCAGAAATGGGGGAGGGGAAGAGGGTTCTGAAATAAATAGGGAGAGAGGGGGAGGCGAATTGAAGAGAGTTGCAGTGGGAGAGAGATCCCCTGAGGTTTGTCCGGAGGGAGGAGGGTAACTTTTTCAGGGTAGGCATCCTTAGAAGAGGCTTCGCAGTGGGGTTAAAATTGTATCAGAGATAATAGGTACTGCAGATGCTGGAGAATCCGAGATAACAAGGTGTGGAGCTGGATGAACACAGCAGGCCAAGCAGCATCATAGGAGCAGGAAAGCTTGACGTTTCGGGCCTAGACCCTTCATCAGAAATGGGGGAGGGGAAGAGGGTTCTGAAATAAATAGGGAGAGAGGGGGAGGCGGATAGAAGAGAGTTGCAGTGGGAGAGAGATTCCCTGAGGTTTGTCCAGAGGTAGGAGGGTAACTTCTTCAGGGTAGGCATCCTTAGAGGGAGAAGTTAGAGTCAGGTATAACAGTGTTACAATTGATAAAGGTGACTGCAAAGACATGAGGGAGGAGTCGACCAGAGTTGATTGGAAGGGGGGGCCAAGCAGTGAAATCAATGAAGCAGCAATGGCAAGAATTTCTGGGGACAATTCAGGAAACACAGCAGAAATTCATCCTATGGAAGAAGAAACACACCAAAGAGAGGATGAGGCAACCATGGCTGACCAAGGAAAGTCAGGGATAGCATAAAAGCAAAAGAAAAAGCATACAATGTGGTGAAGATTTGTAGAAAGCCAGGGGATTAAGATGCCTTTTTAAAAAACCAGGAGAGGATAAAGCAATAAGAGGAGAGAAGATTAAATATGAGAGTAAGCTAGTTCTTAGTATGAAAGAAGATAGCAAAAGATTTTTAGATATCTAAAAGGTAAGAGAGAGGCAATAGTGAACATTGGACCACTGGAAAATTAGACTGAAGGAGTAGTAATGGGAAACAAAGAAATGGCAGAGGAAGTGAATATGTAATTTGCATCAGTTTTCACAGTGGGAGATATCAGCAGCTTACGAGAACTTCCAGACGGTTGGGGCACAGGTAAATGTAGTGGCCATCACTAAGAAGAAGGTGCTAGGGAAGTGGAAAGGTCTGAAGGTGAACAAATCAATCTGGAGCAGATGGACCACACCTCAGAGTTCTGAAAGAGATAGCTAAAAAGATTGTAAAGGCATTGGTGGTGATTTTTCAGGAATTATTGGCGTCAGGGAGGGTCCCAAAGGACTCAAAAATGCTACCCATGTTTAAGAAGGGAGGGACGCAGAAAACAGGAAATTATAGGCTGATTGATCTGACCTCGGTCGTTGGGAAGATTTTAAAGTCTTTCATTGAGGATAAGATTGTAGAGTACATGGCAGTGCATGATAAATAGGACTGAGTCAGCATGACTTCATCAACGGGAGGTCATGCCTGACAAATCTACTGGAATTCTTTGAGGAGGTATCGAGCAAGTTGGACAAAGGGAGCCAATGGTATTTTTCAGGATGGCAGCCTGTGATTAGTGGAGTTCCGCGGGGGTCTGTGTTGGGACCACAATTGTTCATGTTCCACAATAATAGCCTGGACAAAGGAATTGAGGGCATTGATGCTAAGTTTGCTGATTACACAAAGATAAACAAAGAGGGTCATGTTGTACTGAGGAAACAGGAAAGCCACAAAAGAACTTGTGCAGTCTAGAAGAGTGGGTAAAAGAATTGTCAGATGGAATACAGTGTGGGAAAGCATGAGATTATGCACTTTGGCTGGAAGAATAGAGACATAGACTATTTTCTAAATGTGGAACGCCTTCAGAAATCTGAAGCACAAGGGGAGACCTAGCTCAGGATTCTCTTAATGTTAAAATGCAGAGTCAGTTGGCAGTTAGGAAGGCACATGCAATGTTGGTAGTCATTTCAAGAGGGCTAGAATACAAGAGCAGAGATGTACTGCCGAGGCTGAAAAAGATCGGGTCAGATTGCATTCAGAATATTGTGAGCAGTTTTGACCATGTTTCTAAGGAAAGCTGTGCTGGCGTTGGAGGTGGTCCATAGGAATTTTATACAAGTGATCCCAGGATGAAGGACATGTCATATTGAGGAGCAGTTGAGGATTGTACTCAGAGGTGAGAAGAATGAGAGGAATCTGATTGAAACTCAGAGAATACTGAGACGCCTGGGTAGATTGGGTGTGGAGAAGATTGTCCACGAGCAGAAGGGACTAGGACCTGAAAGGACAGCCTCAGAGTGAAGGGATGGCCCTTTAGAACTGAGATGAGGAGGAATTCCTTCAGCCAGAGGGTGGTTAATCTGTGAAACTCATATCCACAGAGGGTTGCGGAGGCTAAGTCACTGAGTGTATTTATGACAGTGATAGACAGGTTCTTAGTTAGTAAGGAGATAATGGGTAACAAAAAGAAGGCAGGAAAGGGTGGAGAAACGTATCAGCCATGATCAAATGGTGGAGCAGACTCAATGGACCGCATGGCTCAATTTATCTCCTATATCTTATGATCTTATGGTGTTTAGTGTCCAAGCACTGCTACTTCATTTAAATTACTGAGCTTATGGGGAGTTGAACTGTATGCAACCCAACCATTTGTTCATAAGATATAACTTTTGCCTTGTTCTAAATGATCCAATGCCTACAAAATACTTAACCTCCACATTAAATGACAAAACTGGCCTGAGAGACTAAATGAACTTCTCCAGATCATATGTTTCTGATTATGCATTACATTTCCCAGTTCAGATGTCATTTAGGCTTTCCAATTATACATTAAGTTGACTTAAATATCGCATTAGCGTTATCTTTCTTTTTGCACGTCTGTTTTCTATCCATTATTGTTGTGGCATCAGCTTTTTGATTTAACCAGATGGTCGGTAGTCAACCATGAATTATTGGTTTTTTTACAGTATATACTTCAAATCAATGTAACTCTTTAGGAACCTTATCCTATACAGTGTGCCCAAATTCTGCCTATTCTGCCTATATATGTATTCGTATTTTGTTTTCAACCCTTGTTGAAACTATATTCCAAGCCTTCATTGTCTTCAGAATTTCTTTCTTATATTCCCTAATTATTGAATTGCACTTTTTTTAAAATTCACAGAATCTTAAGGACATCCAGAATTCCTCCCACCTGTTTATAAAATAGGGAGCTACTCAATCCCCATTCCTTTAAATCTTGTTCTTCTTGATCACCACCATTGCATTTTCATCATGTTTCTGAGATGTCAAATCTATTTCTTTTAGATAAGCGATAGGCTGGGACTGCAGTTTGACTTCATTAGTAATCAACACCTTAGAAATGATAAAATGCAATGATCTGAGATGACAAATACAGCAAAAAAGTTCATAAATTATGCTCATGTCTTAAAAATCAGATATATGAGAAAACAAGGTGTAGAGCTGGATGAACACAGCAGGCCAAGCAGCGTCAGAGGAGCAGGAAGGCTGACGTTTCGGGCCTAGACCCTTCTTCAGAAATGGGGGAAAGGAAGGGGGTTCTGAAATAAATAGGGAGAGAGGGGGAGGCAGATAGAAGATGGAGTTCCTACTATCTCTGAAACAGATATATGAGAATGTTGCTTTTCACGGTGCTCATGCAGAGCTGGGGAGAAGTGAGCACACCACTGTAGCAAAGTCAGGAGCGGTGATAATGTTCCCACAACTTTGTAGCTCTTGACAAGAATGTGCAATACTCTTACGAAAACATTGAATATTGTACTTAGTTTTGCTCAATAAAAATCAAGATAGATATTCAAGCAGTCAATGCAATGCCAGTGTCAAGGTCTGAGTTATGAAGAAAATCTGATGAAATTGGTTTCCTCAGTACGTAAAGGAGGTAACTTTTAGAGACATATAAAATTGTTAATAAAATATAAGTGAATCTGGAACATTAGAGTTAACAGCAGGAAGGTAAGAAATAGGGAGCACAGGCTCAAACCATTAGAAGATTATTTTAGCACTGATATTAGGAAATTTTTACAAGTGTTCATCTCATCATTTGAAACAATGTTCTACATAAAATAAAGGAATTCTTAGAATCATTTAAGAAGCAATTGGAATCTAAAGAAGGAGGCAGTACATAGAGGAATTAAAGTGGCCTGAAAGACCTTCCTAATCTGTCATTATCTTGGGAACTATGATGCATGGCCACTTCTTGACACCAAGGATGAGCTGTAACCTTGACACATTTCTGTTGATCAGTATGTGCTTCATGTTAAAGAAATGCTTTGGGTCTACACCTATGTTTGTGCTATTGAAAGAAAACTACTTTTCAATTAAGTGAATGGAGGTAAGACAAAAAGACTTAGATGCAGATGTAAGCCGTTCAGGCCATCAAATCCTTTACATCATTCAACGAGATCATGGACGATCTGATAATCCTAAACTCCATTTTCCTTCCATATCCCATAATTCATGATTACCACAATTACTAGAAATATCTCTACCTCGGCCATGAATATTCTTAAAGAAACAGCCTCATTAGACCTCTGCAGCAAAGAATTGCATAGGTTCACTACCATCTGAGAGAAAAGAGTCCTCCTCATCTTTGCCTTAAATGAGCAATTCTTAGTCTGATATTATGTCACCGGTCCTAGACTGTCCTACAAGAGGAAGCCACCTCTCAGCATCAACCCTGTCAAGTCCTGTAAAAATCTACATGGTTTAATATGGTCTCATCTCATTCCTCTAAACACTGGTGAGTATATGTCCAACTTACTCAACTTCTCCTTATAAGGAAATCCCTCCAGACCCGGGATCAATCCAGAGAACCTTCTCTAGACTGCCTCCAATATCAGTCTATTGTTCCTTAGGTAAGAAGTGCAAAACTATTTATAGTATTCCAGCTGTGGTCTGATTAGTACCTTAATAGTTTTAATATGGTCTCCCTATTTTATATTGCATTTCTTTTGAAATAAAGGCCAACATTCCATTTGCCTTCCCTATTACCCACTGAATTTGTGTGGTAGCTTTTTGTGATTCATGCACAAACACCCCAACAACCTCTATGCTTTGGCTTTGTACAGTCTTTCTCCATTTAAATCATATTCAGCTCTTCTATTCTTCCTGCTCAAGTGCATAACCTCACATTTGCTCACATTCTCCATATCGCGCTACTTAATGGGGCAGGCTGTTTGCTACTGCTATTCGAGATAACAAGCATGGGGCTGGATGAACACAGCAGGTCAAGCAGCATCATAGGAGCAGGAAAACTTGACGTTTCGGGCCTAAACACTTCATCAGAAATGGGGGAGGGGAAGAGGGTTCTGAAATAAATAGGGAGAGAGGGGGAGGTGGATAGAGGATGGATAGAGGAGAGGATAGGTGGAGAGGAGGCAGACAAGTTGAAGAGGCGGGGATGGAGCCAGTAAAGATGAGTGTAGGTAGCGGGGTAGGGAGGAGATAGGTCAGTCCAGGGAGGACAGACAGGTCAAGGGGGCGGGATGATGTTAGTAGATAGGAGATGGGGGTGTGGCTTGAGGTGAGAGGAAAAACAGGTTAGGGAGGTGGAGATGAGCTGGGCTGGTTTTGGGATGTGGTTGGGGGAGGGGAGATTTTGAAGCTTGTGAAATCCACATTGATGCCATTGGGCTGCAGGGTTCCCAGGCTGAATATGATTTGCTGTTCCTGCAGCCTTCGGGTGGCATCACTGTGGCATTGCAGGAGGCCAAGGATGGACATGTCGTCTGAGGAATGGGAGGGGGAGTTGAAATGGTTTGCGACTGGGAGGTGCAGTTGTTTGTTGCGAACCGAGCGCAGGTGTTCTGCAAAGCGGTCCCCAACCCTCCGCTTGGTTTCCCTGATGTAGAGGAAGCCACAACGGGTACAGCGGATGCAGTATAACACATTGGCAGATGCGCAGGTGAACCTCTGCCTGATGTGGAAAGTCTTCTTGGGGCCTGGGGTTGGGGTGAGGGAGGAGGTGTGGGGGCAGGTGTAGCACTTCCTGCTTACAAGGAAAAGTGCCGGGTGTGGTGGGGCTGGAGGGGAGTGTGGAGCGGACAAGGGAGTTGCGGAGGGAGTGGCACTTAACAGCTGTGCATCCTTAGGAATAAAAGGAGAATTCAAATTAAAGCGACGTCTACAGAGTTAAATTGTGTGTTCAAATGAAAATTAATCTTATCAAGTTATTTCATAGAAATAATTTTCATATCCCATATCACTGACTGAGACTGGATTTGTGACTTAAAGGAGATTTGCATGTCAACTGCTTTATGCCTCTAGAAATTTAGCCTGATGTTCTGTCTCAATTATGAAAGTATATTAGAAAATCAATGACCATGTGGATATTTGAGAACGTTGGCAAGGTGGGGTATATACAAAAACAAAGCATTGGGTGAAATGCAAGGAAGTCTTTAAGCCTTCAGCAGTTGTTCCCTGGAACAAATAACTGGTACATGTGTCAAATAAGGGTTATTACAATTCTCTACAAACATTTGCCATGTTTCTGAAAGATAGGGACGTTTACACTTTTGAATTGTGTAAGAAATGCTGTATTGTAATGAGCCATTGGCATTAAGGTCACTTGATTGCCTTAAGGGACTAGAAAGGAATTTTCCAGAACTTACTTGACCTGGCTGCCGATGATCACCTGAATATTTATCTTGAGGTAGAAGTGAATTGAGAGGGTCAGGTGTTTCCGTTGCTGCCGGCCAGCTTGGTGGTCTGCTGACACATTCCTGCTTCCAGACTATTTCTGGGAGGTAGCTTCCTGCCCACCAGTAACAGAAAGCCAATTAAAGTGCCCATGGATACATTATTCATACACTGTATTTTCCATCCCCAAGTATCCCCAAAAGGATTCTAGGAATAAGGATATAAATGATGAGACAAACAAATTCCAGCAACCATTCCTTGTGACAGTCAATGTTGCTTTCCTTAACATTTCGTTGAGATCACCTCTGGGATGTTTCTGAGACAAATAACTGTAGCCGTTGTTTGTCTGCATTTGTCTGTTGTCCATTTGATACAAATAAACTATTATAAAAGCGTTTGTTGTCAAGGTGAGGAATGTCTCAAACAACTAAAAGCACAAGTTTTGTCACTTTCTGGTGGAGCAGTCAGAGAAATGTGGTCTTGTTTGTGTGATGTCCGATTTTGGTCACTGGTGATTACAATCTATTTTTGCTAGTCACTAAATTATCTGAGGGCAGAGGAATATCAAAAGGCACATAGCTTGAACATATTCCTTTTGTGTTGAGAGGATGGGTCTTTACATACGAAAAGATATTGAAACGTTCAATGGGGGTAACCCTGTTAATGAGGTAAACATGGATTTAGATGGTTGATAGAGTGCCACAAAACAGACTTGTGAGGAAAGTTACAGGTCATGGTATAAAAGGCACAGTAGCAATGTGGATACAAAATTGGCTGAGTGATTGGAAATACAGAGTAATGGTCAATGGATATTTTTTGTGCTTGTGGGTGGTTTGTAGTAAGTTCCCCAGGACTCAGTATTGGGACCTTTGCTTTTCCTGATTTATATCAATGATCTGGATCTTTGAATGCAAGAAACAATTTCAAAGTTTGCTGATGACTTTAAAATTGGAAGAACTGTGAACTGTGGGGTGGCACAGTGGCTCAGTGATTAGCACTGCTACCTTACAGAGTAGGGATTCGGGTTCAATTCCAAACTCGGGCAACTGTCAATATGGACTTCGCACATACACCCTGTGAATGCATGGGTTTCCTCTGAATGCTCCAGTTTCCTCCCACCGTCCAAAAAGATGTACAAGTTAGGGGGATTGGCCATACTAAATTGGCCATAGTGTCTAGGGTGTGCAGGCTAGGTAGATTAGCCATGGGAAATGCAGGATTATAGGGTAAGGGGCAGATCTGGGTGGGATGCTCTGTGGAAGGTCAGTGTGGACTGGATGGGCCAAATGGTTTGTTTCCGCACTGTAGGGATTGTATGACAGTGTAAAACTCCAACTGGGCGACGACAAGTTGGTGGAGGTGGCAGATGAGCTTCAGTACAGAGAAGTCTAAGATAGCGCACTTTTGTCAGAAGAACACTGAAAGACAATATAAAATATTTGATACAATTCTATATGGGGTGCAGGAGCACAGGGATGTGGAGGTATATGTGCAAAAATCATTGAAGGTGCCAGGACAGGTGGAGAGAGCAGTAAACAAGACATACGGTGTTCTCAGCCCTATGAATAGGGACAGAGAGTAGAACAATTCTGGGCATCACATTATCGGAAAATGAATTAGAGAGAGAGCAGATGCGACTTACAAGAATGCTTCCAGGAAGGAAAACTTCAGTTATGAGGATAGATTGAAGAAATTGGGACTGTTCTACATAGAGAGAAGAAGACTGAAAGGAAACCTCCTGCTGATTACCACATACTGTCCTCCCTCAGCTGATGACTTGGTACTCCTTCATGTTGAACAACATTTGGAGGAATCACTGAGGGTGGCATGGGCACTATCACCAAGTGTGGCTCAGCATCAGTACTACTGATCGAGCTGGTCGGGTCCTAAAGGACACAGCTTCTAGACTGGGTCTGCGGAAGGTGGTCAGGGAACCAACAAGAGGGAAAAACATACTTGACCTCATCCTTACCAATCTGCCAGCTGCAGTTGCATCTGTCCATGACAGTATCGGTAAGAGTGACCTTCGCACAGTCCTTGTGAAGGCGAAGTCCCGCCTTCACATTGAGAACAACCTCCATCATGTTATGTGGCACTATCGCTGTACTAAATGAGACAGAATTCACACAGATCTAGCAACTCAAGCCTGGGCATCCATGAGGGACTTTGGGATATCAACAGCAGCAGAATTGTACTGCAGCACAATCTGTAGCCTCATGGCCTGGCACATCCCCTACTCAACCATTACCATCAAGCCAGGGGATCAGCCCTGGTTCAATGGAGAGTGCAGGATGGCATGCCAGGAGCAGCAGCAGGCATACCTGAGATGTCAACCTGGTGAAGCCACCAAACAGGACTACATGCATGTCAAACAACATAAGCAGCAAGTGATAGATAGAGCTAAGTGATCCCACAGACAACGGATCAGATCTAAGCTCTGCAGTCCTGTCACATCCAGTCACGATCGTGGACAATTAAACAATTCACTGGAGGAGGAGGCTCCACAAACATCTCCATCCTCAATGATGGAAGAGCCCAGCACAACAGTGCAAAAGATAAGGCTGAAGCTTTCGCAGTAATCTTCAGTCAGAAGCGCTGAGTGGATGATCCATCTTGGCCTCCTCCAGTGGTCCCCAGCATTATAGATAAAAGTGTTCAGCCAATTCGACCAACTCCACATGATATCAAGAAACAGTTGGAGACACTGGATACTGCAAAGGCTACTGGCCCTGACAACATTCTGGCAATAGTACTGAAGACCTGTGCTCCCGAACTTTCCATTCCCCTAACCAAGCTTTTCTAGTACAGTTACAACACTGGTATCTATCCGAAAATGTGGAAAATTGCCCGAGTATGTCCTGTACATAAAAAAACAGGACAAATCCAACCCGGCCAATTACCATTCCATCAGTCTGCTCTTGATCATTAATAAAGCGATGGAAGGTGTCATCAACAGGGCTATCAAGCAGTACATGCTCAGCAACAACCTGCTTAGTGACACCCAGTTTGGGTTCCACCAGGGCCACTCAGCTGTTGACATCATTACAGGCTTGGTTCAGACATGGAGCAGAATTCCAGCAGTGAGGTGAGAGTGACAGCCTTTGACATCAAGGCTGCATTCAACCCAGTGTGGTATCAAGCAGCCCTAGGAAAACTGGAATCAATGGGGTATCAGGGGGATAACACTTCACTGGTTGGAGTCATACCTGACATGTAGGAAGATGGTCGTGATTGTTGGAGGTCAATCATCTCAGCTCCAGGACATCCCTGCAGGAGTTCTTGGCACAACCATCTTCAGCTGCTTCATCAATGACCTTTCCTCCATCATAAGGTCAGAAGTGGGGATGTTCACCAATAATTGCACAATGTTCAGCACCATTTATGACTCCTCAGATACTGAAGAAGTCATGTTCAAATGCAATGAGATCTGGACAATATCCAGGCTTGGGCTGACAAGTAGCAAGTGACGTTTGCGTCATACAAATGCCAGGCTATGACCATCACCAATAAGAGACTATCTAATCAACATCCCTTGGCATTCAACAGTGTTACCATCACTAAATCCCCCACTATCAACATCCTAGGGGTTACCGTTGACCAGAAACTCAACTGGACTCACCACATAAACACAATGGCTACAAGGGCAGGTCAGAAGCTAGAAATACTGCAGCAAGTAACTCACCTGCTGTCTCCTCAAAGCCTGTCCGCCATCTACAAGGCACAAGTCAGAAATGTGATGGAATACTACCCACTTGCCTGGATGGGTGCAGCTCCAACAACACTTAGGAAGCTTGACACCATCCAGGACAAAGCAGCCTGCTTGATTGGCATTACATCCACAAGCATTCACTCCCTCCACCGCCGACACTCAGTAACAGCAGTGTGTACTAGCTACATGATGCACTGCAGAAATTCATCAAAGATCCTCAGACAGCACCTTCCAAACCCATGAACACTTCCATCTAGAAGGGCAAGGACAGCAGACATATGGGAACACCACTACCTTCAAGTTCCTCTCCAAGCCGCTCACCATCCTGACTTGAAAATATATCGCTGTTCCTTCACTGTTGCTGGGTCAAAATCCTGGAAATCCCTACCTAATGACATTGTAGGTCAACTTACAGCAGGTGGACTGCGGCAGTTCTAGAAGGCAGCTCAACTCCACCTTCTCCAGGGCAACTAGGGATGGGCAATAAATGCTGGTCAGCCAGCAACTCCCACATCCCACATATGAAACAAAAAGAAGATTTGATAAAGGTTTTCAAAATCATGAGTGGACTGGATAGAGTAGATGGGGAGAAGCTGTTCTCACTCGTAAAAGGAACAAGAGGAGAGGGCATAGATTTAAAGCCACGTGTAAAAGAAGCAAGAATGATCTGAGAAAATCCTTTTCAGTCATTGAGTAGTTAGGGTATGGAATTCCTTAGTTGGAAATGTCGTGGAGGCAGGTTAAATCAAGGCATTCAACAGGGCATTGAATGATTATTATAAAATAAATAGTGTGCAAGGGGCTCGGGAAATGCAGCAGATTGTGATACAAGGTAACGATACTTGTTTGCAGAGTGGTGCAGACATGATAGACTGATATGATAGACATGATAGAATGGCCTCCTTCTGTGTTGTAGTAGTTCTATGATTCTGTGAAGTGAATCTATGCCATTTTTTGAATTATCCTGAAACATGGGAAACTTACAATTCCTGTTACTTTCTCCATGGAAATAGCTTGATTAGAGTCAACTTGTCAACCAATCAACATCCCTTTTCTCCTGAAGTATAACTTGTTGTCATCATTTGAAATTTGGCATTCTTATGTTTGACCTGACAATACTAGACAAAAAGCTTTCCCAGTTCTCTCCCTTTTCAGCAATATTCAAACATTGTAACTGTCAATATGTACAAAATTTGTTCAAGATAACATATGCTGCACTGATAACAGAGACATGATGACTCATTATATTAAAAAAGTCTCTCAATTCCAAGATTGCCAGTTCCCACTTCTTATCAAAGTCTCAAGGGCACTTGAATACTTCTTTGTCAGCTTTAATATGTAGTGACTTGATTGAATGTTAAAGTCACATAAGAAAATTAGCTGGAATCATAGAATCCCTACAATGTGAAAAGCAGTCAATTGGCCCATCAAGTCTGCACTAATCCTCTGAAGAACATCCCACCCAGTTCCAGACCCCACCCTATCCCCATAACTCTGTACTTAGTATAGCTAATTCACCTAAACTATACATCCTTGGACACTGGGGGCGCAATTTAGCATGGCCAAGCAACCTAACGAAGCACATCATTGGACTACTTTGTTCAGAGCTCACCCCATGTTGCTGCATTAGTGTACAGCAACTGTGTAGTCAAAACTCCAAAGGCTTTGAACCAATGTAAATGCCAGGAACATCATCCTGATGAGTTTTAGGGCTAATTTTGCCAAAATCAGTTCTGCTGTGTGACATAGCTATGAGTCAGATCTTGACAAAGAAGCATAAGTTAGAATCTTCTGCAATGTGGTCTGCATGGACAATACAGGTCATCAACTGGTAAGACAGAAACTATTACTGAAGTAATGAAGAGTGTTAAAACCAGCAACAGCAGAAAATTTTTTGAGAAGGGTATGTACCCAGCATGACTTAAGGTGATCCTTGGAATAGATGGCTGGTATGAGATGGTTATATAGATTTTGCAAATTTTTAGGTTTTAGATTTTAGATTTTATTGTCATGTGTACTCAAGTACAAAAGTACAGGAGTTGCCACACGTGGTGTTATCTTAGGTATCAAGTTACCTCGGTAGAAAAAAGCTTAGGTGCAAAGTAGTAAGAGAAATGAGAGTTAAAAAGTTAAGCATTACTTCATAGAATAGTCGGAAAAAAGGTAGGTAATAGTTTACACCAAAATCTTTTGCAGTTTAAACTAGCAAATTAAAGAATAAGTTAAAAGTTCAACAGTCTTTGATGAGCCCTCCGCATATCACGCTCTGCTGTCTGTTCTCGACGATGCTGCTGCAAATACCGTTGCTGCTGCTGAAGCTGCCATCTCTCTGATCTCTTCCATGCCTCAGCAACCTGCCTGAGCAGGATCCACTTGCACGCCAAGCAGAGACACCACCATGAGCCGCCAAGAGACTAGTCGACATATTGCCGAGTGACCAGGCTGGGATCCATCATGAGCCACTGAAAGACCAGGCTGGGACCCACCATGAGCTGCTGAGAGACCAGGCTGGGACACACCATGAGCCACCAAGAGACCAGGCTGGGACCCATCATGAGCCGCTGAGAGACCAAGCCAGGACCCACCATGAACCACTAAGAGACCAGGCTGGGACACACCATGAGCCACTGAAAGGCCAGGACGGGACCCACCATGAGCCGCCAATAGACCAGGCCGAGACCCGCCATGAGCCGCCAAGAGACCAGGCTGGGACCCACCATGCGCCGCTGAGAGACCAGGCTGAGAGCTGCCACAAGCCGCTGAGAGACCAGGCCAGGACACAACATAAGCCTCCAAAAGACCAGGCCAAGGCCCACCATGAGCCGCTGAGAGACCAGGCCAGGACCGAACACGAACCTCTGAGAGTCCAGGCCGGGACCGAACACGAGCCTTTGAGAGTCCAGGGCGGGACCGAACACGAACCTCTGAGAGTCCAGGCCGGGACTGAACACGAGCCTCTGAGAGCCCAGAAGCCTAAAATCTGACAGAGGAGCTATAGTCAGGGTTGAGGAAGACACTATTTAAAAGCTAAAAGAAACCTGTGTTGTTGGTTAGGTGAATATATCGTTTGAAACACAACTTCGGGTCGGCCAGACACTCAAGTTGCACAATGTATTGTTGATCCTGTACAAAAGGCCTAACAGGAAGAGAATGTCAGTTTCAAGGGAACTTCATTACAGGTACCTGAATCATGGTATCTCTTCCAGAAAACCAAATGATGAAATATAGAACTGGAGCCCACTCTTTCTGCACTGCAATAAAGTTTTTATTGACAGAGTTGCAATTTACTAGCATACACCTCCAAACCCAAACATCACAGCTTCAGCCTGTTTCTACATACATAACTGGATACTAAGTGAACCATGAATTAATTTCCACCATCTGAATACAATTTATAAACTCAACTACTGGGCAATTGACATTCCCAATGTTCACTTACAGAAGGTTTTGAGTCAGCCATGATTCAAAGTCACACAGCTAATCTGAAAATGGTCTTTGGGTCAGATGATGCAATGGAGACATGGAGATGAGATCATCAGCCTGCTGTGGAAGCTGACTCCATTACTGAGGATGGTGTCACAAAACAGCAGCAACTATGTGAAGAGCAGAGCAAATATAAATCTTTGTTCAAAATCCATGGTGACTTTACTCAAGGGGAAAGAAACAAGGTACACATGGTATAGAATGAGGGTAGGCTATAAATGGAACAACAGCAAAGAGGATTGATGGATTGAAGATGGGGTTTGAGTCAGGATCATAAATGACAATTGGAAATATGCAAGATTGATTTGTGACTGGAGGATGTCTAGAATTAAGAGAAAAAAGAAGAATAATTAACAGAAGCAGCTGCAGTGATGGCCTCAAGCTTAGAAACAAAAGAAAAGCTTTTTGTTTTTAAATTGGTAATGAGCATAAAGACAGAAGAAGGATGTGGTCGGTCATTGAGAAAGTAATGCTTGTGTTGTCCTCCAGGATAATTTCACAATAGTGAGCAATTGGGAGAAGAAAGTGAGGCACAGTCAAGGCTGATGGTCAAGTTCAAGTTTATTATATAACTGAATCAGTCGCCAACCATTAGAATGGAGTTTTTACACATTGTTTTTCACTATGTACGTGGAATAGGGGTCAAGGTGAAAAACAATTTTAATTATGGAAGCCTGGAGAAGTTCAAGATCCCAGACTGCCCCACTGACACCACTCCAGTGTCAAAGATGAAGAAAGAAAAGAAAAAGTGAAAGAAAGGAGAGAGAAAAGGAAGCTACCAGCCTGCAGCAGGGAACAGATTACATAAAGTCAGAGTAAGGAGTTGTCCAGTTTAGGACAGAGATGAGAGATAATTTCTTCTCTCAGATTATAGTGGACCTTGTGGAATTCTTTACTGCAGCGGGCTATAGATATTCTGTCTTAAAGGCTGAGATAGACAGATTTGGATCAGTGAGGGAACCAGGGTTTTTTGGAGAAAAAGCAGAAAAGTGGAGTTGAAGATTATCAGATCAGCCATAATCTCATTGAATGGAGAAGCAAACTCAATGGACCAAATGGCCTACTCCTGCCTTTATGTCTTATGAGTCAAATTGCAAGTCTGATTCGCTTCCTCATATTTACTTTGCAATATCCATATGGAACGTTTGATTCCTTAATCATTATAAATCAATTCAATGTTTATGAAAACCCCTCCCCAATGTGTTACACCATTTTAGTAATTAGAAACATGAAGGCACAGAGTCTTGGAATAATACAGCATGGAAACAGGCCCTTCGGCCCAAACTGGTCCATGCTGACCATGGTGGCCACTCATTCAGTTCCAGTTCCCCGCATTTGGTCCATTCCTCTCTAAACCCTTTCCATCCATGTACCTGTCCAAATGCTTTTTAAATGTTGTTATTGTACCTGCCTCAACCACTTTCTCTAGCAGCCCATTCCATAGACGCACCACTCTCTGCGTGAAGAAATTGCCCCTCAGATCCTTCTTAAATATATCCCCTCTCACCTTAAACCTACACCCTTTAGTTTTCAATTCCCCATTTCTGGGAAAAAGACTATATGCATTCATCCTGTCAATGCCCCTCATGATTGTATACACCTCAATAAGGTCCCCTCATTCTCCAATGTTCCAAGGAATAAAGTCCGATTTTGGCCAACCTCTCCCTATAACTCAGGCCTACTAGTCCTGACAACATCCTCATAAATCTTCTTTGCATATTTTCCAACGTAACTATGACTTTCCTATAACAGGTTGAACAAAACTGCACACAATACTCCAAGTGTGGCCTCAGCAAAGACTTGTACAACTGTAACATAACGTCCCAACTCCTCTTCTCAATGCCTCAACCAATGAAGGCCAGCAAGCTAAATGCCTTCTTCACCACCCTGTCCACCTGTGATGCTACTTTAAAGGAACTATGTACTTGTACTTCTATATCCCTGTGCTCCACAACACTCCTCAGGACCTTACCATTTACTATATAAGTTCGACCTTGGTTTGACTTTCCAAAGTGCAACACTTCACACTTATCTGTACTGAATTGCATTTACCAATCCTCAGCCCTCTTCCCCATCTGATCAAGATCCTTCTGTAATTTTTGATAACCTTCCTTGCTTTCGACAATACCTCCTAATTTTGTATCATCTGAAAACTTACTAAACATGTCTTGTACATTCACCTTCAGATAATTTATGTAAATAACAAATAACAAAGGTCCCAGAACTGGCCTCTGAGGCAAACCAATAGTCACAGGCCTCTTGTCCGAGAAACAACCTTCAACCATCACCCTCTGCTTCCTACCATCAAGCCAATTTTGATTCCAATTAGCTAGTTGTCCCTGGATTCCATGTGACCTAACCTTCATGAACAGCCTGCCATGCGGGACCTTGTCAAAGGTCACACTAAAGTCCACACAGACAACATTCCCTGCCCTACCCTTATCTATCCTCTTGGTTACCTCTTCGAAAAACTCTAAAAGATTCGTCATACATGATTTCCCTCACACAAATCCATGCTGGCTATCCCTAATCAGACCTTGACAATTCAAATATTGGTTGATCTCTCCCTCAGTATCCTCTCCAATAACTTGCCTACCACTGATGTCAGGCTCACTGACCTGTAGCTCCCTGGCTTGTCTTTGCTACCTTTCTTAAACAATGGAACAACATTAGCCACCTTCCACTGTCTGGAACTTCACCAGTGGCTAAAGGTGAAGCAAAAATCTCTGCAAGGGCCTCTGCAATTTCTTCCCTAACCTCCCACAACATCCAAGTATGGACTTGATCAGGTGCAGGGGATTTATCCACCTTAATGCCCTTTAGGGCTGCAAATACCTCCTCTCTGGTAATGTGTATGCAGTCCAAAACATCTTCACTTGTTTCCCTTATTTCCTTAGCTTCCATCATTCTCTCCTCAGTAAACACTGAGGAGAAATATTTATTAAAAATCTGCCCCATCTCCTGTGGCTGCACACATAGACGTCCATGCTGATCTTCAAGGGGACCTATTCTCTCCCTAGCCACCCTTTTACTCTTAATGTAGCTGTAGAACCTCTTGGGATCATCTGTAACCTTATCTGCCAGATCCATCTCATACCCTCTTTTTGCTCTTTTGATTTCCCTCTTGAGTGTGCTCCTGCACTGTTTGTGGTCATCTAGGGATTCACTTGAGCCCAATAGCTTAAACCTAATTGATGCCTTCTTCTTTTTCCTGACTACAGCCTCAATATCCCTTGTCAGCCTGGGATCCCTAAACCTGCCAGCTTTTCCCTTCACCCTAACAGGGACATACTGTCCCTGGACTCTTGATATCACACTTTTAAAAGCCTTCCATTTGCCAATTGTTCTCCCATTTAAAGTTTTTTAAAACGCGACTTAAATGTCAAAGTTAAAACAACAAAGCTGAGGTTATGCCTGCAGTGACACGTTCGAATTGAAAACATAACTAAACTAAACAGGAATTCTGTCTGTGTGTGAGGATTGCATGCTCCTTGAGTGTTGTCATGCTGCAGTGCTTTAGGTAATACTGCCTGAATTTTAACAACATTCTTTCTTCATGCCCTAGCTTGTTAGAAACATGCTAGAAGAAAAACAGTAGCTTCAATAAAAGAAGGTTTGCTCAATAAGTAAACTGCACAGTGTGTAGAAGTACACATTCAACTGCTGTTATCTCAAACCATTCTCCTGGTTTTATCGATGAGACCACTCACTCATTACCACTTCTGTTGACCTAGCCCTGTGTTGTTGTTGAACTATGAAGGTGAGATCTCATTTTCTTCTGAAGTTGTTTTCAGCTTGTATTTGTTCAATGAAATAGATTGATCTCTGCCTGCCATGAGGCTTCACAGTTAGACTGAGGTGAGCAGCTTGCTTTTTGAGGTTCTCTATGTTTCAAATACCAAGCATACTTTTATAAACATTTTTGGAAAGTAGTGATAGTAATTACATTATATTTTTCTTTCTCTCATCTCGTGTCCCGTACCACTTCAATGACTTATTAAAATTAAAGACAAAAGTCAATAGAAAGAGATGGTTGAGCGTTGCTTTGAGCCACAAAAACTACATATATTTTTCAGATTTTGTGTGAGGCTGCTCTTTATATGTTTCCTGAATAGTCTGAGATGTTACCTATTGAGCTCAGTGGTTGAATAAATTTGCATATTAGCTCCATGACAACACTCAGGACCTTGTTGATGAACGAATCTATCATTTCTCACCCCATTACTGTGTGCAAATTTGCTTGTATTAATCCACAGCTAATTATGTTTCTTATTCTCTGGGTAGTATTGAATGCATCACATCGCAACATTCAGACTATCAATACTTTTTAGGCAAATCAAAAGTCAAGTAAAACTAGGCAATTTTGGAAACATTTAGTAGGTCAAGCAGTAACTGTGGAGGGGAACAGGTATGTCTTTCCATCTTAACCACTCCTTCCCCCAATCTACCTACCTCATGACAAGTGAGAATAAGTTAAAAGGTCTATTGCCATGAATATGACTTCAATCTGCCACCCACAATAGGTCGTCTGAAAGTTACATTGTGGAGAGGCAGGATGCTTATTAACATATTCAAATTTGAGTTGGCACAACAGGGAGCTAGATTGGAATTTAACTGCTGTTTCCAGGTTTCCCATGAGTTGAGAAACTTAGCAATGAAACTGAGAGGGAACTTTTGTCTCCCACAGCCCCTGATTGAAGCATGCAGCCTCTCTCAGCACTGCTCACCACCATCTCTCAGACTCCCAATTGACATCATACCTCCCCAGCTCTGAGGTTTTTTAACTCGCTCACGGGTCATCACTGTGCAGCAACATTTGCTCCGTGTTCCTAACTGCCTTTGCGAAGGTGGTGGCGAGCTGCCTTCTTGAACTACTGCAGTCCATTTGCTGTAGGTTGACCCAAAATGTGTCTGATACTGGAGGGCGTAAGTTTAAGGTGAGGACAAAGTGAGTTAGAGGACATTTTGAGAAAAAATATTGACTCAGGAGATGATAGAACGTGCTGCCTGAGAGGGTGGTGGAGGCAGGCACTCTCGCAACATTTAAGGAGTACCTCGACAAGTACTTAACATATCATGGCATAGTAGGCTATGGACCATGTGCAGGTAAATCGAATTAACACTGTGCTCTTGATAGCATCCTTTGACATTCAATGGTGTTACCGTCACTGAATCCCCCACTATTAACATCCTGGAGGTTATCATTGACCAGAAACCCAACTAGACTTACCACATAAGCACAGTGGCCACAAGAGCAGGTCTGAGGCTAGAGACTGATGAAAGGTGCAAACCTGAAACGTCAACTTTTCTGCTGTCTGATGCAGCCTGGCCTGCTGTGTTCCTCCAGCTCCACACTGTATTGACTCTGATTCTAGCATCTGCAGTTCTTGCTATCTCCCAGAGGCGAGAAATACTGCAGCAGATAACTCACCTCCGGACTCCTCAAAGCCTGTCCACCATCTACAAAGCACAAGTCAGGAGTGTGATGGAATACTCCCCACTTGCCTGGATGAGTGCAGCTGCACCAACGCTCAAGAAGCTTGACACCATCCAGGACAAAGCAGCCTGTTTGATTGGCACTACATCCACAAGCATCCACTCCCTCCACTACCGACTCTCAGTGGCAGCAGTGTGTACTATCTACAAGGTGCACTGCAGAAATTCACCAAAGATCCTCAGACAGCACCTTCCAAACCCATAACCGTTTCCATCTAGAAGGACAAGGGCAGCAGATATATGGGAGCACCACCACCTCTAAGTTCCCCTCCAAGCCACTCACCATACTGACTTGCAAACATTTTGCTGTTCCTTCACTATAACTGGGTGAAAATCCTGGAATTCCCTCCCTAATGACTTTATGGGTCAACTCACGGCAGGTGGATAGCAGCAGTTCAAGAAGGCAGCTCGCCACCACCTTCAAAAGGGCACCCAGGGGCGAGAAATAAATGCTGGCTCAGCCGGCGATGCCCTCATCCCACAAATGAATATATATAAAAAATCTCTATCTCTGCATTATGTCAGAATGACTATTGTCTGACCTCTCCCCTCCAACAATGAAATTCAGCCCTCAATGAAATACATTTGATGATCTCACATGACTTTGGAGTCATGGTCATCACTGTAATTGTGTTAAATATAAATATATCTGTGGGGCAATCTTATATGGAGCTAAATGACATGGACTGTAGTCAGAAATCTATAGAATTGTGTGAAAAGTCAGGCAAAGCTTTCTCGATGTCAGAAGCAGCTCAATGAATTTTGAAACAGACTTCCGGGTGTGAAGCTGAGATTCCGACAAGGGAGAAACAAGATGCATATCAGGGACATTATTGTTTGTTAACAGCCTAATTAATAGTGAGTCTCACCTCCTGAATGTACAGTTTCCTGTTCTAAGACTACTATTCTTCTAAGGAAACTACACATCGACATGATAGTCAGAGTGGTTAACCTGGCAACTCCACCTTGCCACTTGCTTCTTCAGACCATCACCTTGGACACCCAGCGATAACATTTGTGGGCACACTCCAGTGAACTAGCCACATAGGCTAGTTCACACTAACCCACATCATAGGCATGCGACTCCTGCCAGCCTCTCAGGACTATCATGGCACTTATCCAATCCATCTACAGGAAGCTTCTGTGCTTCACAGTTGCACTTCAGGGTGCACTGGCAACTCCCATTGAGAGGCTGCGGTAAGGACACTATGCACATAGTTATAGGCACCCAGCTCATGGATTGGACCAGGCTGTGTCTCAGGGTTCCTCACTTGCTCATTCTTTTAATGTTCAATCATTTAGCACCTACCTGCATGCTCACAGCACCACCCCTTGCCCGCATCTCAGTGCAATCACAGAGTCAGGCGGGTTGTCTTGCTGGTCAGCAGTTCCCAGTCAAAGGGCAAACACTTTGCTCTTCAACATATTTCATTGTCAATCTCAATCCTGTAAGGTGTTCAAGAAGCTCATGTGGCAAACACACTGCATGGACAGCAAGCAAGTAGCCATGTCTCAAAGCCTTAGGGGAGTGGTTCTCAGTGAAGTTCATGAAAGTACCTGTCAATGATGGGATCTCAGCACATTAAGTCATTGACAACCTCTCAGATTAGTCAAGGGATCTGGCATAGTCAGGTGTCCGTCTGGTCAGGGTGAAATCAGACCATGGGTCCACACCTCTACAGTTCAGGGAGTGAGTCACAGACAGCCCTGTGGATTCTTAGAGGCTGGTCTTGCGATTAGAGCTGACACAGTCAGTGGGATCTACAGGCATCAGGTCAGGGGTCGGGGCACTTCTCATTAATGACTGACAAGGTATTGGCCATAGTCAGTCATTGAGTCCATACAATTATGGCAGGGGTAAGGGGCAATGAGGGGAAGATCAAGGGAACCAGTGCTGCCAGATTGAGACTGAGGTAACCTATTCATGGACATTTTGGGGTTTTGGAGTTTGCAGGCTGGTAGGGAGAGGCGGAGCCAACTGCGCATGTAAGGAATGAAATGGTAAAGCATGGATGAGGAGCAGAAGGAGGTTCATCAATGGTAAGGATCACCTTGGATTGCTGGAGAGACAGTGTATGAGCCACTACCACCTCATACGCTGTGAGGGGAGGCGGGCAGCTACAGGGTCATATGGACGAGTTGGGTATGGACCCGAGGAATTGTGAAGCCTATGGGGTTTCTTGGAATGGCTACCAGAAAATGGATTTTCTTACTCAGGACCTCACTGACACATAAAAGTAGAGCCTGGGAATTATTTTTCGAGAAGTGTTTGCTGTTGCCTTCCGTCACCCTAGATATTGCAACAATGTGATGGGAAAGAAAATGGCTGCAACCTCACTCAGAGTGGGAGGAGCAAATGCCTCGACCAATAAGGGAGGTCCTAGGTGGTGTACAGCTTACAGAGAGGAGGCTGCAAGATCCAACAAAGTGAAGTCCATAAGACCATAAGAAATAGGAATAGGAGTAGGCCGTATGGCCCCTAAGTCTGCTATGCCTTTCAATAGGATCATGGCTGATCTGAGCTCCTCATATCCACTTTCCTGCCCTTTTCTGATAACCCACTTTCAGATAAGAATCTATCCATCTCAGCCTTAAATATAACAAGGACCCTGCCCTGACGGCTCTCTTTAGTAAGGAGTTCCAAAAAACTCTCAACCCTCTGAGAGAAGAAATTCCTCCTCATCTCATTCTTAAAATCAAGGGGTACCAACACTCCACATTGACCCATTCCCTGTGAGGATACACACCTATGGGTCTCCAATCCCTGGCAACTGTTATACACCTCATGATGCTAAACACTGTCGTTAGTAATGGCTGTGTACCTAGTTATCAGAGACCTTTCTAAATCATAGAATCCCTACAGTGTGGAAACAGACCATTCAGCCCATTGAGTCCACACCGACCCTCGGAAGTGCATTCCACCCAGACCCATGCCCTGCCCTATCCCTGCATTTCACACTATGGACAATTTAGCATGGCCAATCCGCCTAGCCTGCACATCTTTGGACTGTGGGATGAAACCGGAGCACCCGGAGGAAACCCACGCAGACATGGGGAGAATGTGCAAACTCCACATAGGCAGTCACCTGAGGCTGGAATCGAACCCGGGTCCCTGCTGCAAGTCCTGAGGAAGTGGACTTCCACACTCTTCACCACCCCAGCCACCAGCACCTCCAGGTCCTTGCCATCAATTTCCCTTTGTCTGCCATGCCAGGGAGGGCATCTTCAGAATGCCAGTGCTCATCCCAGTGAGCAACTGTGCTTGAAAGTTGTCATAAGGGATGCCAGTAGTTTCAAGGAGATCTGACGAGAGGTGAGTTATTCTGGCTGTGGGACTGTGGGAGGAAACCAGAGCAACCGGAGGAAACCCACGCAGACACGAGGAGAATGTGCAAACTCCACACAGACAGTCGCCCAAGGGTGGAATCGAACGCGGGTCCCTTCCGGCTATAGTGAGATAGTAGAATTGGACTAGCATCAGACAAGGGATATTAAGGTTATTGATCGGCTATGATCGTATTGAATGGCAGTTGGATGGCTTACTCCTGCTCCTATCTTCTATGTTTCTATATAAAAGGAATGTCTGGTATGTAGTTAACTAAATGAAGTTGGGATGATACGGTGAAAAATTATACTAGGCTTCACATAGAGAAACCTTCCATGAAACCTGACAACATTGACACTTAGCCAAAACATCAAATGATTTAGCCCAGTGTTTAAATAGCATGCTTAGTGTATAATCAGATTTTGAGTTTGAGGTGACATCACATAACAGGAACAAAATTGAACGTATTATAAACTTAACTTGAACTCTAGATTGCAAATTTGATCTCAATAACACATATCCAAATGATTTTAAATGCCTGCTTATCATTAAAAGATTTAACAGCCTGATTGATTTGAGATTTTCCAATCCCATAATAATAAAACTGGGAAATATTCAGTCTAGTTGGCAGGTGAAGAAATCACCAGTCGCAAAATCAGGAAGCACTCTGAAGCAATAAAAAAATGCTCATCAGTGTACAGTGAAAATCCCTTCCATCATTTCTGGTTGCAAAATCGGCAACAATACATAATGAAATTTACTTGTGGGAGGAATATGTCATTTCTAAGGCTTTTGTTAAAGGGAGCTATCATTGTCGCACCAGGGTATATGCACCATTCCGATAAGGATGGCACTAAAAATAGTATTATGGCTTGAAATATATTGGCTGAATGATTATTAGATCTTGTGTTGCTGCGCATATCAAGATCTCATAGCAATAAATCTTATTTTCTAAATCATTTTACGTTATGCCATTTTGATTCCCTTCTATTTTATCTTCCTTTAAAGAATATGATGCTTGAAACTGGAAGTGACCCCTTTGGAGAGCAAGGGATACTCGTAATAACAGCTCAATAGAAGGTCTTGCTGTACAGCTTTGCAGGAGCTTGTTTAATTAACTGAAATTGTACATTTAAGCATCTTCTGCATTCTATAACTCATCTTTTTAGCGGGGAATTCCCAGATAAGTTTCTGGTCAATGCTCAGTTTGCTGATCCCAGCCAGAGCAACAGAGTGGGAACTAATTAACATCAGCATCCCTAGTTTAGAGAGAGGAGAATTTAGTCAGGATTTCCTCTACTGACCACTGTCCTCAATTCGTACTGGAGTGTGTTGTCATACTGAACAAAATTATGATCAAACTCTGCAATCATTTGTCTATGGATAAATAACCTTGTCACTGTCAGGGTTCAAATGAAAAATGACTGATTTGACGAGGTCACTGAGGAGCTGTTTTATTCCCTGTGGAACTACTGCGCAGAAAAAATTCAACACCTTTAAGAGAAAAAGCAAAAAAGTTTGAATTAAAGAGAAAGATTTGCTGTTTAGTTCACACAGATTGTTTATTTTTGATGCAGAGAAACTAAAACCACATCCAAACAGGATTTTTAACGTCACATGTTGATTCTTGTCTTAATTTCTTCTTTTGTTCTTCTACAGATGGAGCTCGGCGGAGCTAATGCCAATGACGACATAGATGCCATGTTCAGCAATCTCCTAGGAGAGATGGATCTGCTGACGCAGGTCAGTTGTGTTCTCAAATGAGCAGCCTGTAGCAGGCTAAAAGCCAACCTCAATAAACAACAAAGCTGATTAGTGGGGCATTGAGATTCCACCAGGAGGGAAAATGCTTTTTCAGGATGTTCTCATTCTGCTTTGAAAGGGAAAGCATTGCAGCCCACATACACTAACTACAAGTTAGCCCCAGCATCCACAGTTCTTTTGGTTCTTATTTAGTAAAGAGAAGCCTTTTTGATTGATCACTTTTGCATTGAGTAGGAGAAAAAGGTGGACAATTTAGAAGCTACTTTTGCTACATTGACATCAGATGCATGTAACATTTACATAGTAATTTCTTTTTAACAAATAATTCAGATGATTTTACATATTCAATTCTAATATGCCACTTAATGCATCTATTTATTCTAATTCCATTTTCCAGCATTTGGCCCATAACCTTGTATGCAATGGCATTTCAAGTGCTCACCCAGACATTACTTCAAAGTCTTGAATGTTCCTACCTGTACCATTCTTTTAGGTACTGAGATCCAAATACCCACCACCCTCTTACCTTAAAACTGCAACCTCAAGGTATTACCCCTTCTCCTCAGATTCCCTGTCAGCCTCCTCTGCTCTAAGGAAAACAATCTCAGCCTCTCTAGTCTCTCTTCATAGCTGAATCATTCCAGTCCAAGCGACCTCTGAGAAAATCGCCTTTGCACTCTCCCTAGTACACTCATATCTTTCCTCAGTGTGGCACTGAATATTCCAGCTAAGGCCTAACTATCATAATATACAGCTCCATCATAACTTCCTTTGTTCATGTATGCAATATTATTCTTTGATTTTCTGTGTACCAGACTGAGAGGCCATTTTCTGAGTGCTCGCCACCAGCAAACAGCCTTTACAATGCAAAAGCAAACTTTAAAAGTTCATTGTCAGGGTGGAGCTGTTGATAGCAAGCCATTTATTGTCCGTCCTCAGATGCCCTTCAGATGGTTATAGCTTGCTTCTTCTTAAACCTCTGCAGCCCACATACAAAAGTGTTTCCTCAGTATGTTAGGCACGGAATTCAAGGGCAAAATGTAGTGGATTTCTTATTTCAAAAATATACTTTATTCATAAAACCATTTATAAATACATACAAGTCCCCTAAATCATATCTGTACAGGCTTTGCAGAAAAAATGGGAATTTGACATTTCTCACAGTTTCTCTACAGTTGCAAGAAACAAAGACATTTTCTACTTATGCGGGAAACTATTTATATTCGTTTAGAGACACCAAGAGGGACTGATAACTGAATGGACCCCTGTTAAACTTTCATAGAAAAACCCTAGATGGCGGCCTTTCTCCCCCACACCTTGGTAGCAGCTACTCTAAGCTTTAGTGTGTCCCTCAGCACATAGTCCTGGATGTTGGAAGGTGCCTGGCTGCAACACTTGGTCGAGGTCACATCTATGCACTGGAAGGCCAATAGGTTTCTGTCAGACCAAAGAGTATCTTTTACCGAGTTGATGGTCCTCCAGGCATAATCGATGTTTGTTCCAACGTGTGTTCTGGGAACAGACCATAGAGCACAGAGTCCTGCGACACAGAGCTGCTTGGGGTGAACCACTTCATCATTCTGCAGACTCCCTTTGCAAAGGCACATTCCAGAAGGAGATGAGTGACAGTCTCCTCATCAGCACAGCCGCTTCGAGGGGAGCGTGCAGTGGCTCACAGAGTGCAGGTTTATATGAAAGATCTAACAGGCAGTGCCATTCTCTCCACCAGCTAAGTGACACCTTGGTGCTTGTTGGAAAGTTCTGGCACTGTGCCATTTTGTCAAATGATTTTGACAGTCTCTCGTGGAATCATGCAATAGGATCCATCTTCCAGTTTTCCCACAGGGTCTTGAGGACCACTTCCTGATGGACTTATGGTGAAAGGTCGATGGATAGGTGTAAGTATTTCCCCTCAGGAGGCTGATGGAGCTGTCCTATCCCTCCAGAGGCATTGCACCTCGCAGTGCTGAGGGAGCCATCTTGTTACCGCTCCCAGGGCCATAGCCCCTACCAGGCGTCGCAGGGTGGAGACAAAGCCAGGAAGGTCTGGTTTCATGTCATGCTCCAAATCAAGCAGAGCTGGTGTTGCCCTCCTGGATCAGAGAGTCGCTTTTCCTGGTTTCCCAGAGCTGTGCTGTGCTTTGTTCCTCGTGGTTCCTGACATCAGCAGGTGGGGTTTCACCAGGCCCCTCGCGATGTCCAGCTTTTCCAGGGCGGGGGTGGGTGCTCATCTCTTCCCCTCTCTTGGAGCTTTACTTCTTCTTCTGTTTATGGCCTCCTCCTGCACATCTTCTTTGAAGAGGAGTTGCTGGTGTGTCCTTCGTACAGCTGTCTCCTTCCACTCTGCTGCTAGCCTGTGCTGACCCTGTGTGACCTAAGGGGTTTCTTTTTATGGTTATTCTTTGCTACATGCCACACACCCTCCTGTTTGTTCACTGTCTCCTCACCCATTGACTCTGTATTCTCAGGTGGAGGTTCAATTGGTTTATCACTCTCTGGGGCGACCCTTTGAACTATCCCTTTCCTCAGTTGTGTCTTTCAAGGGTGGCACCTTTTGGGGTCTACTGCTTGGGTTGCCACTTGTGGTCATTTTACTCTATCCAGCAAACAAATCAAATATGTTTCTTACATCTATATTTACATGTAATTGAGGTGCTGGATGGAGGGGGTCCGATAACTGAACAGACGCCCATTGTACTTTAGCAGAAAGACTTTAGATCTTGGGTCTTTCCCCATTGGGCATTGGCAGCAGTTGCCCCAAGCTTTAGTGCGTCCCTCAGCACATAGCTCTGGACCTTGGAATGTGCCAGTTGCAACACTTGGTTGGGATCACCTCCTTGCTTTGGAAGACCGACAAGTTTCAGGCAGACCAATGAGCATCTTTCACCAGGTTGATGGCCCTCCAGGTGCAGTTGAAGTTTGTCTCAGTGTGCACCCCCGGGAGCAGACCATAGAGCACAGAGTCCTGCATCATGGAGCTTCTCAGAATGAGCCTCAACAAAAACCAATGCATCTTTCTCCAGGCTCCCTTTGCAGACAGAAAATATCCACTGCTTGGAACTCGCAGCAATCTGGGGGAATCTCTTCATGATGAAGCTCCAAACAACTGGTGCTCCTTCCTCCACTTTCTTCATAGTCACTCTGACTGTGTTCCGGATACCCTGGCGTGGGGCTCAGGCACTTGCAGTTGTCATAGCTCTGGTTGGTTGTACTCTGAATTGGTGTTAGGCTGATGCCAGCCTAAAGATCCACAAATAGCAGCAGAGCTCAACTAACAATCCTCCCAGGCCCAATCACGATCTTGAAATCCTCTGATGACGCACAACCCGGAACCTCCATTTGGTCTGAAGGAAAAGGCCGAGGGGTGATGAGTGGGAGTGATGTAATTGATAATCTGTCTAAATTGAGGAAGTGCATTCCTGGATAGATGTGTGGAGGTGCTGATGTTCCCATTCCCTCCTTCCTCAAGATTATGGTGGGTTAGTCCCCTGATAAACAAAAATGACAAAACTGTTTATTTCTTTAAAAACTATTAAAGCTTCTGGAAGTACTGTACATCAAAAGGGAAAAAAAGCAGCAGTTCTCTACTGGGGAAGTGTAAAGATCCAGCCAGGAATGAGATCACTCTGTCAGCTATCAATCCACCGATTGGGCAGTGAAAGATTATCTGTTCAAGGTGGAACATTGGTAATTCAGTCCAGAGGCACTGTTAAAGGGAAAGGGTAGAAGCAGGGACACCTGAGAGTTTCAGATTCCGTCAGTAACTAAGTATACATCCACCAACTAACTACCACCAGACGTTTAAACAGTTCACTGCACTCTGCTGCCCTTGCACTTTCCCAGTTGAGTGCATCAGGGTTTTTCTACACTTCATTGCACCATCCGTTTAAAGTGGCCCTGAGTGAAATGTGACTGGGCTCAGTGGAATTTCAAACAGATGAACAGTAAACTGTTGAAGAGCCCCAATGTGGTATCCCAGCTGTTGACTTCATTCTCTTTTACAGCATTTCAAGAACCTCAAGAGTTGGAAATTTAAATACATTATTCCAAATACCCAGAAGAAACCAAGAAATTAATCTAAATATGGTTTACAGGTCAAACAAGATGATCTACAAATTGAGATGTAGTTTGTGTTTTGTTTCTAATTTCATTACTGAGGGTGATAACATATTCAGCAGCAACTATTTTAATTGTAATACTGTTTGATCAAACTTTCATGATTTCAGCAGGTCAAGCTGCAGTCCAGTGCTTAATAACATTCAGGTTCAGCTACTGCAGAGCTATATTAACACTGTAGACTGCTGCCTGGCTAACAGGCTTACTCACTGCAGTTTCCCCCACCTGTCATCACCACCTCCCCCCGCACCACCACCTCCCCCCCACCTCCACCACCACTGTTTCATTCCCCACCCTCTCCCCCACCACCTCAGTCCCTCCAATTTCCTGGGAGAAAGTACAACAGCAGCAGCACGAAAAGCACTGAGATTCACATTTCTATGAGAACTTGCAAGAGGGCTGTCCGGTGCTACCTTCTGTGAGACCTTGTGTTCCAGCTTAAACAGGCAGAATCCTTATTCAAATACTTATATTGAGGTTCTGATCAAGGTTGGTAACAGCTTTGTTATGCTGAATGGCAAAGATTAGTCCATGCTTTTCCCACCTACAGGGCCCTGTCACGGAGTGATTCAACCACCAATCCTTAAAGAATGCTAAAAAAAAGGTAGTTTCTTTAATACAGATATAACCCAGTGTGCAGCTGGAGGAACACAGCAGGCCAGGCAGCATTAGAGGAGCAGGAAGGTTGATGTTTCGGGTCGGGACCCTTCTTCAGAAATGCTGCCTGGCCTGCTGTGTTCTTCCAGCTCCACACTTTGTTATCTCTGACTCCGGCATCTACAGTTCTTGCTATTTGTAGGTCCTTTAATACATTAATTTCTTAGGGGTCAGGGACAAGCAGAAATGCTTCCTTTGGCCTCACAAACTTCTCAAGTCCACTTCCAGCCCCTTAAAAGACACCTCCACCTAGCCTCAATTGTCTCCCTCCACTCCAGATCCAGAGCTTGATGTAAGGGCCATCCTTCTGCTATTGGTGAATTTTCTGGTGGTGCCCCCTCAGTACTGGCAGTTTCCCAGTCTCATGCTATCACCCAAGACATATCAAGTCTCTGATTACTGCCATCAGGTGTGCGGCACAATTATGATGCCCACTGGCTGCCCACACATCACATCCAACCAGAATCCACGCTGAGAAAAGTGTCATTAAATCAGAAATAGTATGTAATTGCAAGCTAGCACTGAACTTGCGAGTATGATTGTCAAAATCCCACATCACAAGTTTGATAGTGGAAAACTGAAGCTATTCATAATTCTCTTGTTCAATCTCTTAGGAAATAGAAATGGCAGGTTTTCTAAAACCAGGTAATACTTCCTGCACCCCAAGAGCTGTTCTAATGTAGAAAAACAGATGTTCAAATTTTAACCATTTTCTCGCTATTCCAAAATCTGTAATGCTTTTCACCCTGTTTAGCATTTACTTGTATCCTGGGATTTAAAAGTGTTGAATGTTTCACTCTTCAAATTTTCTGACAGAGTTTAGGTGTGGATACTATCCCACCCTCAACTACAACGTCCAATCAGGATTCAGAGTTGAAACTCTCAATTGGTTTTGCGGATGTAAATGGTAAGAGCATTTTTCCGTGATGCATGAAGTATAATCTGTAGTAAAGGTTTATATTAAATGTGGATGTAACTAAGTAAGCCTTTAAATGAAAACTTTGATCTAACTTATTTTCTTATTCATTTTTAACTTCCGTTATCTAGCTTTTAAATTTCGGTCCACTCCAGCCAACTCCAAATTCACCCCTATGTAATTACCCTCATTTTAAGTTTAGTGCATTGATTTCAATCTAGGTTTCTTGCTCTCAAACTGAATGTTACATTCAACTGTGTTATGGTCACTGTTCCCTAGGGAATCTTTCACTCTGACATAATTTACTAAACCAACCTAATTACACATTGCGAGGTCCAAAATAGATTTAGCTCTGGTAGAATCCACAACATATTGTTCTAGGAAACTGCCTCAAATACATTCTATTAATTCTTCCTCATGGCTACTTTTGCCAATTAAAAAAAAAAATGGGGAAGCATATAGAAGTGAAAGGAAACAGACTCAGATGAAGAGGAAGAGAAATACAGAAATGAGAAGTTTTGAATTAAACAAAATAGAAACACGAACAAAAAGAATTTTGTGAGAGTTATGCAGAGAGAAAGTTAAATAGAAGGCACACTTAAGTCTAAGGATATGAATAAAGAAGAAAGATAATTAACCCTCAAAAGAATGAATTTGATTTGGCTGGGATGTGAAAACATGAAAATTCTAAACCAGGATCCCAGCCTCATCAATCCAATTTTCTTCCAGTTTTAGTGAAACTGTTGGGACAAAGAAAGGCAGACTTTAACTCTGTGAACTCCGTAGCTCATTAAGGTGTAGATCAAGCCCAGAATTGAAAATAGTGCTCTAAATAGGTTCTAATCATGAACTTTAAATAGGCATACTGTAACTTCCACCTTTGCATTCCAGCTTCCTTGAAATGCAGGCTAACATTCCATTGACCTTAGCTTTGTAATAATCCATTAGTTTATTATTTATAATTTATAACTTATAGAGCCTAACTCTCCCTGCTCCATAGTTCTCACCATTAAGGAAATATTGCAATCTATCTTTCTTCAGTCCATAGTTAATGATCATACTTTTCACCATACTGAAGTCAATTTGCCAGTTTTGCCCATTCACTTCAGAAATCACAGGTCATTGGCAATCTTTTGTTCCCATTCACAACTTTCACCACGTCACCTAACTTGATATCATCAGCAAGCCTTCATTTGATACTTATAAATGACCACCCATCATTATTATATTTGTGAATGCAGCGATAGAAATGTGCCAAAACCAGTGTCTTGTTATTGAGTTTTGTCTTTGACTAGAATATCAGCTCAGTTATTTTTAGATCTCAAGTAATGATGTGTATCAGATTGTGAAGTATGACACACATAGATGTTTTCCCATTTATAGTGAAATCACATTTGCTTCAGAATTACATCCTGGAGTGGCTTACATCTATTGTCTGTTTTCAGACATTATCACTGCATCATATCAGTTATATTTGACTATGATTCATACTCATTTTCTATTTTGCTGAGAGGCTTAAATCAGCATTAGTGCCAGCAGTACTTGTCATGATTAGAGCCACCAACCAGCGATGACTCGAGCTGTGAGAATGGAATAAACACTTATGCTCCTCGTTGCTGAAGAGTACTTTTGGAAAATAAATTCACTTCACTTGCCAGCTGCTTCAGAATATTGAGCTGAGCAGGCCCTACACTGCTTTGCAGATCCATATTCCTAAAGAGACCTAAAACCACTGTGAGCCTTTCATCTACATGCCTACCCTTTATCACAGCAAAGCAAATGAAAAAGTTGCGGAAAACGGAAAGCAACCTTTGAAAAAGTGATAAGCACAAGCAACTTGTCACGTTTTTCTGTTTTCCACCAAGTCTTGAACCTTCTGATTTGAGTTTGTGCTGGAAGCATGTATTCAGTTTTGAGTTACAACGAATTTCACAGCCAAAGTTTCAGTTTTGTGTTGTGGCCCATTTGGAATTATTCTTCAAATAGAATTACATGGCAGGATTCTTCAGTGTGCCAGGATACCCCCAACTGTCCCAGGCCAGATAGTGAAAGGTAACCAGGAGTAGGTGAAGGAAGACCTCAAGGGGCTCTCAATTAGGCCCAGGGGACCCATGAAGAAGGTTACACCTCTTTCCTGCCACCAGTCCCCACAATGAAAGCTACAAGGCTGGTCAATAGGCATAGGCCTCTCTCTCCACACGTTAAATTCCAGAAGTGGTGGAGACAAGGCTATTGATTGGCCACGTAAGAGCCCAAATTGCTACATGCACAGATAGCCCGACACTGGGCCATTACTGGTAATATTGCAGCAGGGGCAGTGGAGAACAAGTGGATTGTAGGCACAGAAGATGTGGCATTTCATTGGCCGCCCTCATACAAGCACATCACTGGGAATCCTGTAAAATCCAGCCCAGAAACTCTCACAGCTGAGGCAAAGGCCATTCAGCCTTCAGTCATGCCTGTGCTGGCTCTTTGTAAGAAATGACAGAATTAATTCCACTCCCCATCAGCATTCATTTCACATAGAACCCTTCCATCTGGTAGACAGAGAAGACCTTCAAGGCTGGGTTCAAACCAAGGTACAGGAGGTGAGTAGAGAATAAACCAATGCTGCATTTCATTCTGCTGGCCAGATTTGCTTTTTGATAAAAGAATCTTATAAGTTTGCAGTTACTTTGCTCTTTATAGTACCATTGAATTTTAGTTTTGCCAATTCATTCTGCTAGAGTCTCTCAATGCACTGGAAGACACCGACTTGGATGCCTTAATGGCAGACCTAATGCAGGACATCAGTCAGACAGAGCAAGTCTGCAATGCAAGAGCCATGACAGCTACATCTCAAGCTACCCCAGCTTCAAATGTTTGGAGTTCCAATGCAATGCCAGATTATTCAGCGATTCCCTCAGCGTCACAGAGAGGATATGCAGTGCAACCAAGCCTAGATCTCCCACCACCTCCACCCGACATGCTTCCACCACCCAGTTCAGCTTCTGTGTCACTTCCACCACCACCACCTCTGGAACCACCAGAACCATTGACAGAGGTAAGAGTTCCTTTTTCCAAAAAAAGAAATAACCCTTTGAAAATACATCACAAAATGCTAAGACAGTAGGAACTGCAGATGCTGGAGAATCTGAGATAACAAGTTGTAGAGCTGGATGAACACAGCAGGCCAAGCAGCATCATAGGAGCAGGAAAGTTTGACGTTTCGGG
Source organism: Ginglymostoma cirratum (assembly GCA_024137785.1). Lineage (NCBI taxonomy): Eukaryota > Metazoa > Chordata > Chondrichthyes > Orectolobiformes > Ginglymostomatidae > Ginglymostoma > Ginglymostoma cirratum. The sequence goes on along the minus strand of JAHRHZ010000034.1, from coordinate 30,863,072 downwards.
CCTAGACCCTTCTTTCAGAAATGGGGGACGGGAAGGGAGTTCTGAAATAAATTGGGAGAGAGGGGGAGGCGGATAGAAGATGGATAGACGAGAAGATAGGTGGAGAGGAGACAGACAAGTCAAAGAGGCGGGGATGGAGCCAGTAAAGGTGAATGTAGGTGGGGAGGTAGGGAGGAGATAGGTCAGTCCAGTGCGGACGGACAGGTCAAGGGGGCGGGATGAGGTTAGTAGGTAGGACCTGGGGGTGGGGCTTGAGGTGGGAGGAGGGGATAGGTGGGTGGGAGGCGGGGACGAGCTGGGCTGGTTTTGGGATGCGGTTGGGGGAGGGGAGATTTTGAAGCTTGTGAAGTCCACATTGATACCATTGGGCTGCAGGGTTCCCAAGCGGAATATGAGTTGCTGTTCCTGCAACCTTCGGGTAGCATCGTTGTGGCACTGCAGGAGGCCCAGGATGGATATGCCACCTGCGGAATGGGAGGGAGAGTTGAAATGGTTTGCGACTGGGAGGTGCAGTTGTTTAGTGCGAACCAAGCGTAGGTATTCTGCAAAGCGGTCCCCAAACCTCCGCTTGGTTTCCCCGATGTAGAGGAGGCCACAACGGGAACAGCGGATGCAGTATACCACATTGGCAGATGTGCAGGTGAACATCTGCTTGATGTGGAAAGTCTTCTTGGAGCCTGGGTTGGGGGTGAGGGGGGTGGTGTAGGGGCAGGTGTAGCACTTCCTGCGGTTGCAGGGAAAAGTGCCGGGTGTGGTGGGGCTGGAGGGGAGTGTGGAGCGGACAAGGGAGTCACGGAGGGAGTGGTCCCTCCGGAAAGCAGATAAGGGTGAGGAGGGAAAAATATCTTTAGTGGTGGGGTCAGATTGCAGATGGCAGAAGTGTCGGAGGATGATGCATTGGATCCGGAGGTTGGTGGGGTGGTACGTGAGGATGAGGGGGATTCTGTTTTGGTTTTTGTTGCAGGGAGGGGGTTTGAGGGATGAGTTGCGGGAAATGCGAGAGACACAGTCGAGGGCGTTCTCGACCACTGCAGCGGGGCAGTTGCAGTCCTTGAAAAACAGGGACATCTGAGATGTGCGGGAGTGGAATGCCTCATCCTGGGAGAAGATGCGGCGGAGGTGAAGGAATTGGGAATAGGGGATGGCATTTTTACAGGAAGATGGGTGGGAGGAGGTGTATTCTAGGTAGCTGTGGGAGTCGGTGGGCTTGAAATGGATATCGGTTTCTAGGTGGTTGCCAGAGATGGACACAGAGAGGTCCAGGAAGGAGAGAGAGGTATTGGATATGGTCCAGGTGAACTTAAGGTTGGGGTGGAAGGTGTTGGTGAAGCAGATGAACTGTTCGAGCTCCTCGTGGGAGCACGAGGCGGCGCCGATACTGTCATCAATGTAACAGAGGAAGAGGTGGGGTTTAGGGCCAGTGTAGGTACGGAAGAGGGATTGTTTCATGTAACCTACAAAGAGGCAGGCATAGCTCGGGCCCATGCGGCTACCCATGGCCACCCCCTTTGTCTGTAGGAAGTGGGAGGAATTGAAAGAGAAGTTGTTGAGGGTGAGGACAAGTTCGGCTAAGCAGATGAGGGTGTCAGTGGAGGGGGACTGGTAGGGCCTGTGGGACAGGAAGAAGCAGAGGGCTTTTAGGCCATCTGTATGGGGAATGCAGGTGTACAGGCGCTGGACGTCCATGGTAAAGATGAGGTGTTGTGGACCGGGGAATTGGAAGTTCTGGAGGAGGTGGAAGGCGTGGGTGGTGTCACGGGAGTAGGTAGGGAGTTCCTGGACCAAGGGGGAGAAAATGGAGTCCAGATAGGTGGAGATAAGTTCGGTGGGGCAGGAGCAGGTGGAGACAATGGGTCAACCAGGGTAGTCAGGTATGTGGATTTTGGGAAGGAGATAGAAGTGGGCGGTGCGGGGTTGGGGAACAATGAGGTTGGAGGCTGTGGATGGGAGGTCAGCTGAAGTGATGAGGTTGTGGATGGTTTGGGAGATGATGGTTTGGTGTTCGGGGGTGGGGTCATGATCAAGGGGGTGGTAGGAGGAGGTGTTGGAGAGTTGGCGCCTGGCCTCAACGATGTCGATGTCAGTGCGCCATACTACAACTGCGCCTCCCTTGTCCACGGGTTTTATGGCAAGGTTGGGATTGGAGTGAAGGGAGCAGAGGGCTGCACGTTCTGCAGGGGAGAGGTTGGAGTGTTTGAGAGGGGTGGAGAGGTTGAGACGATTGATGTCACGACGGCAGTTGGAGATGAAGAGGTCGAGGGAGGGTAGGAGACCTTGGGGTGGTGTCCAGGAGGAAGGGGTGCATTGGAGGTGGGAGAAGGGGTCAGTAGAGGGAGGGTTAGGCTCACGGTTAATGAAGTAAGCATGGAGGCGGAGGTGGCGGAAAAACTGCTCAACGTCCAAGCGTGACCGGTATTCATTGATGGGTAGAGGGGGACAAAGTTGAGCCCTTTATTGAGGACTGTCCGTTCGTCCTCAGTTAGGGGGATGTCTGGGGGGATGGTGAAGACTCGGCAGGGCTGGGTACTGGTGTATCCTCTGGAGCTGCTGGCTGTGGAGGCAGTGGGCGGAGCGACATCGGCATCGCGGTGGGCAGAGTTGCGTTGGCGTCGGCGTTGGTAGTGGGCGGACCGGGGTAGGAGGCGGAAGCAGCGGTGACGGTAGGTGCGTCTTCCATGTCTATGGTGTTGGACTTGGAAATGGACACGGTGGCATTCACTGTCCCGGAAGTAGTGTATCCGGCGGCGGAGGATGTGATGTCATCCGTGGTTGCTCCGACAGTGGCCACATGGCCAATGGTGGCAGGCACATTGTGGGGAAGGTCCTGGGTATGGTTGGGGTTTTGGGAAGTGGAGGGAGCCCGTCTTGGGTGGTAGGCACCAGTAAGTTTACTGTACTTACAGTTTTTTGTGTCCACTAAACCTGAGTAGGATTGTAAGTTCAGGCTGTGGATCCTACGAAGAATAAAAAACAGGGGAGGTCCTTTGCAGGTCTGGGAGAGGGAGGCTCTGAGCTGGGGTAGGATTGATTGTAGTGCCTGGAGGTGCCAGTGCATAGCTGCAAGTGTGTGTTTCAGGAATCGCATGGAGAAACTCTTCTGAAGGGTCTCAATGTTCTGAATGTAGATGTTGTCATGTTTGGGGTCTCACCTTTACTGGCTCCACCCCCGCCTCTTTGACTTGTCTGCCTCCTCTCCACCTATCTTCTCCTCTATCCATCTTTTATCTGCCTCCCCCTCTCTCCCTATTTATTTCAGAACCCCCTTCCCCTCCCCCATTTCTGAAGAAGGGTCTAGGCCCGAAACGTCAAGCTTTCCTGCTCCTATGATGCTGCTTGGCCTGCTGTGTTCATCCAGCTCTACACCTTGTTGTCTCACAAAATGCTAAGGCTTGCTGTCTACCCTGATAATGAAGAAACAATCTTGGAGGGAGTTCTGTGCCTACAAAGCTGTAGTTCAGCACAAATCAATATCTTCAAGAGTTGAGGAGGGAAAAGAAGAAGGAACTGGTTAAGGAAATTATATAATTATGAAGAAGGATGAAGTTGCACTTCTTGTAATTAAGGACACGTGGAGTTTTGCTGACTATAGTAACATCTATATTTGTGTTAGTTGTTGACAACAAACTTCCTGTATTAATGCCCTGAAAAGCCTTCGGAGTTACAGTAAAACACGTGTTTGATTACTTAAAACAGAGATTTACAATGTCAATTATGTTAGTTAATTCTATGCCCCATGTTAGTGATTATGCAAAGAAGCTTAAAAAGATTGTATTGCCATGGTGAAAAGCCCGGCAAGACGTTTACCTCTTTGGAAAACAGAAGCGGCCCATCTGATGGCTGAAATGGCCCAAGGCTGAACACCACATTTTAGAGAGGAAAGACCTTACAGAGGAATTGGGGAAGATTTTCAAGAATGAGCCCAGAGATGAAAGACTGCAGTTATGTAACTGTCAGGAATCTGGTACTGTTCTCCTTAGTGAAGTTAAAGACAGATGTATAAGAACTGTTCAAAATCATAAAGGATTGTTCTATAGTAAGTGAGAAGAAATCGTTTCCAGTGACAGGACTGTTTGTAATCAAAGAACTCAAATTTATGATATAGGAATTGACAAAGGACCCAAGGGAAACATGAGAGAAAAACACATCAAGATCTGTTTGAAAGGAAGGTTGAAATTATTTAATAATAACCTCGATTAAATGTTTGAAAAGAAAACATTTGCAGGACTATGGGGTAAGATTGAGAGATTGGGTCTGAGGATACGTCTTTCAGAGAGCCAAGATAGGCATGATGGCCTGAATGACCTCCTTGATGTATCAATTTATGGATTCCATAAAATAAAGTCAAACCACATTAACACTTATAGAATGAAACTGCATCCAGTACAATTCCAGCAACATACTGACGGGTGTTATTGACAGTTAGAAAGGAGATCACATGTACAACATTCCTATGTATCTTTTTCAGACTTAATAGTTACAACCGGAATTGTGGGAAAAGTACATTGATATTTTATATTTTCTTTGTCATAGTAAGCTATATTGGCACATTGCATATGTGGGAACAGTAGCGCAGGGTTGATGTTACTGAACTAATAATCTAGATCTTTGCACTTGTGCTCTGAAGATAGGGAAAATTGACTCCCTTTTAAATGCTGTGGATTGACTCAACTGCTGAGATGGAATTTACTGCAACTATCAAGATGTGAGCAGAGTTTTCAGAGGAGGTTATTAGATGTAGATTAGCCCGAAGCCTTGTAAGTGAATTGGAAAGCAATAACTCAATCTTTCAATACTAACAGGTATTTAATAAAATCTGCATATGCAACTTGGTTCACAACTAATAAGTCTTTCTTTATGGCATTCCCTAACTGTGTACCAGGTTTCTGTCAAAATCTATCCATTAGTTTTTAAGATATATTGTTTATTCTAAGCTATATTGACAAACAGATTAACAGACTGACAAACAGTGGCAAAATCATTACCACCGGCCACCTTCAACATAATAGGTAATAACAAAGATTTTCCCAATAATTCTTGTAGCAATCTGCAGGATAAAACTCCAAATGTCCTATTTATTCCCACTCTGCTTCATGTCCATTGACCAACCCTTCATCAATGCTAATTTATCATTATTCTATTAACCCAGTTCAATGAACTGTCATTTTTCCACGGAGTGGAGGATGATGGAAAGAGATGGGAAGGCTGATGAAGGAGAGGACTCAGAAATGGTGGTGGGGGAGTAAAGTTTGGTGATCGAGAGGACTGGGAAGGCCTGGGGACTGGGTGAGAGGCTGGTCAATGAGAGGATGGGAGGAGAGGCTGGTGATTGAGAGGAATGTGGGTGAAGCTAGTGATTGAGACGATTGGGGAAATCCCTCCATACCTGGAATCAGTTGAGTGAACCTTCTCTACACTGCCTCAAATGCCAGTATATCTTTCCTTAGATTAGGGGACCAAAAAAATACATAGTATTCTAGCTGTGGTATGACTAGTGCCTTGTATAGTTTTAGCAAGAGATCTCTATTGTTATATTCCGTTCCTTTTGAAATAAAGGCCAACATCCCATTTGCCTTCCTTATTAACTGCTAAATGCCTGTGCTAACTGAGCAGAAGTATGCATGAGGACTCCCAAATCCCACTATGTAGCAGTTTTCTGCCATCGTTGTCCATCTAAGCATTATTCAGGAATCTTTTTCATAAATCCTAAAGATTTTTCTGTTTCGCAGGAAGAACGAGAAGCCCGGGCAAAAGCTGACAAAATCAAACTCGCTTTGGAAAAGCTGAAAGAAGCAAAGGTTAAAAAGGTCAGTAGTTTACATACATGGTATTGCAGTGATAATAATAGTAGACTCATAACTCAGAGGTCAGGGGGCCAAATCACAACCTGCCAAATTTTGAAATTGAATTTTAAAGCTCTCTTAACTCATGGCAAAGACTCCACCATATATCAGTGGGACTTCAAACTCTCAAGGTGAGAAGTTAATGTCCTGAGAGGCAGAGCATCTAGGTCCTTCAGAGTGGAGGGGAGACACCTGTGGGTGCATTGAATGTGCCCTTTGTGCCAGCACACCCTCTGTGGGCCACAGACCCTCTGGCTCTGATGGGCTTCTGGCCTGATGCTGGAAGGTAGTCTCCTTGGAGACGACAAATACTGTGTGTGTTGAGGGGCCAGCTTACTATTGGCCAAATACTAGCTCCCACTCAAAATTAATTTAATGTTTATACCCAGTGTGATTGGCTACCTGTACCACAGAGACTAATCCGGGTTCCCTTTGGAAACTTTTCATACAAACACAAGAACAAGAGTAGGCGACTCTGCCCTTCAAACCTGCTCTGTTGTTCAATAAGGTTATGGCTGATCTGATTTTAACTCCCACTCTACATTCCTGCACATTCCTAGTCATCTGTCTATTAAAACCGAAAGTAGGTGGGGTGATGCTATGATTTAGACCTTTAATATTTATCCTCACTCCTGACCCAAAATCATTCGTTTCTCATGATTATAATATCCCCCGTGAGTTTTTCATCTTTCTGGATGATTTGCTGGATCTGGTAGGGGTTGGACTGAGAAGGAAAGGTACAAGATGTCTCTACTCCCTCATGTCTGTGTCAATGCTATCTAATCATACCTATCATCAGCATTATTATTCACGGGCCTGCCTCGATTCATTATTTAAACTTAACTTGTTAACAGAGGCTGAAGAATGCAAATCAGTCCTTAAAAAGCATTAAAACTTCTTTTCTCCTCTTACTTTAATGAGTAAAAATAAAACAAAGTAGTTAATAATGGAAAACATGCTAATTTGGTTTTCCTACTTATTTGTTAATATCTAATTCTCTGCTGAAAAGCAGAAAGTGTGATTTGCTTCTTGTTGCCACTGTCTGGGGGTTGTACACGTTGCCACAATGTGTGTATGGAAATGGCTCGTTCCTCCTCAGACCATCTGGAGGAAATAAGGCACTTCCCCCAAGTAACAGCAAAGAACAGAACCAAAGGTCAATATAACCTGAACGGCTGCCCTTGTGCACTTCCTGCTAACTTCCTCAAAAGCTTCACCTGCAGGAATCTTGGAACAGATGGCCTACCTGCCATTTCACATTGCAGTCGATGAGAAGGAGTTTAGTCTGATTAAGTACTGGGCAAACTAAAGCCATTCACATGACTGCCCCAGGTTGGCCAGTTTGGATATAGGGAGCTGAGTAAATAGAGGGGAATTATATCAGGACAGTTCCCAGATGCATTTCCATTGCCAGCAAATTTTTCTATAGGTTATGGAAATGAAGTTCAGCATTGGATGGGGCGTTGCTAATTGAACCAACAATTATTATCCATCCCTAGTTGCCCTTGAGAAGGTAGCCCTTGAGCTGTGTTGTTGTACTGATGCAGTCCATGTGACTGTTCCCAGACTATTGAGGAGGAGCAGTGAATTAAACTAATTAAGCATACAGTTAGGTCACAGTTTAGCCATGTATAAATATGCCATTGTTCTGCTACGTGCAGGGAGGCTTCTTATTGTCAGCAGAGGCAGCTACCTCCACAGAGCTGGCCTCCCTCTGCAGACCAGGGAGCCATCAGTTCTAAAGGTTTTATATTCCAGTGAGGTTACCACTATTCTACAATCCCCCTGAAATATGGAGAAATACTGGACTGTCAATTGAAATCAGAGATACATTTATAAAGAACTTAAGTAAGATCCTGAGATAACAAGGTGTAGAGCTGGATGGACACAGCAGGCCAGGCAGCATCAGAGGAGCAGGAAAGCTGCCATTTCAGGTCTGGATCCTTCTTCAGAAATGGGGGAGGGGAAGGGGTTTCTGAAATAAATAGAGAGAGAGGGGGAGGCGGATGGAAGATGAATAAAGGAGCAGATAGGTGGAGACGAGATGGGCAGGTCAAGGAGGCAGGGCTGGAGCCAGTAAAGGTGGGTGTAGGTGGAGAGTTAGGATAGGGGTTGGTCAGTCAAGGGAAGATCCTGTTATGATCCCCAAAGATACAGATATCTTTTAGTCAGAGTTCTGAATTCCTGTGACCAACTCAAGGTGAGTACTTCACCTGACGAAGGAGCAGCACTCTGAAAGCTTGTGATTTCAAATAAACCTGTTGGACTATGACTTGGTGTCGTGTGACTTCCAACTGTGTCCACCCCAGTCCAACACCGGCATCTCCACATCATGATTACTTAGTAGGTAATTAACATACTAAACTGAAGAAAAGCTATTCTCACTTAACGTAGCAAAATCCTCATATACAATACACCATAATGCAATTCTCTCTGCAGAATTGTTATCTTTACCAGAAACAATCTAACTCTTCTTTCAGTTTCCAACAGGCCTGTTTGTCCCAGCTTCATTGAGTTGTAATGTCTTGTATCTGTCAAAAGTTGCTTCCTTCAATCCTCTGAGAATCTGGGAACTGATGTCCAGCTAGGTGCACTCCAGCAATTCCTTCTTAATTTCCTACAGACCCCATTTCTTGAGCAGAGAATGAGCTCCCAACAGAATTCGCTCATAGGGATCTGTCTTTTCAGTTGATGTTCACAGCACCTGCTGCTTTCCCACCTTTCTCTCTCGCTCTCTCTCTCTCTCTCTCTCCCTTTCTCTACAAGACTCTTTCTCGTTGTTCAGGGTTTCTGAATCAGATTCTACTTTGTTGATTGGAGTCTTGTCCATCAGTTAGGGAACCAGTGAGGAACTCCCACTCGTTCCACAGTTGAGCCCTAATGGAATGAAAGGCATGTTAGTCACTTCAGTGACCATAATCATGCTTTCCCCTCAATTGATGTTCCTGAAGGTAGATGTCCTGTCAACCTGGAGCTTCCAGCTGATCACAGCTGATCTCATATTTCCTAACACCAAATTTACTAAGCTCAGATTTGCAATTAATAAATAATCAAGCATATATGCAAAGAAGAATTCTAAACTTGCTCACCCTTTCATAGAATCCCTACAGTGTGGAAACAGGCCCTGCGGCCCAACAAGTCCACACCGAACCTCAGAGCATCCCACCCAGACCCAGCCACCCCCCCCCAACAACCCACCTAACCCACACCTCCCTGAACACTACGGGCAATTTAGCATGGCCAATCCACCTAACCTGCATATCTTTGGATGTGGGAGGAAACCAGAGCACCCGGAGGAAACCCACGCAGACACGGGGAGAATGTGCAAACTCCACACAGACAGACACCCGAGGCTGGAATTGAACCCGGGTCCCTGGCGCTGTGAGCCACCGTGCTGCCCTAAGCATGCTAGTGTTTCCTAACTTTAATTCCAAAGGATCTTCCTCTAATGTTTGCAGTATTTGTCTTAGTCCTAGACTCTGCAAATGGCAGAAATAGTTTCTCTCTGTTTACTCTAGCAGTTTCCCTTCATATAGTATGAATCATAGAATCCCTATAGTGTGGAAACAGGCCATTTGACCCAACACATCCATACCAACCCTTTGAAGAGCATCCTACCCAGACTCACCCCACCCACCCTGTCCCTGTAACCCCTCATTTCCCACGGTTAATCCACCTAACTAACACATCCCTGAACACCATGGGCAATTTAGCATGGCCAATCCACTTAACATGCACATCTTTGGATTGTGGGAGGAAACCAGAGCACCTGGAGGAAACCCGCATAGACACAGGGAGAATGGGCAAACTCCACACAGACAGGCGCCGGAGGGTGGGATTGAACATGAGTCCCTGACACTGTGTAGCAGCAGTGCTGACCACTGAGCCACTGTGCCAGCACTTTGATCAAAACATTATTTGGCATTCTAAATTACAAAGGAATTGTAACTAATTGTATTTTCGGTTATTCAAGCATTGTATCATAATCCTTGCTTTTACCCATCAGCTGGTTGTTAAGGTCCTCATGAATGATAGCAGCAGTAAAACACTGATGGTTGATGAAAGACAGACTGTGAGAGAAGTTCTGGACAATTTATTTGAGAAGTCTCACTGTGACTGTAATGTGGATTGGTGCCTGTATGAAAAAAATCCAGAACTACAGATTGGTAAGATGTGCAATTTTATAAAACTTTATCCACAACACAAAGAGAGTTTGAAGCTATAATATAGTTTTTAAGCCTTTTAATGGTTTTTGCATGCAATCGCTAGAATGTTATGTATTTACAATGTTAAGTTCTCAAGTTCTAGGGCAATTAATTTGTACTTAAACACTAACTATGCCACTCTCCTGACTGGGAGCTCTTTCATAGAATTATAGAATCTCTACAGTGCAGAAGCAGGCCATTTGTCCCATTGAGTTGACACCAACCCTCCGAAGACCATTCCACCTAAACCCAAATTCCTGCATTTCCCATAAATTACACATCCCTAGACACTATGGGCAATTTAGCATGGCCAATCCATCTAGTCTGCATATCTTTGGACTGTGTGAGGAAACCGGAGCATCCGGAGGAAACCCACGCAAATATTAAGGTTTCTTTTACCTTTGAAAAGCTGCTTCATTTACTCCAGAGACCAAAATATTATGCTCAGATAATGCTCAGACAGATGTAGTTCTTTATAAGCTTTTTGGAATCGAACACCAGTGGCTTGTTTATGCTGTTTCTTAGAACAGCAGGATTTACCAGGACTCTGGACTTCTTCCTCAGAATGCATTAGATAAGATCAGACTGCTGTGGAGTCAGTCACAGATGGAACCAACAGCTCTTCTATGCCAAGGGCTGATTGCAGTGAATCAAGAGCTACCTCAAACCCAGTACTTTTAAACTCATCGCAAAACAATATTTTCCAATCTTCCTGACCTTCAGGGTATTGTTAGATGCAGCTCTAAAATATTTTCAACACTAATCAAGAAGCTTGTCACAAACCAGGGCAAAGCAGCCCATTTGATTGACACCATGTCCACAAACATCCATTCCCTCCATCACCAATACTCAGTAGCAGCAGTGTATACCAACAAGCTGAACTGCAGAAATTCACCAAGGCTGCTTAGACTGCACCTTCCAAACCCACAATCACTTCCATCTAGAAGAACATGGCCAACAGATATACGGGAACACCACCATATGTAAGTTCCTTCCAAACCACTTACCATTCTGACATGGAACCATATCATGTTCCTTCCGTGTTGCTAAGTCAAAATTCTGCAACTCCCTTGCTCAAAGTATTGTGGCTGTTACTACACCTAATGGACTACAACACTTTAAGAAGGCAGCTCACCACCAACTTCTCAAGGAGAGTTAGGGATGGGCAATAAATGCTCACCTAACCAGAAAAGCCCACATCCTCCCTGAATGAATAAGATAATCAAAGACCAATAGAGATAATATAGTGTGGAGCTGGAGGAACACAACAGGCCAGGCAGCACCAAAGGAGCAGGAAAGTTGACATTTCGGATCGGGAGCCTTCTTCAGAAGAAGTTATCTCTGACTCCAGCATCAGCAGTTCTTACTATCTCTGATAAAAGACCATCATTTGGGTACCAGGTGATGGATCGATGTTAGGAAAGAGCAGAATAGCTGTTTGTTTCAAAACATTGATGGTACTAGCTTGCTCATGGTTGGTTATTCATTAAGATTGTTTTATGCAATATTACAGCTGTATAAGAATTGTGCACTTATTCTGTTACATTATTGATGGAGACCTGTTTATCTCTGGGCATTTCAGTGTTAAGGTTCACTGAAAACATATTCTGATGGATGGTGATGGTTTTGCATTTTGCCATTAATGTATTGAGTTGAGTATCCACCTGTTTTGTGTTTACTTATTCAAGGAGATTGCTTTGTACACTGCTGTTCCTTATTTTCATCTGAATCTTCTCTGGTTTGGTAATCATGGAGATCACATAAGAAAGGGTGTACTCATTTGGTGCTGATTTTGTTTATCTGACTGATAGCAAAGTCATTGTCACATTGGGGCTAAACTGGCTGATGATTTGTAATGGGTTTAGTATTGGGCTCAGGCTGTCTTTACTGGCAAGTAGAGAAGATGGGCTACCTGGTTACTATAAGCCTGGTGCCAAGGATCCATGCCACAAGCTTCCCTCTGGCATTATGGACACCTTCACATCTGAGCTGCATTTATCAAGGGCTGTTCAGCTTGAAGTTCAGGATATCCTGGAGGCAATGGTCTCCTTGTCTGCAGTCTAGTCTGAGTCCTTGTCAAACAAATTCATGAAGTGGGCAGTCAATCACTCTGGCATTTACTCAGGTTGTAGACTTGCTCGCTGAGCCGGTATGTTTGGTTGCAGACATTTCATCACCCTGCCAGGTAATATCGTCACTGCGCGTCTAGTGAAGAGTTGGTGTTCTGTCCCAATTGTTATTTATATGCCTCAGTTTCCTGGAGTGGTTGGCATCACTTTTGGGTCTGTTTCTCAGTGGTTTGTAAATCGGGTCCAGTTCGACGTGTTTGTAGATGGAGTTCCAGTTGGGATGCTAGGCCTCCAGGAATTCCCTGGTATGTCTCTGTTAGGTTTGTGCCAACTGGGACAACACTTCCATAATAGCACAAGCCAATCAGAGACATGCCAGGGAATTCCTGGAGGCCTGGCATTCCAACCGGAACTCCATCAACAAGCACATTGAACTGGACCCGATGCCAACCACCCCAGCAAACCGAGGCATATAAATAACAAGTGGGACAGAACACTGACGCTCCACCGGAGGTGCACTGACAATGTTACCTAACAGGGTGGCGAAATGTCTGCTATTAAATGCACTGGCTCAGTAAGCAAGTCTACAACCTCATCCATAACCCGAGCTACAAATCTTCTCAAAAACTGGCATTTACTGCCACACACTCCTTGACTTGATCAAGCATGAGAATCAGCCTTTCAGAACTTCTACGATCCTCTCTATGATCTACTGATCACTGCATGGGTTCAATTGTAGTTATCCTCTGCTTTATGACATATCGCATGGAATGATGTCATTAACCACGGCGTAAGAGTGTAGATCTGTCCATTCATTGGCTTTTTGTCTTTGAATGGTCACCTGGTGACTGAAGCTCCAGCATAAAAGAGCAGCTTCCTGTATGCCATGCAATGATCCCCACTGTCCCTAGATGGGCATCATAAGTAATCCTCACTCTCAGTGAGTACAGAACCTTCCTGTTGTGATAGAGACTGTCGGTTCTGAGTTGGCACCTTCAGAACCATAGAATCATACAGTACTGAATAGGCCCTTTTACCCCTCATGTATGTACCGCCAAAAATACACTATTAACTACACTAGTCCCACTTTCCCACACTAGACCCGTAACTTTGAACATTATGACACTTCAAATGCTCTTCCAAGTACTTTTTAAAGGTTGTGATGTTTCCCACCTCAACTACCCTGCTAAGCAGTACATTCTAGACTCCTGCTACCAGAAAAAGATTTTCCTGAAATCACCTCTAAACCTCCTGCCTTTCAGTTTGAAACTATGCCCCCTCATTATTAACCCTTTGATTAAGGGAACAGCTGCTTGCCATTCAAAAACATAAATTGCTGAAGAAACTCAGTGGGTTTGACAGCATCTGTAGAGAGAAAGCAGAGTTGATGTTTGAATCCAGTGACCTTTCTTCAGAGCCGTGTCCATGTCTCATAATCTTATACACTTCAATCAGGTCCCCCGTCTGCTTTCTCTGCTCCAAAGAAAACAACCCAAGCTTATCCAGCCACTACTCATAATTGAACTTCTCCATCACAGGCAACACCTAATGAATCTCCTTTGCACCTTCTCCAGTGTAATCACACCCTTCCTATGGTGTGGTGACCAGAACTGCACAATTGTGGTCTAACCAAAGTTCTCTACGGCTCCAAATGACCTGCTTCTTCTTATATTCTATGTTGCAACTGATAAAGACAAGCATCTCAAATACCTTCTTAACTGCCCTATTAACCTCTCCTGCCACCTTCAGGGATCTGTGGACAAACACCCCAAGATCTCTCTGCTCCTCTGAGCTTCCTAGTGTCTTGCCATTCATTCAGTGCTTCCTTGTCTTGTTCCTTCTTCCAAAGTACATCACCTAACATTTATCAGGGCAAAATTCCATCTGCCACTGATCCTTCCATCTGAACAATCCATTTACAACCTCCTGTAACTTAACACCTTCCTCTTCACTGTCAACCACCTAATCAACCTTTGTGTCATCTGCAAACTTACAACATCCCTCGCATTCTCATCTGCATCATTCATGAATATCACAAACAATAAGGGACCCAGCACTAATCCCTGTGGCACACCAATGCACAACACAATCCAGTCACACAAACAGCTTTCTACCACCACCCTCTATTACCAACCATGTGCTGATGATAGTTCTCAAAACCTTGGGGAAACCAACAGCCTTTTGGATTACTGCATGGTTCCTGGCAGCATCCAACACCCTTCAGAAGAAGGCACTTGGTTGATAGCTGACCATCACATACCCTTACAGATGCCCGGTTAATATTTCATAGATTCCTGTAGCCAATTGAAAAGATGTAGAACCCAGAAAATTCAAAAATCTTCAATTTTCATTTGTAGTACTACACTATGCAGTTAATTTACTGTAGTTTGACGTCTTCTTCCAAAATGTTACTCATGTGTGACCTGTTTGGAGAAGGGCAATCTCATGACACATAGCTGCCAGAGGTAGGCGATGTCCAAGTGGTATTAATGCTAGACTACCAAAGCAAAGATCCAGGAAATGTACTGGGGACTTGGATTCAAAACCTGCCACAGCAGATGATGGAATCCTCAATTAAGAAGAAAATCTGGCTGTGAAATCATTGTTGGGGAAAAGCCCACCTGGTTCATTAAAGCCCTTTCAGAACGGAAACTGCTGCCCATATGGCCTACAAGTGACTTCAGACCCACAGTAATAAAAAAAAAGTTTTTGGTACAACCTATACATTTTTGAGTGATGATAATAGCAAATAGGTTGCTGTGGTCTGCTATGATGCCTGAAACTCAGCACTCTGCCTCTGTCATTTCTTCCCTTCTGCAGTAGATTACAAAGATATCTGGGTTGCTCAAACCTGCTGCTCAGTCATTCTGAACATGTGGGAAGAGTTAGGACAACAAGAAATCTTAGGGCAATGGGATTGAAAGAAGCAATGGAATTTACAAGGAGGCTCAGGAAGAGCAGAAGATCTGTTAAAAGTGCTTTCAAAGTGAGCAAATTGCTGAAAATTAGAAATAAAGTTTGGAGATACCTCAGTGCTGACTCTCCTTGGGAATATCAAAATTAGTTGATTAGGATCTGTGTTGTACCTTCTGTATCTGTGTAATTCTAAAACAGCACATTGGTGATGATTAGGCAGTCAACATTCCCCAATTACCCCTTAGAACAAAGCCACTAAATTAAGGGCACAGGGTTCTGACAGATCAGCAATGGAAGTGACCAAAAGAGACAAGATAATGTATGTTTGATGATTAATCAGCACAAAGCTTTGGAAATCATTTGCAATGTGTTCCTCATTAAAAAAGAATGGCACACCACCGCTTGCACACCATATTTACAATAGCAAATACATAGAAATGATACATCTATATCTCCCCACTGATAATCCCAGCTGAATAACATATGAGTGACAAGATGGGCACGCTTCACTTCACCCTGAGATCCTGTGGCTTATGAGCTATATTCACTTAAATGTTTAAATGTATAAAGCATGTTACAGGCTTTATTTGGAAAAAAAGTTTGAAATGGTGTTAAAATATCACCATAAATGAAATATCTCCAAAAAGATGCCTATTTTTACAGCATTTCCTTTCAACAAGTGCTAGAAATAAGCTAGGTATTAGCCAAAATGTAAGGTTATGTCATTATCAAATGCAGGGATGTTGCTCAGTTGGCTATCGAAATGTCAAAGCTATATATGACCAACTTCATCAGTGGACGTAGTTACATCTCACAGTCAAATGTCAATTATATCTAACAGCAACAGTAGGTTTAAGGGCCTAGCGTATTTGTAACAGTACTTCTGTTTTGGTTTAATTAACTGAAACCGCACTATATTGTTAGACCAAAGGAAAAAATATGCATGTTTTCAAAATTATTGCTCCACCCAAGGTTTCAAATGCCAAACTGCTCTGTTTATGAGTTGTCACTTGTTATTTTTAATTATAACCATTTTCAGATAACTTGTTAATTGCCTGCCCTTTCTGCTAATTTATTCAAGAGTACAAAATTGGAACCAATGACTGCTGAAACTCTAAAAGCTACAATGAGATTAACTTTCCATTGAGCTACCTCTTGGGGTCAAATTCTTCTGGCACCCAAGGAGAGGGGTTTGAAGGTGAAAGGGCCCAGAGAATGGGGCGAGCCACTTCAGGCAGCTCCCTGATGACTTTGCACCCTGTGGTGAACTTTCCCAGGTGGAGAGTGAGAATGGAGTCAGCTGTCAGCTCCATAGCAATGGGACCTCAGGGATGAAAGGCCCAGATCCAACCATGAATAGACTCGAGAAGGATTTCTCCTCCAACCCAATGCCTTTGGACCTCTTAATTTACAACTTCAATGATTGAGAATGGGAAATCATGTTTGATGAACTTGTTAGAGTTTTTGATGATTTATAAGACCACAAGATGATAAGATATAGGTGCAAAATTTGGCCATTCAGCCCATCAGTTCTGCTCTGCCATTTGATCATGGCTGATATATTTCTCACTCCATTCACCTGTCTTCTCCCCATAACTTTTGATCCCCTTATTAATCAAGAACCTATCTACCTCTGTCTTAAATATACTCAATGACTTGGCCTCCGCAGCCTGCTTTGACAATAAATTCCACAGATTTACCACCCTCTGCCTGATGTACTTCCTTCTTACCTGAGTTCTAAAGGGTCGTCCCTTCATTCTGAGGTTGTACCCTCGGGTCCTAGTCTCTCCTAAAAGTGGAAAATATTAGGAGAAAGTACAAAGTTTCCTACATGTGCCCTATCTCGTTATTAATTCTCATGCAAATATAATTGGGGACTGCTACAGTTGCAAATGTGAATAGTTCAAATGCAGTTCAAAAAACTGTGAACAGTTCAAAGAACAGCACTATTTAACATCCATCAATAGTACAAGACAGCACTCCATAAATGATCATATGGTGTACAACCACTGCTAAAGAATTCCGGGGTTAAAATAAATAACAGTCTAATAGTTCTGTCCCGAAAATGCTGAAGCAAAATCACCCACTATTTCATTCTACCATCAAAGTCAAAATTAGCCCTTCTGATTCCAATTCCCTTAAATACCGTTTCTCTTAACATTTACAGCAAGTATATTATATCCCTCAAGAAACTTTAGGCATATTTTAGGCTGCATACTCCAAAAGAAACTTGTAATTATGCCATGTCTCTATTGAAGTAAAATATCTTCACGTTTGACAAGAACATGATCATATAAAATTGGATTAAATTAGGACAGATTGTCCAAAAGCAAATCAAACTGCTAAACCTTATGGGGAGTCTAAAAGACAGAGAGAGAGACTGAAACAGAGAGGTTTATGGAAGGAATCCAGAAATTAGCATTAAAACATTTGGAAGCATGGGCACAAATGGTAGAGCAATTAAAATTGGGAATGGGCAAAAGGCAGAATATTAGGAGTGAGTGATGTCAGTAGGTTGAAGGGCTAGAGGAGAAGGTACTGAGGATTGAGGCCAGGAGAGATTTGGAAACAACTATGAGAATTTTAAAACTGAGGTGTTGCCAGATCAGGACCCATTAGAGATCAGTAAATACAGGGATGATGGTGATCATGGCTTCATCTGAGTTTGGATAGGGGCACCAAAGTTTGATCAAGCTCAAGTTTGTAGAGGGTGGAAAATAGGAGGCTGAACATTGGAATCATCAAGCCCACCAGAAGAACTGAAGTTGTTTGGAGACAGGATGAACTTTTCATTTCGGGACAGAATTACATATTAACCGTTATCTAGGCTGTTATTTATTTAAACCCCAGCATTCTTTAGCAGTGGTTATACACCATCTGATCAGTTATACAATGCTGTCTTGTACAATTGATGGATGTTAAGTAGTGGTGGAAGTAGGTGGAGTTGCACTAAGCACTAGAATCTTACAGGATTCTCACAACATCTTCTGCAAAACATCACACCATATTTTGGACCAATAAAAGCGATGATTGAATCTATAGTTAGGTCAGTTGTATGAACATTACATGAAACAACATTTAAATGCTACATATTTTAAAAAATCCCTTTTACCTCAGAATGCTTTTTCTCTAGCTGCTTTTACAATTTCCTGAAATTCATGAACATGGTCCCTCTGAGAACAGAGTGACAACATCAGTTTGAATGAAAAACAGGAATTGCTGGAAATATTCGAGATAAAAGGTACTGCAGATGCTGGAGAATCCGAGATAACAAGCATGGGGCTGGATGAACACAGCAGGTCAAGCAGCATCATAGGAGCAGGAAAACTTGACGTTTCGGGCCATTTCTGATGAAGGGTTTAGGCCCGAAACGTCAAGTTTTCCTGCTCCTATGATGCTGCTTGACCTGTTTGCTGGAAATATTCAGCAGGTTAGGCAGTACGTACACAGAGAGAATCTGATTGAATGTCTCAAGTGATTGACTTATCTTCGGAACTGGATCAATCTGGATATACAGTCTTTAAATTGAAGTTTTACTGTTGAAATACATGAATGCTTTATATATCAAAAGGTCACTACATCAGAACTGCTGGAGATTCCTGCTCCTATGATGCTGCTTGACCTGCTGTGTTCATCCAGCCCCATGCTCGTTATCTCGGATTCTCCAGCATCTGCAGTACCTTTTATCTCGGATAAAGAAGCTTTCCTGTTTTATAATGCTCACAGTCAAGTGTGGTCAAAAGAACAGGATCTCAAATTATTAAAGTACAACTGAATGCTCATTAAAATACAGAAGAATTCAACCATCTGACTGCCTCTACTACTCTGCCATCTGTATATAATGTTTCATTCTTATCCATTGGAAAAGGTTCTGTGGCTGTGAGTGATATGAAGTGCCTAACAGCAGCTGGTTTAAATTTTTATCAAAATGGATGGAACAATCTCAAAACTGGTTTACCACAGAGATATAATCTGTGAATATGCAAATAGTATATGATCATGCAACAAATCTATTGTGCATGACTTTTAGGACAAGCCACAACTACATTTCAAGAGATGTAGGGCTTCCAGATGATGGTACATGAAAACTTATAACATGGTTCTGGTGGTCTGCAGATGCTGGAGTCAAAGGTAACACAGTGTGGAGCTGGAGGAACACAGCAGGCCAGGCAGCATGAGGGGAGCAGGAAAGTTCATGCTTTGAGTAGGGATCCTTCTTCAGAAAAAAAGTCCACACTGTGTTATCTCTGCATGGTTCTGGAGCACTTGAAACATGACACCACTACAAAACCTGCATACCCTCCAACAGGAAGACTACAGTGTTGCAAAATTAAGATATAACAAAAGCAACATAATTGAACAGATATTTATCACACTTAAACAATAGTCTGATATTTACACTCAGAAAGTTGTACCCTGGAATGAGGTTGAAATGTAACATGGCTAGGGTAAGGAGTGTAGGCTGTTATGACCAATTTATTATGATCCCAAGATCACACCTTGTTCACAGCAAGATTAATTTAAAATGAAGGATTGCTTCCCTCATGGATATCTTTCCCAATTCCTCTGCATTTATGTTATAAAGGAACCAATTTAACCATGCTTTCCTGAGTTAAAGAAAGCATATGTTTAATGGAGATTGAAACACAAGGAAAAACAAAATACAACACACATGCACACAAATTAGAAATAAGATGCAAGTAAAAGATAGTAGTTTAAAAAATACATGAATCAGTCCCTGTTTTGTCAATATGGAATATATGTTGAAATATTACAGTCATCGAGCTGAGTGATTCCAGTAGAGTTGATTGTGGCATTTGAGCAGTTGGTTTGGAGATTCTGGATGTTGCAAATTAACTGAAAGAAGTTGTCGGGTTTCCTGATTGACTCAGGGCTTTTGACCCGTAACTTGCTTCCAGCAATCAGAGAAAGAGAAAGGGAGGGAAAGAGAAAAAGTGAGATTTCATCCTTTCTCTTTCAATCTGCAAGTGCAGGGAAACCTAGTACTGTAGGTGTTCCCCCAAATAACCTTCACATCACAGTCTAGCCCAATAGCACTGGAACAGCAAACTAGCACACACATGAGGGGCAGATGGTTTTTAATCTCTTCACTTATGTGTTCCTGGCAGGGGAAACCCAGGCATGTCTTTGACCCAGACTGCCTTCTGTTACTTCATATTATGTCCACAATCTGGAAGTGCCAACTTATGGGAGATGGTTCAGGTTTTCACATTTTATCTCTTCCTTTGAAGTGGTTCTCTGAAATTCCTTCCAGGTGTAACATTCCATGGTCCTCCTCAAGACTGCGTGTAACCCACATAGAAATTTTCAAGAAAGTCACTGAATTGCATTCTCATTCATCTCTGGTTGGCCCTTTTCTTTAAAATAGTCAACCTGTCTTACTTAAAGGTTCCGCGATAACAAGGTGTGGAGCTGGATGAACACAGCAGGCCAAGCAGCATCGTCGGAGCAGGAAAGCTTGACATTTCAGGCCTAGACCCTTCATCAGAAATGGGGGAGGGGAAGAAGGTTCTGAAATAAATAGGGAGAGAGGGGGAGGTGGATAGAAGATGGATAGAGGAGAGGATAGGTGGAGAGGAGACAGACAAGTCAAAGAGGCGGGGATGGAGCCAGTAAAGGTGAGTGTAGGTGGGGAGGTAGGGAGAAGATAGGTCAGTCCAGGGAGGACAGACAGGTCAAGGGGGCAGGATGAGGTTAGTAGGTACGAGATGGGTGTGCAGCTTGAGGTGGGAGGAGGGGATAGGTGACGGGAAGAACAGGTTAGGGAGGCGGGGATGAGCTGGGCTGGTTTTGGGATGCGGTAGGGGGAGGGGAGAATTTGAAGCTTGTGAAGTCCAGCATCTGCAGTTCCTATTATCTCTTACTTAAAGGTTCATTATGTTTGTATGTAATTCAGCGGCAAGGTTTGTTGTCATAAAAAGGTCAATCTATGGAAGACAGCAGATCAGGAATGTAAGGATAGCATAACTGAGATAGAAGTTCCAGACTACAATGGTTCAAAAACAATTAGACCCTTGGGGTAGGTAGCATGAATCCCAGGAAGCTATGGGAGATTGAAGGGAGTCACTGAATATTGGGCAAGTGTTGATTGATTGAAAACATACCTGTGTGATGCTCATACTTCGAGTACAACACAAACTCAAGGAACTGTAAGCCTACAGACCAAATTTAATTTTAGATTGAATAATCATGCTAATTAATGTACATACACCTGAAGATTATATTTCTAATAACATTAATTTACAGAAATCAATGTGGATATAGACTTCTTTCAGGAAATGACATCCCAAATGAATATTCACAAGCATATCAAATTTAATTCCTAGAGTTTCAGGAGCCATGGACAAAAACATTGAATTTCAGTGCCTAACTGCCCTGGATATCAAGGCAGCATTAAATTGAATATACCATCAAGGAACCCTAGCAACACTGGAGTCAGAGGGAATTAAGGGGAGAACTCTTTGCTGGTTAGAGTTATAACTAGCACAAAGAAAACAATGGTGGTTGTTAGAGGTCAGTCATCTCAGCCTCTGGACATATCTGCAGGAGTTCCTCAGAGTAGAGTGTAAGGCTCAAACATTTTCAGCCACTTTATTCATGACCTTCCCTCCAACATGAGGTCAGAAGTAGGGATGTTCACTAATGATTGCACAATGTTCAGCAGCATTCGTCAGTCTTCAGATACTGAAGCAGTTTGTGTACATATGCAGCAAGATCTGGACATCATCTAGACTTGGACTGTTGAGTAGCAAATAATATTTGTGCCACTCGAATGCCAGGCAATGAATATCTCCAACAAGAGAGAATCTATCCCTCTCCTATTGATGTTCAATGATATTATCATCAGTGAGTTCTCTACTATCAACATCCTGAGAATTACCATTGACAAGAAACTGAATTTTACTGGCCATATACATGCAATTGCTGCAGGAGCAGGTTAGGGGCTGGGAGTTCTGTGGTGAGCAACTCACCTCCTTTCTTCCCATTGCCCGCCCACTATCTACAAAGCACTAGTCAGGACTGTGATGGAATACTCCACACTTGCCAAGATAAGTGCAGATCCAACAACACTTAAGAAGCTTAACACCTTCTCGGACAAAGCGGTTCATTTGATTACCAGCCAACCACCTCTTTCAGCATTCACTGCCTCAACTATCAATACACAGAAGCAGCACTGTGTACCATCTTCAAGGTGCACTGCAGCAACTCACCGAGGCACCTTTGAGAGCTCTTCCTAATCCATAGCATCTATCTCAAAAGGTCAAAGTTAGGAGATGCATGCAAACACTACCTCCTGCAAGATCCCACCATGTTATATTTCATCCTGACCTAGAAATATATCACCCACCTTTTCTGGGTCAAACTCCTAGTGCTCCCGTCCCAACAACTCTTGTGCATTTCTCTGTACCCTAAGGACTACAGTGGTTCAAAAACACAGTTCACCATCGCCTTCTCAAGGATAATTAGGGATTGACAATATATGCTAGCATAGACAGCAACATCAACATTCCACAACAAAGAAACAAAGTTTGATAAATCTTCACACAGAGGTTTGTTAAAGCTTGAAGCTACAGGAATTCAGGTTAAATCTTCTGTATGTTCAAGAATTTAGATAAAGCACAGAAACCATAGGGTACTTATTAGAGGAGATATGTTGGGATAGGGCTAAGGAGTGATTTCGGTACCCTTAGAACCATTGCTGATGTGTTCAAATCAAGAGAGGCAATGAACTTGAATCAGTAGGTCAGAAATTGCAGCATAAATTATCCAAAATATATGAGAAAGCAGATAATACCAGGTGAAATTTAGTACAGTAAATTATATGTTCAGCATATTGGACTAGATTTTACTAGCATTCTTGAGATGGATGCCTCATTAGATTTTGGCAGAAAATGTCAAGAGAGGCTCTTAATTAAAAACCTCAGCAGTATCCCTGAGCAAATTCCTGAAAGTTGGCTGTGCGCATGCAGTGCATGTAACTTGGTTCTGCCGCTGACTTGGCATGTTATTTGTGGCATTCTATGGAGATGAGATTTCTTGGTGTGAAACAACCTGACACTATGTATGAGAGATAAAAGGTACTGCAGATGCTGGAGAATCCGAGATAACAAGCATGGGGCTGGATGAACACAACAGGTCAAGCAGCATCATAGGAGCAGGAAAACTTGACGTTTCGGGCCTAAACCCTTC
>JAHRHZ010000034.1:30767944-30839431 GCA_024137785.1 Ginglymostoma cirratum | reverse complement strand
CCCCCTCTCTCCCTATTTATTTCAGAACCCTCTTCCCCTCCCCCATTTCTGATGAAGGGTTTAGGCCCGAAACGTCAAGTTTTCCTGCTCCTATGATGCTGCTTGACCTGCTGTGTTCATCCAGCCCCATGCTTGTTATCTCGGATTCTCCAGCATCTGCAGTACCTTTTTATCTCGGAGATGATCTGGGCTGGTTTTGGGATGCGGTTGGGGGAGGGGAGATTTTGAAGCTTGTGAAATCCACATTGATGCCATTGGGCTGCAGGGTTCCCAGGCTGAATATGATTTGCTGTTCCTGCAGCCTTCGGGTGGCATCACTATATGCGCTGTTCTCTAATAAGTGCAGGTAGATATACTCATTCTCCATCTTATGAGGAAGACCTCAATGAGCCAGGGATTGTATCCATTGAAGTTTAAAAGGGTAAGAGGTGACTTGATTGAAATGTCTA
Source organism: Ginglymostoma cirratum (assembly GCA_024137785.1). Taxonomy (NCBI): domain Eukaryota; kingdom Metazoa; phylum Chordata; class Chondrichthyes; order Orectolobiformes; family Ginglymostomatidae; genus Ginglymostoma; species Ginglymostoma cirratum. The sequence continues at coordinate 30,838,982 of JAHRHZ010000034.1, read as the reverse complement.
AGATCCTGAGGGATCATGACAGTGTGTATGTGAAAAGAATGTTTCCTCTTGTGGGAAAAGCTAGAGCTAGGAATCACTATTTAAAAATTGAGTTGCCCTTTTAAGCTACAGATAAAGAGAATTTTTCTCTCACAGAGGACCATAAGTCTTCAGAACTCTTTTTCAAAAAACAGTGGAAGCAGTATCATTGAATACTTGTAAGGTTAAGATAGAGAGATTCTTGATAAGAAAAGGGGTGAAAGGATAGCAGGGTAGGTGGGATTTGGAGTGATCAAATCAGCCATGATCTTAATGAAGGGTTGAGCAGGCTCAAGGGGCCTACCCTTGCTTCTAATTCAAGGATATATAAATATATAGACATCAGTATATCTATATAAACATCCGTATATGTTTAAAAGCATGTCAGCTCCAATTTAAGCTTAGTCATCACCCAGAGCACTCTTCTTAAAGGAGCTTTGATATCAAGGTAGATGTTTTGTAAGATTCTTTGCCACATTTATTCACCAAGAAAAATAAAATAACCAACCTAATTGATCAAGTGTGGCATCATCATTTTGTTGATTATTCTTGAAAAATATTTATTCTTTTTATAATTGGCCAAGTCACCTAGTGGTTATGGTACTGATTTAACAACTCGGAGGCTATGAATTTATAATGGCCCAATGGCTCAATTTCAAAGTCTGAAGAAACCATCTGGTATTATTTGAAGAATAACACAACAGCGTTTATCTAAGATCGATGTGGTAAAGACTTCACAAACCATCTCAAATGCCTTACTCACACAGGCAATTGATAAATGAGTCATTGTACTATGGGGATAAGGGAAATAAATTTGATGTTAAAATGTTTCTCAGTAACAATTATTATCTAAAGATTGTTTGATCTTAAGTTAGATTTGACTTATCATTGTTAAAACTTGAGACTTGCTATTTACACTGCAATTACCATGAATGCCTGTGAGTCCAAAAAGCCTTTTGAAGTACACTTGATGTTAATAGTAGAACTGACTATCACCTTGATCGTTCTGTCTCTATTTTCTTCCTAACAGTGACTTTGTTTTGATAAATTAGGAGTATTTTTCAGTTTGCTGTGCACATTATCATCATGAATATATTCAAGACCACTTATAGTCTTGCTACATACAGCGACCAGCCTTTCATCCGACAATTACCAATATTTGAGTCTGCCTCATGAAGGAGTTTAAAAGAGCAGAAGTCATAAGTTGTGTTCACAATTTGCCAGGGCTTAGATCTTAAATGGCAAAGAAATGAGATTGTGACAATTCTGATTTATTTATTACTTTACTTATTCCTATTTGAAATGCTTCATGCCTTGCTGGTGCTAATTCATGATTTCTTGAGAAGTACTTCCCACTCCTTTAGTTTTAGAGGCTGAAATGTTTACCTAGAGTAAATGTAATCTACAAACTAGAGAATAAAGTTCCAGAAAGTAAATGTTAAAAAAATCAAATGAATACTTTTTATTCATTATTTCACAATACTTTATGAAGGAACAGGCTAACTTGAGGGCCTATGAGAGGTCAAATTTGCCACCTTAGCAATATCGTATACAATGCCAACAGGAAGTTTATTAGTCAACCTCTGTAACCTTGCTTGTGGCACACTGCCAACAGTGTATAATAATAGCATGTAATTAGAGTACAATATCCTCTGTGCTGTGCTTTGCAATTGGAATGTCTTTTTTGCCTTTGGGCAAGCAAAATAGAATTATATCCAAATTGCCCTTTAAGTCATCTTATACCACTGATCTTAAAACTCCATTGGTATAGAAACCCACAGTATTGATGTTGGGATGGAATTGAATATGCAGCAGCTGGTCAGCTGTGAACCTTTCTCATTCATCCACGACAAAATTCAAACCATTTTCTCATTTGCCTTGGAATGTGACCATCATTGGCAATGTCTTTGCGGTGGTGGTGTTGAGCTGTCTTCCTGCATTACCATATTCCAAATGATATAGGTACATGCATAGTTTTATTACACAGTGAGCTCCAGGATTTTGACCCAGTGAACGCACAGTGATACAGCTCAAATTCAGGGTGGTGAATTACTTGGAGGAGAAATTGCAGCTCGTGGTATTCCCGTGAGCCTATTGTCCTTATTCTTCCAGATGGTACAGGTCACAGATTTGGAACGTGCTTTTGAGGGAAGCTTGGTGAGTAGTTGCATTGCATCTTGTATATGGGACACAGCTACCACTGTGCACCAGTAATGGAGGAATTGAATGTTAAGGTGTTGAATGAGCTGTTGATCAAGCACACTGCTTTGTATCGGATGGTTTCAAGATTCTTGGGTGCTGTTGCAACCACATTCATTCAGGCAAATGGAAACTATTCAGTTGCTAGGTTTATATCTTGCGGATGGTAGACTGATTTTGGGGAGTAAGGAGGTAAATTAATCCCCACAATATTCCCAGTCTTAATTACAGTAAAAAGAAACACCATGTTAAAATGGCTGGAAGGAAGGATAAAACTAAAGATCGGCAACAAAAATATGGGTTATATTCATTTTCTCAGAAACACTTCCAACCACTTCAAAAAAAAAAGTTAGTTTTTAAGTGCAGTGAATGTTACGTAGTTAATCTTCTGGCCGTAGTGCACACAATATTCCCATAAACTGGGAATGATATAAGGAATGATATTGGAATGATACCAGGAATGAAGGATTTTAGATACAAGGAAGGTTTGGAGAGATTGGGCTTATTCTCCTTGGAGCAGAGAAGCTTAAGAGGTGACCTTATCGAGTTGTTCAAAATCATGAACAATTTTGACAGAATAAATAAAGGTTTCTATTTTCACTAGTTGGTATGTCAGTAACTAGGGAACTCAATTTCAAGATTGTCAACGAGAGAGCTCAGAGTGAAATGAGGATAAACATCTTTGCTTAGAGAGTTGTTAGGATTTGAAATACGCTGCCTGGGAGAGTGATGGAGAAGAATTCCATAGGAAATTTAAAAGGAAGCTGGATATACATTTGAACGTGGTGATGTTAGAGGGCTACAAAGGTAGGGCTGGAGAGTGGGACTAGCTGGATAACTCTTTCAGGAGCAGGTACAGATGCAATAAGTTGAATGGCTTCCTTCTGTACTGTAAAAATCTATGATTCTAAATTATGATGAGATCAGCAGTCAGTGGGTGTATATGTTGGTGCTGCGTCAATTGCATTATATCATCTTGTTTTGTGCACATGTTTTTAAATTTCTGACTTTCAGATTTTTCTTTTGTCCAGAGCGATTTCTGGAAGATCATGAAAACTTGGTGGAGACCCTGTCACATTGGACACGAGACAGCGAGAACACACTTCTATTTGTTGAAAAAAAAGAAAAGTATGCGATCTTTAAAAATCCTCAGGTGAGCAAATGTTATGAAATGAAAACAATTGAATGGCTGGCATCCCAGAATTTTCAACCATCATTCTTACTGACAGCAGTAACCTGCTTTAAAGCAAAACTGGAGACCTAAGGTCGATGCCTTTGTGTGGAACAGCTCACTGGCTTGTTTGGATTAGATGAAAAATTATTCCACAATACTCTCTGAAAATTACATCCATCTGTAAATGATAACCAGAATGAAAATGAATTCTTCATATGATACATAATAACTCTAAAATAACCCCCACTTGTTTAACTGAAGGAAAAAAAGCAATCTGTACAATGGGATATGGCAGAGCAATCAGTGACAGGAAAAAGAACCACAGATGTTAAGTTTGCAAGGAAGACTAAAATAGTTCCAAACATTTTCCATAGGAGAGGAGCTTATGGCTTTTCAGATTCTGATGGGTGTTCCTATCCAGGGAGAGGGATGGGGATTGTGGATCAAAGGCCTAAGGGATCTGCAGGCCTAGAAGACAGCTTCAAAGGCCTCAGGGTGGATCAGAGACTTGGGTAGAAGAGGATTCAGAGGCCCCGGGCACAAATAATAGACCTTGGAAATTACTACATTTTTCACTCTGGAGAGTTTCCGGAGAGTTAATATTATTTCTTAGCTTACTGCTGCAATGTTTTTCACAAGATCAGCTATATTAATGCTTGGCTGTATGGACTGAGAAAGACTTATTGAATTGGGTGTTGGTGGCACCATCATAATGTGAATATAACTCATAATACTTTAGAATTTGGGAACTGACATGTAAAGATTTGAAAGATAAAGAGGAATTGAGAAATGATAAACGCTTGGCATTGTCTTCCTTTCTATTGCAATGGAGAAACTTTTGGAAAATTTATAGGGAAAGTAAATCAATTGGCATGGCATTCCCATAGACTCTGAGTGATCAGAAGAAGGATTTGGAGAGTTACAATATCTTTCTCAGTTTCTAAGCTCAAGCACTAGTTGCTCACCCCTGTGATTTGATACCAGGAGGGAACAGAACATTCAAGGTTAATCCTCCTGCAGTTTGCTTGGGGTAAATTCCTGACCTTGAGTTTTGGGAAAATACATAAATCTCAGCTTTTTTGTAGCTTCCATAACTTAATAACTAATTGATTTAAGTTGTCTTTTGTAAATACATGCGGAAAACCAGTGGAAACAGCAACATCAATGCAAAATTAGACACCTGAGACAGGCGAGACTATTGTTGTCTATGGCACATATGGTAATTGACCATTTTTAAATGCCTATGAAAATTAGTCCCAAAATCCATGAAATTGACTGAGCTACCAATGAACGAGGGTAGAGATGTCTTGCTGCAACTGTGTAGGACATTGGTGAGATCATAGCTGGAGTATTGTGCACAGTTTTGGCCTCAATATCTAGGGAAAGATATATTTGCCATGAGACAGTGCAAAGGAAGTTCACCAACCTAATCCTTGGGCTTGTTTAATTAGGAGACACTGAAGAAACCAGGCCCATATTCTCAAGAGATTGAAAAACGAGAGGAGATCTCATTGAAACCTGCAAAATGTTTACAGGGTAGATAGGGTGTTTTCCCAGGCTGGTGATTCCAGAACTAAGGGGCACTGTCTCAGAATAAGGGGCAGGCTATTAAAGGGTCTATACAAGACTATACAAGAAAGAATTTCTTACCTGTGGGAGGCGAATCTTTGGAATTCCTTATCCCAGATGGCAGTGGAAAGACAAACACTGAGCATGTTCAAAAGGGAAATTGATGGATTTAAGAACACATGAGCGTGAGAAATAGGAGCAGAGGTAAGGCCGTCCTTTTTTTTCCTTTATTCATTCACATGACGAGGGTGTCGCTGGCTAAGCAGCATTTATTGCCATTCCCTAATTGCCCAGAGGGCAGTTATGAGTCAACCACATTGCTGTGGGTCTGAAGTCACACGTAGGCCAGACCAGGTAAGGATAGCAGTTTCCTTCCCTAAAGGGCATTAGTGAACCAGATGAGTTTTTCCCGACAATTGACAATGGATTAACAGTCATCATTAGACTGTTAATTTGAGATATTTACTGAATTCAAATTCCACCATCTGCCATGGCGGGATTCGAGCCTAAGTCCCCAGAACATTATCTGGGTCTCTGGATTAACAGTCCAGTGATAATACCACTAGGCCATTGCCTCCCCGTGACTGGCCTATTGAGTCTGCTCCACCATTCAATAAGATCATGGCTGATCTTTTCATGGACCCAGCTCCACTTACCCGCCTGTTCACCATAACCCTTAATTCTTTTACTGTTCAAAAATCTATCTATCTTTGCCTTAAAAACATTCAACGAGCCTCAACCGCTTTACTGGGCATGGAATTCCACAGATTCTCAACCCTTTGGGTGAAGACATTCCTCCACAACTCATTCCTAAATCTGCTCCCCCTTATTTTGAGGCTATGCCCCTAGTCCCAGTTTTACCCACCAGTGGAAATAACCTCCCTGCATCTATCTTATTTATTCCCTTCATCATTTTACATGTTTCTAAAATATCCCCCAATTCTTCTAAATTCACATGCGTATAGTCCCATTCTGGTCAATCTCTCCTCATAAGCTAACTATCTCAACTCCAGGATCAACCTAGTGAACCTCCTCTGCACCCCCTCCAGTGTTAGTACATTCTTTCTCAAGTAAGGAAGCCGAAACTGTGCACAATACTCCAGGTGTGGCTTCACCAACATTCAAAACGGCTGCAGCATAACCTCCCTATTTTTGAACTCTCGCCCTCTAAAAACAAAGAACAATATTCCATTTGCCTTCATAACTACTTGCTGCAACTGCAAACCAACTTTTTGTGATTCATACACAAGGACATCCAGGTCCCTCTGCACAGCAACATGCACCAATTTTTCACCATTTAAATAATGGTCCATTTCGCTGTTATTCTGACCAAAATGGATGACCTCACATTTTCCAACACTGTACTCCATCTGCCAGACCCTTGTTCACTCACAACCTATTTAAATTCGTTTGCAGATTTTCAATGTCCTCTGCACACTTTGCTCTACCACACATCTTAATGTCATCTGCAAACATTGACACACTGCACTTGATCCCCAACACTAAATCATCTATGTGAGTTGTGAACGATTGCAGTCCCAACACTGGTCCCAGAGGCCCACCACTAGCCACTGATTACCAACCAGAAAAACACTCAGGATACCCTTGACATTAAGGAATGAAGAGATAGTAGGGGATAATGGTGTGGAAGTAGATGATGAGCCATGATCTGTTTGAATGGTGCAGCAGGTTCAAGATTGCAAAGGCCTGTGACTGCTCCTACAGCCTGTGTTGTGATGTTCCTGCTACAGTCACAAATATCAAACTGCTCATAGTTTGACTCTTAGTGGAGAAGTTGAAGACCTTTTCTCCAAATAAGCATTATTGAACCATTACTGTTTACGTCATGGTTACATTCAAAGAAAGTCTTTTGGTTCTTTGACCATAAAATACAGCAGTGCAATGGCCATATTTGTGCAAGAGTGCAAGCTGTGTTAGGCTCAGAATAGTATTTGCCCGTGCTCACCACACTTCAGTGTGCGCCTCTCTAGTTGTTATTTTGGGTACATCATTAGTCCAGGAGCATGCACTAAGTGTGAGCAAAGAAACAGATCGTGACATCAGTCAGCTTTTCATGGTATCTATCTTCAGTGGTGTAACAGCATTCCAGCTGTAATGCTGCACAGTTAAACATGCATTCAGCAGCCACAGGAATGTCCCCCTTCCAGCTCAAGGAATCACCAAATACTTTCAGGTTAGTTGCTATTGATGTTTACTGGCTGTTGCTGAATTACTAGAATTGTTTGGAGGTTTGGGCTGCTATTTAAAGTCAGCAAACTCTACAGGGAGTGATGTGGAGTGATGTGGAATGCTGTGGTAGCCTTGACTCTCACTTCAAGTCTCAGACTTGCTACACCCACCCCCCGCCAAAATCTGTCACCTCTCAGATGCAGATATGCAGCCTCAGGGCAGGCAAGGATCATGTTACTGGTTGTTATAAGGTAACCACGGCCCTGAATGTCTTTGCAATGGCTTTTTGCAGGCTAGGGAGGAGGGAACTGCTCCAAATATCACACAGATTGCCATTCTGTGTTGTATAGGGGTGGTGAGCAGTGCATTGTGTGCAAGGACAAGGATATATTTTGAGTTTTTTCTTTCTGGATAGAAACAGCTGGAGTATGATTATAACTTCACAAGGATAGTAGACTTCCCCATGGTGCAGGGTTTGGTTAACTATACACTTTGCTTTGTAGGCACTGTGTATGAAGTATAAATGGAGATTTACCGCAACATAAGTGTGTTCCACCCTGTTAAAAGTTGCACATCAGCTGTACATTTCACGTATCGCAAGTCAATGCCTGGTATCACAGCAACAATCATAGTGCCTTTATTTTGTGCTGACCCACTGCACCATCGACATTTAAACCACTGAGAGAAGGGAGTTGGAAGTGTTATCAGCTGACCAGTTGGATTACAACTTTGTGAATGCAGCGATACAGTTGCAGTGAAGATGGGTGTTGGGAGGTGGGCACTGAACATGAGGTGCATGTTAGCATTCAGTTTACAATAGGCATTATTGGAATGTGCGAGGGAGGATTATTATTTGGGATATCATCGGCCTTGATAGTTCAATCCTGTCAGTAGTTTTGAATGATGTTATGGCTGTTCCAATGATGGAGAGCATCGTTTTCTCTATGAGGCTGAGAAAGTTCAACCGTGCTTGCTAACCTAGTCCATAAGCTGAAGTTGCTGCCTACTATCATGCACTATAATAACCTGGTATAGAGAAGGTAGCTATTCAGTGGACGGGTGGTAATATGCGTGGCATGGTGCATCATATAGCTGTCATGTCTGAATTGCAAATTGTTTGGTGTGTCTACAAGGCTTGTAGAATTACAAATTGTCCAAGGATGAGGGGAACCCAAGATTATGAAATATGAGTTGTGATTGTTAGGGGTTGCTCAGAAATGAATGAAAGGGGATGGTGGTGAATTGAGCAGTGGTTCAGTTGTAACCATATGAAGATTCATTCACTAATTTTGACCATTCATGTGAGGCCATTAAGTCATTAAGCTTCTTTTATCACTGCATTCTAGTCCTTAGGGGCTGTAATTATCAGCTCCCATTACCTTCATAGTCTCTGTCTGGATAGCTTCATGATCCACTGTAAGTTGAGGATCTCCCTTCACCATTCACTTCTTGCATCAAAGTCTCGGAACTCTGTTCAACAACCTAAAAACCCACGTTTTGTCATGTTGTGCCATTTTTTTGTGCTTTGCCCAGGTTAAACTCATTCTTAGAATGACCTCCAGCAGCTTTATCAGTAAAGATGCAGTTCTCTGTTACGACATGCAGGCTAATTTTAATTGGTTGCAGGTCGCCTTGAACTTGCGCTAGCTTCTCAGGACTTTAGCATGAAGCCAAATATCATTATATTTAGCACTGGCTGAACTTACTTTGCAGAAATTACTGCAATGAGAAGGCAGTGTAAACTTTGCTATCATTTCACTTGCATCAGAAACAACAAGTACGAGTTCATCGTGCATCAAGATCACCTGTTGTCAGCCATTATCCAATTTCATGATCTTAGGCTTCAAATTTATCTAGTCTGCATCATCACAGGATGTAAACCAAAAGTAAAATACTGCGGATGCTTGAGGTTTGAAAAAAAAACTGAAAGTGCTGGAGAAGATCGGCAGGTTTGCAGCATCTGTGGAGAGCAAGACAGAGTTAATATTCCAAGTACAACTATTCTTCTTTGTTCCATCTTCTTCATTACAGTTTAAATAGTGGAAGTTCATTTGTGCAAATATAGTGAGTAGATGCATTTAGTCAGCAGTAAAATTAAATCTTCTCCCTATCTGCTGGTTCTTATGGTGTCTTGAAATAACGAACACGATAATGATGCTAAGTTATATTTAGGTTTAAGATCCTTTCCTCATCATTATATCTCAGTAGAGATTTTCAGCAACTATATTTATGTTAGCAGATACGAGCTGCAAAACTTAATGATCCCCAATTAAATCATATCTTGACCCTGAGGGCTGATTACAACTCTCAGGATTAATAAACCTCAATTACTCTGCAAGAGAAAATCACACTGCAACGTTTTAAAGAATTTTTTTTTCGTGAAGACAAAATATAATGAAATGACAATGACAGATTCTGTAATCAACCAAATCTGATTGCCCTTTCTCACAGCAGATAATGCATCACTGCTGCACTGAGTTAAGTATAATCCATAAAAGTAAATGCACAGTGACACCCTGGCAATAGCCACTAGTTTTGCTTGATGCCCTCTTTTTGTGAGAGGGTTTCCTCCAATGCTAAGGACCCCACCAGGTGTAATGTTGGTTAAAAGCCGCAATATTTTTACAGTTTGAACAGTCCACAAAGAGGGACTTTGCTCCCTGTCATCCACCCAAAAGTACTAACTGTTGCAAATTTAAAACTCATGGTGCTTGGCATCTGGCCATCATATTCTTCTGATCTGCTGACTCGTGGATCTCCTTATGCAAGACAAAAATTCCTCTTTCACATTGCTGATCTCAATTTATAATTACCTGCCATTTGGAAGGTTCAGCCAAATCAGAAAAAGCATGAAAGTGGATTTGCACCAATTGAATTTACACGAGATTCATACATTTTTTGTTCATTTTTGGATTGAGGGCGGCATTGAGTACGCCAGTATTTGTTGCCCATCTCTAACTGCCCTTGAGAAGGTGTCTGTGAGCTGACTTCCTAAACTGCTGCAGTCCATTTGTTGTAAGCAGACCATACTGTTAGGGAGGTAGTGAGGAATGTTGATATATTTCCAAGTCAGGATGGTGACTGACTTGGAGAGGAACCTGCAAGTGATAGTGTATCAGCTGCCCTTTTCCTTCTGGATGTTAGTAGCTGTGTGTTTGGAAGATGCAGTCTAAGATGCCTTGGTGAATTTCTGCAGTGTATCTTGTAAAGACATATACAATGCTGCTACTCAGAGTCAGTGGTGGAGAGAGGGAATGATCGTGGATGTGATGTCAATCAAGCAGGCTGCTTTGTCATGGCTAGGGTCAAGCTTCTTGAGTGTTGTTGGAGCTGCACTCATCCAGACAAGTGAGAAGTATTCCATCACACTTCTGACTTGTGCCTTGTGCATGGTGGACAGGCTCTGGGGACTCAGGAGGTGAATTACTCTCTGCAGGATTCCCAGTCTCTGACCTGATCTCGAAGCCACTCCGTTCAAATGGCTAGTCAGATTCATTTTCTGGTCAACAGTAACCCCAAGGGTGTTATTGGTAAGGGATTCAATGATGGTAATGCCCTAAAATGTCAAGGAGCGGTGGTCAGATTATGTCTGTTTGGAGACGGTCATTGCCTGACACTTGTGTGATGCAAGTGGAACTTGCCAATTGTCGGCCAAAGCCTAGATATTGTCCAGGTGTTGCTGCATTTGGGCATAGATGGCTTCAATTTCTGAAGAGTCACAAATGGTGTTAAACATTGCACAATCAGCAGTGAACATCTCCAATTATGATCTTATGATGGTGAGAAGACCATTGATGAAGCAAACAAAGATGGTGGGACTGGGGTTCCTTGATGCCACACATAGTCAAATGCAGCCTTAAGTTAGAGGTAGGTTTATTGTCACATGCGCTTAAGTGCAAAGTGCAGAATTACACTGAAATGTGTAGAATGTAACCACACATGATGCTATTTTAGGTACAAATTAACTAGGCACAAATCTTAAATAAATAAGTTAGGTATAAAGTAAAGAAATAATGAGAAAAGCTAAAAGTTCTACATTACAGTTCTTCAGAGTATAAATTAGGAAGATAAAGAAATAAAGTTAAAACATAAACATTACAGTCCTTCCACAGCCTGCAGTCTCTCCATGCTGTAGGCTTTCCACACGTGGTCTCGCTCTTCCCGCATAGTTCAGGGTGCAAGATATGTGACAGGCTGACTGCACCAGGCCCCAGTCTGCTGGTCACTCCACTCCAGCCCTATGACTGTTGGCTGCCCTGCTCAGCTCGAGCCTACCGACTGCTGGCTGTCCTGCTCTTCCGCTGGCCCGCTGACCACTGGTCATCCTGCTCTGCTCCAGGCCATCCGACCGCTCCGCTCCGGGCCCTCAACTGCTGCAGTGCTGCCACACTCTTCACAACCCAAGGTAGCTTAAAAAAAACCCAAAAAATTTAAAAAGAAAAGGAAAAGAAGAGTAAAAAAAGAGAAACTCACAGAAAGGTCAAGCCCCAGGCTAAGCACGAATGCTGCCTACTCCATCGTCGCCATCTTGGATTCAAAGGCAGTCACTCTCTCCTCACCTCTGAAATTCAGCTCTTTTGTTTATGCTTGAAACAAGGTTGTAATGAGGTCAGGAGCAGAATCACCCTGGCAATACCCAAACTGGTCATCTCCGAACACATTTTTGCTGAACAAGAGCTGCATGACAACACCGCTGATAACACCTTCCATCATATTGCTGATGATTGAGAATAGACTGATGAGGCAGTAAATAGCCTGATTGGATTTGTCCTGGCTTTTGTGCGCAATTCTCCACCTTGTTGGGTAGATGCCAGTATTGTGGTTGTATTGGAACAGGGTGGATATGTGCACAGTATGTTCTGGAGTATTTAGCTTCGTTACTATTGCAGGAAAGTTATCAGGATCCATAGCATTTGCAGCATCCAGTGCCTTCAGCTATTTCTGCACAATATGAAGAATGAGTCAAATTGGCTAAAGACTGGCATCTCTGATGCTGGGGATCATGCACTCAGCATTTCTGGCTGAAGATTACTGCAAATGCTTATCTTTTGCACTCACATACTAAACTGTCCCACCATCGAGGATGGGGATGGTTGTGTTTCGCCTGTCTACCCACTTGCTGTTTGGCATGCAGATACTCCTGTTTTATAGCTCATCAGGTTAACATTTCAGTTTTCGATACGGTTGATGTTGCTCCTGGCATGCCCTTTGCATTCTGCATTGATCCCCTGACTTGATATTATTGGTAGAGTGGGTGATATGGCAGGCCATGAAATTACAGATGGTATTGGAGTACAATTCTGCTGCTCGTGATGGTCCTCTTGGATGTCCAGATCCTTTCAAAGTCTTGCACAGCAATAAAGTCACACAACACAATGGAGTATACTCTCAATGTAAAGACGGAACTTCATCTCCACAAAGACTGTGAGGTGATTACTTTTACTGATACAGTCACCCCCTGAACAATACAGTCGTGGATTAATGCATCTACAGCTTGCAGATTGGTAAGGACGGGTTACCACTTATTAGTTCCCTCACCACCTGCCACAGATCCCGTCGAGCAGTTATGTACTTCAGAGTCTGACCAATTTGATGGGTAGTTGGTGCTGCTGGGACGATCTTGCTGATAGACATTGAAGATCCCCCCCACCCAGAATTCATTCTGCATTCTTGCTACCCTCAATGCTTCTCCAAGTCATGTTCAATGTGGAGGAGTATTGATTCATCAGCCCAAAAGGGAATATGGGGGAGGGGGGGTGTACTACATGGAAATCAGCAGGAGGTATCCTTACTCATGTTTGACCTGATTCCATGAGACTTAATGAGGTCCAAAAACAATGTTGAGAACTTCCCAGGCAACTCCATCCCAACTGCATATTACTGTTCTGACATTTCTCGGACATACCCAGGGATGATGATGTTTTCTGGGGCATTGTAAGGTATGATTCTGTGAGTATGACTGTCAGGCTGTTCCTTGACTAGTCTATTTTGACTAGTCTAGTCCTGATGTTGGTCAGGATGACTTTGCAAGGTCATGAGTGCTGTGTCTGCTGTCATTTTGAATGCCTTAGTTGATGCCAGGTGCTCCATCCAGATTCATTCTTTTTTTGAAACTTTTCACTGGTTAATACAGCTGAATGACTTGCTAGGCTATGTCAGAGTGGAGTTAAGGATTAACTACATTGCTGTGGATCTGGAATCTCATGTAGACCAGGAGAGAATGAGAGTTTCAGTTCCCTGAAGGACATTGGTGAACCAGATGTGTTTTTGTGACAATGGACAACAGTTTCATGGTTATGGTTAGACTTTTAATTCCAGACTTAATTCAATTCAAATTCCAGCATCTGCTATGGTGCGATTTGAACCTGAGTTCCAAGAACACTAATAAAAGCAGAAAGTGCAGGAGAAACACAGCAAGTCTGGCAGCATCTGTGGAGAAACAGAGTTAAAATTTCAAGCTCAATGACATCTTCAGAAACATTTCTCCAGGACTTTCTGTTTCTATTTCAGATCTGCAGCATTTGCAGCAGTTTACTTTTGTACTCCAGCAGGTTGTGGAGGCCATGTCATTGAGTGTATTTAAGACAGAGATCGATAGGTTCTTGATTAATAAGGGGATCAAGAGTTACAAGAAAAAGGCAGAAAAATGGGGTTGAGAAACATATCAGCCATGATCGAATGGTGGAGCAGATTTGATGGGATGAAAGCCTTAATCCTGCTTTTATATCTAATGGCCTTATTATGGTCTAAGAATACTACCTGGTCTATGGTTTACTGCTCCAGCAACGGTACCAATGTGCTGTTGAAATGTTATGAAAAGATGATGAAATGTCATCATCTCTTGCTTGTTCAGTATAATTGAATCTCTGATCACAACTTCGGAAAAATTTCACAAATGCACATTTTCCCATTTATCTTGAACCATAACAGCATGAGATCAGATAGGGCTAGCGTTCTTGGAATTTGAAATTATATCACCGATAAAGCAAATGAATGTTTCGTGAGTTCTTCAGAAGTTCTTCTATCAGCAATCATAATGAGACCATTAACACATTACAATTAAATAGATTCATCCTCCCCTAGAATATCATTTAAAGCAATTTCAAAAAATGAAAGGCCACTGCAAAACACAGGTTGCCAACTCTAATTTATTCCAGGAGGTTTCATAATATGGCCATTCATTTTCAGCCAATCATGCCCATCACTGGTCACTCAACATTGTCATCCTTGTGCCATCCCATGCAATTTAAATAAAAAATTCTTTGTTATTGAAACTATTGTTGGTTATCATAAAAACACACCTGGTCCACTAATGTCCTTTAGGGAACAAAAATTGTTCTCCTTACCTGGTCTACATGTCTGTCTTTTTATTCATTATTTCCAAAATTTTTGGAATGAATTATTTAAAATATTCATAAAAGCTAAATGTTAAGCAAAACCCATTTTGGTAAAGCCCTCTGGATTTTCTTTCCAATTCCTCACAGCTCAGCTCAGGTAATTAATTCGTCCCTGGAGGGTCCTGAAAAACCTGGCAAGGTTGGGAACACTTGCTGTGAATTTGGCCCCAAATAGCACAAATGGTATCTCTCCCACTGTTTCAGTTCAACTGAAACTAATTCAAATTCAATAGTCTGTTGTAGTATGAGTTATGCCTCGATATATGTAATTCATTCATTGGTCATTTCATTACATTATTGAATGTTTTATCATTCATCAATAAAATGATTGTTTACCCATTATCCTAAACTCAGTGTGTAGACATTTATGCTGTTCAGTGGCACACTGACTGGGGTTTGGGGGGTCACTGTAAAGCTGATATAATACTGGGGGTGCCTTTCTGGCTCCTAACCCCAAAGCAATGTTATATATGACAGGGAGATATATGCTCCTGGGTTCCCCTTCCAGCCCAGTGGCAATGCTTCCCAAGGCCAGAACCAATTCTGAAACTTGTCAAGTCTCATTCCTTGGTCTGTGAGTGGGAAAGGGAGAGGTTCTACCTTTACGGTCCTCGCAGACCCATTGAAGGCCTTAACCTAAGATCTGTCCCATCCAACCCTTGGTTTTCCCTCCTGACCTTTGCCTGTTAACCATGGACCCTATCCTTTCACCCCACTAATGCCACTGCTTATTAGCCTGCCCCACTGAAACACCCCTCTCATCAAACTAGCTTCTACTCTGACCTCACAGTTCCTTGTTGTCGGAGCCTAGAGCAGTCAGCACCAGCAGTGACCACTGCTTCACTGGAACCCAAGAGTTGGTGGCCATCTTAGTAATAGATTCAGAATGAATTTTTAATAACTTTCCTCTTATATTTTAAATCTATGTTCCTGGTACTGCTGGTGTCAGGAGAACAGAAGCAAATTCCGCGCTGATTTAGGTGCGGACCCATCATTTACACCAAGGAAGAAGATCCCTTCATAGATTTGTGACGGATTGAAGATTTGAGGACATGGTCCTTTACCTAATTTTAGTCTGTTTATCTGTAATAAATCTATTTCTGCTCATTCTGGTATGCAGCCTGGAATTGTGCTTAGGCCTTGCAAAAATATCTTTTGACAAAGGGTTTCAACAAACTTACATTTCAATTTCCTACATTCTTTAGTCCAAGTTGCTATTTCAACTGGATAAGCATAATTCAAAGTGAAGACGTGGCTACGATTGCTGTATACACACACAAGGGCTCTAACCACACCACACTATTTTGCATAGCTGCCTGCTATTTATCAAGTGAGTGTGGTGTTACATGATCCAGTCAACAGTGTGAGAAAAAGCTTTGCATAAACAACCCAGAAGTAACCACCAAAATGCATAGAGGGCAGGGGAAGGGGGTGAGGGGTGGTGGGGGAGCTGGTTCAGTAGCATCTTCCTCAATTTTTTCAACTTCCTTTCATTTTAATGCTAACTCTTTTTTTTATACAGTGTATATGAGGCATTGCTTCATTGAGCAAAGCTTCTGTGAGTTTCATTTCTCTTTCAACAACTTACATTTTTGGATTCTATTTTAGGACTATCGCGTGTCACGTCAAACCTATTCTTACATTCAGAACAGTTTCAGAACATTAATCAGGAGTGGGAAAGGTGCCTCATCTTTCTCCTCCTTAGCACAGGAACACTGAGGCCAATTGAAAAATCTTAACATCATTTGACTGATGTGGAGGTGCCAGTGTTGGACTGGGGTGGACAAGATCAGAAATCACACGAGACGAGGTTTATTTGAAAACACAAGTTTTCAGAGTGTAGCCCCTTTGTCAAGTGACTGAAGTTATTTAATTTAGCATGAGCCACGGATCGAACATGTGAACAACACAAGAGATAACAGGTACTGCAGATGCTGGAGAATCCGAGATAACAAGGTGTGAAGCTGGATGAACACAGCAGGCCAAGCAGCATCATAGGAGCAGGAAAGCTTGACGTTTTGGGCCTAGACCCTTCATCAGAAAAATGGCCGATTATGAGAGAGTTGCATTTTTCTGATGAAGGGTCTAGGCCCAAAACGTCAAGCTTTCCTGCTCCTATGATGCTGCTTGGCCTGCTGTGTTCATCCAGCTCCACACCTTGTTATCTTGAACAACACAAGAAACAGGAGCAGGACTATGCCATGCACCCCCTCAAAACTCCTCCATCATACAGTAAGACTGTGGTTGGTCTGATTGTGATCTCAACTCCACATTCCCAACTACCCCGATAATATTTGAACTTCTGTGTCATAATAATCTACCTCTTACCTTAAAAACAGTCAAGGCCTCCACTTGCACCACATGTTCAGGGAGCAAAATCCAAAGACTCATGACACTCTGCCAGGAAAGATAATTGATAATGTCTGTTTTAAAATCAGCGACCTCTAACTTTTAAACAATGACCTCTAGTCTGGACTGTCCCATAAAGGAAACATCCTCTCCACATCCACACTGTCAAGACCTCTTAGGATTTTATGTTTCACTTAAGTTACCTCTTATTCTTCTAAACTCTAGTGAATACAAGTCTCACCTGTCCATTGTTTCCTCAAAAGACAAACAGGTCACTCCAGGTATTAGTCCAATGAACCTTCTGTTAACTAACTCCAATGCATTTACATCCTTTCTCAAATAGGGTGACCAATGATGTGCAATGTACTTCAGATGTGGTCTCACCAGTGTCCTGTATAATTAAAACATAAGCATGCTATTTTTGTATCCAGTTTCCCTTGTGATAAATAATAACATTCTATTAGCTTTCCTATTTAGTATACCCAGATCACTCTACATCTCAAAGCTCTGTAATCTCTCACCACTTAGACATGCTTCTTTTCATTTATTTTAATTTTTCCTGCCAAAATGTACCCCACTTCATATTTTTCCACATGATTCTCCATGTGCCAAATCTTTGCCAACCCACATAACCTAGCAATATATTTTCTTTACTCTCTCCCTCTTATTAGCTAACTAATCTTCTATCTGTGCCAATATGCTACTCCCTACATCATCACAGTATCACAGTGTTACAGTGCAGAAGACCCCAAGCCGCCCATTGTACCTGTACGGGCTTGTTCAAGGAGCATCATTACCATATGCCAGTCTCCTGCATTCTTCCCATACCCTTAGGTATTACATTTATCCAAATAATCACCAATGCCCTCTTGAATGTCTCAATTGAACATGCCTCTACTATACCTCACAGCAGTGCATTCCATACTCTATTTGCCGCTGAGAAAAAAAGGTTATCCTCACTCCACCCTGGCTTCTAATGCACATCACTTTAAATTGATGCCCTCTTGTTCTTAGAACATAGAACATAGAACATAGAACATTACAGCGCCGTACAGGCCCTTTGGCCCTCGATGTTGCGCTGACCTGTGAAACCAATCTGAAGCCCATCTAACCTACACTATTCCATTATCACCCATATGTTTATCCAACGACCATTTAAATGCCCTTAAAGTTAGCGAGTCTACTACCGTTGCAGGCAAGGCATTCCACGCCTTTACTACTCTCTGAGTAAAGAATCTACCTCTGACATCCGTCCTATATCTATCACCCCTCAATTTAATGCTATGTCCCCTCATGCTAGCCATCACCATCCAAGGAAAAAGGTTTTCACTGTCCACCCTATCTAATCCTCTGATCATCTTGTATGTCTCTATTAAGTCACCTCTTAACCTTCTTCTCTCTAACGAAAACAGCCTCAAGTCCCTCAGCCTTTCCTCATAAGACCTTCCCTCCATACCAGGCAACATCCTGGTAAATCTCCTCTGCACCCTTTCCAATGTTTCCACATCCTTCCTATAATGCGGCGACCAGAACTGTACGTAATACTCCAAGTGCGGCCGCACCAGAATTTTGTACAGCTGCAACATGACCTCACGGCTCTGAAACTCAATCCCTCTACCAATAAAGCCTAACACACCATATGCCTTCCTAACAACCCTATCAACCTGGGTGGCAACTTTCAGGGATCTATGCACATGGACACCGAAGATCTCTCTGCTCGTCCACACTACCAAGAATCTTACCATTAACCCAGTACTCTGTATTCCTGTTACTCCTTCCAAAGTGAATCACCTCACACTTTTCCGCATTAAACTCCATTTGCTACATCTCAGCCCAGCTCTGCAGCTTATCTATGTCCCTCTCTAACCTACAACATCCTTCCACACTATCCACAACTCCAACGACTTTAGTGTCATCCGCAACTTTACTAACCCATTCTTCTATGCCCTCATCCAGGTCATTTATAAAAATGACAAACAGCAGTGGCCCCAAAACAGATCCTTGCGGTACACTACTAGTAACTGAAACTAGTTCTTGTTCAGTTTACAAGCTGAAACAGCTTGTCCCTCAATGCTGTATCTAGCCCATTCATGAAAACCTCTATCACATCTCTGCTTAGCCTTCCTCTCTCCAAGGAGGTCAGTAAAAACCTTTTTTTTTCAATCTCTCCTCATCACTGAAGTTCCTCATTTCTAGAATAGTTCTTGAAAACTGACTCTGCACTCTCTTCAGTGCGTTCACATCCTTCCCATAATGTGGCACCCACAACTGTACACAACAGTCTAGCTAAACTCTAACAAGTGTCATCAACATAACCTCTCCAGCATACATCCAGCAGTTCCCCTTTATCTAGACTACATTATCTCCTTTTAATTTAAAACTTTTCGTAATTTTCTTATTTAGTCCCAGACAATGAATCTTTCTCAAACAGCTTTTCTTTCTCACAGGGATAAATCTTTGCTAAGAATTATTAAGTATCTCTATGAAAGTCTGACAGAGCAATTCTATTTTTCTACATATAATCTAGTTTCCATGTTCACCTTGGCCAGCTTTGTCTTCAGACCCTGGAATTTGGGAGTTAATGAAGAATTTCCTCAAATTTCTTTCTAAACTGACCAATTTTCTATGGTGGTTTGGCTCTCAGGAGATATATAACTGTGCTGGGTGATGTGGGAGGGTGAATCAAATACCCATTAAATGGCACCATTTCTGGATTCTGCATGGCTGCATAGATCAGCTGGACTTTTTCTGTCACTTCCTCTATGTTGTTCTGTTCAATGGTGCAAATGAAGTCAGGCTTTCTAACTTGTTCGAGTAGCTCAGATGTCTTATAAACTAAGGGCAGACTCTTCTGATTGACATTGGGCATTAAAGTGAGCTTCACTCGCACTTGCAGGGGGAAGTGAAGGCCTAGTGGTATTATCATTGGACTGTTAATCCAGAGACCCAGATAGTGTTCTGGGGACCTGGGTTTGAATCCCGCCATGGCAGTTGATGGAATTTGAATACAGTAAATATCTGGAACTAAGAGTGTAGTGATGATCATAAATCCATTGCTGATAGTCGGGAAAAACCCATCTGGTTCACTAATGCCATCCTTACCTGGTCTGGCCTACATGTGACTCCAGACACACAGCAATGTGGTTGACTCTTTACTGCCCTCTGGGCAATTAGGGATGTGCAATAGATGCTGCTTGGACAGCGATGCCCACATCCCGTGAACGAATAAAGAAAACTCAGAGATGGCTCAATTTCTCTCATTCGATCACACAGTATTCAGCATATTACAAAAGCATATATGAGTAGCTTGGCAAATTTCATGGCAGGGTGTTCAGAAAGTCCCCACATCTGCTGACACCTTCTGGGCTTGAAGGTCCTGGTGCCTTATTTCCAGGGCATCCATACTCTGCCAGTCAAAAGCATCACTTGTGCACTGTTGTGAACATGTGCAGCTAAACAGTCTGGACCTTCCATCCTGCAACCCTTTACCAAGACAGACTTCCAAAATAATTCTGCAAAGTCAGAAGTTTAAACAGATTATAAAGAACAGTTAAGATTAACTAAAAGATTAAAAACAAAGAAGAATTTAAAATAGAAGAGAAAGCTAGCTCTAAGTATAAAATGATAATAGTCAGGGTTTCTTTGGGTAACTGAAAAAGAAGTGAGCTTTTGTCCTTTGGAGAGTGAGACTGGCAAGTTAGTAATGGAAAATAGGGAAGTGGCAGATATATTGAATAGAAATTTTGCAACACTCTTCACTGTAAAGAAGTAACATCCATAAATAACTGTATATCAGAACAATCAGCAAAAACTTAAAACAGGACATGGAGAGAATTGTTACAATTGAAATCTGTAAAATCTCCTGGTCCTGCTGAATTTCACAGCTAAAAGAAGTGGCTGCTGAGATAATAGATGAATTGGTTTTAATTTTCCAAATTTCCCTAAATTCTAGAAAGGCACGATTAGATTGCAAAATATTAAAAATGACTCTTCTGTTCAAGAAAGGGAAAGAGAAAACAGAAAACTATAAGCAGTTCCTACTATCTCTGAAACTATAAGCTAGGTGGTCTAACATAACACAGCAAAAATACTAGGATCTATTAGCTCAAAATTATAGCTCTGCACTTAGAAAACCTTCAGACAACAGGCAAAGTCGATATGGTTTTCTGGAAAAGAAATCTTTTCTTTTTGACTAATTTATGAGTTCTTTAGGAACTAACAAGTAATATAGATAAAGGAGAACTGGTAGATGTGTTGTTCTTAGGTTTCCAGAATGGATAAGGCAAAGTGCCATGTCAAATATTAGTGCAGAAAATATGAGATCACATGTGCGCAGCACACTAGCATAGGTAGTGGATTATTTTGTTAATGGGAGGCAGAGGGTGGATGTAAATAAGTAGTTTTTGAATTGGCAGAATGTACGACAGGTGTCCCACTAGTATCAGTGTTGGATCCTCAATTATTTACAATTTATCCAATGTATTGGACTTGAGCCAGAAGTGCTGAGTGGGTGATTCATGTCAGCCTCCTCCAGTGCTTCCCAGCATCACAGATACCAGTCTTCTGCAAATTCAATTCACTCCACATGATATCAAAAAACATTTGGAGGCACTGGATAGTGCAAAGGTTTGGCCCCTGACCATATTCCGCAAATAGTGCTGAAGAGTTATGCTCCAGAACTTGCCACTCCCCAAGCCAAGCTGTTCCAGTACAGTTACAACACTGGTATCTACCCAACGAGGAGCAAAATTGCCCAAGTGTGTCCTGAACACAAAAAACAGAACAAATCCAATCCGGCCAATTACCACCCCATCAGTCTACTCTTGATCATCAGTAAAGTGATGGAAGGTGTCATCAACAGTGCTATCAAGCAGCACCTGCTCAGTGACGCCCAGTTTGGGCTCCACCAGGGCCACTCAGCTCCTGACCCCGTTACAGCCTTAGTTCAGACATGGACAAAAAAGCTAAATTCCAGAGGTGAGGTGAGAATGATAGTCCTTGACATCAAGGCTGCTCACAAAAGCAAACTCTTTGCTGGTTGGAGTCATACGTGGCACATAGGAAGATAGTTGTCATTGTTGGAGGTCAGTCATCGTAACTCCAGGATATCCCTATAGGATATTCCTCAGGATAGTGTCCTAGACCCAAACATCTTCAGCTGCTTCATCAATGACCTTCCCTCCATCAGAAGGTCAGAAGGGGGAATGTTCACTGATGATTGTACAATGTTAAGTACCATTCTCAACTTTTCAGATACAGAAAAATATTGTAAACTACCTAATATTAATACTCATTGCCAGTTATTTAACATTCATAATATACATAGTAAATTTTATCCTTGACGATACATTGTATTCTGTTGCAGTTCAAAGAATTAACAATCCTTTGTGTTCTGTGTCCAGAATTTCTACATTGCAAAGAATAAAGCAGAAGGGAAGAATATGAAAGAGAAAAACAAAGAGGCATTACTTGAGGTGAGTAAATGCTTCAAACACTTAACAACAATCTAGTATTTATTTTGTACAAAACAATGTATAACATAGACAATCATACTGAGAATTCACAACAAAGGCAAGTGGACTGTCCTCAGCCTGAGCTTTCATGGATTGGAGGGGCGGGAAAGGCAGAGTTGGAGAACCCGACCACATCTGGAGTGTCTTGAAAGGAGATTTCTGAGGGGCATATGCGTTGTTTCTCCTCTGCTGAGTGTCCCCTAGCAACATCATGTCTCCCTGTAAATAAGGGATACCTGGAGTGACTGTGAATGTTTCCCAATCCTCTAATGCCATGCCTTTGGTCCTGAGTATCCTTTCCACATGTGTACATCTGTCCAGAAGACTTTGAGGTTGCTGGATCTGGATCTCCTTGGAAGTAGTCAGTCTGTTCACGGAGCAGCCAGACAGTCACATGTTTGGGGCAGCTTGGTCCCTCAGAGAATCGGTGCAGTTCTGCAGCCACTGGGCAATGAGGACCAATGTGTCCCACATACTTGTCCGCTCCTGCTCCTCCCTGAGCAATGTGGAAAATGTTGCTGACTGCCAACACCAAAAAGTCCTCTCCTGCCTGAAGCTGAGCCAGTGCCTGGTCTCTGGCAGTCCTTAAAGTGCTAACAGCATGGGCCGCATCTTCCGTGGGCAGTTGTGGAGCTGTCACAGTGAGATGGTCACCAGAGTGTGCTCCCAAGCATTCTAAACCTTAGGCTCCCACAGAACCGTCAGTATCTGTCAGCTACTGGGGTTGCAGGAGGCAATTCCTAACCTCAGAGTTGTTCTGGTGGAATGGACTATTTTTCTGCTGAGGTCTTGGACATCTGGCAAGACACAAAGGAGAGAAGGTATAGTGGTTAAAAGTGGTGTGCAATGATTGACACGAACAGGGCTAATGTGAGAGTTGTTGTGGAGTGAAGCATGGTACTCAGTCAGTTGGCAGGGCATGGATGCCATCCGTCCTTCTCGGAGCAATCCCAATTTTCTCCTTCAAGGGGCAGTATCCTTTCCTTACAGTGGGTGAGCAGCCTAATATCTGGGATCCTTCCACCTGTCTGATCACTTTCTACCCTCTTGTGTGCCATCTTCTCCTGGACTGAAAGTAAGCAAGTTGTCGAGTTGGGTGAGAGTGGCTGTCTCAGCTCTTAGTGCTAGTGCAGATGGTTAAAAGGTGGTGAGGTACTGCAGGTGAGTGAGTGGACAGTGCAGAAGCCAGGCAGAATTAGAAGCCTATAAGGATGGGGGTGTTGAGAACATGTGAGGGGAGATGTGGCAAAGCATGAGCCTTGGTGGGTACAGTAGCAGAGACAGAGTGAGTGTGTGGTATTGGAAGGAACCCTAGCAGAGGGAAGGTCATGGCATTCTTGTAGCACTATTGACCATTTCTCCAAAACATGGAGACTGCACTGACCCGGGTGGTGACCTTGGACCAGGCTGCTGGGGTCTGTTATCATGGCCTTCTCTGCTGGTGATCTGCATCATCCCATCCACCAGGACTTTTAGGTCCCTGTCAGAGAATCATGGTACCATCTTCTACATCTCCGACATCTTTGTTGTCACTGAGCAGGGGGAAGTCCAGTACTCCTCCTGGCAGACAATGGCCATTTAAATATGGCACTGGAACCAGGGATGTTGATCTTTGGGCAGATATCCACTGAGTGACAAGCTATTTTGAGGATGATGAGTGGTAAGATGGAGATGGAATCAGTTGAGAGGGATGCCATAGGGGTGGTGTAAGTGACAAATGAGGAGTTTCGAAAGATATAGTGAGAAATTTCACTGGGCCTCACAGCAACAAATAAACCTCCAAATAGACATGACGCAATTAGAACTTAGTCAATAAAACACAAGATTCAGGCCACAGTAGAATCTAGACCAAAAGAACATCAGATAGATGATTAAAGCATTGCAGATTATTTAGCATATGACATGGTTTATAATGAAGGCCCAGCATTAATCAGGGCTTTAGATCCGTATAAATTATTGCTTCCCTTTCAATTCCTTTGGGACTAGATCGCAATCAATCTGTATTTAAGAGGAAAATTACAGACAGGTATTATGCTGTTTTGAACAAGACATAACACTTTGAACAGCTGACAAGACCATAGGCATTCCTTATATGGGAATATCAGTGTTGTATGTTAATAATGAGAAAATTACTATTTATACAATACACAATGATCAGGTTTATTCACTTTCTCTTTTATTCGCTTTCTCTTCTAAGCAGCATTGTCACCAGCATTCACAATGTAAACAACATTCCATTTTATTAAGATGTTAAGCCTAGCATTACATAGTGACCTAAGTAATTCAGGAAATCATTTTTAGTCACCTACACTGTCTACCACGTACAGCCTCCATTGAGAAATAATGATGCATTTTCCTAAACTCTCACAATTGTCTTTACTTCTGAGGAAGATGTGGTGTGGTGATTATGTCACTGGATAAGCAATCCCAGTTTCATATTCTGGGGATATGGGTTCACACACTGGTGGATTTTAAATTCAATGAACAAGATCTCTGCAACTGAAACTATCATCTGTTGCAATGAAAACACAGAAAATCAAAAGAACTGCGTATGCTGTACTTTAAAAGTTAAAACAGAAATTGCTGGAAGAACTCAGCTATTCTGGCAGCATCTGTGGAGAGAAATCAGAGTGCTTAAGAAGGGTCACTTGACCCAAAATGTTAACTTTGATTTCTCCACACAGATGCTGCCAGACCTGCTAAGATTTTCTAGCCATTTTTTATCTTAGTTGTTGTAAAAAAACAATCTCTTTCACTAATGTCCTTCAGGGAAGGAGATCTGTGGCCTGGACTATAAGACCATAGGATACAGGAACAGGAGTAGGCTGCTTGGCTCCTTGAGCCCGCTCTGCCATTCATTGTGGTTATGCCTGATCCGACATTCCTCACTTTCCTGCCTTGATTCCTCTACTGATCAAGAATCTATCTATCTCAGCCTTAAATATACACAAGGCTCTGCCCAACAGCTCTCTATGGCTAGGAATGTCAAAGAATCATAACCTCCAAGAGAATAAATTCCTCCCAATCTCAGTCTTAAATTGGCACCCTTTTATTCTGAGACTGTGCCCTCTGGTCCTAGACTCTCCCAAGAAGAGAAGTATCTTCTCAGCATTTACCCTGTCAAGCCTCTTAAGAATCCTATATGCTCCAATAAGATCACCTCTCATCCCTTCTAAATTCAAATGAGTGAGTGTCCCAAACTGTTTAACCTTTGCTCCTAAGATAATCCCTTCAATCCAGGGATCACCCTAATGAATCTTCTCTGAACTGCCTCCAATGAGATAATATCTTCCTTTAAATAAGGTGACCAAAACTGCTCACAGTACTTCAGATGTGGTCTCACTAGCAATTTGTACAGTAAGACTTCCCTATTCTTACACTCCAAATCCATTGAAATTAGGGCCACCATTTCATTAGCCTTCCTGATTTCCTGCTGGACCTGTATGCTAGCTTTCTGTGTTTTGTGTACAAGTCACCCAAGTCCCTTTGTGTTGCAGCTTTCTGCAGTTTTTCTCCATTTAAATAATACACTGTTCTTTTTGTTCTCCCTTCCAAAATGAATAACTTCACATTTTCCTACATTATACCACAAGTAAGCGTGGCCTGGCCTACTTGTGACTTTTAAACAGCTGTCTGAAATGGACAAGTAAGTCATTTATTTCAAGGGCAATTAGGAACAGGCAACAAATGTTGGCATCACCAGCAATGCCTACATGCCATTGACAAACAAATGAAACAACTGCTGCATATTCTGTTAGATATTATCATAGAGACGCAAGCCTACTCTTCATAATGAATTCTGTGGAGGTTTTTAGGTTGTTATGAACCATAAGTTTTTTTTTATAAATGTGTAATGGAGGCGCCACCAATCACAAAAAGATGCAAATTCTAAGGAAGGTGATTTTTTTTTTGCATATAAAGCCAGAAATCTGTGAATATTGTAATATTCAAAGAACAAGGTACTTCACTGCTGGCTGTTCAGTTCAGCCTAGTATTAGAGGCAAAATCTTGATGCAAAGTTCACTCAAATCAGTTCTAGGATCAGATTTGTCAGAATTAGTGACAGAGAGAAAGATAATCAACAGCAGAGACCCCATTTTGAAAAAGTATGAATGATAGCCATAATGTTAAGAAGGTAGCTGAAGATCACTGACTGTGCAGTTGAACACAGCAAGAGAATCTCAGGAGCTGCTTGAAACTCCATGTAGTTGAGAAATTCTTCAAAAGAAGCCATAGGGGACTCGAAATATTAATTCTGTTTTTCTCTCCATAGACAAGACAATAACATATAGGAACAGGAGTAGGCCATTCAGCCTCTGCCATGGCACTCTGCCATTCAATAGGACTATGGCTAATCTGAGACATTCCTCACTTCCACTTTCCTGCCCTTTCCCTATATCCCTTGCTGCCAGAACTGCTGAGGTTTCCCAGCCACTTCCTGTTTTTATTTCAGATTTCAAGCATTTGCAGTAATTTGCTTTTATTTAAGCGCAGAAATGTGTTGGGTTTAGGGCTTAGAAAGCTGAGTTTGGGAATGAAGGAAGCCCATTAGCAGTATTTGCTTGTTGCAGCTGTGCAAGAGATCTGGAATGTTAGAGTTTGGGAAAACTAGATTTGTCAAGCTAGCTCTCTGTGAAAAAGCTTGAATTGTACATGTAAGTAGGCACTGGAGAGAATTTCAAGATTCCAGACCAACACAATCCCAGGATGTGAGTGATTCTTGAGGCAATTCCTGACGGATTGTCTATTGCAATTACATGCTGAAGTTGTAAATGTAAAATAAATCCAGATTCTTCCATTGAGATTTTCCTTTTAATTTCTACTTGATTCAGGGTCATTAACTCCCTCTTTGATTTGTTTCCTCACTAAGTCAATGAATGTTTGAGCAAAGCTTTTCTCTTTCAATGGCCCCAGTGCAGAAACATTCCAGACTCCGTAGTGTTTAATCTGACTTTACTTCTCATTGAATATCATGTTGCCTACATTTGCACAATAAGTTTGCAACATGTGTAATATTGATTATAATATAACTCGTTGAGTCATCGCTACAAAAATGCACTGTAAGACAATGTAGGAAATGTACTTTGAACATGCAACTACAGGTAATATGAAACTAACAAATAATTAAAGCCAGTCATTAGACATTTCAGAGACTCAGATGTAAAAGTTTATTCTTGTTAGGTTTCTCAACACTTTTACATGATCAGTTCCTCCCATGACCACCTCCTCTTTACCATGGATGTGCAATCCCTTTACATGCCCATTCCCCGTTAGGAGGGTCTTAGGGCTCTTGGCTTCTTCCTGGAGCAAAGACCTGAACCGTCCCTACCCACCACCACCCTCCTCCGCTTGGCCGAGTCCATCCTCACCCTTTCCTTTGCTGAAGTATACTATGTACCCTGCCTGCAATCTGTTTTAAATCCTTTGTTGCACACAATAACAAAGCTGATTAAACTGCTGGGGCTTTTAAACTTAAGAAGAGCCCTATAATTCAGAGCATAATTTCTTTTAATTAACATTGTGATACTGTGATACTGCCATGACACTGAATAGATAGTCCTCAAAATGATCAATGAGGAATTAACCATAATCCAGAGAGAACCATGGATGTCTCTCTTCATTAGAAACAGAAGGAGGTTATATATGTGCTTATTTTATATAGCTTAAGATGCTAACAATCCTTTTTACGAGTCCAAAGACTCTAAGACTAATTTCATCCTGATGAATTCGGCACAACTGGAATTTCAACTTGAAATCTTTCTGGTTCAGATGTCGTAAGAAGCATACCCTATAAAGTTAGCTCAGTCTTTTCAATTTCAGGTATCTCAGTTTCCTGATTGTATCATTTTGATAAATGTGACTGCTCAGCTTCGCAGAGAATTATAGCCCATTAATTTATCCCACTTTGAGCATCTGACCGCCTATAATTCATGTTTATTAGTTTTGTGAAGGAAGCTCAGAAATATATAGATAGAGGAGGAGTGAGGCTGGGGAAGGTAGTGGGATAGTGATAGGTGAGTGCAGGTAGGCACTGGTGGGGATTGGTTAGTGAGGTAGGAGGGATGGATGGGTGGGAGAGAAGACAGACAGGTTGTGTCAGGTCAAGGAGGCAGGAATGAGAGGGAGGGTTGGTCATACTTTAGAAGTTTAATGTTTCCCGTCACGTAAACTAAATTTATCTGTGGGCACAGGAATGTTTCTGCGGAACATCAGTCATTGTACCGGAGCTTGAAGGAGCCCTCTGTGTAAAAGAAGATGGAAAGAAGTCTTGGAAACGTCGATACTTTCTCCTACGAGCTTCAGGA
The DNA here is from genome assembly GCA_024137785.1 of Ginglymostoma cirratum. Lineage (NCBI taxonomy): Eukaryota > Metazoa > Chordata > Chondrichthyes > Orectolobiformes > Ginglymostomatidae > Ginglymostoma > Ginglymostoma cirratum. The sequence goes on along the minus strand of JAHRHZ010000034.1, from coordinate 30,810,268 downwards.
ATTTATTATGTTCCTAAAGGAAAAACTAAGGTCAGAAAATATAAACGTGCATTTTTTGTTAAAAAGAAAATTCATGACATTTAAGTGAAGCAGAGCTTAAACAAATATTTGAAATCATTGTTTGGGAGACAGAGGTGCCCGCAGGCAAAATGAGAAAGAGTGAAATACTGACAGCAGGAACTCCCCTAGCAATGAAGGGCTCATGCTTAGTCTGTTTTCTAATCAAAAATAGCATTAAAGATGTTTGTACTACCCCCTAGTGACAATAGCACATCCTGCAGACAACCTAAATGCGTCTATTAATCAACAAGGGGTCCTCTGGTCACTTGCTGTTTTTCTTCTCTACTAGGATGTGACACATCCTCATCAATGGTGTGAGCCTTTGATCTTTTACTTATAAATTTTGTGTCTGATACTATCTCTCTCTCTAACACCTGAAGAAAGACTGAAGCTCCGAAAGCTTGAGTTTTCAAATAAACCTGTTGGGTATGACCTGGTGTGGTCTGAATTCTGACCTAGTCAGGATAGCCCATGGCCTGGAAGAGTACTTGAATATGGTGACATTCCCATACATCCGTTGCCCTTCTCCTCTAGCCGATCACAGTCATGGTTTAAAGGTGTTAATGAGTTTGTGAAGAATTTTGATCAAATCTGAAAGCATGCTCTAAATGATTTGCCTTTTTCGACAGACATCTCGTGATCTGGTTTGTTTCATCCAGTTTGAGAATGTCAATATTTACTATGGGATGAATTACAAAGCGAAATACAAAGCACCGACTGATCACTGCTTTGTACTGAAGGTAAACACAGTAACTATATTTTTAAAATTAGCTGCTTTTTTTTTGTTTTGCTAAGAGCTGTTTTATCAGTTTAACAGAAATTGGGAAGTATTAAACATGCAATTACAAACAGTGTACTATCAAGTGTGATACTAAATCAAGATAGAGGGGATAAGATCATTTCAAAACCAAAGCACAGTTGTAATGCATGATTCCTCTGACTGAGAAGTCGCTTGATGCTGACAATTGGCACAAAAATTGGAAGCATGTTCTTTACCTGTAAGTGTGCACACAACAGAAATAATTGGCAATGTATTGATTCCACTTGCAATTATACCAAAATGCTCAAGGGTAGTAATCTCTGGATTACTCCCAATGCCACGTGCTAGTGAAAGTAAAAATACGCGGATAGGGCAAATGAATGCATAGCTGAGAAGCTGATGCAAGGGGCAGTAATTCAGACTGTTAGATCATTGGGATCTCTTCTGGGGCAGAAGTGATGTGTATAAGAGGGGGGCTGCACCTGCGCTGACAGAGGAACAATGTCATGACAGGAAGACTTGCTAGAGTTACATAGAAAGGTTTAAACTAGTCTGGTGAGCGGGTGGGAGTGGGGGTTTTTGGTGGGAGTGAGCTAAGCAGCAGTGAGGTTGAAGCTGGTACAGATGTTAAAGAAAGCAAGTTCAATAGACATGGCAGGCAAGAGAATGGCAGAGAATGATGAATTAAAGTACATTTATTTCAATGCATGAGGCATGATAGGTAAGGCAAATGAACTCAGGGCATGGATGGGAACATGGGACCGGGATTTTATAGCTATTACAGAAACAAGGCCAAGGGAAGAACAGGACTGGCGTCTTACTGTTCTGGGTCACTGATACCATAGGAAGGATAGAAAGGGAGGGAGAAGAGGAGGGAGAGTAGTGTTCTTGATTAGGAAAAACTACCGTATGTAGAGAGAATATTCCTGGGTGCTCATCCAATGAAGATATACAGGTAGAACTGAGAAATGAGAAGGGGGTGATCACTTTGATGGGATTGTACAAAGGCTCCCCGATAGTCAGCAGGAAATTAAGGAGCAAATATATAGGGAGATTGCAAATAGCTGTCAGAATAATAGGGCTGAAATAGTAGGGGATTTTAACTTTCCAAACATAGACTGGGACTGCCATAGTGCTAAGGCCATAGATGGGGAGGTATTTGTTAAGTGTGTTTAAGAAAACTTTCTCAATCAATGTGCAGATGACCCTACTGGAGAAAGGGCAAAACTCACCCTCCTTGTGGGAAATAAGGCAGGCCAAGTGACTGAGGTGTTAGTGGGGGAGCACTTTGGGACCAGTGAATATAATTCTATTAGTTTTAAAATAATTATGGAAGAGGATGGGCCTGGTCCACAAATTGGGGCAAGGCCAATTTTGATGGTATTAGACAGGAACTTTCAAAAGTTGAATGGGAGAGGCTGTTGGCAGGTAAAAGGATGTCTGGTAATTGGGATGCTTCCAAAGGGAGATAACAAGAGTTCAGGGACAGCATGTTCCTGCTACTGTGATGGGCGAGGCTGGTAGGTGTAGGGAACACTGGATGACTAGAGATATTGAGGATCTGGTCAAGAAAAAGAAGGAGGCATATGTCAGGTATAGACAACTGGGATCAAATGAATCCCATGAGGAGAATAGGAGGTGCAGGCGTACACTTAAGAAGGAAAACAGGAGGACAAAAAGGGGACACGAGGTATCTTTGGCAGATAAAGTTAAGGAGAATCCAAAGAGATTCTTCAAGTATATTGAGGGCAAAAGAGTAACTAGGGAGACAATATGGCCCCTTAAAGATCAGTGAGGCCACCCATGTGTGGAACCATGGGAGTGAGATTCTAAAGAAATACTTTGCATCAATACTTACTGTGGAAAAAGACATGGAAGCTAGGGAACTTGGGGAAATAACTAGTGATGTCTTGAAAAGAATCCACATTATAGAAGATGAGGTATTGGAAGCATTAAAACATACAAAGGTAGATAAATCCCCTGACCTGATCAAGTGTATCCCAGGACATTGTGAGAAACTAGGGAAGAAATTGCGGGACCTCTAGCAGAGATACTTGTATCATCGATGGCTGTAGGTGAAGTGCTGGAAGACTGGAGGGTGACTAATGCTGTGCCATTATTTAAGAAAGGCTGCAAGGAAAAGCCAGGGAACTACAGACTGGTGAGCCTGATATCAGTGGTGGGTAAGTTATTGGAGCAGATTCTGAGAGACAGGATCTCCGTGTGTTTGGAAATACAAAGATTAGGGATAGTTATCATGGCTTTGTGCATGGGAAGTTGTCTCACAAACTTGACTGAGTTTTTAGAAGAGGTGACCAAGAAGATAGATTGAAGGCAGAGCAGTAGACGTTGTCGACACAGACTTTAACAATGCCTTTGACAAGGTTCCACATGGTAGACTGATTAGTAAGGTGAGATCACATGGGATCCAGGGACAGCTAGCCAATTACACACAAAATTGCCTTGACAGTAAGAGACGGAGGATGGTGGTGGAGGTTTGTTGTTCAGACTGGAGGCCTGTGACCAATGTGTGCCACAAGGATCATTGCTGGGTCCACTGTTCAACATTTATATAAATGATTTGGATGAGAATATAGAAAGTATGGTTAGTAAGTTTGTAGATGACACTAAACTTGGTAGTATAGTGGGCAGGGAGAAGGTTATCTAAGAGTAAACAGGATATCGATCAACTGGTTAGTGGGCCAAGGAACGGCAGATACAGTTTAACTTAGATAAATGCGATGTGTTGCATTTTGGTAAGACAAACCAGGGCAGGACGTACACAGTTAATGATAGGTCCCTGGGCAGTGTTGTCTATTAGAGAGACCTTCGGGTGCAGGTACACAGTTCCTTGAAAGTGACGCCACAGGTAGATAGGTTGGTGAGGAAGATATATAAGGAATGAACTGTCAGAGGAAGTGGTAGAGGCGAGTACAATTAGAACTTTTAAAAGATATATGGATAGGAAAGGGTGTGAGGGATATGAGCCAAATGTAGGCAAATGACCTAGTTCAGCTTAAGAAACTGGTCAGCAAAGACAAGTTGGGCTAAAGGGTCTGTTTCCATGCTGCATGACTCTAAGACTCTACAGTTGCATTCTCAAAACTCTAATTATCCATCAGCCTTACCAGTCAAAAGGTTTGGGGCATTTTCAAATATTTTAAAAATATTCTATCCATGCAATTTTTTGAAAAAACATATTATTTGCCTCTTACTAAATTGATGTGTAAGAACCAAAATTCTTGGATGCAGCCATATTGAATTTAACAAACTCATGACAGTCCTGTGATATATTATTCAGAATTCACTGGATAAAATAACACCAGTGATGTCAAGCGATTTCCCATTCATCTCACATTTGTTGGCTAAACAATGGAGTGGATTTCACAGGTGCAGTGTTTTTCACAGGGAACTGTCAGCACTCATGGTCATTACCACCCTGAACCTGACTGCAACTTCTGGATATTGGGTATTCTCAGATTAGCGCAGGAATCCTGAATTTGCAGTCTCTATCTCTCAGGTCTTTGATGCAAGTTGCACTGTGGGCCGTGCCAGCCCTGTGGTATTTTCTCAGTTGGTCATGCAGGTACCTTTTGGTATTTGCCATCTCTGCCAGTAAGTGGTGCTAAGCAAGGTCCTTTGAAGTAGTATTCTGCCACCAATTCTCCTTCGTCTTTTCTTTGTCTTGGGCCTATCTACTGTGGAGTGGGAGAAGATACACCATCAAAATGTCTACAATAAAGACACTGTTCTTAAATAAAAAGGTTTACTGCATGAGAGTAGTAAGTATAATTGTAATTAGCCTGGCATAATTGCTGGGATTTTGGGAGCTGGTACAGATATATCTGTTCCCTCCAAAAGCTAAAATAGAACTTCTTGTCTCCACCCATAGGCTGTGTGTGATAGCAATAGAATGGGTAAGGCCAATGTAACTGAATATTCATCTGTTCACAACCACAACATTATGCAACATCTCCCCTTTAACAGCTGAGGTCGAGACATATGTGCAAGCTCAAAAGTGAAGTTAGTCAATTACAATGTAACCTTTCCTCTGTTCTTTAACGCGTGTTACCTTGTACTGTATGCTTCTGACAGTTATTCCACCTGCACCATGTAACTTATCTCTGTAAGTTGTAACTTCTGCAGTAGCTGATATGTTAAGACAGTAGTACTCCCTTAATTCTTAAATGTGTTATGGAAATTGCTGACAACATCGGCATTTACAGCCAATCTTGACGGCTTGCTGGTCTAGTTTGGAGTGCAACTAAAAATCAATTCATTATGGGGGTGGGGGGCAAGTGGTCTGGAGTCAGATGTATGCCAGACCAGATAAGGATGAAAGATTTTCTTCCTGAAGGACATTAGTGAAGCAGGTGGGCTTTCATAATAGTTTCATAGCACTGTTACTGCAACTAGCTTTATTTTCCAGTTCTATCAACTGAATTCACATTCCCACCAGAGGCCATAGTGGGATCTGAACCCAAGCGCTCAGACGATTAGACTGGGCCTATGGGTTATTAGTCCAGGGACAGTACCACACTGTCACCATTACACCAGTGTTAGGCTTCTCTCTCGGGATCTGTCTACGTACCTTTTTGGTTTCTCATTCAAACACAATTTGAACAGCTTTCTTCAAAGATGAATCTTCCTTGGACTGTCAGAAATCTGACAAAGTTTAATTAAGAATTCCAACAACGATTCTGTCTCTAGTAAATTCTGATTTCATAGCTCCATGTTCATAGCTCTTCACTAATCTGTAGAGGTGATTAGTGGATTTAGGTGATTAGCGGAGTTGTATATAGATTCTCCTGCAAGCTAAACTCTTTTGTTAAATCTTGTTAGTGTATCAAGCAACGAATCAATAGGACATCCATTGAGTTACACAAGTTCTGTCTCTTCTGATTTATCTAGATTAGTTCATTCCCCAGGAATGTCTCAGGTATCTTCTCCAATTGAGGTGTCTGGTCAAATGCAGGTATCATTTATAATGGTAATGGTCCATTGTGCAGACCTCTTTATTGATATGACCACCTGTACTTCCATTGCTTTAAAACTATGTTTTATTTCTGCACATCTTCTAGAAGTGACCAACAGTTTTTCAAATGTAGCATGATCTGAACATGGTTTATGCCTGTGAGTTCTTGTTGGAAGCAGAGTTGACACTGGTTGTTTACAATATGTGCCTGGTGTTTTCTCTTGTAGGCTGGTCATATACTTCTCTAGAGAGCCCAAGGTTTATAAAGTCCATAGATTCTGTTTCCTTCTTGAGGTAACGTGGGTATTCTCCTCTGAGGATCTGTCTGAGAGTCTCTCTGGTTTATACATTCGGCAGAACTCAAACAGCTTTCTCCAAAACTAAATCTTCCTTGGCGATAAGAAATCTTATAAAGTTTCATCAAGAATTCCAACAATAATTCTCTCTTCTGAATTCTGGTTTCAATACTCCATATTCACAGATTTACACCAATCTGTAGAAGTGATTATTGAAATTACCTGTGAATTGTCCTGGAAGATGAATTCTCTGTTAAATCTTGCTTTTTCAAGAATTTTATTTGCTCTTAAAATTAAACCATTACCAGAATCTTTCAGGATTCTTGGATGTTTCCATACTCGCTTAGATGCCTTGTCTGTTAATAACGTTACTCACAGTCAGACTCAATGAATATAATAATGCAGTCACTTGCTTAACTTCAACCTTAGTGTTTAATTTAAATGCAATGTTGTACCTAAGAATTGCCACCATTATGAAATCCAGTCTTGTGTTCTGCATGGTCCTTCCCTAACCCTGAATATGATAGTACGTATTATATCTTTTTTTATTTCTTTCCAAAGTGCCGGTTAGATATTTTAAACATATATCATTTCAATACAGCATTAAATCTTTAATCTTATAATCTTTTATTCAAAAATACTGTTTGAAACATAATGTCTGTAGAGCTTGTTAGATGCCGTACCACAGCAATGTTCCATTATTCCATTATTTGCTGTCCTTTTTAATTCTGTACTTCTGAGATACTGTACCAAATTCTTCAAAAACTACTTTAAATTGTATTCCTGGTTGTTCTGTCGTAATTTACTGCTTTCAAGCTGTTCACATCTGTTCTTCTGCAATACTGTGTTCTCGTACTACTTCCAAAGCTTTCCTGTCTTTTTCAGATCTTTCCCTTTTATTTTCCTTTCAAAATTGTGGCTTCTGCTTCTTCTAGGTTTTCCCACCTACTACAGCCAATACAGAGCTTTTGGATAGTATGGATATTTTCTCACTTTTCAAAGTCTAAAACACCAAACGTTTTCTTCTATATACATTTTTAAATAAAGTTCCCTGGATGTAGCTTTAATAAATCTCACAGCCAAAATCTCAAAGGTGTCTGTATTTTCTAAGTGTGGCTGGCTTTTCTCTGTCTTATTAGCTTCTTACCAGCCTCTGAATGAAGCTTTGCCTTTGGAGTGTTGAGTTTGCCTTGGTGCTGCTTCCACAGCTGCTACATTCTCTCTCTCTCTCTCTCTCTCTCTCTGTTGGCAATGGTGCTTCAGCTGCTGACTTATTGATCTTCTTAGATCAGCAACGCTCTTAAAGTGGTAAACTGGATTTATTCTCCACGTGGCATGGGTCATTTGTGCATCACTGCAACCATGTGATATTCCTTGATGACCACTGTTGGCACTCTCTGATATTTGCCATCTTTTGCAATTTTTGGTACTAGGTAAAGGTTTGAGGTACTTTGCTGCCACCAATCTTCCTTTTTCTTGGGCTTAATAATGATCAGTGGTACAGGATACACCTTGGCAGAGTGTTTACAATGGAGGCAGTATTCTTAGAAAATAACACCTATTACATGATGGCAATATGTACAACTATGTTCGGTCAGGCACAATTGCCTGGACTTCCATAAGACCATAAGACCATAAGACATAGGAGCGGAAGTAAGGTCATTCGGCCCATCGAGTCCACTCTGCCATTTAATCATGGCTGATGGGCATTTCAACTCCACTTACCCGCACTCTCCCCGTAGCCCTTGATTCCTTGCGAGATCAAGAATTCATCAATCTCTGCCTCGAAGACATTCAACGTCCTGGCCTCCACTGCACTCCGTGGCAATGAATTCCACAGGCCCACCACTCTCTGGCTGAAGAAATGTCTCCTCATTTCCGTTCTAAATTGACCCCCTCTAATTCTAAGGCTGTGCCCATGGGTCCTAGTGTCCCCACCTAACGGAAACAACTTCCCAGCGTCCACCCTTTCTAAGCCATGCATTATCATGTAAGTTTCTATCAGATCTCCCCTCAATCTTCTGAACTCTAATGAATACAATCCCAGGATCCTCAGCCGTTCATCGTATGTTAGGCCTACCATTCCAGGGATCATCCGTGTGAATCTCCGCTGGACACGCTCCAGTGCCAGTATGTCCTTCCTGAGGTGTGGGGCCCAAAATTGGACACAGTATTCTAAATGGGGCCTAACTAGAGCTTTATAAAGGCTCAGAAGCACATCGCTGCTTTTATATTCCAACCCTCTTGAGATAAATGACAACATTCCATTCGCTTTCTTAATCACGGACTCAACCTGTAAGTTAACCTTTAGAGAATCCTGTACTAGCACTCCCAGATCCCTTTGTACTTCGGCTTTATGAATTTTCTCACCGTTCAGAAAATAGTCCATGCCTGAATTCTTTTTTCCAAGGTGCAAGACATTTGCTCATGTTGAATTTCATCAGCCATTTCCTGGACCACTCTCCTAAACTGTCTAAATCATTCTGCAGCCTCCCCACCTCCTCCGTACTACCTGCCTGTCCACCCAACTTCGTATCATCGGCAAACTTCGCCAGAATGCCCCCAGTCCCTTCATCCAGATCATTAATATATAAAGTAAACAGCTGCGGCCCCAACACTGAACCCTACGGGACACCACTTGTCACCGGTTGCCATTCCGAAAAAGAGCCTTTTATCCCAACTCTCTGCCTTCTGTCAGACAGCCAATCCTCAATCCATGCCAGTAACTCACCTCGAACACCATGGGCGCTCACCTTACTCAGCAGCCTCCTGTGAGGCACCTTATCAAAGGCCTTTTGGAAGTCTAGATAGATAACATCCACTGGGTTTCCCTGGTCTAACCTACTTGTTACCTCTTCAAAGAATTCTAACAGGTTTGTCAGACACGACCTCCCCTTACTAAATCCATGCTGACTTGTTCTAATCCGACCCTGCACTTCCAAGAATTTAGAAATCTCATCCTTAACGATAGATTCTAGAATTTTACCAACAACTGAGGTTAGGCCAATCGGCCTATAATTTTCCATCTTTTGTCTTGATCCTTTCTTAAACAAGGGGGTTACAACAGCGATTTTCCAATCATCTGGGACTTCCCCTGACTCCAGTGACTTTTGAAAGATCACAACCAACGCCTCCGCTATTTCCTCAGCCACGTCCTCAGAACTCTAGAATGTAGCCCATCGGGGCCAGGAGATTTATCAATTTTTAGACCTTTTAGCTTTTCTAGCACTTTGTCTTTTGTAATGCCTACCATACTCAACTCTGCCCCCTGACTCTCCTTAATTGTTGGGATATTACTCATGTCTTCCACTGTGAAGACTGACGCAAAATACATGTTAAGTTCTTCAGCTATTTCCTCATCTCCCATCACTAGCCTTCCAGCATCAATTTGGAGCGGCCCAATGTCTACTTTTGCCTCTCGTTTGTTTCTTATGTATTGAAAGAAACTTTTGCTATCATTTCTAATATTACTGGCTAGCCTACCTTCATATTTGATCCTCTCCTTCCTTATTTCTCTCTTTGTTATCCTCTGTTTGTTCTTGTACCCTTTCCAATCTTCTGATTTCCCAGTGCTCTTGGCCACTATATAGGCTGTCTCTTTTTCTTTGAAACATTTCTTGACTTCCTTTGTCAGCCATGGCTGTCTAATCCTCCCCCGGATAATCTTTCTTTTCTTTGGGATGAACCTCTGTATTGTGTCGTCAATTACACCCAGAAACTCCTGCCATTGTTGCTCTACTGTCTTCCCCGCTAGGCTCTGCTTCCAGTCGATTTTCGTCAGTTCCTCTCTCATGCCCCTGTAATTACCTTTATTTAACTGTAACACCATTACATCTGATTTTGCCTTCTCTCTTTCAAACTGCAGACTGAACTCTACCATATTATGATCGCTGCCTCCTAAGTGTTCCCTTACTTTAAGATCTTTTATAAAGTCTGGCTCATTACATAGCACTAAGTCCAGAATAGCCTGCTCCCTTGTGGGCTCCATCACAAGCTGTTCCAAAAAGCCATCCTGTAGGCATTCCATGAATTCCCTTTCTTTGGATCCACTTCCATGAATTCCCTTTCTTTGGATCCACATGGAACTGGTACAGATATGTTTGTTCTCTGTCTAAAAGCTGGAGTAGAACACCTTCTTTCCAGCCACTTGTACTTGAGCTGCTCAGATAACAACTTGACATCTTTTCCACTATCCCATGGAGTGTGTCTAATGCTGCATCATATTTTCTGCTTTCAAACAAAAGTTATAGTGTGAATGTTTTCTATTGGGATCTTTAATCTGCAATTCTTAATAGTAATGGAATCAGTACAGTATAGTTGTGTCACCCCAATAGATTCTACTCTGATGTGTGTATTTATAAAGTTGCAATTTCCAATTCGCTTAACACTAAAAAACATATTTGAGCTGTAATAATAGTGTGACTGTTTCTTAATTCACATGTATTGTACAACTTGCAAGTATATATGCAAGTTTGACCCCTACCATCTGAGGAAGGGTCACCGGACCTGAAACATTAACTCTGGTGTTTCTTCACAGATGCTGCCAGACCTGCTGAGCTTTTCCAGCAACTTCTGTTTTGTTCCTGATTTACAGCATCCGCAGTTTTTTCAGTTTTTATTTTGTCTTATTAGTAATAGTCTAATTAGTAATTGCTTCATTAGTAATCCAGAGACCCAGGTAATATTCTGGAGACCCAGACAAATGGTAAAATTTGAATTAAATATATAAGAATCTGGAATTAAGAGTCTAATGATGACCCATGAAGCCATTGTTGACTGTCATAAAAACCCATCTGGTTCACTACTATCCTTTAACAAAAGTTGTAATGAGAAGTTACAGTAGTGAGGAAGGGGGTCACTGGATCCAAAACCTTAACTCTGATTTCTCTTCACAGACTCTGCCAGATCTGCTGAGCTTTCACAGCAACTTCTGTTTTTGTTTCTGATTTACAGCATCGTCAGTTCTTTCGGTTTTCATGCTGTCCTTAACTGGTTTGGCCAACATGTGACTCAAGAACTGCAGCAATGTTGTTGACTCTTGACTGCTTTCTGGGCAATTAGGTTGGGAAATACTGTGCTAGCCAGCAATGCCTACATCCCATGAATGAATAAGAAAAAAATTGACCAGCCAACTGAAACTCTAGCTTCATGCAGCTGCAGTCCCTGTCAATGGAATTAGATATTTGAATTTTTTTTTAGCCTGCAAGATACATATATTTTCTTGGTTTGGTAATCAATTTGGTAATCTTTGTTCAAATGAAACCTCATAAGAAGTAAATGTCTTTCATTTCCATCAGGTTGTCCCCGTGCCTCTCTCAAAAACCTTAATCTAAATTTTGCATGTAAAATCCTAAAAGTTGAATGCATAACACTTTTAAAAGATCCGAGAATAGCACCAACTTTAGTAATCAAACCAATTTTCTAGCACCCTCAGATTCAGAAAGACTCACAATACATCAAGTATCTGTGCTGCGACGATCTCTGGGCTCTACAACAGTGGATAATGGGGATACGAATAGGAAAGGTGAGTGAGAAATGGAAACAATTAACTTATTATTTAAATAGAGTAATGGGAACATTAGTCAGAAAAGGCTAGCACCTACAATGCTTATCTTCTGAACTGCTTTACTTATTTTTTGTTGTAAATCTTCCCTCTTTGAGCTATTCCTCTTCATTTCATTCTGTCCTTCTGAAAGTGGCAGAGAACCTACTATTACTATTAGCATTCCCCAAACAAGTTACCAAGAGTCATGTGGGTGCAGCCAAAGCTGACGTGTTTTATATATATAGTTTAAATGTCATGTAAAATTTGAGTGGCCCAGGATAGCAGATTGTAGCATTTAATTGATCAACCCAGACCCTTAAATCCATTATTTTTTCTATGTTGTCAGAATTTTAATTAACATCAAGTCCTGGATAATTCAGAAGTTACCCTAACTGAACATAGAGAAAAGCAACACCATATTAATCACATACTACTAAATCCTCTCAATGTTTGTCTCAGATTTTAATTTGCTCTCCAGCTCAACATTTAGAATGAAAAAGCATCCAATCAGGGAAGCCTGAACTAAGCTCCCAAACCCACATTCTATCCTTCAACAAGATTTCCATCTTCACAATGTCTACCCCTAAACTTAGAAGACCCAGCGGCCCTACCCCACACCCAACAAAAGTGCCAAAGGTCTTACCCACCCTTTTGTTACCCCAGGATTCAGCTTGTCCAATGTACTTATCAACAGCCCCCCTGTTAATTCTATACAATGGGCAGCTGAGAAACTCTGCTGTCTTCAATGTGAATTTTGTGTTTCATCCACATCCTCATCACCACCACCACTTTTGTTTCTTTAACTGAACCTTCAAATATCTTAGTTTTAATCTCGAGAACTCCTTTATAAATCTTTTGCATTGTGAATTCTCTCTCTACATTTAAAAAGGCATACATCAGTTATTGTCCTCTATTTTTGCTCTCTTTGTGAAGCAACTTGTAATTGTTATTTTGTTATTGCTGTAATTGTTATTTGTTATTTGTTATTTTAAAGCAATTGCATTAATGAACATTTTTCTTGTTACTATTGATCTTGAATATTAGTCTGCTCTGGTAACAATGACTGGCAAATTACTGACAAATTGAATTCCTAGTGGCAAAGCCTGCAACTTAAGTTAATAGCTGAACAGAGAACAGATATGTCCTGTGGAGAAGGAATGAGATTGTACTGGGGGCATGAAGTGGGGGCTAGGTTTGGAAGGGACTCAATGCAACCTTGGTGAGTGGAAGGCAAGGTCGGAACTTTGGAATACATGCTCTACTTATTTGGACTTTGTCCTTCACATTCACAAATTCTGAACACTCACCACCACAGTCCCTCAACTTTCCATGTCTAGTATGAACCTGTGCCATGTCCTTACACTACACATAATCATATGCCCCATTTGTCCTTCTTGTATCTCTGCCCATTTAATTTCCATGTACCCCTACACACGCCTACCAGGCCCCCGCACACCCATAACTCACATAACCTTAATTATTTAGTGTCCACTAGGCATATTTCGGCAACCATGGGCTATCTATGGGAAGAATTTTAAGTGGACATTAAAAGAAATTTCTTCAAACAATCAAATAGAACTGACATTCAAAATGTACTTCAAACTAAAAAATAAACCCAAGGCCATTCAAAAAATTAAAACTCCTCCAGTGGTAATTCAGTAGTAAAATCCTTCTATTTCATTATACAACAAAGCCAGATCATCTTTTAATAAACTCTTAAAACGGCCAATCCATCAGTCTACACAGATACCTCCCCACTTACTGCTGATTTTGAAACTTAGCCAGATATTTATAATAACCTTAGCTGTCAAAGCAAACCCTCAAATATGCGAATAATAAAATCTATCTAAATTGCAAAAAGACAGCCTTTCTTTTAATTTACAACAGTTAGCCAGTCAATTAATGCATTTTAAGAGCAGGTGGCTATTTACTTTCTCTCTAAGTGAAAGCTCCAATAGCTTTTTGGAAAAAATATTAACCTCTGTAAACATTCAAAACACTTAGGATTATGATACTAGAAGAAATATCATGAAAAGTATATGACACTGCACCCCGTTAAATGTTTATGATATAAAATTAGATATATATGGGAATAATAGTTCTTTAACTATCCAAGGCAAAGCCCCCTTTTATTTTAAGAGTATAAATTATTTTTGGCTTTGGTGTTAGATGATTGTGCTGCTAAAATTTTGATCTGCAAAGCTTAAGATTAATAAATTTTTAAGCCTGGACTTTTATCATGTCAGGCTGACTTGGAAGTTGTCAAAAATGGTAGTTGGGACCCGTTGCTGGGAGTCCCAGCCCACATTCCCATTTCTGCATATTTTTATTATTATGGGATGTAAGTCAGGGTAGCCCTACTACATTCCCTTGACAGGTCCTTTGGAGAAGCGGGCAATCTAACATATCCTGCAATTCCAAACATGCAATAATCTCACCTTTCCCAAAAAGGATGCCTAAAACCTTACACTCCCAATTTAATATGTTTATAGTTTTGAATAGTTTGTATTCCATACAAATTTTTTAGCAAATATAACTTGAAGAAATAAAATATTTCTGTCTACCTTACTTGTAGATTAGAAAAATTATAAAATGAAAGATATTTGTTTGACCAGAATTTATCTCATTAACCAAATTCATCTGTACAATAAGGGATAACAAGGTGTAGAGCTGGATGAGCACAGCAGGCCAAGCAGCATCAGAGGAGCAGGAAGGCTGACGTTTCGGGCCTAGACCCTTCTTCACAAATGGGAGAGGGGAAAGGGGTTCTGAAATAAATAGGGAGAGAGAGGGAGATAGGGGGAGGGGAGATTTTGAAGCTTGTGAAGTCCACACTCCCCTCCACACTCCCCTCCAGCCCCACCTCACCTGGCACTTTTCCCTGCAACCGCAGGAAGTGCTACACCTGCCCGTACACCTCCTCCCTCACCCCCATCCCAAGTTCCAAGAAGACTTTCCACATCAAGCAGATGTTCACCTGCACATCTGCTAATGTGGTATACTGCATCCGCTGTTCCCGCTGTGGCCTCCTCTACATCAGGGAAACCAAGCAGAGGTTTGGGGACCGTTTTGCAGAACACCTACGCTCGGTTCGCACTAAACAACTGCACCTCCCAGTCGCGAACCATTTCAACTCCCCCTCCCATTCCGCAGATGACATGTCCCTCCTGGGCCTCCTGCAGTGTCACAACGATGTTACCTGAAGGTTGCAGGAACAGCAACTCATATTCCGCTTGGGAACCCTGCAGCCCAATGGTATCAATGTGGACTTCACAAGCTTCAAAATCTCCCCTCCCCCTACCGCATCCCAAAACCAGCCCAGCTCGTCCCCGCCTCCCTAACCTGTCCTTCCTCCCACCTATCCCCTCCTCCCACCTCAAGCCCCACCCCCATCTCCTACCTACTAACCTCATCCTGCCCCCTTGACTTGTCCGTCCTTGCTGGACTGACCTATCTCCTCCCTACCTCCCTACCTACACTCACCTTTACTGGCTCCATCCCCGCCTCTTTGATTGGTCTGTCTCCTTTCCACCTATCTTCTCCTCTATCCATCTTCTATCTGCCTCCCCCTCTCTCCCTATTTATTTCAGAACGCCCTTCCCCTCTCCCATTTCTGATGAAGGGTCTAGGCCTGAAACGTCAGCCTTCCTGCTCCTCTGATGCTGCTTGGCCTGCTGTGTTCATCCAGCTCTACACCTTGTTATCTCAGATTCTCCAGCATCTGCAGTTCCTACTATCTCTGTACAAAAAAGGGTTCACCAATACCAAAATCAATGATTAACATTGGCTTGCTAAGACTGACAATCAGTTGGATAAAGAATTTCTCTCACTGTCTCAGTCATGGGTCTGTTCCGCGAGACACACACCAAGACAAACAGAGAACCATCAACGCAGTGAAAGACACCCTTTGGTCTGCCTGAAACTTGTTGATCTCCCAGGACAAGGATTTGACCCTGACTGAATGTTTCAGATTGGCACATTCCAAGGTCCAGGACTATGCGCTGAGTGACGCACTAAATCTTGGGGCAGCTGCCATCTGAGGTGTTTCTGCTGAAGTTAAATAGGGGTCTGTTCAGTTATTAGACACTCCTATCACTTCAAATATATGTAAATATTCATATTGTATGTGTAAGAGAGGTCCTTGGTTTTTTGTATAGAGTGAAAGCCCAATGTTTTGTTTATTTACTTGATATGCAACTGTACAGAGTTGAACTGCTGTTGTGACAATGTATATATACAAAGAGACTTTTCATGAATAAGGTGTATTTTTGAAATAAAAAGCAGTTACTGTAAAAAAAGTCTCCGTCATGAAGGATAACAAGTTCTCTTTTCTGCTTTTAGTACAGTAAAACATTGTATGACAATTACAAAGTGGCAGTACAAAGGGCTGGTCTGGCCTCACGATGGACAAATTTTTCAAATGTAGAACCTGTCAATACCACAAGCACTGTTCCAGGTATATATATGCTTTTGTTTAGTTTCCAGACTTTTTTCGGATATCTCAAATGTTTGTGATATATCTCATTTTTATCCACAGAAAAACAAAACCTCATTGGTCTTGTTTTCATACATAGCTCATCAACTACGATATCTCTCCATCTTTTCTGTTTGGAATAGTAAGAACTTGTATTTGTATAGCAACTTATCAATATTCTCAGGGTATCCTCAAGTGTTTTATGGCCAATATGTTTCTTTGAAGTAGAGTCACTGTAGTTAATAAGCAAAGTCAACATGGTCCCACAAATAGCATGACTGCAGTTAATGTGATTTTTTTGGCATTGACTGAGGATGAAATGTAATAGATTCATAGATGCAGTGCAGAAAAGGCCCTTTGGCCCATCAAGTCTGCACCAATATAACTACCACAAAAAGTGCACTAATCTTAATTTCCTGCACTTGTCCCATATTCTTGAATAATATGATATTTGAAGTGGTCATCTAAATATTTTTTTAAAGATTGTAAGGTTTCCTGCCTCCACTAGCTTCCCAGGCAGTGCATTCCAGATTCCCACCACCCGCTGAGTGAAAACGTTTTTTTCCCAAATCCCCTCTGAGTCTCCTGCCCCTTGCCCTAAAACTATGCTCTCTTATGATTGACCCCTCAACCAAGGGGAACAGCTGCTGTCTATTCACCCTGTCCATACCCCTCACAATCTTATACACCTCCATCATGTCTCCCCTCAGCCTTCTCTGCTTTAGAGAAAACAATTCAAACCTATCTAGGCTCTCCTTATAGCTCAATTGCTCCATTCACAGATTTATTTTCATAGAATCCCCGCTGTGTGGAAATAGGCCCTTCGGCCCAACAAGTCCACACTGACCCTCAGAGCATCCCACCCAGACCCATCTCCCAATAACCCACCTATATCTACACATCCCTGAACACTATGGGCAATTTAGCACAGCCAATCCACCTAGCATGCACATCTTTGGACTGTGAGAGGAAACCGGAGAGCCCGGAGGAAACCCATGCAGATGCGGGGAGAACATGCAAACTCCATACAGACAATCACTTGAGGGTGGAATTAAACATGGGTCCCAGGTGCTGTGAGGCAACAATCTGGTGAACCTCCTCTGTACCCCCTTCTAGTGCTTTCATATCCTTCCTGCAGCAAGGTGATAGAACTGCACACAGTACTCCATTTGTGGCCTAACTAACTCTCTGTACAACTCCAACATTATCTCCTTGCTCTTATACTCGATGTCATGACTGTTGAAAGCAAGTATCCCTTATGCCTCTTAACTATCCTATTCACATGCTCTGCTGGCTTCAGGGATCTGTGAATAATTACCCCAAGATCCCTCTGTTCCTCTGAGCCACCCAGTGTCCTGTCATTCATTAAATACTCTCTCATCTTGTGTCTACTTCCAAAGTGCATCACCTCACAATTATCAGAATAAATACCAAGTGCCACTGGTCTGCCCATCTGACTAACCTATCTGTGTCTTCCTGTAACATACAATCATCTTCTTCACTTTTAACCACTCTACCAATCTTGGTGTTGTCTGCAAATTTGCTTAACATTCCCATTTTCATCTATACCATTTATGTATATAACAAACAATATGGGTGTCAGTACTGATCATTGTGGTACGCCACTGGACACCGGCCTCCAGTCACCTAAACAGCCTTACACCACTACCCTTTCTGTCCTATTGCTAAAGCAATTTCTGATCCATCTCACCAAGTCTCCCTCAATTCTAAGTGCTATCTCCTTTTCAATCAATCTCCCATGTGGGACCTTGTCAAAAGCTTTGCTAAATTCCATATAAATCACATCAACTGAATTTCCCTGATCCACACACTTGATCATATTTTCAAACAATTCAAACAAATTTGTCAGGCATGACCCCCCTCTGACAAAGCCATGTTGACTATCCCTAAATAACCTAATAATTTTTACATTCAAGTAAATAAGCAACAAGAGCTTCATCTAAAACAGCCTACAAGTGTACCAACGTGTTAGAACATAGAACATAGAACAGTACAGCACAGTACAGGCCCTTCGGCCCATGATGTTGTGCCAAACTTTTACCCTAGACCTAAGGTCTATCTAACCTCCACCCCTACCTTATACTATTATCCATATGCCTATCTAATAGCCGTTTAAATGCCCCTAATGAGGCCAACTCCACTACCCTCTCCAGCAATGCATTCCACACCCTTACCACTCTCTGAGTAAAGAACGTACCTCTGACGTCTCCCCTATATCTACCTCCACTCACCTTAAAACTATGCCCCCTTGTAATAGCTACCTCCACCCTAGGAAAAAGTCTCTGTGTTGGCTTAGAGTAGCTAACTAAATCCTGAAGGAAAGTTTGAATCCACAATCTTTGGATACTGAAGCAAATGTGGTACCAACAGAGCCAAATGAACATTCAACTAATGTATCGTATTGATGTTCAATGTTTGGTTCAATCATCTTTTCCTAGTAATAAGTTTCATCATTACTTACCTTTGGATGAAAAAGTTCCAATTTACTTTTCTAAACATTTATTTTCTCATTTGTGTCCCTGGTATTTGAACCATTTGCCATAGTAAGTAACTTTTATTTGAATCAATGTTGTCAATTTGTTATGTCAAGATCTGGGTAAAGGTCCCAATTCATTCCAGTCTCAGACAGGATATCATAAACTGGTATGAGGGAGGGGTGAACTGGCTTCCCTTTTTTATTCGTCCACCCTTTTGGTTGGTTACAATAATACTAATTTAAAAAGGATCCCTTTCCTTGTAGATACTTTTCTCCTAGCACCAAATGAGCCAATTTAGCCATTCTTTCTATACCTGAGAAGAATTAGTAACACAACACAACACAACACAGCACACATACAGATTAAAGATGAAGTGATTCCAAAAAGTTATGCAGATCAGTCTCTGAGTTATTCCGAGAGAGAATGGTTAACCATTGCAGCCATTGCAATATAGGTTACTGGTAGTGTAGACATTGTTATTTGAACAGTTGATTTTTCAATATTCTTGGCTTTGTAAGCTGAATGAAGTTCCTTTGTTGTTAATTAGTTTACAGCACTCAGAGTGAAAAGAATCTTTAGCTGCAATACAGGGGAAACTGGGGATAGTTCTTCAAGTGTGACTTTCATAGCACACTAATGCTCAAATGCAGGCTGGTACATACAATAGTGTCAGTTCCAATAGTTTCTGCCAGTACAGTTGAAATGGGCTTCTTAATCCATTTTTCTGTACGTTCCTGGAGAGTAAAACAGACACGTCGGCAAGAAGTGGCTTTCTGCTGAGAGGAAGTGATATCCAGTATCCCTTGTTATCTGTCCGTATTTGAAATATTCCTGACAATTTTAATGTGTGTTTGAACAGGACTTTGCTGGACAATCACTAAATTTGAATTTGCTGTGTTTCTGTCATGGTCCTTCATTTAAAACAACACATTTTGGATTTTTTTTTAAAAAATGCCTATGGACACTTTGTGGTTTTGATCTATCATCATGAACAATTCTACTTGAAAATTTTGATGAATTTTCCTCTTCAAAATGAGACTAGTAAAACTTCTTTAACATTTACTCACATCACAAATTCCTGAAATGTGGAATTTGTTTTTCTGTAATTAGAATCAATTACACAAAATATGTGTTTTGTGCACTTATGACATTGACTGCTGGTAATGTGCAGCCAAATTTAGTGCTACAGAATAGCAATTGTTGATATGTTCTATATGGGATTTACAGAAAGCATTTGACATCAAAGGTTATTACGCAAAGCCGAAGCACATGGTATAGGGAATTAACATACTAGCTTTCTAGAAGATAGTCTGACTATCAGCAAAAACAGTATGCATAAATGGGGTCTTTTTCCGATTAGTAGGATGTGGTGAGTGGGTTCTGCACGGCTGTGCTGAGGTACCAACGTTTTACAGTTTACGTCAATGACTTAGTTGAGGCATGGGAACTAAATTTGCAGTTGACCCAGGGACAGGTAGGAAAATATGCTGTCAAGAGAATGTAAGGAGGTTGTAGACTCATATAAGTGAGTGAGCAAAAATCTGGCAACTGGAATATAATGTGGGAAATGTGATGTTGGTCATTTTGGCAGGAAGTATAAAGAAGGGAAGTATTACCTGAACAGAGACCAATTGCAGAACTCTGAGGTGCAGAGACATGTATTTGTTCTACTGCAAGCAAGTAATTAAGGTGGCTAATGGAATATCATTGTATTTTGAGAAAGGAATTGAATACTATCCTTCAGCTATAGTGGGCATTGGTAAGATCACATCTCCAATTCTGTGTACAGTTTTGGTTTCCTCATTTTAAAAAGATGTAAATGTGTTGGAGAGAGTTCAAAGGGGTTATTTGATACCTTAACTGAGCAGGTTGTCTTATGAGAAAAGGTTAGATAAAATTGGTTTGTTCCCACTGGAGTTTAGAAGACTGAGGGATGACTTGATTGAAGGATGTACGATTCTGAATGGTTTCAACTAGGTGGATTCGGAAAGGATATTTCCTCTCCAGAACACAAACAGATTAGCCATGATCTTATTAAATGACAGAGCAAACTCAAAGGCTCAATGGCTTATTTCTGCTCCTAATTTGTATGCTTCTATGCTCATAAAACACAAGTACATAAATCTAGAACTTGCTGCATGCTCATAGTATGAAAATCCAAATTGTCTTATCGACTAACACGAAAAGTCAGAGCTTATGTACTGATGTGTCAATGTTTGTAAACACATATTGTGGTATGCATAAGTCTGATACTGCATAATATAATAATGAAATCTGATGTGTGGATTATAATTTTACAGGCAATGATTTGTAAATTAAAAACTGATTATCATCAAAAATTGTTAATTGAGGCATTTTTTTCCAAATGGCACCACCAAATATATTTGATTTGAGGAGTTTCCTGCTGCCTCATTTTATACCTCAGCCAGTTGGAGGTACAGTGACTAGATGTTACCATAATCTAAAGATAATCGGACAGAATGAAAACTGGTAGATTAGGCTTGCTATAAATTCTGCTTTTCAGTAAAATTAATGCAAGAGGAACACAGAAAGGTGTTATCTTCCTTTGAATTTTATCCCTCTCTGGCCCTTTCCTCAACTTCACCATGTCAAATATTTCTTCAGTCCCAGCTAATAGGGCCAGCAGGTTGCTAGACTTGCACCCTCTCAATTTTTAACCTCATTCTGAAACTGAAATAAATAAGATACATTGTCCTTTAATTTCAGTGTGTTTTTATTAAAAAAATACGTTTTTGACTTATTTAAGGTGTACTTCTTAATTGCACCAAATAAATCTTCCTTGTTTAATATTGTTCTGTCTGAGTAGAATTATTAATTTTTTTCTCTGTTTTGTCATTAAGCTACTCTTCAACCAAATGGACATCCAGGCCAACCCCAGAAAGCATTGAACCCAGTCAGTACAGCATTTCCTGAATCCTGGAAGAGTGCACAGGTAAGCAAAGTGAAAGCTGAAGTAATTTGAGGGATTTATTTCTGTGAAATCTTTAGCAACTAGTAAATGCATGAATTTTCCCCAAATGTTTGACTGTCGCGTCTTGTGCATGTGTTTAGCTGGCTGGATCAGCTACAATGGGATACAATATAAAAGATTTCTCAGAAGCTAACTTTACTCCTTACTACTTTAAGTTAGTTGCATCCCATAAATGGGATGAGCACATGGGGCTTTCAATAAACCTTGCTCACTGCAACAGCCACTACACAACGTATGAACAGGTATTCTTCACCTGGTTGCTGCCAATAATATCAGCAAATTGCTCATTGCACTGTTATATGTACTTAATCTTGCGTAATTGCTTTAGTGGAAAGCACAAGCTGAAACCAATTAGGCCCGAAACGTCAAGTTTTCCTGCTCCTATGATGCTGCTTGACCTGCTGTGTTCATCCAGCCCCATGCTTGTTACATCACCAAGTTGTATCATTTTTCACTTAAAACACAACATTTTATGTACATAATGAGCCTGAAATTTGAATGCACCTTCTGAGTTTGTCCATATGACATGGGTAAATTGTGTAAGTTTCTACTTGGACAACATAGTCAATCTCTTGGTAGGCCCAGGCATAAAATAATATGGTGAGGCAATGGCCTAGTGATATTGTCACTGGACTGCTGATCCAGGAACCCAGGTAAAGCACAGAGGCCTGGTTCAAATCCCACCACTGCAGATGCTGGAATTTGAATTCAATAAATATGTGGAATTAGGAGTCTAATGATGACCATGAATTCATCATTGAATTAAAAATCCATCTGGTTCACTAATAGAAGGACCTTATGTGGTCTGGTCTACATGTGATTCCAGACTCACCAGCAATGTGGTTGACTCTCAACTGTCCTCTGGGCAATTAGGAGTGGGCAAAAAATGCTGGACTAGCCAATGATGTCCTCATCCTGTGAATGAAGATGCATAAATGAACATAAGTTTCTCCAAAATAATGCTTTTATAAAAATTATTTCCTCCACTGAATTTCACTAATTTTCAATGAGGCTTTGCCCACAATATGGCCCTCAGCTGCATTAATAATACACTTCAGGAGCTGGGACCTGGTCTATTCAAGGAAATTTATTAAATAGATTATCATTTGCTAATTTTGTTCCAAATATTAGCTGGTTACATGAAAAAGACTGCCATTTACATTATTTTTTCCCTTCATTAAACTTGTTTTTTTGGTTAAACCTAAATTGAGCCAAATGAACTATAGATGTGATAAGGAAGTTTCTCAAGGTGAGTGTTTTCAAAGCACTGCATGTTTAGGATGGACATGAATTTATGTCACTTCAATATAACCCACAGGAACAGAATCTTCTGCAAGTAATTCCAGACAAAAATTGATATTACGCCTCCATTTCATAGCACATGTGATCACGCAGTTGTATAAAAGCAAAGTATTGTGGATGCTGGCGATCTGACACAAAAACAGAAAATTCTGGAGAAACTCAGCCGGTCTGGCAGCATTTGTGGAGAGAGAAACAGGGTTAACTTCTTGAGACCAATAATTCAAAATAGAATCCGAAGAAAATTCACATTAGACTCAAAACATTAACTCTGTTCCTCTTTCCACAGACGCTGCTAGAGTTACTGAGTTCTCCAGCGTTTTCTGTTTTTATTTATAATCACACAGTTGGTTAATTTGGTGTAGTGTGATAAGGAGACAAAGTTGGACGTGCAAGCAGCTCTTAGAATCCCAGAATAATGTGGCACACGGGCGGAGGACACTCAGCTCATCATGCCAATGGTGGCCTCTTTGAAAGAACTATCCAATTAATTCTATTGCCCAGTTCTTTCCCTATAGTCCCGCATTATTTCTTTTTCAAGTGCATATCCAATTGCCTTTTGAATTAATGAATATGCTTCCAGGTGATCCATTCCAGATCAAAATATCTCTGTACAAATAATCTCTTCTCAGCTCCCTCTGGTATTTCTGTTAATGATTGAAATCTGTGAACTCCAGTTACTGACCAACTTTTAAAATATTTGTTCAGAGGACATTAATGTGCAACATGGTATACTAGCCCATAAAATCTCCTTATCTATTTTCTCAAAATGTTTCATGATTTTGAACAGCACTCTGAAACCTCCTTTGACCTTCTCCATGTCATGAAGAAACTTCTCCATGTCCATATTTCTCCAGTCTTTCCACTGACCAAAGCCCCTCATCCCTCGTATCCCTTGAATCATTGTAGTAAACCTTTTCTCACCAAGACCAAGACACTTTTCTTACAGTGTGGTACCCAGAATTGGATGCAATACTTTAGATAAGGTCTTATCAGTGAAATCGGAAACTAAAAGATTTTCTTTTTGCTTTTGCACTTGTAGCCTCTTTATTAAGAGAAGTACCTCATTCTTTTTGTAACAGCTTTATACATTTGCCTGTCACTTGCAATGTATGACGTCATCTGATGTGAGCCAGCACCCTTTTTAAGATGCTATAATTTCCACATTAAATCAGTTTACAAACCTGGTCTTAAGATGCACTGCACTGATTGAGATACAAGTCTGATGAAACCAGCAAAATCTTAGCAGTAACTGGACCATTAACCAACAAAAACAAGGGAGATTCAGTGTCTGCTACATGAGTATTTTTTTTTAATGCCTGACCCACATATTAATGTTTATTTTTAATTCAAAGGAGAAGACGACTTATAATATTGATATCAACCTGCCACCACCACCTCCTCAACTTGGATATCAGGAGTCCTCGCAGGCTGAAGAAGATGAGCTACCACCTCCCCCTCCATCCTTTGAACCTCCCCCTCCACTTTTTCAGCCTTCTCAAGAGCCAGCCATACGAAAGCCAGGTCCTCCTGCAGTACCTACCCGTCACTTCCCTTCTACTACATCCGCAGTACCGCCTCCTACGGCAATCAAACGGAAAAATTCAGGTGCAAATAACCAACTAAAGTCAAATGCACACATTGCAGAGTTACCTCCTCCTCCTCCAGATCCAGAGAACTTTCCAGAACCACCACCTGATTTTCTGCCGCCTCCTCCTCCATGCTTCAACAACAATTCTGGAGGACCACCACCACCACCTCCTCCTCCACCTCTTGCTTCTAATCCAACTATTAATGCTGTGAAAAAGCCAGAAGTGCCAAAGAGGAGTGAGAATACGACAATGACCTCCAGCAACAGACCTGGAGGAGGCGTTTCCTCAGACAAGCCAGACCTTATGTCAGATCTCATGAAGGCTCTACAGAAGAAAAGAGCTGCAATAAATGAATAAGCACAGGCAATTTAGTCAAAGATTTGTGTCCATAGGTACTTTACAGTTTATGTGACACTAAACCACTTACCAAAAACAGCTCAAATAGACTTATACTGGCAAGTAGCCTGATCTGCACCAGTAAAGAAGCAGCATTTGAACACAGTTGGTCAGGCACCTACAGCTTTGGAAACAAGCAATGTATTAAAAGTGTTGCATTATCAAAGAAAATATCTTTGTTTATACAGCCAACATGTTAATTTTCCATAACTGTACATATGCAATGTTTACTATTGTTTTACAAGTGTGTTGATGTTATTTGACAGTGAATTTCACTTTCTTCTAATAGCTAATGTGATGTGGCATTAATCTAGAGAAGTCAGAAAACCTGTACTGTTTTACATGAATTTGGGTAGACCAATGTCAAAGCCATTCTGTATGATCTCCATATTAGGGGGAAATGAAACATCAAAAGCTTCTACTTCTGGTTGCCTTCTCACGGTAAAATAAGTATGTGTGGAGATACCTAAAAATAAAGTATCAATCTGACAAAGCTTGCATGCCAAACTGCAGAAAGAGCGATTGATATGTAGAGCTAAGAAATTCTACAACCATCAGATCAGATCTAAGCTTTACTGACCACCACAGCAAGTGATGAACAGTGGTGGACAATTAACCAATTAACAGAAGGGGAGGCTCCAGAAATAGTCGCAAAGGTGAGGGAGCCGAGCACATCAGTGTTACAGATAATGCTGAAACACTCACAATAATCTTCAGCCAGAAGTGCTGAGTGGATGATCTATCTCGGCCTCTTCCAAAGGTCTCCAGCATCACAGATGCCAGTCTTCAGCCAATTCAATGCACTCCATGTGATATCAAGAAATGGCTGAGATACTGGACACTGTGAAGGCTTTGGGACCTGACAAGTTCTAGAATAGTACTAAAGACTTGCACTCCAGAATTTGCTGTGTCCTTAGCCAAGCTGTTCCAGTACACTTACAATCCTGGCATTCATCTGATATTGCAGAAATGTGCACAGGTATGTCCTGTACACTAAAGGCAGAAAGCAAATTCAACACAGCCAATTACCTGCCCCACGGGTCCATTCTCAATCATCAGTAATGTGATCGAAGGAGTCATCAAAAGTGCTAGCAAATGACACTTACAAAGGTGTAACCTGCTCACCAATGCTCAGTTTGGGTTCTGCTAAGGTTATTCAGCTCCTGACCTCACTGCAGCCTTGGTTCAACATGGAAAAAGGAGCTGAATTCCAGAAGTGAGGTGAAAGTGACTGCCCTTGACATCAGTGCCACATTTGTCCAAGTGTGGCATTAGGTCCCCCAAACAAAACTGGAGTCAATCGAAATTGGGGAGAAATTGTCCACTGGGTTGCAGCCAGGCCTAGCACAAAGGAAGATGGTCGTCGTCTTTGAAAATCAATCACCTCAGTTCCAAGATACCTCTTCAGGAGTTCCTCAGAAGAGTGTTTGAGGCTCAACCATCTTCAACTGCTTCATCAATGACCTTCCCTTCATTAAGATGTCAGAGTGTAGATTGCACAACATTCAACACCATTCCCAACTCCTCAAATATGGAAGCAGTCCGTATTCAAATGTAGCAAGACCTAGCTTAGGCTGTTAAGTAGCAAGTATCATGGCAGGCAAGTACCAACCCCATTGAGAGAAAATCTTAATGGTCCTTGACATTCAATGGCATTACCACAGCCAAATCCTAATGATCAACATCCTGGAGTCCATCAATCACCAAACATTGTATGGGACCAGTCACATAAATACTGCAACTACAATGGCAGATCAAAGGCTAAAGGTTTCGTGGTGAGTAACCGATCTCCTGTCTCCCTAAAGCTTGTCCACCATCTACAAGGCACAGGGTCAGGGAGTATGATGAAATACTCCACACATGTCTGCTGAGTTCCCTCTAATTTTCTTACTGGCTTTGCGGGTCTCCAAGTCCCATGTGCAGCAGTGACTTCCAGAATCGGAAGTCAATGCTGCAGTTAGTGTTCCCAGGCTGATCACTGTGCCTGGAACCTTGGAGCAGCTGTGTGTGCAGAAACCATGCAGCTTAGAGGGAATATTGTTTGCCTGGATGAGTACAGCTCAAACAAACTAAAGAAACTTGATACCATTCAGAACTAAGCAGCCTGCTTGATTTGCTCCCCATTCGCTATCTTCAATATTCACTCTTTATACCATTGATAAATAGTGGCAGCTGCAGGCACCATCTACAAGATGCACTACAGTAGCTCGTTAAGGTTCCTTCAACAGCACTTTCCAAATCTGCAATCTCTACCACCTAGAAGGACACCACTTGTGCGTTCATCTCCAAGTAACACACCATTCTGACTTGGAAATATACCGTCATTCCTTCAGTATCATTGGGTCAAAAGTTTCTCCCTAATGGCACTATGAATATTCCTATACCCATGGACTATAGCAGTTGGTGAAGACTGCTCATCACAATCTCCAGAGCAAATGGAAAATTCCAAAAACAGAGTTGTTATAATGGGTGACTTTAACTTCCTCAATATTGACTAGGACTCCCTTAGAGCAAAAGGCTTAGATTGGCCAGAATTTGTTAAGTGCATCCAAGAGGGTTTCTTGAATCAGTTTATGGATAGTCCAACTGCAGGAGGGGCCATACTGGATCTTGTATTGGCTAATGAGCCTGTCCAGGTGACTGACCTGTCAGTGGGAGAGCATTTGGAAACAGTGATCACAACTCCTTAAGTTTTAAGATAGCTATGAACAAGGATAAGTCAGGACTTTGTGGGAAGATACTAAACTGGGGGAGGGCAAATTACTTAAGTATTAGGCAGGAGCTAGGGAGTGTTAATTGGGAGGAGCTGTTATCAGTCAGGTCCACATTTGACACTTGGCAGCTGTTTAAAGACCTGCTGGGGAGAGTTCAAGACCAGCATGATCCAATAAGGAGGAAGGACAAGGATGGCATGGTAAAGGACCCTTGGATAAGAGGGAAGTTGTGATTTTAGTCAAAAGGAAAAAAGACGCATATGTAAGGTTTAGGAAGCAAAACTGGACAGAGCCCATGAGGAATATAAGGAAAGCAGGAAAGTACTCAAGCAGGGAATCAGGACAGTAAGAACAGGCCATGAAATGACGTTGGCAAGTAGGGTTAAAGAGAATTCCAAGGTATTCTATACATACATTAAAAACAAGAGGTCAACTAGGATAACAAGGTGCGGAGTTGGAGGAACACAGCAGGCCAGGCTGCATCAGAAGAGCAGGAAAGCTGACACTTCGGGTCTGGACCCTTCTTCAGAAATAGAAGGGCCCAGATCCGAAATGTCAACTTTCCTGCTCTTCTGATGCTGCCTGGCCTGCTGTGTTCCTCCAACTCCGCACCTTGTCATCTCAGACTCCAGCATCTGCAGTTCTTACTATCTCTGAGTGAGGTCAACTAGGAAGAAGGTAGCACTACTCAAGGATAAAGGAGGGAACTTGTGCTTGGAGGCAGAGAATGTGGGTAGATCCTAAATGAGTACTTTGAGTTGGCATTCACCCAGGAAAAGGATATGAAGGATAATAAGATTTGTGTGAAGTATGCTACTACACTAGGGCATTTTGAGATCAAGAAAGAAGTGGTGTTGGATCTCCCGAAGAGCATTAAGGCGGATAAGTCCCCAGTGCCCGATGGTATCTACCCCAGGTTAATGAGAGAGGCAAGAGAGGAGACTGCTGGGGTCTTGACCAAGGTCTTTGTATTCTTGCTAGCCACTGGAGAGGTCCCAGAGGATTGGCAAGTAGCTAATGCTGTTCCCCTGTTCAAGAAGGGAAATAGGTATAATCCAGGAAACTACAGACGGGTGTGTCGCACATTGGTGGTTGGGAAGCTACTGGAGAGAATTCTTAGGGATAGGATTTACAAACATTTAGAAAATCATGGCCTAATTAGGGACAGTAAGCATGGCTTTGTGCAAGGTAGGTCATGTCTTACTAACGTGATTGAATTTTTCGAGGTAACAAAGGTGATCGATGGTGGTACAGCAGTGTTTGTTGTTTACATGGATTTTAGAAAGGCTTTTGACAAGGTCCATCATGGTAGGCTCATCCAGAAGATTAAGATACATGGGATCCAGGGTGACTTGGCCACGTGGATTCAGAATTGGCTTTCCCATAAAAAAACAAAGGTAATGGTGGAAGGGTGAGAGATAGTAAGACCTGCCGATGCTGGAGAATCTGAGATAACAAGGTGTAGAGCTGGATGAACAGAGCAGGCCAAGTAGCATCAGAGGAGCAGGAAAGCTGATGTTTCGGGTCTGGGCCCTTCTTCAGAAAATTTCCTAAAGAAGGGTCCAAACCCGAAACGTCAGCTTTCCTGCTCCTCTGATGCTACTTGGCCTACTGTGTTCATCCAGCTTTACACCTTGCTATCTGTAATGATGGAAGGGTATTTTTCAGGCTGGAGATCCATGACTAGTGGTATTCTGCAGGGATTGGTATTGGGACTTCTGCTGTTTGTGATATATATAAATGATATGGATAAAAATGTAGATAGGTGCGTTAATAAGTTTGCAGACAATACAAAGATCAGTGGAGTTGTGGATAGTGTAGAAGGTGGTCAAAGGATACAGCAGGATATAGATCAGTTGCAGATATGGGCAGAGAAATGTCAGATGGAGTTTAATCCAGGTAAGTCTGAGGTGCTGCACTTTGGGAGATCCAAATGTTAAGGGAAAGTATATAGTTAATGGCAGGACTCTGAACAGCAGAGATAACAAGGTGTGGAGCTAGATGAACACAGCAGGCCAAGCATCACCATAGGAGCAGGAAAACTTGATGTTTCAGGCCTAGACCCTTCATCAGAATCAATCTACAGAAGGATATTGGGGTTCAAGTCCACAGCTCCCTGAAAGTGGTCATGCAAGTAGACAGGGTGGCAAAGAAGGCATATGGCTTGCTTGCCTTTATTGGTCAGGGAATTGAGTACAACTATCATGGTGTCATGTTGCAGCTTTATAAGTGTTTGGTTAGGCCACTCTTAGAGTATTGTGTTCAATTCTGGTTACCACATTACAAGAAGGATGGGGAGGCTTTGGAGAGGGTGCAGAAGAGATTTACGAGGATGCTGCCTGGATTAGAGGGTATGAGCTATAAGGAGAGGCTAGAAAAACTCCAGTTGTTTTCTTCTTGAGTGGAGACTTGATAGAAGTCTGTAAAATTATGGGTTGCATGGATAGGGGTGAGAGTCAGAATCCTTTTCCGAGAATGGAAATGTCCAATACTATGGGACATACATTTAAGGTTAGGGGAGAAAGTTCAAAGGAGATGTGAGAGGCAATTTTTTTACACAGAGTGTGGTAGGAGTCTAGAATGCACTGTCAGGGTGGTGGTGGAGGCAGATATGACAATGGCATTTAAGGGACTTTTAGATAAGCACATGAATATGCAAGAAATGGGGGGATATGGACCAAGGGCAGGCAGAAGGGATTAGTTTAATTTGGCATCATGTTCAGCACAATACTGTGGGCTGAAGGGCCTGTTCCTGTGCTGTACAGTTCTATGTTCTATGTTCTAATTATGGGCGGACAATAAATACTGGCCTAATTAATGATGCCCAGGTCACATGATGAATGAGAAGAAGAAAATGAAGAATTATAATTCCTCTACAATGCCCCATGTGGTTAAACAGCTCATGCCTCATCTAGACTCACACAAAGAATGACTATTCAGGCTAATTATCAAAAGGGTTTCTTGCATGTTTGGTACTATCCTCTTTTTTATGTTCAGTTTAGTTGAAAAAATTGAATAACTTAATTAAAACTACCACAAAACATTAATTTAGAACTGTCCAGTTTCCATTCCTTTATGGCAAACACAGTCAATCGAAAATAAGGCTAAGGTTATAAAAACAAATAAAGGAGCTGCAAGAGAGATGTCAATTTACTGTCAATTGAAGTTTGACTCATTTATTAATGATAGTAAACACTCAGCTCATTAGATCAAGTCTTCACTGCTTCACTATTGAACCACTCATTATTGTGAAGGTAAAGTCACCATAGTCCCACCGAACCATATGGCTGCCTGCTTATTAGAGAGAGATGACCGGTGGTGATTTAACCTGAGGGTCATCACACTGCAAGCAGGGGGAGAAGCTGAGAAGGAATATCCTTCCTGGTAGCATCACCTGGTGCAAGAATTGAACCCATGCTATCAGTGTTATGCTGCAATGCAAACCAGCCACCTGAGCTAACCAACCCCCTTTCATTATTGTAGTTCAATACTGTAAGTCAAAGTTGAATTGGAAACAATCCAGGGAAAGGCTATTCAGCCCATCATGTTTGCACTAGCCCTATACTTATAGCCAGTGCCTACTTTCTTCCCATAACCTTATATATTTTTGTTTGCAGATAACAATTCAATTCTCTTCAGAATGCTGCAATTGAACCCACTTTTTTCACAATCTCAGTCAATGCATTCCAAATCCTAGTAATTAACTACATGCAAAGTTTGTCCTCCTATCGGCATTGCTACCTCTGCTAAGTATATTTAACCTGTCTCTTTGGGTGTTGATCTTTCCAATAATGGTAGCAGTGTAACCAATTCTTCCGTATGCAGTGAAGTCAATGGACAACGTACAACAGCTACCTCAAATTACTGAAGAAATATTATCACTGCTGCCTATTCAAAGTCCTGCAAATTCAATGGCAGACACAATGTGTTCTCATCTCAGGCCAACGTCCCCAGCATTGGTTCAGAGATAGTAGGAACTGCCGATGCTAGAGAATCTGAGATAACAAGGTGTAGAGCTGGACGAACACAGCAGGCCTAGCAGCATCAGAGGAGCAGGAAAGCTGACATTTCGGGTCTTCAGAAATGGGGGTGGGGAAGGGGATTCTGAAATAAGTAGAGAGGGGGAGGCGGATGGAAGATGGATAAAGGAGCAGATAGGTGGAGAGGAGACGGACAGGTCAAAGAGGCAGGGATGGTGCCAGTAAAGGCGAGTGTAGGTGGGGAGTTAGGGTGGGGATTGGTCAGTCCAGGAAAGACGGACAGGTCAAGGAGGCGGGGATGAGGCTGGTAGGTGGGAGGTGGGGGTGGGGGTTGAGGTGGGAGGAGTGGATAGGTGGGAGAAAGGATGGACATATTAGGGAGGCGGGGATGAGCTGGGCTGGTTTTGGGTTGTGGTAGGGGGAGGGGTGATTTTGAAGCTTGTGAAGTCCACATTGATACCATTGGGCTGCAGGGTTCCCAAGCGAAATATGAGGTACTGTTCCTGCAACCTTCAGGTGGCATCATTGTGGCACTGCAGGAGGCCCAGGATGGACATGTCGTCCAAGGAGTGGGAAGGGGAGTTGAAGTGGTTCGCAGCTGGGAAGTGCAGTTGTTTGTCACGAACCGAGCATAGGTGTTCCACAAAGCAGTCTCCAAGCCTCTGCTTGGTTTGCCCGATGTAGAGGAGGCCACAATGGGAACAGCGGATACAGTATACCACATTAGCTTTACCACATTAGCAGATGTGTAGGTGAACATCTGTTTGATGTGGAAGGTTT
The DNA here is from genome assembly GCA_024137785.1 of Ginglymostoma cirratum. Classification (NCBI taxonomy): domain Eukaryota; kingdom Metazoa; phylum Chordata; class Chondrichthyes; order Orectolobiformes; family Ginglymostomatidae; genus Ginglymostoma; species Ginglymostoma cirratum. The sequence goes on along the minus strand of JAHRHZ010000034.1, from coordinate 30,777,907 downwards.
TCTTGGGGCCTGGGATGGGGGTGAGAGGGGAGGTGTAGGGGCAGGTGTAGCACTTCCTGCGGTTGCAGGGAAAAGTGCCGGGGGCAGTGGGGCTGGTGGGGACTGTGGAGCGGAAGAGGGAGTCACGGAGAGAGTGGTCCCTCCGGAAGGCAGTTAAGGGTGGGGAGGGAAAAATGTCTTTGGTGGTGGGGTCCGATTGCAGATGGCGGAAGTGTCAGAGGATGATGCGTTGGATCCGTAGGTCGGTGGGGTGGTACCGGAGGATGAGGGGGATTCTGTTTTGGTTGTTATTGCGGAGAGGGGGTGTGAGGGATGAGTTGCAGGAAATGCGAGAGACGTGGTCGAGGGCGTTTTCGACCACTGTGGAGGGGAAGTTGCGGTCCTTGAAAAACGAGGAAAAATGAGGTCCAGACCCAAAATGTCAGCTTTCCTGCTCCTCTGATGCTGCTTGGCCTGCTGTGTTCATCCAGCTCTACACCTTGTTATCCCCAGCATTGGTACTCGTTATGTCAATCAGCTGCATTGTGTGGGCCACATTTTCTATATGCCTGACACAAGACTTCCAAAACAAGCTCACTACTCCAAGCTTCATCACAGCAAAAGATTACCAGAAGGGCAGAGGAAATTTTCAAGGATGTGTTCAAAGCCACCCTGCAAAAATATAACTCCATCGATTCTTGGGAATCCTCACCCTCACTGAGGTAGCGCACTGGAAAACAAGCCCTTCCATTCCCAGAGTCATCAATAAAGTTAAAGATTTTATAAAATTATGCAAAATTTCTGCAACTTACCCGTCTTTCTAGACTCAAGTTAACAGAAAGCAAATACCAAGTTTCTGTTCTTCACAAGAATTACAACTTATTACAACTAAAATGATGAGCTACAGGTAAACAACAACAAACTATTGATGTATTACTCTACCAGTTAAAATAGTGAACCCACCCAGCCCCGCCGAAAAAACTTCCTCTACACGCACGTGCAGACATACACAAAAGAAAATTGATAGTATTGGTGTAAGGAAAACTGGGAAGATAGATCAATGGTCTTTGTCCACAATGTCAGAAATCACACAACACCAGGTTATAGTCCAACAGGTTTATTTGAAAACACAAGCCTTTGGGAGCCTCAGTCCTTCTTCAGGTGTTAGTGAGAGAGAGATTGTACCTCTACACTAACACCTGAAGAAGGATTGAGGCTCTGAAAGCATGTGATTTCAAATAAACCTGTTGGATTATAACCTGGTGTCGTGTGATTTCTGACCTTGTCCACCCCAGTCCAACACCAGCACCTCCACATCATTTGTCCACAGTGTTTACGGAGATGATTTGTCTGACTTGGCAGGATTTGCTGCTCCTTGATCTCCTTCTTCAGGCACTTTCAATTGTATTGCAAGAGGCACAGAGTGACTGGTGCACAGCTTATAAAATCTCTGACTTATTGGTTAAAAGGTTACAGAAACCAGTAAATGAAAATAAACTGGCTTTCTTCAGGCTTTAAGTGATTTCTTTTCTGCAGAGATAGGGAAAGCATTTCTCTTTCAGGAGATTTGAAGGCTTTTGGGTTATCTCGCTCCCAAGTTATTCAATCACATAGTTGTTGACACAGGCCTTTTATCTGCCATCGACAACTGGTAACTAATCCACAGTTTAATCAGCTACTTGTTGCCAGCCAAATCTCATTTTGTACACATTCAGTAATAACGTGTGGGTGTCTCGTGTCGACAGCATCGTACAGGGTTCTGATGTTCATAAGCCAGGAATCCTAGGAGGCATGGTGGTTCGGTGGCTAGCCCTGCTACCTCACAGCACAACGGACCTGGGTTTGATCCCACCCTCAGGCAGCTGTCAGTGTGAAGTTTGCACATTCTCCTCGTGTCTGCATGAGTTTCCTCCAGGTGCTATAGTTTCCTCCCACAGTCCAAAGATGTGCAGGCTAGGTGAATTGGCCATGGGAAATTCTGAGTTATGGGGATAGGCATGTTTGGATGGGATACTCTTCAGAATGTCGATGTGGACTTGACCTGCTTCTGTACTGTAGCGATTCTATGATTCCTGCAAACACTCACTGTCTAACCTCAAACATCAAGGACCTTTTAAGTGGCAGGGGGATGTGCATGAATTAAAATCTCTGATTTACAAACTAAACACAGCATCTAGGCTTACAGAAAAATTGTTTTTGAAGAGTTCAGTAGAGTTCCAGTATCCATTCTTTGCTCAGACATGGGAACAAGAAGCATTAAGCAGAGAATGGTGCACAACTTGGTGGAACACAGCAGTTCAGTTCAAGCTCTTGTGGCACAGGAACCAGATTCTACTGAGCTGGCCGTAGGTCCTGATCTCCATAGCCACCTCATTCCAGGATACCTTCGTCAATGGACATTTCCGGCTTTTCCTGTGAGCTGTATTAGTGCCTTCAATGGTTAACAGCTCTCTGAATCTTTATCTCTGAATCTTTATATGTCTTTTATGTATCCTACCTAAATTAGAACAAAGAAAATTACAGTACAGGAACAGGCCCTTTGGCCCTCCAAGCCTGCACCGACATGCTGCCCATCACAACTAAAACCCCCTACCCTTCCAGGGACCATGTCTCTCTATTCCCATCCTATTCATGTATTTGTCAAGATGCCCTTTAAAAGTCACTATAGTATCTGCTTCCACTACCTCCCCTGCCAGGGAGTTCCAGGCACCCACCACCCTTAGAAGGTGGCATGGTGGCTCAGTGGTTAGCACTGCTGCCTCACAGCGCCAGGGACCTGGGTTCCATTCCAGCCTCAGGTGACTGTCTGTGTGGAGTTTGCACATTCTCCCCGCGTCTGCGTGGGTTTCCTCCGGGTGCTCCAGTTTCCTCCCACAGTCCAAAGATGTGCAGGCTAGGTGGATTGGCCATGCTAAATTGCCCATAGTGTTCAGGGGTGTGTGGGTTATAAGGGGATGGGTCTAGGTGGGATGCTCCAAGGGTTGGTGTGGACTTGTTGGGCCGAAGGGCCTGTTTCCACACTGTAGGGATTCTAATTCTGTGTCAACCCATGGCCCCTGGTAACTGACTCTTCCATCCTGGGAAAAAGCTTCTAGTTGCCCAATCTGTCCAATGCCCTTCATAATCTTGTGGACCTCTATCAGGTCGCCCCCTCAACCTCAGTCATTCCAGTGAGAATATCCTAAGCTTCTCCAACCTCTCCTCATAGCTAATGTCCTCCATACCAGGCAACATCCCGGTAAATCTGTTCTGTACCCTCTCCAAAGCCACCACATCCTTCTGGTAGTGTGGCGACTAGAATTGAACACAATGTTTCAAATGCAGCCTAACTAAGGTTCTATAAAGCTGCAACATTACCAGCCAATTTTTCAACTCAGTGCCTCCGCCGATGAAGGCAAGCATGCCATATGCCTTGTTGACTACCTTTTCCATCTGCGTTGCCACTTTCAGTGACCTGTGTACCTGTGCACCCAGATCCCTCTGCCTATCAGTATTCATAAGGGTTCTGCCATTTACTGTATATTTTCCATCTGGATTAGACATTCCAAAATGCACGACCTCACATTTTTCCAGATTAAATCCACCTGCCATTTCTCTGCCCAAGTAACCAACCGATCTATATCCTGCTGTATCCTTTGACGGTCCTCATCGCTATCCGTAATTCCACCAACCTTTGTGCCATCGGCAAACGTACTAATCAGTCCAGCTACATTCTCCTCCAAATCATTTACATATATTACAAACAGCAAAGGTCCCAACACTGATCCCTGAAGAACGCCACTAGTCACAGCCCTCCATTCAGAAATGCACCCTTCCACAGCTACCCTCTGTCTTCTATGACCGAACCAGTTTTTTATCCATCCTGCAAGCTCACCTCTGACCCCGTGCGACCTTATCTTCTGTATCAGCCTGCCATGAGGGACCTTGTCAAAGGCCTTATTGAAGTCCATGTAGACAACATCCACTGCCCTACTCTCATCGATCATCTTCGTCACTTCCTCAAAAAACTCAATCAAGTTAGTGAAACATGATCTCCCCTTCACAAACGATGTTGTCTCTCGCTAATATGCCCATTGATTTCCAGGTGGGAGTAAATCCTATCTCGAAGAATCCTCTCCAATAATTTCCCTACCACTGACGTAAGGCTCATCAGCCTGTAATTAGCGGCAGGGTAGATTGATATTAGTACAAGTCAGCACAACTGCATGGGCCAAAGGTCCTGTACTGTGCTATACTGTTCTATGTTCTGGCTGGATTATCCTTGCCACCTTTCTTAAACAAAGGAAAAACATTGGTTATTCTCCAATCCTCTGGGACCTCCCCTGTAGCCAGTGAGGTTACAAAGATTTCCCTCAAGGCCCAGTAATTTGCTCCCTTGCCTCTCTCAGTATTCTGGGGTATACCCTATCAGGCCCTGGGGACTTGTCTGCCTTAGTGTTTTTCAAGATCCCCAATATCTCCTTCCTTTTGATCTCAACTTGACCCAAACTATCTACACACCCTTCCTCAGACTCATCATCCACCAAGTCCTTCTCTGTGGTGCATACTGACGCCAAGTACTCATTTAATACCCCACCCATTTCCTCTGGCTCCACACATAAATTCCCTTCCCTGTCCTTGAGTGGGCCAACCCTCTGCCTGGCTACCGTCTTACTCTTTATATATGTATAAAAAGCCTTGGGGTTTTCCTTAATCCTGTTGGCCAATGACTTTTCATAACTCTTTTTAGCCCTCCTGACTCCTTGCTTAAGTTTCTTTCAACTTTCTTTGTATTCCACCTTTTCTTTGTGTGTTCCCAGCCTCCGAGCCTTGATAAATGCTTCCTTTTCTTTTGATTAGGCTTACAATATCTCTCATTATCCAAGGTTCCCTAAACTTGCCATGCTTATCCTTCATCTTAAAGGAACGTGCCGGTCCTGAGTTCCTATCAACTTATACTTGAAATCCTCCCACGTACCAGATATTGATTTGTTCTCAAACATCTGCCTCCAATCTACATTCTTCAGTTCCTGCCTAATATTGTTGTAATTAGCCTGCTCCCATTTTAGCACTTTTACCTGACAACTACACCGACCTTTATCCATTAGTACTTTGAAACTCACTGAATTGTGATCACTTCTCACGAGCTGCTTCCCTGTTCATCACCTGGCCAGGCTCATTCCCCAATAATAGGTCCAGTACAGCTCCTTTCCTAGTTTGACTACCTACATACTGTTTCAAGAAACCCTCCTGGATGCTCCTTACAAACTCTGCCCCATCCGAGCCCCAAGCACTTTGTGAGTCCCTGTTAATATATGGGATGTTAAAATCACATGCAACAACAACCCTGTTACTTTTACATCTTGCCAAAATCTGCCTACATATCTGTTTTTCTATCTCCCACTGGCTGTTGGGAGGCGTCAAGAAGATTCCAAACATTGTGATTGCACCCTTTCTGTTCCTGAGCTCTACCCATATTGCCTCACTGTATGAGCCATCCAAGGTGTCCTCCCGCAGTACGGCTGAGATATATTCCTTAACAAGTGGCGCAACTTCCCCACCCCTTTTATATCCCCCTCTATCTCGCCTGAAACATCTCTATCCTGAAACGTTAAGCTGCCAATCCTGTACCTCCCTAACCAAGTCTCATTAGTTATACTTAGATCTCAGTCAAATATATATTTCTAACTAGATATCATTGTATGTAATTCATGGGGAAGAAGAAAAGCTGTAGCTTAAATTTTTGTCCTTTCTTTTCTAGCCCTCTAATTACATGAAGTTGTATTCCATTAGTCTTTTAAACTATTTTCTGTACCTGGTCATGATATTCTTTGGACTAATAGATTCCTATTCCCTTTCGTCTTCCATGGCTTCTAGCTTTTCATCATTTAGAAAGCGTCTTGATTTATCATTTTTGGTAACAAAGTGAATCACATCATATTTGTGTATATTGAAATCCTTGCCCTAGATTATCCCATGGCGATGGCCTAGTGGTATTATCACTGGACTCTTAATCCAGAGACCCAGATAATGTTCTGGGAACCCGGGTTTAAATCCCACCATGGCAGATGGTGGAATTTGAATTCATTAAAATATCCGGAATTAAGAATCTAGTGATGACTGTGAATCCGTTGTCGATTGTCAGGAAAAACCCATCTGGTTCACTAATGCCCTTCAGGAAGGAAATTGCCATCCTTACCTGGTCTGGCCTACATGTGACTCCAGACCCACTGCAATGTGATTGACTCTGGACAGTTAGGGATGGGCAATAAATGCTGCCCAGCCAGCAATGCCCTCATCCTGTTAATGAATAAAAAATAGGCATGAACGTGTGGTATTTTCCAAACTAAGTCAATAATTTTGTTTTAATTCCATGAATCTCAACTTTAGCTAATAGTTTCTACTGAGGAAATCAATCAAATGCCTTCCTGAAGTCCATATAAGTTAACATCCATAAAGATTCTCCTAACAGCTACATCAGTCATCAGTTCAAAAATTCAGTAAGGTCAATCAAGCATGACCTACCTTTAAAAATTCATTCTGGCTTTCTCTGATCATCTAGTCAACACACCAGCTAAGTCTCAATCTTAACCTCACACAAGTGCATAACACTCACTAGCAGGAAGGAATGTCCACAATATCATGTGCTTTAGTATTATAAGCAATCGTCTACCGGATTTCACGAAAAGTTTTCTGCTTCACTGGTTCTCCCATATCTACACTCTATTCCCTGCTTTCCCTTCCCTAAATCCATGTTGACTTTATGTAATATTGTTGGCATTTTCTAAGTATTGTGTTATCATATCCTTTGGAATAGACTACAGCATTTTACCTACAACTCATGTTAGCCTAACCAGCTTGCTCCGACATCTATTCTTTAACAATTGTGTTATATTTGCCACACTCCAATCTGCCAGGACTGTTACAGATTCTACCGAATTTTGGAAAATGACAACCAAGGTACCTTTACTACCTTGAGATGTATATTATCAGGCCCTGGATATTTGTGATCTTTCAGTCTATTAATATGTCCAGCACTAATATTGGTTTCCTTCAATTCATCCTTCTCACTATACCCTGTCTCCTTCGCAATTCTAGGAAGTTATTAGTGTATTCATTTGTGAAGACAGAACACTTACCATTTCTCAGTTTCCTGCCATTTCTTTATTCTCCATTATCAATTCTCCCATTTCAGACTGTAAGGAAAGATATTTATCCTCACTTAGCTTTTTTATTTTTACATACTTATAGAAGCTTTTACAGACTGCTTTAGTGTTCCTTGCAAGTTTATATTATTTTCTATTGTTCCCCTGTTAATCAATCTTAGTCCTACTTGCTGAATTTGATTAACTCCAAATCCTTTGCTACCTTTTCTAACAATATTATATGACTTCTCTTTGTATCTAATACTACCCTTAACTTCCTTTGTTAGCCCTGATTGGGACATCTTTCCTATTGTGTTTTCTTCACCAGACTAAATCACTTGGCGAATGAACAGATGACACAGTTAGCAGAGCAAATTGCCAGATTACAGAGAAGGAGAAGGGTTCTCAGCAGCGTGCCATAATCCTGAAAGTTGTGCAGACAGCAATTCACATCGGTAAACCTCAGCCAAGAACAATATGAGACATCAATGCTTCAGTAAGGATGTCCATTGAAAACTGCAAATTGCTGCAGTCCGACTACAACCCAAGGAAGATATCATCAGCAGGTACAATGGGGAATCTTCATGAGTCAGTTTTCCACATGTCCACTTGTGAAGTATCTTAATTTTTTGACCTTCAAATGCACTATTTCACTTTAACCTACCATCACTAGATTAATGATAATTAAAGGAGAGTTGTAATGCAACATTACTCAAGACAACGGATTCCTAGTATGGGTAGGATTGTTGTATGAGGACAGTTCAAGGAGACTGTGCCTGAATTATCCAGAATTTAGAATAAATGTGATCTCATTGAAGCATTACAGGTTTCGACAGAGTTCCTACAGGAATGATGTTTCCCCTGGCCGGGGATGGGTGATCTAGAACCAGAAGTTATACAGGATGAGCCATTTAGGACTGAGATGATGAGCTTCTTCACTCAGAGGGTGGCAAACCTTTGACATTCTCCACTCCATAGGACTCAGTCATTGAGTATATTGAAAATGATGTCAATGGGTTTCCAGATATTAAATATATCCATAGATATGGAGATAGTGTGGAAAAATGCATTGAGACTGAAGATCAGTAATGAGTTTCTTGACTGGTGAACAGGCTCAGGGAGCCAAAATCATTCTCTGATTTTCTATGTTCCTATAATGTTTTAGTTCAAAAAAGGTAATTCAGTCCGAATGCAGAGGGACCCTGGGAATATAGCAAAGATTCTAAACATTATCCTTTGCTATCATAACTATATATAATACTTGTAACTACAAAAGACTATTAATTATTATATATTACCAGAAGGTGGTGTCATTCTCCCACTTCAGCCTGTAGAGACGATCAATAGGGCTTTCATGCTGTAGGTGGGCTTAGAGCTTCTACTAGGTTACACTTCACTTAAACTCAGTCTAACCATATAACAAAACACAGAATTTCAAGTGTAAAGTACACTGAGCACAAATAAAGTTTCTGTGATCACTAGCATTTGTTTAAACGTCTTTGAACTTGGCCTGCTTCTTTAAAAGCGGTCATATCTGACATTAAATCAATTACCATTTCATCTCTGTATTTGTGACCAGACTTTTTTTAAGTTAAACTGGTTTTCTCCAACATAATAAAACTAAAACGCACATTTAAAAGCTCGTGTGAAATTTAGTTTTTAAAATTGGGCTAGTCATGGGCTAGCAGAGCTCAAACATTGATTATAATTTTTTTTTAAATGGTTAAATCTATTTACAACTGCATTAATCAAGATTCACTAAGTTACTATTCAAATATCAACTGTTTATTTTGGACAAAAGACCTTTTCCTGAAATTGTGACCGTAAAGATTTCCCAATTATAACTCTATGTTGCAGAGTTTAGTTTGATGACATTTAAAACACCATGTTAATGTTACAGGACTGAATCTTCACAGTCCTGAGGTAGGTCTATGTGGGATGCTGCAAAAATACTGGATGCAGCCACACTGAGGTAGTTCCTTGATGTATTTCTGTCACAGGAACTTTGCCAGTATTGGGCTGGAAGCAATTTAGCTACCTGAACAACCAGCCGATTTGCATTGTTTGAACGTACTCCACCACAGTCTCAGGTAGTGCATTCTAGACCATAATCACTCATTGCATGGAAATATTTCCCTCGTCATTTTTGCATGTCTTAGCAATTGCTTTAAAACTTTGCCCTCTTATTCTCAATCCTTTTCAAGTACAAACATTTTCTCCTTGGAACTATGTGTGTGAACCTCTCCTACATTCTTTTTGATGTATTTACATCCTTCTTAAAAGTATGGTACTCGGGACTGAATGCAATATTCCAGACGAGGCTGAATTACTGTCTTATATGAGTTCAACAGAACCTCCTATTCTTGTGTTCTATTAATAAACCTAAGGTACTTTATGCTTTATGAACTGCTGTCTCCAAGTGTGCTGCCAGACTTAATGATGTATGCATAGATACACACAGATCCCTCTTTATTTCATACTGTCTCTCCATGTTCTTCCTACCAAGATGCATTATCTCACACTTCACCATATTGAGCTTCATCTGCAAACTATCCATCTACTCCAGTAACCTTTTAGTGTCTTTTAGATTTATATACTGTCCTCTGCAATGCTGCCAGGTTTGAATTAGCTGCAATTTATGAAATAGCGTCCTGTACACCAAGGTCTAGATCATTAACACAAACAAAGTTGCTGGAAAAGCTCAGCAGGTCTGGCAGCATCTGTGAAGGCAAATGCAGAGTTAACGTTTCAGGTCCAGTGACCCTTCCTCAGAACCCTTCCTGAGTTCTGAGGAAGGGTCACCGGACCCGAAACGTTAACTCTTTCTTCCTTCACAGATGCTGCCAGACCTGCTGAGCTT